>OZ012735.1:64988846-66188846 GCA_963859935.3 Lathyrus sativus
ATGGTGTTTTGGTGGGATGAATCATGTCTCAGGAGGAGCGTAAGTGATTCATCCGTACTCCTTGGTGGAGAATGGTGGGGGATAGATCATGTCTCAGGAGGAGCGTAAGTGATCTATCCAGGTTCGATTGAATGAACCAATGAGTCGGTACCGCATGCATGGTGTTGAGTTGCATATTTGCATTATAATATGTTATATTGTAATTTGAACAGTAGGTTCGTTATATGGAGTTGTTGGGATGAATATTGGTGTGTTGGTGTGTTTTACTACCTTGTTTACATGTATTACATTACCAATATATTTTTGATCATGTTTTCTCACCCCTTGGTTGTTGTTGTGTCTGTGCTTCTCCGGATGTACAGATAATCCAGGTACTTAGATAGCTTGGATGGCGGTGTGCCAGTCGAGTCTAGGATGCTCTGATACGTAACACGGGATATGGGTGTTTTAATTGTTTTATGTCAAACTTGTTGTAATCCTGTGACGTATCACTTTTTTTTTGTGAATTATAATAGTAAAGATTTTATGAAATTTGGCGGATGGCCGAGAATGTTGGAATAATGTTTTCCGCTGTATTATTTTTTTGAATAATTAATAAAGTATTTTTATAAAAATTTGGTGATGTGATATCCCACTATTTTGGGGAAAACTCTGATGTTTATTTATAATGTTTATATTTTATTTAATTTGGGAAGTGGGGTGTTACAGACGCCATTCTGCGGAGTTTCAACTGGTGGAGGGGTAGGTACAGTCCCACCATGGAGTACGCCATTGCTATCAACCCTTGAAATTAGAGGCTGGACCAAGGTTCTAAGCTGATCCTGGCCATTGGCAACCGCTTGCATGAGCTCCATGAAGCGATCCATTCTTTCGCGGAGTTCCTGAACATCAGTTTGCACTTGCTCCATGATTCTGGTTTGATTTTGTTGCACCCCAAAATTTGACCAACATTTATTTACCTAGCTTGTGATTCATATCATTCATCATCTGCATTTCAACAGAAAGAGTTGTATGAGACTTTGAAGCTAGCCAAGAAGGTTATTCAAGTGTTCAAAGGTTGATATCTTTGTCAGAGAACTCAAGAGGTCCTCAGAGAGATTGGTTGAAACCAACGTTGTGTGTCTCATAACTTGAGAGTTGTGGGAGCCCCTCAGATGATTCTGAGGCTATGAGGAGGGACTTGAAGCTTTTAGAAAGCTTATGAGATGTCTTGAAAGCCATCATGAAGCCTAGAGAGGTCATTGTACAAGAATTCAGAAGATTCAGCCATGAGTGGTGGAATTAGGGTTTGACTGGGTCAACCCTAGGTCAACTGATTATTTGGAGAGGGTTGAGACCTAATACAAGAGCCATGTGGTCATGGATTGATGCATTGAGATATTATAAGGATGACTCCTAGACTAACTCATCATGATTGAAGAGTTTGAGAAGTTTCAAGCTAGGGTTTCTAAGGCTTGGCAGTGTAAAATCCCCTAGTTTGATCCCTATCTTCAAGGCAGTTTAGCTCAAGATGTGATTGTCATCTCATCTTCCCCACAACATGAATGTTGTAGAGCTTGCTCTTAGCTTTAATTTGAGTACTAGAAGTCCTTGATAGGATTTGTAGAGCTCAAGTTACGACTTTGACAAGTTACAGGTCATCTGAGGTATGTGAATCTGGGTCCTTGAAAGTCACCCAACTTGCATCCAACTTTTTCCCAAGTAGGATGATTCCTATGAACTCTTGGTCAGCATGAATGTTGTTCCTCATCTTCTTAGCTTTCTAGAGAGTACTATAAGTCCTTGATAGGATTTGTAGAACTCAACTTATGACTTTGACAAGTCAAGGGCATTTTAGTCATTTGGATGTTATAGGTCATTTCAAGCATAAGGCCATATCTCCTATTTCCAAGCTTCAAATGGAAAATTCTTCAACATAAAACTTGCTTAGAATGATGTTTTAAGGCTAGTAGGGAGGTCATGGGATGTTGAAAAGGCTTGTATCAAAAAGTGATGAAAATGACCTAAAATGGAGGCATAAGTTAAATAAGTTGAAATTGGAAATTGGAAATCCCAAGTTACACATCCAAACCATGGCATACAATAGGTCATTTTGACTCTAAAAGACATTCTAAGAACAATGGTTTAGCCACAATTTTGATTTGAGGCCTAGATCATGGGGCTGCTTTGGAAATGGCTTGCTTGCATCTTAAGACACAAATGCAAAACTTAAGAAAACTCAATGTACAAGTTAGTTAAGGGTTGTAACACATCCTATATCTCATTTAGGGATAATTTCAAGCCAAGGAAAGTTGCTGCAAGGACTATGGCATGAGATGATATGTGAGATGAGATGAATTCATAATATCATGACATGAGAATCCCAATTTCTCATGGGAAGGTTCTAGATGGTTCTAGATGATTCTAAACCACTCTATATAACATATAGAACTTGCTCAGATGCAAGGTTGGTGTAAGATTTGAGAGAAGAGAGAGTTGGCCATTTCACTTGCCTCCATTGCAAGTTGAAAGTGAATTCCATATTCTGAACCATTTCCATTCCTTTTGTCAATCTAAAAACACTCCATTGATCATATTGAAGCTGTGCAGACCAAATTTAAGAGAAAAACCATGGTGAATTAAGGAATTGGCAATTGGATTTTCAAGGTTGTAAGTCAGAATCGGATTCTGAGATTCAAGCATTCTCCATCCAATCTTTTGCAAACAGAAGCTCTATCATCATCCAAGGAAGGTTTCTGAAGAATTACAAAGCTTGAAGTGAAGGTTTTCACCATCTGTTAATCAAGAAATACCAGGTTAGTAACTTTTCTTCTACACCATGATTTAGGCATGATTAGCAAGAATGGTTAGGTTAGAACTGTTAGAGACCAATAGGAGATGGATTCTGAACAGTTTGAGAGCAATTGGTGAGGTTTCAGTTGGTATCACCATTTTTGTTTGGACCAAGAACTCGAGTTATGGTGAGTTATAAAATGAATTAGATGTCAAGAATCAATCAGCGTGAGTTGGTGATTAATCTGAGGTAGTTAATTGCAAGAATTGTTGAAGTTGATGATTGAGCATATCTTTGATCTTGGATCGGGTTTGAGGATTTAGGATGATTCAATTGATTTTAAGATCATGGTTAGATTCAGCATGAAATTCTGGACAGATTAGGGTTTGTAATTTTTATTTTCCATGAAGAATTGATGAGGTTCGAGTTTGGGGAAGATGGAGCTTGAAGCTCTGCATTTCCATGGCTTCTCTAAGAACCCTAGCTGAAGGTGGAAGACGAAGACATAGCCATTGGATCATGGGCTGACTCTTGACTGGGACTCAGATCTGAGGGCCAGGATTTAATTTCATTTGAAGAGGGAATCTGAAACCAGCATGAAACGCATCGTTTCATTAAAAGGGATTTGGGCTGGATTGCTAATCACACCCCCAATTCATGGCCCATTGGTTTTTGTACTATATTTGGTTGCTTTCTACACCGTGTGTTTTTCATTTTCTTTATATTTCTGATTTAATTTCTAATGATAATTGGGCCTAGCACGCATGACTAACTGCACCCCCATTTTGAGCCCATTCATGAAATGAACTATCTGGCATTGCTATCTGCACCACATCATTCCATATTTTCATTTCTTTTTCTCCATTTTATTTCAATCTTTGAAAAATCATAATAAATAGAAAATTAATGATTTTTGCATGGGCATTTTTTCTCCCATTTCATGATCATGTCTAGAAAATTATGAAACCAAAATATTTGCATTTCATGCATTTTTAGTATTTTTTGTATATTTTCTATTTTAATAGCTTTTTAAATCTTTTATGTTGATACATGGTTTTGTAGAATTTTGTTTAGCTAGTTCCCCTCATATTTTTAGGCCATTCTTTTTAGGATTGTTGGATTAGGACTTTAGCTCCCCTCTGGATTTATTCCATAATTTTGTGATGAATTTTAGGTTAGTTTTGCTTAGATGATTTTAGGTTGTGTAGAATTAGGTCAATCCTTAACATAGGTCCACAATAACACTAGAATTTTGGGGTTTCTAGGTCAAGATAGACATTGGGGCATATAAGGGTATTAAGGTTAGATATATAAGATCCCCTAGAAATTATATTAGGTTTTAATATAATAGTATACTATTTTTAGATGATTTTTGTAGTTGATGATTGTTAGTGTTGCCCTTGGGGGGCTTGTATTTTTGTTTGCTTTGCTTTGTGGGCTTGGAGAGCTTGGTATTGCTTTGAGGAGTATTGAGGAGCATAGTAGGAGCATTGAGGAGCATTGAGGAGCTTGAGAGCTTGATCTTGTTTGTTTTGTTGATTGTTTTAGGGTTAGGGATTAGGGAGAGTTTAGACCTAGTTAACTTCTTTCTTAAACATGGATGGTATCTTTCACCTCCATTCCTCCCTATGATTCAAAGTCCTTCCATGGTATTCACCTCTCTCCTTTGGAGGGATAAGTGATGATATCTAGGAAGTAGAACTTTTGAGGGAACCATTCCTTTGATGTTCAACCCTTATAGGTCACCTTTGGTGGTCAATAAGCAGTTTAACACCCTAGCTTATCCAGTTAAGTGATTTCCTCTGGTTTGAGTATCTTGAGAGATGTTGAGCTTTTGTTTGAAGATGAAGACTTCATTGAAGAGTATGGAGTAGGATGAGTCCTTAAGCATTGCCATTCCAGCTGAAGCTTGAAGAGCAATAAGGGCAAGTTGATACTTGAAGACCCCTGAAGATGAAGTAAAGACTGAAGGATGAAGTTGACACTTCTAAGTGATTGAAGATTACTCTAAGAAGCTGAAGCTTGCAAGAAGAGAGGACCAAGTTGAGACTGGTAAAGCAGGGAGAGCTTGAAATCTTGAAGACTAAGTTGATACTTAGGAGGAGGATTCAATTGAGATTTATTCTGAAGAGCTGAAGCTTGAAGAACCAAGGAAGTTGATACCTACTTTAGAAGCTTGAAGAACCAAGGAAGTTGATACCTACTTTGATACCTGGAGACCCTGAAGGGATCAAGTTGATACTTGTGTTTGTTAGGTGAAGCCTGAAGGTGGAACTGATCAAGGAGCTGAAGCTCAGAGAAGATAAGTTGAAACTTATGTTGAAGGGTTGAAACCTGGAAAAGCAAATTGATATTTGTCAAGAGTGATGGAAGTCTGAAGACTGAATTGCTGTTGGAAGAGCTGAAGCTTGGAGTTGAGAGAGGAGTTGATCTGCATTCTTTTCTGTTTTCTTCTGTATTGACATGTTTTGTTTGACTTGCTTGATGCATTAGAATAAGTTCATATCTAGACTAAGTAGAATCTAGGAGCATGATTGCACTAGAGGTTGAGTTGCTCCCTCTGCTTGTATTGTTACTGTGTGGCTTTGCTTGCGGGTATTCGGTAGAGCCCAGCTCCCTTGCCCAAGTGGTTTGTTTGCCTGATGGCATTTTATTTCTTTTCTTTCTGTATGATTGCAGTTTACTGTATTCTTGCTTGATAGCATGTTTTACTCTTCAGTATGATTACTGTTATCCATTCTGGCTTGAGGTTAAGATGAGCTTGTGGAGGCTGAAGCCCCACACATATTTCCTCCCTCACTTGCATTGCATGCATTTTACTGTTAAGCTGATGCTTTGTCTGTTTTGGTGTATCATTGACATGATCCCTTAGGACTCTCATTTCCTTTGATAAGGAATTGATGATAGAACTTTAGGTTGAAACCTATGCATGACAACTTCTAGGAGTTCCCTGTTCAAACCTCAACCAGGATGAATCCTTGGCATGACAACAGTAGGACTTGATAGTCTCCCTCCTAGTTGGGCCTGTTCTCTTCTCATCTCAAAACAGGTTAAGATACAGTAATCATGAATGATTTCTTTCGTACGTTACGAGCCTTAAGCTATCTGAGAAAGGATTGTGGGAGAGTTTCTTTTCCACCGTCTGGATGTTTAGTATGGTACCCTTTGGGTGACATGCGACGCATTCACTCTCAGGTCATAGTCTTTAGTGCGATGGAAATTGCAAACACAATAAAAAACACTTCTTTCGTAAAAGACAGGAAACAAACCGTAGTGTCCCGAACTACGTAAGCTCTGATCTTTCATACCTGTTGAGAGTACGTAGGCACAATACTGATGTATTGGCGAGCTACCTTCCCCATCACCCATCGTAGGTCGAACTACGTTGACTCTGATTTCTCGTTCTCTGATGAGAATACGTAGGCATAAAGTGCGACGCTTTGCCGAGTCATTTTTCTTTTCTGTTTAAGCCAGCCTTGATAGGTAGATAGATAAAACCAACCCGTCCAGTAAACACAACAAGCGTGGATCCCGTCGAGTACGACGGACGTGAGGGGTGCTAATACCTTCCCCTTGCGTAACCGACTCCCGAACCCAGACAATGGTTGCGACGACCTTGTCTTACCCTTTTTCGTCAGGTTTTTCCGATCGTTTCCTTTCCCGCTCCGAGGGATAAATAACGAAAGGTGGCGACTCTTCTGTTGTGCCGGCGCCTTATTTTCGCAGTAGCGACAGCTGGCGACTCTGCTGGGGAATAAACCCAAAATCTCTGGTTCTCCGGTTCCCCTGCGAGAGTCAATCCTAGCGCTTGTATGTTTACTTGTTGGGTTGCGTCTATTTATCGCATTTTACTTCTCGCACTTTATTTCCCGCATTTTATTTTCAGTATGATATGATTATCTGTGCTGTTATGGGAGGGGGCATTCTGATGAGTGAGAAGTCAGACTCAGGCTTGAGTGTACCATAGCATTAGTTGTGGAAATTAGTGGGCGCGTGCTTGCTTTGCAGGCACTAGTGTCTCATGAAATCCACGCTCAGACGAGGTTTTCCCGGTTGGCTTCTCTTTCAACCCTTTGGGTTGAGACGGTTGCTGGTTTGGTGGATTGTCGACTCTGGGGACCGATCATTTGTGATTCAGCCGAGTGAGGCCGCTTCATGAGCTGGTGATGCCACACCTTATGGGTATCGTATCACCCCTCTTGAATGTCTGTGACGCTGATGAACGCATAGGATGCCGAACTTGAGTCAGTTTAAGTCCATACCTGTGAGCGGGGTTGGGTTCATTGCAGGAAACTTTGACCTTCAGACCACCTGGTTTTCTTGACAGCAAATTAGTTTTGTTGGATCAGAGGATCTTATCATCAGATGTGTATTTGTTCTTGATAGAGCAGGTTTTGATCAGAGGATCTTATCATCAGATGTGTATTTGTTCTTGATAGAGCAGGTTTTGATCAGAGGATCTTATCATCAGATGTGTATTTGTTCTTGATAGAGCAGGTTTTGATCAGAGGATCTTATCATCAGATTTGTTCTAGATAGAGCAGAGCTTTCGTCATCAGTTGTTTGTTCTTGATAGAGCAAATTTTTGATTTGGGGTCTGAAGATCTCATCAGCAGATGTTGTTTGTTCTTGATAGAGCAGATTTTTGATTGGGGTCTGAAGATCTCATCAGCAGATGTATGTTTGTTCTTGATAGAGCAGATTTTTGATTGGGGTCTGAAGACCTCATCAGCAGATATTTCTTGATCCTACATCCGCGGTCCTTATTATCAGACGTTTGTTCTTGACAGAGCAGAATTATGATCTTATGTATATGGCCCTATCAGATGGTCGTTCTTGACAGAGTAGATTTGTGGTCCGATACCAGGGTTTTCTTCTTGTCAGATGCAGTGGTTGTTCTTGATAGAGCAAGATTATGGTTTTGTTGATACAGAATCTCCACAGCAGTTGCCCTGATCTCTTATTGCATGATTGCATTTTGCATTAGTTTGCATACTCATTTGCATTTCATTAACGTGTGTCTGTGTTGCAGGTACCGTTTTCCCCGATCCAGGATTTCTTGCCTCCTGTCATACTGTTATGGGTTCTCTGAGGAAGACCGTGGCTTACAAGTTCCCTGCCCCTGATGTGGTTAAGTTGACTGGTCTGATAGCTTTAGCAGATGATTCTGTGAGGGATGAGTTCAGAAAATCTTACGGCAGGTTGCTCAGTTTGGTTCATAAACCTTCTGTGTTCGAGTTGAATGGGTTGCACGCTCTGTTGCAATTCTACGACCCTCCGTTGAGATGTTTCACTTTCCAGGATTTTGTTCTCGCACCCACGCTGGAAGAGTATGCTGATTTTCTAGGCGTGCCTATCAAGAGGCAGATGCCTTTTGTTCATATGGATGCTGAGCCTGACCTGACTGGTTTAGCTCCTTCACTTCATCTGGACGCCTCCGAGTTGGTATTGACTAGTTGGAACAAGGTTCCTGGGTTCTCCTTGCAGTTTCTAGTGGGAAAGGCTCAGCAGTGCGCCAAGGACGGATGTTGGGTCGCATTTAATGCCATTCTCGCTCTGTGCATATATGGCATCATCCTGTTCCCCAACATGCCCGATTTTGTAGACTTCGATGCATTTCATATCTTTGCTTTAGGGAATCCAGTCCCTACCTTAATAGGAGATGTCTACCATTCTATCCACTACAAAAACGAGAACAGGAGGGGCAAGAACGTCTCGTGCTGCGTACCCTTGCTTTATAAATGGCTTGATAGTCATCTGCCCAAGAGGGGTCCTTTTGTTTTGTCTGCAGCCACAGCTGAATGGTCCGAGCGTCTGATGAGTTTATCTGCAGAGGATATCGACTGGTTCGACAGAGATAGGTTGGGTACTGAGGTGATCTTCAGTTGCAGCGGGTTTCCAAATGCACTTTTGATAGGCAGGAAGGGGTGTATAAACTACAATCCGTCGCTGTTGGTTCGACAGTTCGCATATGCTTTGAGAACTCCGCCGAAGGATGAAGAGGTACAGGAATCTCTGTACCTCACTGGTCTTCTAGAGGGGGATCTGTTGTCCAAGCTTCAGCGCGCATGGAATGGTATCAGTAAGCGAGGGAAGCCATTGCTGGGAAAAAGCAACAATCAAGCCTACCCTCCGTATATAACTTGGATCAGAGCCAGGGCCGATGCTATAGGGATGCCGTTTCCTCATGCCAAGCCAGAAAGCCCTCCAATGATTGAAGAGCCTACTACTGTGCCCATTCAGCAGCATAATCAGGTGTTAGCTGAGCGGGATGAATTGAAGCGGGCGAACGAAGAACTGGAGAAGGAATTAGCTCAGCTCCGAAGCGAGAGGAACGAAGCCGTTCATTCTTTCAAAAGGCAGACAGAGTTGGTGAACCAGCTAGGCACAAACTTGACTAAGCAGATAGCCGAGCGAGAATGCATGGGTCGAGACTTCAAAGCTGTCAACGACGTACTGGATACGAAGAAGCAGCACTTGGACGAGGCATATCGGAGGATATCCAAGTTCAACCAGCACTGGAAGGCTTCCCTGGCCACCAGGAAAGAGCGGGAAGATAAGCTGATGCTACAGATCTCCAAGCTGGAAGCCCAGGTAAAGGGCAGCGAGAAGAGGTTTGATGAGGAAACCGCCCGCAGATACGCCGCCGAAGGCCAACTCAACAAAGCTCTCGCTAACCTGAAGGAGCGCAAGCTGACGTTTGAGTCCAATAAGCGGAAGTTAGAAGATTGCTTCGGCGAAGGAGCATGGGAAGGTTCGGTCGAAGGACTTCAGTACACCATTGTGCAGAGGGAATTACTCGTCGAGGGGTTGCTCACGCTGCCAGATCATCCAGAAACAAAGGAGTTGTTAGAAGAGTATCGCGCCTGTGGCCGTACTTGACTATTTGTATTCCTTTTGTTTTGATCATTGTTGTATGCTGACCATCACCAGGCTTGTTGGCTGAGGTCACGCTGTTTATTCATCTTGTACTCGCTGATGCTATGTACTGCCTTGATAGGCTTTCTTTATATATAAGATTGTTGTTTCCCTGATTGGACTCGGACTTCTTCTTATTATTATCAGCACTGGCACTCAGGCACTAGGATCGGGGGAGATCTCCCTAACGCACAGACACACGCATGCATTTGCATGAAGCATCTGCATGACGAGCATTTTGTTGTTTTTCCTAACCCTTCTGTGTTTACCAGGTTTTTCAGGTTATCGCAGGTTGTCCCAGGTTGTTTCCAGTGGTTCCAGGATTAATCAGAGACCGATTCACCGTTATCCGACTAGAGCTAATCAGACCAGAATCATGGAGCAAGTGCAAACTAATGTTCAGGAGCTCCGCGAAAGGATGGATCGCTTCATGGAGCTCATGCAAGTGGTCGCCAATGGCCAGGATCAGCTCAGAACTTTGGTTCAGCCTTTGATCTCCAGGGTTGATAGCAACGGCGTGCTCCACGGTGGGACCGTGCCTACTCCTCCACCAGTTGAAACTCCGCAGAATGGTGTCCCCGTGGCCGGGGGCAACGGCAGTGCTAATGGCAATGTGATGGCCAACATCGGACTCAATACGGCGGGCGTCGGTAATGGGAGTCTGGGAGCTAATGTCAATATAGGGCCGGGCAACGGCAATGCAGGCGTCGGGAACCTGTTTGTGCCTCAGCCATGGCTAGAGGATCGTCAGGATGATGTGTTCTCTCAGAGAGGTGCTGAAGGGGAGTGTCGCACCTCGAAAATTCATTCGAACATACGAACCTCGCGCGAAAGGCGCGGAAATGCGGTTCGACAGAGTCGCCACCGAACTTTATTTTTCCCGAATAAACGGGAGAGGAAAATATCGAGAAAACCTCTTGAAAACGAAAGGATAGGAACAGGGCTGTCGCAACCAAGTTCCGGGTTCGGGAGTCGGTTACGTGAGGGGAAGGTATTAGCACCCCTCACGTCCGTCGTACTCGACGGGAACCTCTTAAGGTAAATGTGGGGAGTGTTGTTTAGGTTTACTTGTTTTTCTTTTTGTTGTTAAAGGTAGAATTGGTAGGGTAAAAGGTTAAAGACGCTAAGGAGAGATGGGTGGTTAGAGGATAGGGTGCTCGCCAAGGATTGGGGCCCTTGTGCCTACGTATACTCATTCGGACGAGAATGAGAAATCAGAGCGTCGTAGTTCGACTACGGGAAAGGATAGGGGAAGGGACGAAATAATGGAGGAAGATAGAAGTGTGCTCGCCAAGATCATCATGATCTTGTGCCTACGTATCTTACATTCAGACGAGAATGAAGAATCAGAGCGTTCGTAGTTCGTGGTAACAACCACGAAAATATGAGGTTTGAAAAGGGTTGAAGTTTGAGTTTGAGATGAAAGGGTGATTAACAAGCAACCCAAGAGCGCGTCTCAAGAGCTTGTCACTCAAGAATTCAAGGAATGCGAGATTCCAAGAACTCAGTTCTTTCGGGAATTGACTGAATAAGTTGAAGATAAAGAGTTGGATGTTTTGAAATCGAAAGAATGAATTAATAACAACTTAAGGGCGCGCCTCGAGAGTTATTCATTCGAATATTCAAAGAATGCTTGATTCTGAGAAATATCCCTCTTTCATAAGTTTTAAGAGTGTTTGTGAAAGGATCGAATCGAAGAATGGCATGCGAGGCCAAAAGGAAGTTGTTTTGAACTGGCTCAACGACGTGTCGAGGATTTGATTGAAAATGGAACCGACTTGACGACGTGTCAAGTGTTAGGATTGTGAGAAACGATATTAGTCCCTGAGGGTGCTCCTAATATCGAGACCACGAGGAATTGTGAAGTGTGTGTGGAATGTGGGTTGCGAATGCGGACGAGCATTCGACTTAGGAGAATGTTTAAAAATGATTGAATTCGAAAGGTTGAGTGAATAACAACTCAAAGGGCGTGCTTCGAGAATTATTCACTCGAAGACACAAGAAATGCTAGACTCCAAGTGCCTCTTTCTTTCGGGGTTTTGATCAAAAAGACATTGAGAATATACTTGATAAAATCAAAAGATTGAATGAACAACAACTCAAGAGCGAGTCGCGAGAGTTGCTCATTCGAAGATCCAAGAAATGCTAGATTTCAGGAATCTCCCTCTTTTGGAGTTTTTTCGAGAAAATGTTTAAAAGATAATTTGAAGGGCAAGTGAAATAGTCTCGACTAAAATTATCATCTATCAATAATTTTGACTGATAATAATTTAAAAATTGTCATTGACCAAAATAAGCAAGAAATCCATAAAAATCGAAAATGAAAGAAGTTAAAAAGAAAATGGTCTCGGGTTTGTCATTACTCGTCAATAGTTTGACGAAGTTATAACTTGGGGTATCGTTATCGACCCAAAACAAGTGAAAATGGGACAAAATGCCCAATAACAAAAGCGAAATAAAATCACTCCTAAAATAAATTCTAACAAAAGAAAATTATATACAAACTTCTAAATAAAAAACTATATAATATTTACATGATAAAATAATCTAAAGAAATGAATAATAATAAAAAAACTATATTACTAAACTAATATTAAAAAAAACCATGATAAAAATATAAACAAAACTACGTATAATATATTTACAGAATCAGAACCAATGTCATATGATATAAATAAAATAATAATTAATTAATATATATATAAAAGTTAAAAATATATAAAAATAAATAAATAAACAAAAACGGTGGATCCAAGTTTCCAAATCACCTCTCACTCTCAATCGAGCTCCCTCTCCCTCCGTTTACTCATCTCACAAACTCAACCCTTCTCTCTCGCGACTTACGCTTTGTTCATCATCAATCTTTCATCCTTCTCTCTGATTCGATTCAAATCTTTCTGTCTCTCTCCCTCACTCTCTGTTTGTGGTTGGTTTGGGATAATTGATTTGGGGGTTTGAAGGAGGACGGTTGGGGTTTTGATTCTGGGTTATCGCCGGTGTTGAAGGTGATTTCGCCGGAGATTCGGTGTGGTTGAAGGTTTCGGTTTGGTGGTTCGGTGAAAATCTTAATGAAGTTTTGCCGGGTTGTTGAAGGTGTAACTGGGAGGTTTTGTTTGAGGATTTGAAGGTTGAAGAAGGGTTATGGTTAGTTTGAGGAGTTTTACGGTTCTGTTTGGGGTGATTTTAACGGAAGGAGGTTAGGGTTCCTCCGTGAAATGGCTCTCTGGTCTGGTTTATTGGCTATTCGTTTGAGATTTGTTATTATTCTTCAGGAAGAAGAATGAGGTTTTTGGGCTTTAAAGGGGTTTTTGAAGAAGAACAGTTGGGGACGTTGAGTCTCGCGGTTGGGTTCGAAAGGGGAATAAGGGGATTTTGCACATATGATCTTTTCGTTTCGATCCTAGAACAATGAAGGCTCATGTGTTGTTTTTTCCAAGAGAGGAAAACGGTAGCCGCAGGTTTTGTATGGTCTCTTTCCCCCCTTTTCTATTTTCAGTTCCGTCTGGGTTTCGGTGAATTTGAGTTTGTTGCTGAGGATGTTGAAGAAATTTAAAGATGTGAAAAGGGTAATGTTTTGGGGTTTGACAGGAGAAATAGTTTTTGTATTTGAGGCTATTGGTTGAACATTGGGTTTGGGTAAGATGAAGGTTGAAGAGTATATGAGATTTGAGGAAGTTTGTTAATGGTTTGAGTTTTGCGGATGAAGAATGAGTTTCGGTAGGGATTTCTGAGGTGGTTTTGAGGGCTTTCGAATGGCTGAGGGAGGGTTTATTGTTGTTGAAGGTTGGAGGTGAGAGTTTCGAAGATGGTTTTCTTTTTTTTTGGAAGAAGAAGAGAGTAGATGAGTTTTTAAAGGAGATGACTGCTAGGGTTTCAAATGGAGGCTTTGGGTTGTCTCTTTGGAGTGTGTAGTGGCCAGGGTTTTAGCTGCAACCTCTCACATAATTTTATATGGAGAGAGTGGGTGGAGGATTGAGGCGAGGTCGTTTTCTATCGTACCATGTATTGCAGAATTTTATTGCTGGCCATAATAGTTGTGGGCCTCAGAAATGATCCTTACTCAATCTCTTATTTTGTCTGTAGTGAGGTGAAAACATTTTACTACAACATCATATAACCTCTAATTTTTCTGCTAGTAAAAGTGATTTTTTACTGAGCTTTCACTGTGTGGTATTTTCAATTTGCTTTTATGAACCAGCTGCTGTGTTATTTACTTGTACATGCTTCAAAATTAATTTTTCGCTTTGAATCATACATGATCTTGTTGTACTAATCACTTTTATTTCTTAATCATATATGCGCTCATGGGAGGCTTGGCATAACACGGGTTTGATACGACAGGGAGAAAGACCAACAACAAGCTTGCGCCAGCTTTTCTCGTGTGCTGCTTGTTATTTGAAGGTATTAAGAGCTTTAACTTGCGCAATGGATACCAGACGGCAGCTTGGTCATGATACGATGAAGGCTTGGTGAAAATTCCCGCAGACGAGTAAAATCACCTTTGCCTTTGATAAGAGACTCATGTAGCCTGAACTGCTATCTTTGAATTCGTCGTCGGTTCAATTTCATTGTAAGCAATCCCATATGCGCAAGTCTTTCACAGATTCCTTTGCAACATGATTTCATGTGGACCATCTTTCTTGTTTGTTAATGTGAGACTTGGTCATATGCAGGTCAGCATAGAGAAAACAACAACTCCTTTCTCAAGACACACCTGAACATCACCAAGGAGAGGATCTTCATAATGCCATTGACATTCTCAATAACCCTGTTCTGATTTTTTGCTGTGTTCTGCAGGTTTCATCATTCGCTTTGAACGAGTTATCAATGGGCAAGCTGGTTATCAGGGTCGAACACGCCACGATAAGATGGTGCAATGTATTTCTTTAGTCATTAAGTGCCAGTTTTTATCATTCATATTCACAAAGTCCTCCATATGATAATCAATGTGAGGATCGGCGCTATGGAAAGCAAGCAGGGGCTTTGACGAGGAAGCCTGGTTCAGATAAAGTCTGTTATGAAGGGAAGATATCTAGTATTATCTATAGTCCTGGTCGTTTCAGTGATAATGCATATGATGAAAGATTTGCAAATGAGAGATCTGGTCCAAGAAATTCTGACTTTTCCGCGTCCAGTGGTCATGAGCAATTCAAATCCGATGTTCAGTCTCCTCAGTTTCGTAAGGATGTTGAGTTTAACAGCCCATCTCATAAACGTCCTGGTTCTAGTTTAAGTGAAGATGTGTGGACTCAAGCAAAAAATGCAGCTCTCGAATCTAATGCCGCTGCCAAGAGAGATGCAGATGGAATTCATCATCCGCAGAGAACTACGTCATTGCAACCAACAGATAGCAACTTTTCAACCTTAAGATCTTACAATTCTGGCAGTTCAATTGATTTTTTCGGAAGCTGTCCAATCTTCAGGGTCCCTTCAAGATACAGCATCAGGAACTTCACTGCCATCTGGTTCTGCAAGAACTGTTAGCTTGGATCTTTCCAAGGCACCAGTGGCATCAGCTTCATCTGTTGTTCTTTCTCAAACAACCGCACCTTCTCAAGCTCCATTTGGAGATAAATTAGCATCAGAATTAGGCTCCCAGGAAGCAGGTACCTGGCTCATCTCTTCATGCACAACTTTCTCGTGATGGCGTTTCAATGAAAATGCTTTTTTTATTGCCTTTTTGTTGTAACTTTTTGTTCACAGAGGGTATTGATTTTGAAGGACCTCCGTACGATAATGCCAAAACGTTCTTTGTGAAGAATTCCCGTACGTTATTGTGATTGTTGTTCTTTTATTGATTTTCTGTTTGTGCAGCTGATGTTCGAAATTGTCGTCTTGCAATATTTGCAGCTGTAACATTTTGAATTTTGTCTCTTCATCGCAGGATGTGAGTCTGTGACAATGTGTGTACGGGATTCTGCTGTGGTTTTGGTATCACGGTTGTAATTGCGGACGGACGGATGAATCGTGGTACAAGGCTAGTGCGGATAAGTTAAGGATTCCTGCCATTATATTGTGTTTTTTCTTTTGTTGTATGGTTTGTGTGTTCTGTGTAACAGTTATTTGTGGTGTGTGTGAGCAATTCACGACTTGCGGTCCTGGTTTAATAGCAGGCCCGTTCTTTCTGTTGTTGCGGAATGGGAGCTACCATATGTGCATGTAACCGATGATTTGTTTTACTGTAAACAGGTTTGGCATATGGTTCGGTTATTCGGAAGAACACGAATTGCCTTTTCCGCCAATGGTGCGTGAGAGTGGTAACTGTTGTATGAATTGGTGCATGTACAAGTCGTACCGTCATGTATGCTCATCATGTCGTGTTGGGTCTATTCACGGAAGAAAATGTTGAGGGCTATCCATTGAGTAGCTTCTGTGACTCACGAGACTTGGCTCCTTTTTGAATTTATGTAAACCAAGACAAAAGGATTTTCTTCGGGCTTTTAATGAAACCTCATGAATTGCCAACCAATGCTGATGTAACATTGACAAATTGACTTTGTAATGCATGTTTTCTTAGTCATGACTTGGAGTGGAAATTTAGAAACAACACGACTTGTCCTGTTATTTTTCATACAAATTATTTTGATATTTGTTTCAAGTGTAACTTTCATGATTTGTATTATAATGAACCAGGGCTTTGGGCTTTGAAAGGATTATACTCAAGTGTGATTTTCTCACATTTTTTGTATGGACTTCATTTTGTTTTCAAAAGACTAATGGGCTCCTAATATTTTGATACATGCCTCTTTGACATTTGAGTGGACTTTGACAAACCAATTGGGCTTTTGAGCGTTGAATTTGGAAAACAGTCTTTTAATTCTTCGATTACGGACAAGGATGACTAAAACTCAAATTTCATATGAGCTCCAAATTTCACACTCGAAGCTATTCTCGGACTTCCTTGTGAAATGAAAAATGCTTTAAACTGGTCTCTTGAGAAATAATCATGAACCAATATTGGAGTTTCGAATTTAAAACCCTAAAACCAATTGCGAAATATGACTTGAACTCTTGCCTCTCGCACCATGTTGAATCAAACTTTCACCATAAAGCTTCCTTATCAAGAATCATACTTGATCAATCCATGGAATGAGAACAACTCTCAAATTAAAAGCCTCCATACATATCATGCTCGCACAAATTCAACCTCTTGAATTCCAACACATTTTAGAGTAGACAAATCAAAGCCTTTCTTGCCGCTCAAAACACCATAGACAATGACTTGAAGATTTGATTCCCCACAAAAACTTTGAATTTAATGTCGACATCAGAACCAACTTGAGCTTAAATCAACACTAATCCACAACTAAAATAATTTCTGCCGATCCTACCTGGGTTGTGAGTGAACCAAAAAATCCATTTTGAAACACATATCCCCAATTGATCTCTAAACACGCGTCATTTGGATCGATACTCCCCCCAGAGTTGTGTCTGAAACAAATGTTTGTCTGACTGGCCAATTAAGCCATAGCCATTAAACTCAGTCCATACTATACATCTGACTTCAATTTTTATTTGTCAGACTCAATTCAAGTTAACCTTATGACATTCAAGCAACATTAACATATTCTTTGATTTTTCTGAATAATGCAAGCGAGTGAATATACAAAATGGAGGTTGTACAAGGGTAGGACAAATTTGGGGTATGACAGATGCCCCTATCTAATAGGCTTAAACCAAGGGAAATGAACTGCTACAACATTCGTTTTCCTGAGGTAGAAGTCAATTAGATATAAAGAAGACCCTGAATTTGTCCGAAAGAAAAAGAGATGCTTGAGAGTTGAAAATACTGGATGAGGTAAACCTCTGAGTAGACTGTAAATAACTGGGAAAAAGTCGCCATCACCAAAAGGATGATGGGATGAAACACACACAGCTACTACCACCAAAAGGATGACGGAGTGAAATACAAAACAAATCGCACAATCTATCATTAATGACCATGATAGACCCCCCACCAAAAGAATGACAGAGCGAAACACAAATAAACACATCGCACAACCTATCATTAATGACCATGATAGACCCCCCACCAAAAGGATGACGGAGCGAAACACAAATAAACACATCGCACAATCTATCATTAATGACCATGATAGACCCCCCCACCAAAAGGATGACAGAGCGAAACACAAATAAAATATCGCACAATCTATCATTAATGACCATGATAGACCCCCCACCAAAAGGATGACGGAGTGAAATACAAAACAAATCGCACAATCTATCATTAATGACCATGATAGACCCCCCACCAAAAGGATGACGGAGCGAAACACAAATAAACACATCGCACAATCTATCATTAATGACCATGATAGACCCCCCACCAAAAGGATGACGGAGCGAAACACAAATAAAATATCGCACAATCTATCATTAATGACCATGATAGACCCCCCACCAAAAGGATGACGGAGCTAAACACAAATAAAATATCGCACAATCTATCATTAATGACCATGATAGACCCCCCACCAAAAGGATGACAGAGCGAAACACAAATAAACACATCGCACAATCTATCATTAATGACCATGATAGACCCCCCCACCAAAAGGATGACGGAGCGAAACACAAATAAAATATCGCACAATCTATCATTAATGATCATGATAGACCCCCCACCAAAAGGATGACGGAGTGAAATACAAAACAAATCGCACAATCTATCATTAATGACCATGATAGACCCCCCCCCCCCCCCACCAAAAGGATGACGGAGCGAAACACAAATAAAATATCGCACAATCCGACATTGATGAAATGTCAGACCCACCACCAAAAGGATGATGGAGCGAAAACATAAACAAGACATCGCGCAATCTGACATCGACGAAATGCCAGACCCACCACCAAAAGGATGATGGAGCGAAAACATAAACAAAACGTCGCGCAATCTGACATCGACGAAATGCCAGACCCACCATCAAAAGGATGATGGAGCGACACTCACACCAGCCACTAACACCATAAGGATGATAGGGCGAACACAAATTGAAGGTAACTAAAATCGAAAGGATGCAGGCTATGCTGAACCGACGAAGTTCGGCTATCACCAAAAGGATGATAGTAAGGCAATTGACAATGGTCACGCTTGCTGGGTACAACTCATTGGGGAACCTTCGAGAAGGAAATTGAATTGAAAAGAGTCAACGGGGTACGCCTACCGTCTTGTTTGGAGATCATAGCTTTGCTGAAGTGATTTCATGGTTACGCCCATGAATTCTGAAGAGGATACCCCTGACTGGGCTGAGTCTGTCTTGATGTCTTGTTTTGCTCAACAAAAGGCTGAACAACCTCGTGAGGAACGCTCACGGTTTTGCTGAAGATGCCCCTGCTCGGGTTGGATCTTGCTTTGAACTTCTTGGATTTGCCCAGTAAAAGGTTGAATAACTTCGTGGGGAACGCCCACGGTCTTGAATGATATGCCCCTGACTGGGATGAATGTTGATTTGAAGATCTGATCAACCACAAGGTTGAAATATGTCATGGGGGACGCCCATGGTCTTTGAAAAATGCCCCTGACTAGGCTGAATCTTGCTTTGAATAACTTCAAACTTTGTGGGAGAAACCCATAATTGTAGAAGATTGCCCCTGCCTGGTCTGATGACTGCTTCGAAGCTCTTGAAAATCGTGAGACAAACCCACCATCTTGCGGAAGATGCCCCTGACTGGGCCACCAACGGTCTTGGAAATCCTCGGGATTGATCCTGGACCTTGACTTGCATATATGAATGTTGGATGATAAATAATATTCCATATGAGTGGACGTGAAAATGCAAATGCTGACGAGCGGAGATGCAAGAGCTGGGGAAGTATGGTATGATTGGAGTATGAATGTGATGCAGGATACTTTATGAGGAAGGATGAAATGCATATAATGCATATGATGCAGACGGGTAATTTGGAAATGCAGGTGAAGATGCCAGCGTGGTGGACTTTTGGTAGTTGCCCATGTGGATTGGACTTCGGGTAATTGCCAATGCGGATTGGACTTCGGGTGGTGGGAGGGATTGACTTCCTCGACACGCAGTTCGTTGAAGACGTCATGATTGAAGCATAAGATGATGCTCTGGATACTCCAAGTCTGGGTACTTGGTGGTTTGTTGTAAGTTTGTTTCAGAGAAGGTTGCAACTCTGCTTGATGGTCAGGACGACCTGGTCTTGCCCCAGTCCGAACATGATAATGGTCTGCCCCAGATTAACCAGTTCTGACATATGGAAGTTGAACTCGGATGACTTGCACCTGCTCGAGCTGTTGAGTGATTTGCCCTAGCCTGTGGGTTCTGAGGCAGTCTTGCTTCGTGTCAGCCACTGTAGGTCAAGTTCCTCCTTAATTGCCCCTCGTTGAGATGTCTTTGAATACCTAGCACTGATTTGCAATTAAAATTGTACATTCATAAATGGTAGTATTAACGCAAAGTTCAATGTAAGTTTTGAAAAAAGTGTCTTTTATTGAAGTGTCGTGAAAGTGTGAAACGAATGGACTGCTAGCCCAGACGTTGTGCTAATTTGATTGGTGCGAAAGATATAGCAAGCAAAATGACACCAATATTGATGGTTAGAAATCACGTGAGGAGTCAGGTTACGCAACCTTGCGACAATATGCTTTCAGAATAAACCTCGTCTCAATTAGGTCTTTCAAGGGTTGTAACGTGGTCTGGTTCACGGTTATGAAACAAAAGGCTATTAGGCTCAAAGTATGATTTGTACCTACCCCTTCTTCTTAATGATCTCCAGTCCTACGCTCAGTTAATTCTACACTTGTCTGGACGGTATAAACTTGATGGTTCAAGATTTGCTCGACGTGGCAGTCACCTTATTTTGCATTGAAGGATGTTAGTGACCTTTTTGATTTGGGTGGCCACTGAATATTATTTTGTTTTTGTTGAGGATTTCGGGGTCCTCTTTTGCTTTTGTTTTTTGATCCCTAACTTTTGCATGGACTGACTTTGCATGTCAAATCCATCGGGATTACCTTAATTTTACCTAAGTCCCCTTTGAGGTGTCTGACTTAGCAGGCTTTTGATGTTTTTTTTGGATTTTATTGGAAGGTTGTGACTGCCAGGTCATGCGTCATTGATAAACAGTCATCTCCTGAATTTTGCTTGTTGATTCGAGTGCGGGGTTGAATTAACTGAACACTACCCTGCCCCAGGTTGAGTGTAAAGGTTTGAATATCCGAAGGAAACTACTACTTCTAGGCTCGAAGTGGTTTACTAGGGATTAACTCCTTATATCTCCGGTGTTTGGGGATTTGAAGCAATGCCTGTACATCATTGACGAGATTTTGTCTGAAAGCATACAGTTTACAATTATGGGTATCTCGTTTTCATCATCCTCCCTCAAATCAAGCTAAACAATAGTGAATATAGTGGAGTGAATAAATGTGTCGGTGATAAGTAAAAAAGAGTGAATACAACATAACTAAATCAAAACATGCATAAACAATACATTAATGAAAACCAAATACGAATGGCAATTGTTCGAAGCATACAATACTTAAACAAACAAAGACAAAACATAAGAACTGCGAATAATGAAATGGCAACATGACTGCCTTCTTCGGGGAATGAACTTGACTGGAATTGATTGTTGGCACTAGTTAGCCGATGGCAACGGATCGTTGATGATATTCGGAGACTTCCCATTGAAGTTGATAGCATCCCTGTCGATCATGTCTTGAATTATGTGCTTGAAAGCCCTGCAGTCCTCAATGGTGTGACCTGGAGCGCCCTTATGAAAATCACAATGAGCATTTGCATCGTAATCGGCAGGAAGGACAGTTGGAGGAGCCAAATCTCTCGGAACAACAGCTTTCTTCTCCATCAACTGAGCGAAGATACTAGCATATTTCATTGGCAGGCGATCAAAAACTCTATCTGGCCTCCATGTTCTCTGCGGACGCTGTGGGCGAGCACCTTGTCGTTGTTGAGTAGCTTGCATCTGCTGTTGCTGAGGAGGGTACTGATATCCTTGCTGGTTGTAGGCTTGTTGCTGAGGAGCCTGTTGTCGTGGCATCTGAGCTTGCGCTGCTTGAACAGCTGGCTGATAAGGCATTGGAGCATATTGCGCAGCAGCAACATACGGATACTGATAATAGGGAACTTGATAAGGCATAGGAGCAGGAGCTGGTTGAGAAGCTTGCCCTTTCTGCAAAAAGATGGCATTTGTTTCGCCCTCTTTCTTCTTGTATCCGTTGAAAGGCTTCTTGACATTAGCCTGGCTATTGGAACCTCCTGGGATCTTCCCACTCTTCAGCCCTTCTTCAATTCTCTCACCGACGATCACCAAGTCAGAGAATCCAGCGGAGACACTACCGATCAGCTTTTCGTAGTACTGGCCTTGCAAGGTACCCATGAAGATGTCAATCAATTCACGGTCAACAAGAGGTGGATGCACCCTTGCAGCTAGCTCTCTCCATCGTTGCGCGTACTCCTTGAAAGATTCACTGTCTTTCTGAGTCATACTCTGAAGCTGAGTACGATTCGGAGCAAGGTCGGTGTTGTATTTGTACTGCTTGACAAATGCATCGGCTAGCTCGGCCCAAGTGCGCACACTATTACGCTCCAGCTGCATATACCATTCGAGTGATGCCCCAGACAAGCTGTCTTGGAAGCAATGGATCATGAGCTTTTCATCTCTGGCATAGGCAGCCATCTTGCGACAGTACATTTTCAGATGAATATTCGGGCAACTGAGACCTTTGTACTTCGAAAATTCGGGCACCTTGAACTTGGGAGGAATGACAACATCAGGCACCAAGCATAATTCCAAAGCACTGAAAGAATTTGAATTGTGCCCCTCCATGGCTCGGAGTTTCTCGGCTAGATCTCGGCACATCTTCATGGCTTCAGAATCCTGAGCGGCAACAGGACTGGCAATGGGGATAGCAGCATGATAATTCTGAACGTCGTCATACTGATCCATCAGAGTATCTTCGACATGAGGAACCGGGATCTGCACAGCAGCAGGCTGGGCGTGCGGGATAACTCCAACGGTAACTCCAGGCGCTGGGATTGGCTGAGAAGTGTTTCCCTCGACTGCGTTGTTGAAGTTCAACAGCATCCCATGAGAATTTGGAATTGGAACCAAAGGGATAGCAGTAGACCCTTGTCCATGACCATTGTTGTTGACGACAGCGGCGGCTTCACGCTGTTCTTCCTCTCTCCTGGCTGCGAGGATGGTTTCGAGAATCTGATCGATCTTTCCTTTCATAGAATCCAACTCTTCCCTGAAGGCAACTTGCTCCTGTTGAATCTGCTCCATCATTCGTCTGGTATTGGCTCTAGTTGCGTATTGGTGTCGAGGAATCAGCTTGATTTACTGGAGAAGAAGGAACAGAGACATAAGACTCGGTTGGAGGACTGGAAATGCAAAATGCACAACATATGAAATGTAATGCGAATGATATGCAAGATGCAATGCAAGATACAAGATCCAGGATCACAGGATCACAATCAAACAATCTCCTGAAGCTGGTAACTGTAACAGATAAGTAACCATAATTCCTGCTCAAAGAAAACTGACAGGAGAAAACTCTATTCGGGAAGGTCTAGATATTCTACCCATAAACCCACTTACGGGATGGTTTCTATGTTTGGTTCCCAGGATCACGGACACTAGTCGTATTAGTGTCGCGCAACAGGCTGGCTGTATTACAACGATAATAACGATAAGGTCTCTCCTGAGCGGGGTCCTCGTGCTAGGCGCACAAGGAGCGAGTCCTTGGAGACTAACATTACACGACCACCAATATCGAAACTGGTGCTAACAAAAGGTTCCCAGAATCACGGACCCTTCATTAATCAAGTCGTGCAACAGGCTAGCTGTGTTACAACGAGATCTACGAATAGGTCTCCTCTGGAGGAGCTTTCATGCTAGGCCCATAAGGAGCAAGTCCTCGGAGACTAACACTACTCGACTACCAATTCTAAACTATGTGTTCTCTCTGCTTTTACCAAAGCTCAGGCGTAGAGCTTTACTCATGATGTCATCCCAAGAACCAACAGGCAACCAAGATAACAAGCGCAAATAAAATCTACAAGAGAACAAATACAAAAGAAAACCAATAAAAACAAACACTCCTCACAAACCAAAAGATAGGCTCGACTCTCTCTTTGCATGGAGCAAAATATCCCCAGCAGAGTCGCCAGCTGTCGCACCTCGAAAATTCATTCGAACATACGACCCTCGCGCGAAAGGCGCGGAAATGCGGTTCGACAGAGTCGCCACCGAACTTTATTTTTCCCGAATAAACGGGAGAGGAAAATATCGAGAAAACCTCTTGAAAATGAAAGGATAGGAACAGGGTTGTCGCAACCAAGTTCCGGGTTCGGGAGTCGGTTACGTGAGGGGAAGGTATTAGCACCCCTCACGTCCGTCGTACTCGACGGGAACCTCTTAAGGTAATTGTAGGGAGTGTTGTTTAAGTTTACTTGTTTTCTTCTTGTTGATAGGGTAGGATTGGTAGGTTAAAAGGTTAAAGACACGAAGGAGAGATGAGGCGGTTAGAAGATGGGGTGCTCGCCAAGGATTGGGGCCCTTGTGCCTACGTATGCTCATTCGGACGAGAATGAGAAATCAGAGCGTCGTAGTTTGACTACGGGAAAAGATAGGGGGATACGGAAGATGGATGGGATTGTGCTCGCCAAGAGCATCGCAATCTTATGCCTACGTATCTTATATTCAAGAATGAATAAAGAATCAGAGCGTCCGTAGTTCGTGGAGACGACCACAAAAAGATGAGGTTGAATAGATTGGAAGTTTGAGAAAAAGACGAAAGGGTGACTGACAAGCAACCCAAGAGCGCGCCTCAAGAGCTTGTCACTCAAGAATTCAAGGAATGCGAGATTCCAAGAACTCAATTCTTTCGGGAATTGACTGAATAAATTGAAGATAAAGAGTTGGATGTTTTGAAGTTGAAATAATGAATTAATAACAACTCAAGGGCGCGCCTCGAGAGTTACTCATTCAAATATTCAAAGAATGCTTGATCTGAGAATATCCCTCTTTCGCAAGTTTTAAAAAAAGTTTGTGAAAGGATCGAATCGAAGAATGGCATGCGAGGCCACAAAGAAATTGTTTTGAACTAGTTCGACGACGTGTCGAAGATTTGATTGAAGATGGAACCGACTTGACGACGTGTCAAGTGTTAAGGTTGTGAGAAACGATATTAGTCCCTGAGGGTGCTCCTAATATCGAGACCACGAGGAATTGTGAATGAAATGGGTTGCGAATGCGGACGAGCATTCGACTCAAGAGAATGTTTAAAAATGATTGAATTCGAAAGGTTGGGTGAATAACAACTCAAAGGGCGTGCTTCGAGAATTATTCACTCGAAGACACAAGGAATGCTAGACTCCAGGTGCCTCTTTCTTTCGGGGTTTTGATCAAAAGACGTTGAGAATATGCTTGAGAAAATCAAAAGATTGAATGAACAACAACTCAAGAGCGAGTCTCGAGAGTTGCTCATTCGAAGATCCAAGAAATGCTAGATTTCAAGAATCTCCCTCTTTTGGAGTTTTAATCGATAAAATAAGTTGAGAGAAAATTCTGAAAGTAAATTGAAATGAAATTAGGGGGCATGAAAAAAAAGTTTACGGCACAAGAGGTGAGAATACGATATTGGATCTTTAAGAGAGAAATGACAATTATTTGATAAATGAGACGTAGGCCTCACAACCAATTAATTGGGGTATTATCGAAATGCTAGATCTCGACAACGCCTTTTTCATTTGGAAAATGTTTGAATGAGCGACAGAAATATCATACAGAATGCTTGATTCCTATGATATTTCTTTGTTCAAAAAGAGTGTGTTTTAAAAAACGAAAAGGTTGGATAATACATTATTTAAGGTGTACACCTTGCTAATGATCATCAGAAAATCCAAAAAGTGCTAGACTTCAAAGATTTAATTTGTTTCGTGATTTGATAAAAATAAGTTGGATAAAGATTAGAAAAATTATTGGTTTTGAGGATGGTTTTGATTTAATTTAGGAAATATTGTTTGAATAAACAATGAAAATATCACACGGAGTGCTAGACTCCTATGATATATTTTTGTTCAAATAATTAAGAGCATAACAAAAAACGAACAATATTATCCAAGGCGTACGCCCCAATAATAATTACTCAAAAACCCAAGAGGTGTTAGACCTTAAGAGTTTAATTTTCGTGATTTAATTAGAAAATGATTTTAGTGTTAAAAGAAAAAAGTTGAATAAAGATTATAAAAACTACTAATTTTGAAAATGATTTAATTACTCAAATTCAAAAAAGAAGATTTTTTTTAAAAAAAAAAAGCTCTAGACATTTGTTTAGAAAATTGTCTTGAAAATGGACTATTTAAATATTTGAATAAAAGATTTTAATTAGAAGATAAATATTCAATTAGTAAATTAAAAATGCACTTGGAAAATTCTAATCTAAATTTATTAAAGAAAAAATAAATAGTTCTAATATTAGTCATTAATTATTTTAGCCTAAAACATACAAAATTTTAATTATTTGAATTAAAGAGACTAAAATAGTTATAGAAATTTGAAGTCTAAATAAGGATATCACGGCAAGGCAAGTAGAATAATGCACACTATGATCGAGACATTTGCGAAGGTACTGATTAATATGTCGAACCTTTAATAGCATGATGATATGAAATTATTGAATTCAACGGAATGAAGTCTCGATTAAAACTGCGAAGAAATTAAATTGAAACAAATTTATTTACTATCATAAAATAGATTATCCTTGAAAGTAATCCAATAAGTGGACCTCATTATTTTAATTAAGCTCCTAATTTCAATAATTGCCACCATTGTCTGATAAGTTAATACATAAACAAACATGGGATAGCTCCCCCTTTCCTGACCGACTCGTGCCTCCTGTACATGTACAACAGTAACTGGGAAAAACAATCCTAAGAGAAACCACGCGTGAATCCAACAGAGTTGAAAATAAAAAAACTAAACATATTAAAAACCAGAAAAAAACCTGCAAGATGATGCTAGTTACAGTTCAAATTTATTTTTGATGGAAGCAAATTTTAAAACTTTTGATTCATTCACACGGGGTACGATTCTCTCACGAGATGCACCCGAATTCAAAACCGAGACTGTAATAACCATAGACCCGCATCAAAACATGATTAAAAACACGAAGGAAAGAAAAGCATCATGAAGACGAAGGCAACAACAACCATATGCAAAAAATATCACCTACCAATTCGCCGACACTTCGTGCTTGTAAAACTGAAACCAAATTTCCAACACAAATTATGCAGAAACAACAACAACATGTTATGTATAATATTAGTACAACATAACTTAATCTGTAAAAGAAAACTCTAAAAAAAGTTTTGCAAACCGAAATCCAACCACAAGACATTGTTACCATATTGATTACCAACAATAAATTTATTATGACGACCTTAAATAGAAAACGGAACACCAGGGGAAACACCAACCGAAAATGAAAAGATTATTCCGTAAAAGCGCTGAGTTGCTTGTTGAGCGACCTACAATTCGCAGTGGTTGAGTAGTAATCTACCGCAGCTTTATGATTCCATGGCGGAGAAAACGAAGTAAACATGTGATGTCAATGTTGTTTTAGTTATGTCGTTCACACTGTTATTGTTGTGGTTTCGTTTGAATCATAAGTGATGATGGTGCAACGGCGGCGGGTTAGGGTCTGCGAAAAAAGGAGGGTTTGTGGGTTAGTGAAGATTTTGTTGATGAAAGGAAAACGAAGGGAAGAATGGAGAGCCGATGATGATGATTTGACAGAAAGGGAGGTGATGATGATGAAGCTGAAGGCGGAAAGGGTTTGGGGAACGGGTCGGCGGCGGCCATTTTTCAAATGGAAGAGGAAGATGAACAGTTCAATTTCTTTCCTTCCCCAATCTGTTCTTCTCCTTCTAAATAGCCAGTCAAAGCCACAAACCCTAACGGGCCGTGGAGACTGGGCCCATTTTTTCTCTTCCCTGTAATTAAATTTTTTTTATTTACTAACATTAAGATTGAAAATTAAAAACAAACTAACATAACTCTAATAAATAAATAAATAAACAAAAAAAACAAATGAATAAATATTAACAATAAATATCAAATAAATATATATATATATATATATATATATATATATATATATATATATATATATATATATATATATATATATATATATATATATATATATATATATATATATATATATATATATATATATATATATATATATATATATATATATATATATATATATATATATATATATATATATATATATATATATATATATATATATATATATATATATATAAAAGAAGAATTAAAAAAAAAATAATTACTAAAGACATTAGTAATATTTTAAAATAGAAAAACTCAAGAAGATAATATTTACAAAGAAAAGTTGTTAGGCCACGTATCACGCCTTAATGGGTCATAAAGAAATTTTTTTAAAAATTGACCAATTGCGAGCGGACATGTGTCTAAATGGCACGAAACAATAAAATGCGAAAATATTTACAAAAAGGGTAGGACAAATTTAGGGTATGACAGGGAGCTGAATGCTGAAACGCGGCTTAGATTCAAAGCACTTGAAGATAAAATGAGAGATATTGAGAATCAGAATACTTTGGGCGTTGATATGTCCAAGCTGGGATTAATTGTTGATTTCAAGGTACCTCCCAAGTTCAGGGTACCTGACTTTGAAAAATATAAGGGCACCACTTGCCCTCGTGTCCACCTGAGATCGTACTACAGGAAGATGTCTGCCTATTCTGAGGACGAGAAGTTGCTGATGCATTTCTTTCAAGACAGTCTTTCCGGGCCATCCCTCGAGTGGTACATGGGTATGGAGCCCACTAGTGTGCGCACATGGAAGGATCTTGCCGAAGCGTTTGTGCACCACTACCAATACAATAGCGACTTGGCCCCGAACCGAGTCCAGCTGCAGAACCTGTCGAAGAGGAATAATGAAGGGTTTAAGGAGTACGCCCAGCGGTGGCGTGAGTTGGCAGCCAGGGTTCAGCCGCCGATGGTTGAACGAGAGCTCGTGTAGATGTTTGAAGCCACCCTCCCAGGGGTTTACTATGAAAAGTTAGTCAGCGGTATGTCTGGGAAGTTCTTGGATCTCATTATCATGGGTGAACACGTCGAGAATGGGATCAAGATCGGGAAAATTCAAGGTGAGTCATCCTCAGCTGGAGGAGGCGGAAAGAAACCTTATGCTGGCAAAAGGCGAGAAGGAGAAGCGAGCGTTGTGACCAACGCTCGAAGGAAGGGCAAAGGCCCTCAGCAGCAGGTAGCCAGTATAAATATCCCGGCAGCTCCGCAGCAGCAGTAGCAACCGAATCAACAGGGATATAGAAAATATCAGAATCGGGCATCTTTGGCAAACCGTCACTTCGAGGCGCCGCCCATGTCGTACGCGCAACTCTTGCAGACTTTGCTTCAGCTACAGTTGGTCCAGAAGAGGACGATGGCTCCCTTGACAGGGGCACCTCCACCAGGGTACGGCGCCAATGCCACTTGTGATTTCCACTCAGGGGCACCAGGCCACACAATCAAGAACTGCAAAGCCTTCAAGCACAAGGTGCATGACTTAGTGGATTCCAAGATCATCAACTTCTCCGATAATGTGCTCAATGTCACGAAGAATCCTATGCCGAATCATAGGGGAGGTGGTGTGAACGCCATTATCGAAGATGAGAGTGCAGATTTGTTGACTGATGTCAGAGACCTAAAGACGCCGCTTAGCTTCGTTAAAACTAAATTGCTGAAAAGAGGGTTCTTTCCAGGTTGCGGAGAGCTATGTATGGACTATGCCACACGTTCTAATGGATGTGAGCAGTTGGTGGAAGGAATTCAAAGTCTGATGACTGAAGGGATTCTGCAGTTTAGCCGGAGGGCTGAAAGTGGATCAGGAGAGGTAGTGCTGAAGCAGGCCGATGAAGTCGCCACCATCACCATCCCTCGCCGGTCGATAACCATTTCTGCGCCCAGACCGTCCACAATCACTATCACTAAAGCTGGGCCAATACCTTTCGAGAGAACTAACGCCGTTCCGTGGCATTATGGGGCTGAAGTCTACTGCAATGGACAGAGGTTGGAGCTAGAACCGTATGGGTCGACTGTGGAGAACCTTGCAGAAATCAGTGGTATTACTCGTAGCGGAAGAGTGTTTGCACCACCAGAGGTCGTGGCGGATAAAGCGGTCAGAGCTGATGCGGCCGATAAAGGTAAAAGTAAAGTCGTTGAAGAGGTCCCGTGTGGGGTAGAGAAAGACTTGCTTGTTAAAGATGCCGAGGAGTTTATGCGGTTGATTAAAAAGAGTGACTACAAGATTGTAGATCATCTCCATCAGACGCCCTCGAAGATTTCCATTCTCAACCTGTTGCTGTGTTCTGAAGCACACCGCAACGCGCTGCTGAAGGTGTTGAACGCCGCATACGTACCGCAAGAAATATCGGTGAATCAGCTAGAGGAGGTTGTAGCCCACGTAAATGCTGGGAATGGGCTAGGGTTCACAGACCTGGAGCTGACGTCAAAAGGGAGGAATCACAATAGCGCCCTACACATCTCGATAGAGTGTAGGGGCACGATTATGTCGCACGTGCTGGTGGACACGGGTTCGTCACTTAATGTTCTTCCGAAGAAGGCGTTAATGAAGTTGGATACTCGTGGAGTGATCTGCACACCCAGTGATCTGGTTGTGAAGGCGTTCGACGGAACTAAACGCCATGTTTTCGGGGAGGTGACCCTGCCGATCCAAGTCGGTCCGGAAACGTTCAACGCGGTCTTTTATATTATGGACATCATGCCTGCCTACAGTTGTCTCTTGGGCCGGCCATGGATCCATGCTGCTGATGCCGTGACCTCCACGTTGCACCAAAAGCTCAAATATGCTGTCGGGGGAAGCATCGTAACCGTGTGTGGCGAGGAAGACATAATGGTGAGCCATTTGTCGTCCTTCAAGTATGTGGAAATGGATGGCGAAATCCATGAAACTATATGCCAAGCGTTCGAAGCTGTCAAAGTGAAGGACGTAACTCATGTGGTCACTGAAAAGCCAGAGATGACTCTCTCCTCGTTCAAGGAGGCTCGGGCCGTTGTCCAAGCCGGATCTACCCCAGGCTGGGGGCGAATTTTGGAGATACCCAACAAGCAGGATAAGTTTGGGTTGGGATATTCTCCTGGAGCTGAAGCTTCCTCTTCTTCTAGCAGTGCGTCTCGAGGTAAAGGGCCGATCCAATTTACCAGTGGCGGAGTGATTTTCGAAAGCATCAACGCGGTGTCTGAAGATAGCGGGGATAGCGATTGTGATCTCGACTCTTGGATCCAGCCAAGCAAGCCAGGCGAGGGCCTCAACAATTGGACCGTCAAGGATATCATCCAGATGACAAGTGAAGAGTAATGATTTACTTTTCCCAATCATTGTACAACCCTATGTCCTACCCGGGGCATAGCGGTTTTATTGTCAGGGCCTTGTTGGATTATGTACATGCATTTTGTTAATAAATCAAAGGCGTTTTCTTCGTATTCAAATATTGTGATCTCTGTTATTCCTGTTTTATATTTGTTTTGAAAAACAGTAAAATGGCAATGGGGTTTGTGCTAACCTGCACATCCTTGTTTTTAAACTTAACCCTTGTTATTGCAGGATCCACATAACAGATGACATCGACTCTGGACCTTCCACGACTCACTTCGACTTCGATTGCCCGATCTATTAAGCCAAAGAAGAGATTGATGAAGACGAAGACCTTCCTGAAGAGTTGGCCCGCTTGTTGAAACAAGAGGAGAAAGTTATTCTGCCTCATGAAGAGGAAATCGAGATCGTGAACCTGGGTTCTGAAGAGCTCATCAGAAATGTCAGGATAGGGGCTGCATTGCAGAGTGATGTCAAGAAGAGATTGGTCGACATGCTAAGAGAGTATAGTGACGTCTTTGCTTGGTCATACGAAGATATGCCCAGACTTGACACGGATATCGTGGTCCATCACTTGCCGCTGCGAGAAGATTGCCCTCCCGTTAAGCAGAAGCTTAGGAGGACGAGACCAGATATGGCCATTAAGATCAAGGAAGAAGTGCAGAAGAAGCTTGATGTTGGCTTCTTAGCGGTCACCACTTATCCTCCGTGGGTCGCCAACATAGTGCCTGTACCGAAGAAGGACGGTAAGGTACGCATGTGCGTCGATTATCGGGATTTGAATAGGGCGAGCCCTAAAGATGATTTCCCGCTGCCTCATATCGGTGTGTTGGTCGACAACACATCCCAGTTCTTCGTGTTTTCGTTCATGGATGGCTTCTCCGGTTACAACCAGATCAAGATGGCGCCGGAGGACATGGAGAAAACGACGTTTATCACTCCCTGGGGAACATTTTGCTATAAGGTAATGCCTTTCGGTCTGAAGAACGCAGGGGCCACTTACCAACGAGCAATGGTAACCTTGTTTCATGACATGATTCATCATGAGATTGAGGTCTATGTTGATGACATGATTGCGAAGTCCCAAACGGAGGAAGAACATCTGGTCAATTTGCTGAAGCTTTTTGAGAGGCTTAGGAAGTTTAGGTTGAGGCTGAATCCTAACAAATGTACTTTCGGAGTACGGTCCGGAAAGTTACTGGGGTTTATCGTGAGTGAACGAGGCATCGAGGTTGATCCTGCGAAGATAAAAGCCATACAAGAAATGCCAGTGCCAAAAACAGAAAAAGAAGTTCGTGGTTTCTTGGGCAGAATAAACTACATTGCAAGGTTTATCTCTCAGCTCACGACCACGTGTGAACCGATGTTCAAGCTTTTAAAGAAAGATCAGGCAATTATCTGGAATGAGGATTGTCAGAAGGCATTCGATAAGATAAAGCAGTATCTTCAGGAACCTCCAATCTTGATACCCCCAGTGGCTGGACGGCTATTAATCATGTACTTGACAGTTCTTGAGAATAGTATGGGGTGTGTTCTCGGTCAGCACGACGAGACGGGCAGAAAGGAGCATGCCATTTATTACTTGAGTAAAAAGTTCACAGACTGTGAATCTCGATACTCGATGCTGGAGAAGACATGTTGTGCACTAGCCTGGGCTGCCAAACGTCTACGACAGTACATGCTCAATCACACCACCATGCTAATTTCGAAGATGGATCCGATCAAGTACATCTTCGAGAAGCAGGCTCTTTCGGGCAGGATTGCCAGATGGCAAATGGTGTTAACGGAATATGATATTCAGTACGTGTCCCATAAGGCCATCAAGGGAAGCGTATTGTCTGATTACCTTGTCGAACAGTCGATCGAGGATTACCAGCCGATGAAATTTGAATTCCCTGACGAGGATATCATGTTTCTCAAAGCGAAGGATTGCGATGAGCCGTTGCCCGACGAGGGGCCAGATAGGAAATCCCAGTGAAAATTGATATTCGATGGGGCGGTTAATTCCTATGGAAGTGGCATCGGGGCTATCATCACGACTCCCCACGGATCCCATATCCCGTTTACTGCGAGACTGACGTTTCCAGTCACCAATAATGAAGCGGAGTACGAAGCATGCATCATGGGTCTAGAAGAGGCAATTGATTTGAGAATCAAGAATCTAGACGTATATGGTGACTCAGCGCTTGTGATCAACCAAATTAAAGGGGAGTGGGAGACTCGTCAATCGAATTTGGTGCCATACATGAACTATGCCAGAAGGCTACTTCCGTTCTTTGATCGAGTAGAGCTCCATCATGTGCCCAGGGCCGAAAATTAGATGGCTGATGCCTTAGCCACGTTGGCTTCAATGTATAAAGTCAATTTTTGGAATGAGGCTCCAAGAATTGTACTATCTCGTCTCGATAGACCTGCATTTGTCTTTGCAATCGAGGAAGCCGCCGATGGCAAGCCATGGTTCCATGACATCCAGACTTTCCTTATGACTAAGGAGTATCCTGCGGGTGCGTCAACCCAGGATAAGAAGACTCTGAGGAGGCTTTTTGGAAATTTTTATCTCAATCCTGATGGAGTGTTGTATAAAAGAAACCACGATCTCGTGCTACTCAGATGTGTAGATGAGAAAGAGGCGAGTATACTCATGGAAGAAGTCCATGAAGGCACATTTGGTACGCACGCCGGCGGGCATGCCATGACGAGAAAGATCCTGAGAGCAGGATACTACTGGCTGACGATGGAATCGGATTGCTTCAAATTCGCGAAGAGATGTCATAAATGCCAGATTTATGCTGATAAAGTTCATGTGCCGCCGTGCCCGTTAAATGTCATGTCCTCCCCGTGGTCGTTCTCCATGTGGGGCATCGACATGATAGGCAAGATCGAGCCCACTGCGTCTAACGGTCATCGCTTCATTCTAGTAGCTATCGACTACTTCACCAAGTGGGTGGAGGCAGCCTCGTATGCTAATGTGACCAAGCAGGTGGTGGCTAAATTCATAAAGAGGGACATCATCTGTCGTTACGGAATTCCCGAGCGGATCATTATTGATAATGGTTCGAATCTGAATAACAAGATGATGAAGGAGTTGTGCCAGAGTTTCAAGATTGAACACCACAACTCGTCTCCTTACCGGCCGAAGATGAATGGCGCCGTTGAAGCGGCCAATAAGGACATAAAGAAGATTGTTCAGAAGATGGTTGTGACCTACAAAGACTGGCACGAGATGCTGCCATTTGCATTGCACGGTTATCGTACGACGGTACGTACTTCAACCGGGGCAACTCCTTTCTCCTTGGTGTACGGTATGGAAGTTGTCCTACCGTTAGAAGTGGAGATCCCTTCTTTGCGAGTTTTGGTTGATGTGAAACTCGACGAGGCAGAATGGATTACGAACCGACTGAACCAACTCAGCCTGATGGACGAGAAGAGGTTAGCATTGATTGCGTTTGGTCGTCTGTACCAAAGCCGAATGAAGAAAGCTTATGATAAGAAGGTGCGTCCTAGAAGCTTTCAGACGGGTGATCTCGTCCTGAAGAAGATTCTTCCTCCACACTCCGATCACCGGGGCAAGTGGAATCCGAATTACGAAGGTCCGTACGTCGTCAGCAAGGTCTTCTCGGGAGGAGCTTTGTTGTTATCCACGATGGATGGTGAAGATTTTGCATCCCCGGTGAACGCGGACGCAGTTAAAAAATACTTTGCTTGAAAGCGACCCGCTGGACAAAAAAAGAGAGTCCAGGCAAAAAAGGGGCATCCTGGCGAACCAAAAACAGAATAAAAGGTTCGGGCAAAAATTAGGGATATAAATTAAAAAAATGTACACCCGCGAAGTCGAAAACCTACACTGGGCGGCTTCGGCAAAAAAGGGTATCCCGGTGAACTGAAAACCCGCAAAGGGCGATTCACGCAAAAATTAGGGATTTGAAAAAGCAAATGACTGCGTTCCGCGTGTGGACTTCCTTTGTTCAAGTGGTTTGGAAGACCTGAGGGCCGTTTATCTGAATCAATCTCTTCCGGGGCTGAAGCATCGGAGAAGTATCGAAGTCGAGTGGGTCATAGAGGGATCAACTCATGGTGTTCGTCTACGCCTCGTTGCCGACATTTGTATATACTGATGTATATTTATGTTTTATTTTTGCGCAACTTCCTCATTCCAGGAGCTTGCATCTGTTGTAAAACATTTTACCCATTCAGGGGTTCGTTATCAATAAAAAGCATACTATTCAGCAATGCTGTTTGTCTGTTTAGCATTTATCTGTTTTGTTTGCGAAAAAGAACGCCGTTGTTTTTGATAAAATGCGCATACATAAACTTACTGGCCTAGGCCACTGATTGTTGAAACAATGAATTACGTGAACATTGTCACGAGATGATAACCTTGATAGGTCCCTTTGAGAAGGGTATCTTGCCTGTTTGTTTGTGTTGTTACAGGTGCAACATATTCCAGACAGTGCGTCGTGCGCACCCCGAAGAAGGATGATTCCTCCTTCTCCAGCAGAGTTCAGTAGTCTCTCCCCGCAGAGTCTGAACGCGAGATCATGAGCATTGATATGTCTCCCCAGGCAGAGAGGATTCTCTCCCCCAATCAGATACGTCCTGAAGGAACGTCATCTCCTCAGCTGAGTCAGGCGCCGAAGTGCGTGTTCATCCCCCAGCACCGGGTCACAAGTGCAGGCTTCGTAGGAAACTATTCGTTCACTGAAGTGTGCAGCAACTGATGGTCCAGACTGAAGTCTCCAGCGGAATTGAAATTCCCCACAGAGTCGTACTCTCCCCCGAAGTCGGATAATTCCTTCTTCCCCAGCGAAATTGAGATTCCCCCGCAGAGTAGTACTCCCCGGCAAGCAGAATGATTTCTCCTTCCTCAGCTGAGTTTGCAGATACCCAAGAGAGCCGAATCCTTGGAAGCTGCTCAAGCCATGATTGGTTTTCCCCAGTGGAGTGTTGAATAGCTGATGCTGTGTTTCCCCACCGGAGTCGTTATCTCCAGGGAAGTAGCCATGAAGGCCACGCAGTTTATTCCCGCGATTGACATCGCTTTCCCTCAGCAGGTCCAGGTTCTCATAGAGCTTCGTTCCCCTGCAGCAGTCAACTGAAGTTGTTTCCCCCGCAGCAGTCAACTGAAGTTGTGTCCCCTGCGGAGTCCAGTTGAGATTGGTGTGACCTTGTTCTCCTCAGCAGGATGATTCCTCGATCTGAGTAGTTCTTTTTCCTTGACAGGAGGATTCTCCCTTCGGCATTTATTTTGCTGACGGGATCGCATCATTGTGCATGACTGCATAACATTTATCATAAACGCATAGCATTTCCACTGTGTGGAGCATTGCGCCATTACCGAAGCATGTGCATAATAAACATGATCTAGGTTGTTACCGTTCTTGTTTTGCAGGTGTTCCGCCGCAGAATCGATTGCTCAGGATAATTCCTGACATTCTCCCCCAACGAAGCCGCTTGCTCAAGATGATTCTTGAGGTCCCCAGTGAAGTCTTCGGTTCAAGATGATTCTTGAATTCCCCAGCAGGGCCGTTTGCTTAAGATGATTCTTAAGACCCCAGTGCAGTCACCAGAGTTGGTTGCTCAAGTTGATACTTAGAGTCCCCAGTAAAGGTTTCCCAGGATGATTCCTGAAATCCCCAACAGAGTGTTCGCTCAGGATGATTCCTGAAATCTCCAGAATGGTCGACGGTTCAAGATGATTCTTGAAGTCCTCGACAAAGTTATTTGTCCAAGATGATTCTTGAAGTCCTCAGTAGAGTTGATTCATCCAGAATGATTTCTGGATCCCCGAAGTGGAGTTACTTGATAGTTCTCCAGAATCCCCAGCGGAGATGCGACATCCCCAGCAGGTTTTTGAACGGCGAAGTTGAAACCTCCCGTGAAGACTCCATGATTGAAGTCTGACCGTGTTAATGAAGCAGTTCTCTCAGCTGATGCGGAGTGCCTGATGGCAGAGGTTTAGATATTCCCAGTTGGCTCATGATTGACCAAGAATTCTATTCCCGACTTGCTGACGAAGTCCGGCTGATGCCCGACAAGTTCTTTGAATGCCTGATGGCATGATCAACCTGATGGTTGAAGTCCGGCTGATGCCCGACAAGTTCTTTGAATGCCTGATGGCATGATCAACCTGATGGTTGAAGTCCGGCTGATGCCCGACAAGTTCTTTGAATGCCTGATGGCATGATCAACCTGATGGTTGAAGTCCGGCTGATGCCCGACAAGTTCTTTGAATGCCTGATGGCATGATCAACCTGATGGTTGAAGTCCGGCTGATGCCCGACAAGTTCTTTGAATGCCTGATGGCATGATCAACCTGATGGTTGAAGTCCGGCTGATGCCCGACAAGTTCTTTGAATGCCTGATGGCATGATCAACCTGATGGTTGAAGTCCGGCTGATGCCCGACAATTTTCTTGGAATGCCTGATGGCATGATCAACCTGATGGTTGACCTGAAGAGTCCCGAGGAATCGTGATGCCTGATGGCATGATCGACTATGTATTACCAGTTACCGTGTGACCAATTCTCCAGCTAGTTGCCGAGCAGCTATTATTTCAGTGTTCGAAGATTTGTTCCCATCTGAGTACCGCGTACTTGTGCAGTTGGAAAATTTCCGGGTTTATCGGTATTCAACCGTCTCGCACCTCGATTGGATGAGAGCCGTTCGCCTCACCCAGTCAGGTTCAAGCCGTTTGAATAGGGGCAGCTGTTGCACCCCAAAATTTGACCAACATTTATTTACCTAGCTTGTGGTTCATCTCATTCATCATCTGCATTTCAAGAGCAAGAGTTGCATGAGACTTTGAAGCTAGCCAAGAAGGTTATTCAAGTGTTCAAAGGTTGATATCTTTGTTAGAGAACTCAAGAGGTCCTCAGAGAGATTGGTTGAATCCAAGGTTGTGTGTCTCATAACTTGAGAGTTGTGGGAGCCCCTCAGATGACTCTGAGGCTATGAGGAGGGACTTGAAGCTTTGAGAAAGCTTATGAGATGTCTTGAAAGCCATCATGAAGCCTAGAGAGGTCATTGTACAAGAATTCAGAAGATTCAGCCATGAGTGGTGGAATTAGGGTTTGACTGGGTCAACCCTAGGTCAACTGATGATTTGGAGAGGGTTGAGACCTAATCCAAGAGCCATGTGGTCATGGATTGATGAATTGAGATGTAATAAGGATGACTCCTATACCAAATCATCATGATTGAAGAGTTTGAGAAGTTTCAAGCTAGGGTTTCTAAGGCTTGGCAGTGTAAAATCCCCTAGTTTGATCCCTATCTTCAAGGAAGTTTAGCTCAAGATGTGATTGTCATCTCATCTTCCCCATAACATTAATGTTGTAGAGCTTGCTCTTAGCTTTAATTTGAGTACTAGAAGTCCTTGATAGGATTTGTAGAGCTCAAGTTATGACTTTGACAAGTTACAGGTCATCTGAGGTATGTGAATCTGGGTCCTTGAAAGTTACCCAACTTGCATCCAACTTTTGCCCAAGTAGGATGATTCCTATGAACTCTTGGTCAACATGAATGTTGTTCCTCATCTTCTTAGCTTTCTATAGAGTACTATAAGTCCTTGATAGGATTTGTAGAACTCAACTTATGACTTTGACAAGTCAAGGGCATTTTGGTCATTTGGATGTTATAGGTCATTTCAAGCATAAGGCCATATCTCCTATTTCCAAGCTTCAAATGGAAAAATCTTCAACATCAAACTTGCTTAGAATGATGTTTTAAGGCTAGTAGGGAGGTCATGGGATGTTGAAAAGGCTTGTATCAAAAAGTGATGAAAATGACCTAAAATGGAGGCATAAGTTAAATAAGTTGAAATTGGAAATTGGAAATCCCAAGTTACACATCCAAACCATGGCATATAATAGGTCATTTTGACTCTAAAAGACATTCTAAGAACAATGGTTTAGCCACAATTTTGATTTGAGGCTTAGATCATGGGGCTGCTTTGGAAATGGCTTGCTTGCATCTTAAGGCACAAAGGCAAAACTTAAGAAAACTCAATGTACAAGTTAGTTAAGGGTTGTAACACATCCTATATCTCATTTAGGGATAATTTCAAGCCAAGGAAAGTTGCTGCAAGGACTATGGCATGAGATGATATGTGAGATGAGATGAATTCATAATATCATGACATGAGAATCCCAATTTCTCATGGGAAGGTTCTAGATGGTTCTAGATGATTCTAAACCACTCTATATAACATATAGAACTTGCTCAGATGCAAGGTTGGTGTAAGATTTGAGAGAAGAGAGAGTTGGCCATTTCACTTGCCTCCATTGCAAGTTGAAAGTGAATTCCATATTCTGAACCATTTCCATTCCTTTTGTCAATCTAAACACACTCCATTGATCATATTGAAGCTGTGCAGACCAATTTGAGAGAAAAACCATGGTGAATTGAGGAATTGGCAATTGGATTTTCAAGGTTGCAAGTCAGAATCAGATTCTGAGATTCAAGCATTCTCCATCCAATCTTTTGCAAACAGAAGCTCTATCATCATCCAAGGAAGGTTTCTGAAGAATTACAAGGCTTGAAGTGAAGGTTTTCACCATCTGTTAATCAAGAAATACCAGGTTAGTAACTTTTCTTCTACACCATGATTTAGGCATGATTAGCAAGAATGGTTAGGTTAGAACTGTTAGAGACCAATAGGAGATGGATTTTGAACAGTTTGAGAGCAATTGGTGAGGTTTCAGTTGGTATCACCATTTTTGTTTGGACCAAGAACTCGAGTTATGGTGAGTTATAGAATGAATTAGATGTCAAGAATCAATCAATGTGAGTTGGTGATTAATCTGAGGTAGTTAATTGCAAGAATTGTTGAAGTTGATGATTGAGCATATCTTTGATCTTGGATCGGGTTTGAGGATTTAGGATGATTCAATTAATTTTAAGATCATGGTTAGATTCAGCATGAAATTCTGGACAGATTAGGGTTTGTAATTTTTATTTTCCATGAAGAATTGATGAGGTTCGAGTTTGGGGAAGATGGAGCTTGAAGCTCTGCATTTCCATGGCTTCTCTAAGAACCCTAGCTGAAGGTGGAAGACGAAGACATAGCCATTGGATCATGGGCTGACTCTTGACTGGGACTAAGATCTGAGGGCCAGGATTTAATTTCATTTGAAGAGGGAATCTGAAACCAGCATGAAACGCATCGTTTCATTAAAAGGGATTTGGGTTGGATTGCTAATCACACCCCCAATTCATGGCCCATTTGTTTTTGTACTATATTTGGTTGCTTTCTACACCGTGTGTTTTTCATTTTATTTATATTTCTGATTTAATTTCTGATGATAATTGGGCCTAGCACGCATGACTAACTGCACCCCTATTTTGAGCCCATTCATGAAATGAACTATCTGGCATTGCTATCTGCACCACATCATTCCATATTTTCATTTCTTTTTCTCCATTTTATTTCAATCTTTGAAAAATCATAATAAATATAAAATTAATGATTTTTGCATGGGCATTTTTTCTCCCATTTCATGATCATGTCTAAAAAATTATGAAACCAAAATATTTGCATTTCATGCATTTTTAGTATTTTTTGTATATTTTCTATTTTAATAGCTTTTTAATTCTTTTATGTTGATACATGGTTTTGTAGAATTTTGTTTAGCTAGTTCCCCTCATATTTTTAGGTCATTCTTTTTAGGATAGTTATATTAGGACTTTAGCTCCCCTATGGATTTATTCCATAATTTTGTGATGAATGTTAGGTTAGTTTTGCTTAGATGATTTTAGGTTGTGTAGAATTAGGTCAATCCTTAACATAGGTCCACAATAACACTAGAATTTTGGGGTTTCTAGGTCAAGATAGACATTGGGGAATATAAGGGTATTAAGGGTAGATATATAAGATCCCCTAGAAATTATATTAGGTTTTAATATAATAGTATACTATTTTTAGATGATTTTTGTAGTTGATGATTGTTTGTGTTGCCCTTGGGGGGCTTGTATTTTTGTTTGCTTTGCTTTGTGGGCTTGGAGAGCTTGGTATTGCTTTGAGGAGCATTGAGGAGCATAGTAGGAGCATTGAGGAGCATTGAGGAGCTTGAGAGCTTGATCTTGTTTGTTTTGTTGATTGTTTTAGGGTTAGGGATTAGGGAGAGTTTAGACCTAGTTAACTTCTTTCTTAAACATGGATGGTATCTTTCACCTCCATTCCTCCCTATGATTCAAAGGCCTTCCATGGTATTCACCTCTCTCCTTTGGAGGGATAAGTGATGATATCTAGGAAGTAGAACTTTTGAGGGAACCATTCCTTTGATGTTAAACCCTTATAGGTCACCTTTGGTGGTCAATAAGCAGTTTAACACCCTAGCTTATCCAGTTAAGTGATTTCCTCTGGTTTGAGTATCTTGAGAGATGTTGAGCTTGAGTTTGAAGATGAATACTTCATTGAAGAGTATGGAGTAAGATGAGTCCTTAAGCATTGCCATTCCAGCTGAAGCTTGAAGAGCAACAAGGGCAAGTTGATACTTGAAGACCCCTGAAGATGAAGTAAAGACTGAAGGATGAAGTTGACACTTGTAATTGATTGAAGATTACTCTAAGAAGCTGAAGCTTGCAAGAAGAGAGGACCAAGTTGAGACTGGTAAAGCAGGGAGAGCTTGAAAGCTTGAAGACTAAGTTGATACTTAGGAGAAGGATTCAATTGAGATTGATTCTGAAGAGCTGAAGCTTGAAGAACCAAGGAAGTTGATACCTACTTTAGAAGCTTGAAGAACCAAGGAAGTTGATACCTACTTTGATACCTAGAGACCCTGAAGGGATCAAGTTGATACTTGTGTTTGTTAGGTGAAGCCTGAAGGTGGAACTGATCAAGGAGCTGAAGCTCAGAGAAGATAAGTTGAAACTTATGTTGAAGGGTTGAAACCTGGAAAAGCAAATTGATATTTGTCAAGAGTGATGGAAGTCTGAAGACTGAATTGCTGTTGGAAGAGCTGAAGCTTGGAGTTGAGAGAGGAGTTGATCTTCATTCTTTTTTGTTTTCTTCTGTATTGACATGTTTTGTTTGACTTGCTTGATGCATTAGAATAAGTTCATATCTATACTAAGTAGAATCTAGGAGCATGATTGCACTAGAGGTTGAGTTGTTCCCTCTGCTTGTATTGTTACTGTGTGGCTTTGCTTGCGGGTATTCGGTAGAGCCCAGCTCCCTTGCCCAAGTAGTTTGTTTGCCTGATGGCATTTTATTTCTTTTCTTTCTGTATGATTGCAGTTTACTGTATTCTTGCTTGATAGCATGTTTTACTCTTCAGTATGATTACTGTTATCCATTCTGGCTTGAGGTTGAGATGAGCTTGTGGAGGCTGAAGCCCCTCACACATTTCCTCCCTCACTTGCATTGCATGCATTTTACTGTTAAGCTGATGCTTTGTCTGTTTTGGTGTATCATTGACATGATCCCTTAGGACTCTCATTTCCTTTGATAAGAAATTGATGATAGAACTTTAGGTTGAAACCTATGCATGACAACTTCTAGGAGTTCCCTGTTCAAACCTCAACCATAGGATGAATCCTTGGCATGACAACAGTAGGACTTGATAGTCTCCCTCCTAGTTAGGCCTGTTCTCTTCTCATCTCAAAACAGTTTAAGATACAGTAATCATGAATGATTTCTTTCGTACGTTACGAGCCTTAAGCTATCTGAGAAAGGATTGTGGGAGAGTTTATTTTCCACCGTCTAGATGTTTAGTATGGTACCCTTTGGGTGACATGCGACGCATTCACTCTCAGGTCATAGTCTTTAGTGCGATGGAAATTGCAAACACAATAAAAAACACTTCTTTCGTAAAAGACAGGAAACAAACCGTAGTGTCCCGAACTACGTAAGCTCTGATCTCTCATACCTGTTGAGAGTACGTAGGCACAATACTGATGTATTGGCGAGCTACCTTCCCCATCACCTGTCGTAGGTCGAACTACGTTGACTCTGATTTCTCGTTCTCTGATGAGAATACGTAGGCATAAAGTGCGACGCTTTGCCGAGTCATTTTTCTTTTCTGTTTAAGCCAGCCTTGATAGGTAGATAGATAAAACCAACCCGTCCAGTAAACACAACAAGCGTGGATCCCGTCAAGTACGACGGACGTGAGGGGTGCTAATACCTTCCCCTTGCGTAACCGACTCCCGAACCCAGACAATGGTTGCGACGACCTTGTCTTACCCTTTTTCGTCAGGTTTTTCTGATTGTTTCCTTTCCCGCTCCGAGGGATAAATAACGAAAGGTGGCGACTCTTCTGTTGTGCCGGTGCCTTATTTTCGCAGTAGCGACAGATTTGCTCTGGTCGGATAGCGGTGAATAGGTCTCTGATCAATCTTGGAACAACCTGAAACAACCTGGAAACACAAAAGGGTTAGGAAAAACGACAAAGTGCTCGTTATGCGAATGCTTCATGCAAATGCAGATGTGTGTCTGTGTGTTAGGGAGATTTCCCCCGATCCTAGTGCCTGAGTGCCAGTGCTGATAATAAGAAGTCCGAGTCCAGTCATGGAAATAACAATCTCATATATAAAGAAAGCCCATCAAGGCAGTACACAACATCAGTGAGTACAAGCAGAATCAATAGCATGATGTTGCACCCCAAAATTTGACCAACATTTATTTATCCATCAAGTGTTTGAAGGTTGATACCTTCATCAGGAAGTTCAAGAGATCCTCAGAAGAATTGGTTGAAACCAAGGTTGTGTGCCTCCTAACTTGAGAGTTGTGGGTGCTCCTCAGATGATCCTGAGACTGTGAGAATGAACTTGAAGCTTTGAGAAAGCCTATGAGATGTCTTAAAAGCCATCATGAAGCCCAGAGAGGTCATTATGCAAGAATTCAGAAGATTCAGCCGTGAATGGTAGAATTAGGGTTTTGACTGGGTCAACCCTAGGTCAACTAAAGATTTGGAGACGGTTGAGACCCAATCCAAGAGCCATGAGATCATGGAATGATGTATTGAGATGTTATAAGAATGATTCCTATACCAACTCATCATGATTGAGGAGTTTGAGAAGTTTTAAGCTAGGGTTTCTAAGGATTGACAGTGTAAAACCCCCTAGTTTGATCCCTATCTTCCAGGCAGTTTTAGCTCAAGATGTGATTGTTATCTCATCTTCCCCACAACATGAATGTTGTAGATCTTGTTCTTAGCTTTAATTTGAGTGGTAGAAGTCCTTTATAGGATGTGCAGAGCTCAAGTTATGGTTTTGACAAATTACAGGTCATCTGAGGTATGTGAATCTGGGTCCTTGAAAGTCACCCAACTTGCAGACAACGTTTGCCCTAGTAGGATGATTCCTATGATCTCTTGGTCAACATGAATGTTGAATATCATCTTCTTAGCTTTCTAGAGAGTACTATAAGTCTTTGATAGGATTTGTAGAACTCATCTTATGGTTTGTACAAGACAAGGGTATTTTGGTCATTTGGTGATTATAGGTCATTTTAAGCAAAGGCCATATCTCCTATTTCCAAGCCTCAAATGAAAAAACTCAAAACATAAAAGTTGTTCAAAATGGAATTTTAAGCCTAGAAAAGTGGTCATGAGTTGTTTGAGAAGCTTGTAGCAAGGATTGACAAGAATGGGTGAAAATGACCTAAAAATGGCTTATAACTTAAATGGATCCAAGTTGGAAAATGGTTTGAGAGATCTACAAATCCAAAATAGATCATGTAATATGTCATTTTGAATCCAAACATCATTTTAAAAACAATGGTTTAAACAAATTTTTTATTTGAGGCCTAGAAATTGGACTTGCTTTGTAATGTTGTTACTTGCATGTTAAGGCACCTTTGGAAAACTTCACACAAGGCAAGGAAATGCTTGTTTTTTGCACATACCATCTCAATATCTCATGTAAGGAGATTTTGACACACAATTAAAGGTCTTAATGCATGAAATGAGATAATACAACATGTCACTACATGAGAAATTCCAAGGCATTCTAGCTCATTCTAGATAGTTCTAGACTCTTCCATTGGTTTCTATATATTAAGTGGATCATGATGAGATTAAGGGTTGGTGAAATCAGTGGTGAAAAGAGAGAAAAGAGAGAGTGATATACCATTTCTTCCATTTTTGCAAATCAATCTCAAACTCCATTTTTTTCTTCATCTCCATTGAATTCTTCTCCATAAATCAATTCTCTGGATCATATTGAATACATACATATAGATTGGGGTGGCCATTGATGAATGTTTGAAGGTGTGGCTTCAAATTTGCAAGAGAAGCAAGTTGGATCCAAACTCCCAATCCAAGCACTGTCCATCCAAGATCTTGCAAACAGAAAGGTTATCATCCATTGAAGATCATTTGTGACAAGTTTCAAGCATTGGATTGGAGTGTAACTGCACTTGCCATCACCATTTTTCAGGTTTGCAAAAGCCTTCGAATCTCTCTATTTATGCAGTACTAGATGAAATGGTTAGGGTAAACATGATTAGAGACCATAGGTGATTGATTTCTGAAAGTTAGAGAGAATTCTATGAGGTTCCATGGCAGGATGTAATTTCTTTCAAGATCAAGTTTGGGCTAGATATTGAGTTATAATGATCGTGTAATAGCTTTTGGAGATCAGTGAAACATGGAGAGTGCATTGGTGCCATTAGAACTTGGAATTGTTAGGATTGATCTCAGTGTAAGTTGGTTGAACCCATGCATTCATGCTTTCTGTTTGTGAGATATAGGAGGTTTTAATGGAAATTATGCGTGTAATCGTGTTCCTGGGAAAGAATAGATCAATTTTGGTTTTGGAATTTTTGAATTTCATTGTGAATTGAGAGAGCACGATGAGCTTGATTTCGTGCATGGAAGCTGTAAAATTCTGAAACCCTAATGTCATTTTGGGACGATGACTCGTGGCCGTTAGATGAGGTTGGACTGGGTTGACTGGGAAGCTCATCGTATGGCTGATGTTTAAAGCTGAGAAATGGAGGGAAAGATTGAAGTGAAACGATGCGTTTCACTAAAACGCAACCCCTGGGCCTGGATTCAGATTCCTATCCCCACCCCCCAGCGAAGCCCAATTGGAAATAACACTTGATTTTGTTGCTAAATGCACCGCGGTCATATTCTTTTTCTCTTTTATTTTTATTCAATTTCTGATGCGTACTGGGCTTAATGCTATTTGTTATCTGCGCCCCCCACTTCATGGCCCAATGATCATAATAACTGGGCGAAGTTGCTGGCAACACCCCCTCCCCCTCTAATTCATGTTTTTTTATTTTTATTTTCTTTTACATTTTCTTTGATCTTTAAAAATCCATATAAAATTGAAATAGCTTGTTTTTAATTGGTTCTTTTTGTGGTAGATTCATATTTTTGTTAAGAAAAATATCAATAAATAAAATTGGCATTTTATTTTGTTTTAATATGTTTTATGCATTTTCCTTGTAAATAGCTTTTTAATGAGTTTAGTTTAGTGCTTAATTTTGTTGATTTTAGTTCAATTAGTTCCCCTTAGATTTAGGGTCCATTCTTTTTAGGGTGATTAGTTTAGGACCTCAACTTGTATATAGGATTTAATTCATGATTTTTAGGTTAAGATTTGATTAGTTTGTTTAGGCTAGCATTAGCATAACAAAATTAGGGTTTTATTCAACATAAGTAGACTTAACAATTTTGTTTTGGGTTTTTAGGTCAAGATTAGAGTATGGGGAATATATGGGTTAAGGGTAGGTATGTATAGAATCCCCTAGAATTTTATTAGAATATTATATGGTATTTTAGTATTTTTAATTGATTTTTGAATGTATGGTTAGTATGTGTGTTGCCTTGTGGGCATTGTATTTTGGTTGCTTGCTTGTTTTGCTTTCTTTTGTGCTTGGTTGGCCTTGTGGAGCTTGATGGAGAATTAAGGAGCATTGAGAAGCATTTGAAGATTGAAGTTGAGCTTGGAGGCTTTAGTCTTAGGTTTTGCTTTTGTTGAAGGGTGAGGTTTAGGATAGAGCTTAATTAGATAAACTTCTTTCTCAAATATGGATAGTATCCTTCACATCCATTCCTCCCTATGATTCAAAGTCCTTCCCTGGTATACACCTCTCTCCTTTGGAGGGATTAGTGCTATACCTAGGAGGTAGAACCTTTGAGGGAACCCTTCATTTGATATGGAACCCTTATAGGTCACCTTTGGTGATCAAATAAGCAGTTCAATATCCCCCAGCTTATCCTGTAGTGATTTTTCTCTTGAGGGTTGTAAGAGCTTGAGCATGAAGATGAAGACTTCATTGAAGATTGTTGAAGAGGATGAATCCTTGAAGACTGCCATTCCAGCTGAAGCTTGAAGATCATGAAGAATCAAGTTGATACTTGAAGATCCCTGAAGATAGTGAAGCCTGAAGGTGGAGCTGATCAAGAAGCTAAAGCTTAAGGGAAAAGATGAGTTGATACTCATGTTGTAGGGTTGATACCTGGAAGGCAATTGATATTTGAAGTCTGAAGACTGAGTTGCTGCTGGAGGAGCTGAAGCTTTCTTCTGTTTTCTTTTCTGTATTGTGTGTTTTGTTTGATTTGTCTGTTGCATTAGATTAAGTCCATCTAGAATAAGTTCAGTCTAGGAGCATGATTGCATTAGAGGTTGAGTTGCTCCCTCTGCTTGTATTGTTATTGTGTGGCTTTGCTTGCGGGTATTCGGTAGAGCCCAGCTCCCTTGCCCATGTGGTATTTTGCTTGATAGCATGTTCTCATTTTCTTCTGTATGATTGCAGTTTACCATTTATTGCTTGATAGCATGTTGTTTATTTTTTAGTACGATTACTGTTATTTCATGACTGGCTTGAGGTTGAGATGAGCTTGTGGAGGCTGAAGCCCCACACACATTTCCTCCCTCACTTGCATTGCATGCATTTTACTATTAAGCTGATGCTTTGTCTGTTTTGGTGTATCATTGACATGATCCCTTAGGACTCTCATTTCCTTCGATAAGGATTTGATGATAGACTTTTAGGTTGAAACCTATGCATGACAACATCTAGGAGTTCCCTGTTCAAACCTCAACCATAGGATGAATCCATGGCATGATAACAGTAGGACTTGATAGTCTCCCTCCTAGTTGGGCCTGTTCTCTTCTCATCTCAAAGCAGTTTAAGATACAGTAATCATGAATGATTTCTTTCGTACGTTACGAGCCTTAAGCTATCTGAGAAAGGATCGTGGGAGAGTTTCTTTCCCACAGTCTGGATGTTTAGTATGGTACCCTTTGGGTGACATGCGACACATTCACTCTCAGGTCATAGTCTCTAGTGCGGTTGAAATCGCAAACACAATAAAAAACACTTTTTTCAAAAACAGGAAATAAACCGTAGTGTCCCGAACTACGTGAGCTATGATCTCTCATACCTGTTAAGAGTACGTAGGCACAAGATGGCGAAGTCTTGGCGAGCTACCTTCCCCCATAACCCTTCGTAGGCCGAACTACGTTGACTCTGATTTCTCATCCTCGGATGAGAATACGTAGGCATAAAGTGCGACGCTTTGCCGAGTCATTTTTCTTTTTCAGCCAGCCTTGATAGGTAGATAGATTATAACCAACCCGTCCAAGTAAACAAACAAGCGTGGATCCCGTCGAGTACGACGGACGTGAGGGGTGCTAATACCTTCCCCTTGCGTAACCGACTCCCGAACCCAGACAATGGTTGCGATGACCTTGTCTTACCCTTTTTCGTCAGGTTTTTCCGATCGTTTCCTTTCCCGCTCTGAGGGATAAATAACGAAAGGTGGCGACTCTTCTGTCATGCCGGCACCTTATTTTCGCGCAAGCGACACATGACCTCGACCAACAAGCCTGGTGATGGTCAGCATACAACTACGATCAAAACAAAAGGAATACAAATAGTCAAGCACGGCCACGGGCGCGAAACTCTTCTAACAACTCCTTCTTTTCCAGATGATCAGGCAGAGTAAGTAACCCTTTGACGAGCAACTCCCTCTGCACAATGGTATATTGAAGACCTTCAACCGAATCTTCCCACGCTCCTTCGCTGAAACAATCTTCTAACTTCCGCTTCTTGGACTCAAACGTCAGTTTGCGCTCCTTCAGGTTAGCGAGAGCTCTGTTGAGCTGGCCTTCAGCGGTGTGTCTGCGAGCGGTTTCTTCATCAAACCCCTTCTCACTAGCCTTCACCTGGGCTTCCAGCTTGGAGATTTGTTGCGTCAACTTATCCTCCCGCTCTTTCCTGGTGGCTAGGGAGGCCTTCCAGTGCTGGTTGAACTTGGATATCCTCCGATTCGCTTCGTCCAAGTGCTGCTTCTTCGTGGCCAGTACATCGTTGACGGCTTTGAAGTCTCGACCCATGCGCTCACGCTCGGCTATCTGCTTAGTCAAGTCTGTCCCCAACTGGTTCACCAGCTCTGTCTGCCTCTTGAAGGAATAAACGGCTTCGTTTCTCTCGCTTCGGAGTTGAGCCAATTCCTTCTCCAGTTCTTCATTTGCCCTCTTCAATTCATCTCGCTCAGCTAACACTTGATTATGCTGCTGAATGGGCACAGTAGTAGGCTCTTCAATCATTGGAGGGCTTTCTGGCTTGGCAGGAAGAAACGGCATCCCTATAGCATCGGCTCTGGCTCTGACCCAAGTCACATACGGAGCGTAGGCTTGATTATTGCTTCTCCCCAGCAATGGTTTTCCCCGCTTACTGATGCCATTCCAGGCGCGCTGAAGCTTAGATAACAGATCCCCCTCTAGAAGACCAGTGAGGTACAGAGATTCCTGCACCTCTTCATCCTTCGGCGGAGCTCTCAAAGCATACGCAAACTGTCGGACCAGCAAAGACGGATTGTAGTTTATACAGCCCTTCCTGCCTATCAAAGGCACGTTCGGAAACCCGCTGCAGCTGAAGATAATCTCGGTACCCAACCTATCTCTGTCAAACCAGTCAATATCCTCTGCAGATAGACTCATCAAACACTCGGACCACTCAGCTGTGGCTGCAGACGAAACAAAGGGACCCCTCTTGGGCAGATGACTATCAAGCCATTTATAAAGCAGGGGCACACAGCATGAGACATTCTTGCCCCTTCTGTTATCGTTTTTGTAGTGGACGGAATGGTAAACATCTCCTATCAAGGTAGGGACTGGATTCCCTAAAGCAAAGATGCGAAAGGCGTCGAAGTCTACAAAGTCGGGCATATTGGGGAACAGAATGATGCCATATATGCACAGAGCGAGAATGGCGTTGAACACGACCCAACATCCGTCTTTGGCGCACTGCTGAGCCTTACCCACTAAGAACTGCAAGGAGAAACCGGGAACCTTGTTCCAACTAGACAATACCAACTCGGAGGCATCCAGAAGGAGTGAAGGAGCTAGACTAGCCAGATCAGACTCAGCATCCATATGAACAAAAGGCATCTGCCTCTTGATAGGCACACCTAACAAATCAGCATATTCCTTTAGCGTGGTGCGAGAACAAAATCCTGGAAAGTGAAGCATCTCAGCGGAGGATCGTAGAACTGCAGCAGAGCGTGCAACCCATTCAACTCAAACGCAGAGGGTTTACGAACCAAACTGAGCAATTTGCCGTAAGACTTTCTGAACTCATCTCTCACTGAATCATTTGCTAAAGCAATCAAACCAGTCAGCTGAACCACATCAGGGGCAAGGAGCTTGTAAGTCACGGTCTTCCTCAGAGAACCCATAACAATACAATAGGAGGCAAGAAATCCTGGATCTGGGAAAACGGTACCTGCAACACAGACACACGTTAATGAAATGCAAATGAGTATGCAAAGCAATGTAAAATGCAATCATGCAGCAGAAGATCAAGGCAACTGTGCTGTGGAGATTCTGTATTAACAAAACCATAATCCTGCTCTATCAAGAACAACCACTATATCTGATAATAAGGAAAACCCTGGTGTCGGACCACAAATCTGCTCTGTCAAGAACACACACACATAGGACCATAAATCTGCTCTGTCAAGAACAAACATCTGATAATAAGGACCTCTGATACAGGACCAAAACTCTGCTCTGTCAAGAACAAACATCTGATAATAAGGACCTCTGATACAGGACCAAAACTCTGCTCTGTCAAGAACAACCATCTGATAATAAGGACCTCTGATACAGGACCAAAACTCTGCTCTATCAAGAACAAACATCTGATGATGAGATCCTCAGACTCCAGTCATAAACCTGCTATGTCAAGAACACACATACATATCTCTGAATATAAGGTCCTCTGATACAGGACCAAAGCTCTGCTCTGTCAAGAACACACATATATATCTTTGAATATAAGGTCCTCTGATACAGGACCAAAGCTCTGCTCTGTCAAGAACACACATATATATCTCTGAATATAAGGTCCTCTGATACAGGACCAAAGCTCTTCTCTGTCAAGAACAATCATATATCTGATGATGAGAACCTCCGGTATCAACAAAACTGATTTACTATCAAGAAAACCAGGTAGTCTGAAGGTCAAAGTTTCCTGCAATAAACCCAACCCTGATCACAGGTATGGACCTAAACTGACTCAAGTTCGGCATCCTATGCGTTCATCAGTGTCACAGACATTCAAGAGGGGTGATACGATACCCAGAAGGTGTGGCATCACCAGCTCATGAAGCGGCCTCACTCGGCTGAATCACAAATGATCGGTCCCCAGAGTCGACAATCCTCCAAACCAGCAACCCCCTCAACCCAAAGGGTTGAAAAAGAAGCCAACCGGGAGAACCTCGTCTGAGCGTGGATTTCATGAGACACTAGTGCCTGCCAAGCAAGCACGCGCCCACTAATTTCCACAACTAATGCTATGTTCACTCAAGCCTGGGTCTGGCTTCTCACTCATCAAAATGCCCCTCCCACAACAGCACAGATAATCATATCATACTAAAAATAAAGTGCGGGAAATAAAATGCGATAAATAAACACAACCCAACAAGTAATCATACAAGCGCTAGGATTGACTCTCGCAGGGGACGTCGGATCCCCAAACTGACTCGCATACGGGACGTTGGATCCCAGGAAACTATCAAGTCCCCAGCAGAGTCGCCAGTTGTCGCTTCCGCGAAAATAAGGTGCATGCAAAATAGAAGAGTCGCCACCTTTCGTTATTTATCCCTCGGAACGGGAAAGGAAACGATCGGAAAAACCTGACGAAAAGGGTAAGACAAGGTCATCGCAACCGTTGTCTGGGTTCAGGAGTCGGTTACGCAAGGGGAAGGTATTAGCACCCCTCACGTCCGTTGTACTCAACGGGATCCATGCTTGTTGTGTTTACTGGACGAGTTGGTTTATCTATCTACCTATCAAGGTTGATTTGAAAAGAAAAGAAAAATGACTCGGCAAAGCGTCGCGCTTTATGCCTACGTATTCTCATCAGAGAATGAGAAATCAAAGTCAACGTAGTTCGCCCTACTATGGGTTACGGGGAAGGTGGCTCGCCAATACGTCAGTATTGTGCCTACGTACTCTCAACAGGTATGAGAGATCAGAGCTTACGTAGTTCGGGATAATACGGATTACGGGAATTCAGATTCATCTGTTTTATCGAGTAGGGTTAAACAGCAGTTCCAGCAGTTAGGGACAAAGCCTGTTTCCGTTGGCGTTGAAGTTTAACGACACTCTTTTCTTCAGAAAATCTTTCCTTTGAATTATGGGCCCACGGGGCAAAAAGGTTTGAAGTTTGTTTTCTGTCTTTTACGAAAGAAGTATTTTTTATTGTGTTTGCAATTTCAATCGCACTAAAGACTATGACCTGCGAGTGAATGCGTCGCATGTCACCCAAAGGGTACCATACGAAACATCCAGACTGTTGAAAAGAAGCTCTCCAACAATCCTTTCTCAGATAGCTTAAGGCTCGTAACGTACGAAAGAAATCATTCATGATTACTATATTTTAAGCTGTTTTGAGATGAGAAGAGAACAAGCTCAACTAAAGGGAGACTATCAAGTCCTACTGTTGTCATGCCAAGGATTCATCCTATGGTTGAGGTTTGAAACAGGGAACTCCTAGAAGTTATCATGCATAGGTTTCAACCTAAAGTTCTAATCATCACTTCCTTATCAAAGGAAGTGAGATTCCTAAGGGATCATGTCAATGATAAACCGAAACAGATAAAGCATCAGCTTAAACAGTAAACAATAAACGACTGTAAAATGCATGCAATGCAAGTGAGGGAGGAAATGTGTGTGGGGCAGCAGCCTCCACGAGCTCATCTCAACCTCAAGCCAGAATGAATAACATTAATCATACTGAGGAAATAAAAACATGCTATCAAGCAAAATACAGTAAACTGCAATCATACAGTAACAGTAAAACATGCTATCAAGCAAAATAAACCACATGGGCAAGGGAGCAGGGCTCTACCGAATACCCGCAAGCAAAGCCATACAGTAACAATACAAGCAGAGGGAGCAACTCAACCTCTAGTGCAATCATGCTCCTAGATTAAAGTTATTCTAGATATGGACTTATTCTAATGCATCAAGCAAGTCAAACAAGGCACATCAGCAATACAGAAAGGAAAACAGACAAGAAAGCAGATCAACAACTCTCTTAACTCTAAGCTTCAGCTCTTCTGACAGCAATCCAGTCTTCAAACATCAATCACCCTTCAAGGCTATCATCCTCCATTGGCAAGAATCAACTTGCTTCTCCAAGGTTTCAACCCATCAACATAAGTTTCAACTTATCTTCACTTCTCCAAGCTTCAGCTTTACAGTCAATTCCACCCTCAGGCTTTGCTCTTAACCACAAGTATCAATTTGATTCCTTCAAGCTCTCAAGTCTCAGTGTAAGTATCAACTCATCCTTTATTCCTCAAGCCTCAGCTCTACACTCAATCTCAATTGAACCCTCTTCATAAGTATCAACTTAGTCTTCAAGCTTCAGCTCTCTTTGCTTTATCAGTTTCAACTTGGTCTTCTTCATCTACAAGCCTCAGCTTCTCAGAGTAGTCTTCACTTATGGAAGTGTCAACTTCATCCTTCAATTCCTTAAGCCTCAGCTCTTCATTCAGTCTTCATTGAATCTTCAAGTATCAACCTGCTCTTCTTGCTCTTCAAGCTTCAGCTGTAATGGCAATGCTCAAGGGATCATCCTCTTCCACACTCTTCAGTGAAGTCTTCATCTTCAAACTCAAGTCCAACATCTTTCAAGATACTCAAACCAGAAGATGATTGATTTAACAGGATGAGGGAAAATGATAAACAAGCTTACTGACAACCAAAGGAAGCCTGTAAGGGTTCATCATCATGAGAGACTGGTTCCCTCAAAGTTCTACTTCCCAGATAAAGCCACTCATCCCTCCAAAGGAGGGATGTGAATATCTTAGAAGGACTTTTAGTCATTGGGAGGAATGGAAGCACAAGATGCTTTCCATATTTGTGAAAGAAATCATTCTAACTACAAGGCTCTCCCTATGTCCTATCTCCTAATCTTCATCAGACACCTTCAGGCACCAACAAATCCAAAGCTCCAAGAAACTTCAAGAAACTTCAAGCATTCTCACCTTGTCTTCAACTTGGTGTCTTCAACCTCAACCAAAGGAAAACCAAGCACCAACCCTAATCTAAGGGGACTAAGGAAGTTAAACTAGTTGAATTAGTAAATTAGGATCACCTAAAACCTAGTACTAAAGTTAGTCCTAACTAAAATACTAAAATCAATTGTAAAATCCTACAAAAATTACTATGGGAACCTAGGTCAATCATGACTCTACCACATTAGTTTCAAAGATCAAACCATCAAATTAGACCTAGAACTAAATTCTACATCCTAAGGTATCAAACCTAAACCCTAAAAGGAAGCATCTAAATATCAATCTAGAAAGCACACCTATTTTCATCACAAAAATGTGATAAAAATACTATGAGATCATACATGTCTAACCTAATCACACACAAAAAATTAGGCTCAAAATCATCACCATGAGATCATACCAAATTCCACAAAAATATGTATCAAACATAATCCTCTTAATATCAATTAAAATGCAAAATTCCAATTAAATCAGAAATTACATGAAATGCAAATATTTTTTCTCTAAAAAATAATAGACTCAATCATGGGTAATATGCAAAAAGAATGGGTTTAATTGGATAAATTTTCAATTAATTATGATTTTTACAAGAACCATAAACAAAATGAAGAAAATAAGAAAATCCAATTAAAATGAATAAGCGCGCAGTGTAAATAGCAGTCATTTTCATTTAAAAATCTGGGTTGGGCTCGCTGGGGGGTGTGGATAACACTTAGATCACTAAGCCCAAAACACTGAATAAATGAAACGCATCGTTTCATCATCAGAAATCCTTCACAATTCAATTTTAAAACGTGGCCCTTGGATCATCTTCCAGTCAAAGGTCAAAACAAGATCCAATGGTGTAAACTTCATCTCCTACCTTTCAAACCTCTGAGCTTCGCGCCCAGCTCTGGCCACCACCGGTGGAACTCCGGCCATCCCCTTCAACCCTAGTTCTCCCTAGAGGCCTCCAATCCAAGTGGTCAAAACATGAAACTCATTCCAAATCTTGCCACGAATTCAACCATACCCATATTTTCTTCTGAAACCTCAAGAATCATCATCTCCCAATCTCAACCGAACATGGCAATTCTCCTAATTTGTCTCTAATTCATCAATTAACCATCTGAAATCCATCCTATGCCATTCTACAATCAATCTAGCACCCTGATTCAACCTAATTCTACCTAAATCATGCTATAGGAAGAAGGTTACCAACCTGGAAATTCTTGAATAACAGATGCACCAAATCTTCTCTTCGAGCTCTCAAATCTTCTGGACACGATCACTGAACCTCCTCCTTGCTTCTGTATGCAAAGGAATCAATGGAAAGTGCTTCAATCTTGAAACACGATGATGAGTTGAAGGTGCTGAAAATCACTTGCTCATACACGATCTAGCCACCAATTCTTCTTAAAAATGATCTGGAATCACTCCTTGACATCCATGGAAGAAGTATCAATCAAGAAAATGAATGGAAATTGAGGAATTTGGTGAAACCGATTTCAATTGCAATCCAAGAAAACTCAATCTCAAGCTATGCTCAATCCTTCAATGATCACCAACCCCTTCAATGGATCCACTCTACTCCTTATATAGATAAAGTTTGGATGATCTAGAACCCTCTAGACCCTTCTAATGAGAATTCCCACTTCTCATGTCATGAGATTTTCAAACACATCTCATGTTATGCCCAATTCTGTTTGCAGCTTGAAACCAACCTCAATCTCTTTCAAAATCTCCCCTAGTGACATTTTGGAAGAGTTTAGCTTGCAAAGGCCCTTGCTCATGCCTTGATTTTAAGTTATGCACATGTTACTTAATATGCAAGCAAGTGCTTTTCAAAGCAAGTCCACAATTAAACCTCAAATCAAAAATGTGGCTAAACCAATGTTCTTAAAATGTTTTCTAGAGTCAAAATGATATATTACATGCCATGGTTTGGATGTGTAGGTTGAAAATATCAATTTCCAACTTTGGTTTATTTAACTTATGCCCTTATTTTAGGTCATTTTTGCAACTTTGAGCTACAAGCATTTCCATCATCTCATGACCTCTTTACTAGCCTTAAAACATCATTTTTAACAAGTTTGATGTTGAAGATTTTTCCATTTGAAGCTTGGAAATAGGAGTTATGGCCTTATGCTTGAAATGACCTGTAATCTCCAAATGACCAAAATGCCCTTGACTTGTCAAAGCCATAACTTGAGTTCTACAAATCCTATCAAGGACTTCTAGTACTCTATAGAAAGCTAAGAAGATAAGCAACAACATTCATGTTGACCAAAATTCATAGGAATCATCCTTCTTGGGCAAAGGTTTGATGCAAGTTGGGTAACTTTCAAGGCCCTAGATTCACATACTTCAGATGACCTGTAACTTGTCAAAGTCATAACTTGAGTTCTACAAATCCTATCAAGGACTTATAGTACTCAAATTAAAGCTAAGAACAAGCTCTACAACATTCATGTTGGGGGTAAGATGAGATGACAATCACATCTTGAGCTAAACTGCCTTGAAGATAGGGGTCAAACTAGGGGATTTTACACTGTCAAGCCTTAGACCCTAGCTTGAGACTTCTCAAACTCTTCAATCATGATGAGTTGACCTTGGAATCATCCTTATAACATCTCAATGCATCAATCCATGATCACATGGCTCTTGTATTAGGTCTCAACCCTCTCCAAATCATCAGTTGACCTAGGGTTGACCCAGTCAAACCCTAATTACACCACTCATGGCTGAGGCTTCTTTAATCTTGTACCATGAGCTGTCTAGGCTTCATGATGGCTTTCAAGACATCTCATAAGCTCTCTCAAGACCTCAAGTACAACTTCATGGCTTCAGAATCATCTGAGGGCTTTCCACAACTCTCAAGTTAGGAGGCACACACTTTTGGTTTCAACCACTCTCTCTGAGGATCTTGTGACTTCTCTGACAAGGATATCAACCTTTGAACACTTGGATAAGCTTCTTGGCTAGCCTCAAAGTCTTGTATAGCCCTTGATTGGTAATCATACCTCTTGATCTCCTGCATACATGTCAATGAAATGCAAATGACAATGCTAATGTGAATGAAATGAAACATAAGCTAGGTAAAGAAATGTTGGTCAAATTTTGGGGTGCAACACTTATTTCTTCCTTTTTTGTTTTGTTTTACTTTTGTTCTTTTTCTTTTTAATATTGTTTTTAATTGTTCTAACCATTTCAAAAATATACAAATTTGTGTTTCTAATTATTTAGTTTCTTGAGATTGTTTACCATATTTTTATTTTATTTTTCAATTTGCTTTTTTATTTTTAATTGATTTATTTTGAAAGGTATTTTTCCATGTTTGCCCTTGGACTAGGGTTTAATGTTTGATGCCTATTGCCAAGCCTTCTCAGCCTAATTTTTTTGCCACATTTTGATATATGATAGCGCTATGTTTGGATGTTGGTTTGGTGCTTTGATGATCAATTCTTGTTTGATTCCCATTTGACTTTGTTTGACCCTCGATTCTTGCTCGATTAGTTGAATGCTTGACCTTGTTTGGTTCATTTGTTGATGTTGTCTTGCAATTTTTGTTTGATGCTTTTCCATTTGAATCATAACACACATAAAATGAGTTTGAACATTTATTTGTATTTTATTTGACCTTATTTCTATTTTCGGATGGTGCATCAAATTGTTGTCACTTTGACCATGTTTGTGTGCATGTCTTGACCTAATCTTTTGAACTTGATTCTTGGATGATCCAATGAGTGTTTGATGATATTTATTGCCTTCCCTCAACATATATTAGGTTCTGGTTTTAATTATTAGAGGTCCATTGTATGCCCATTTTGTTTCATCTTCCTTCCATGATCTTACACTTCTCACATGAATAATTTGAGCCTGTGTTTGCTTGACATTGGTGCTTCAATTTGTGTTTGCCTCATCTTGACTTTGATTGTGGATTGCAATGTGAACATGGTACATTCCATTTGAGTTTGTTTCTAATCATAACAAATTGATGATTGATTGTGTATGCCTTTGTATGAATGTCTCCTATCTAGGATTGATTTTGGTGTTTGTGTTGGTCCTTGAGGCATGTTTTGAGTTCAAGCTTTGATGTTTCCTTTGTGTATCCATGGTTGAATTATTAACTTGATAAACATGTATTTGTTGCTTCCTACACTTAATCCCATGCCTTAATCTCATGTCTTTACCTTAGGGTTATGTTGTGTATGTTTGTTTCATGTAACATGTGCTTTGGTTGTGATGAAGATTCAGATGCATCTGAATCATCCCATGTTGCCATCAGAACTTTCTTCTTATTATTAAAATTCCTTCTTGGCTTCTCCTTCAGAAGTTTTGGGCATTCATTCTTATAGTGCCCAGGTTCCTTGCACTCATAGCAGAACACCTTTTTCTTTCCAGATCTCCTGTGTCCAAAAGACTCTTTACATTGATCTGGTTTCTTGAAGTTTCTGAACTTCTTCTGTTTATGCTTCCAGAGTTTGTTGATCCTTCTGGACAGCAGGGACAATTCATCTTCTTCTTCAGAACTTTCTTCTATAACCTGCAAAGCTTTGGCAGATTTGTTAGACTTTAAAGCAACAAACTTACCTTTCTTCTGAGGTTCGTCTTCTTCTAGCTCAATCTCATGGCTCCTCAAGGAGCTGATCGGTTCCTCCAGCGTGATCTTGTTTAGATCCTTTGCAAGCTTCAGAGCTGTGACCATTGGTCTCCATCTGGTTGGCAAGCTTCTGATGATCTTCTTGACATGATCAGTAGTGGAGTAACCTTTGTCCAGAACTTTCAAGTCAGCTGTGAGAATCTGAAATCTATAGAACATAGCTTCTACAGATTTAGATTCCTCCATTTTGAAGGCTTCATATTTCTGGATCAGCGCCAGAGCTTTGGTCTCCTTCACTTGGGAGTTCCCTTCATGAGTCATCTTCAAAGATTCAAACATATCAAATGTTGTTTCTCTGTTTGTAATTTTCTCATACTCGGTATGAGATATAGCATGTAATAGAATGGTTCTTGCTTTATGATGATTCCTGAATTCTTTCTTCTGAGCCTCAGTCATTGACTTTCTGTCAATCTTCTTACCATCCCCATCAGTGGGGTGAGCATAACCATCAATGACCAAGTCCCAAAGGTCAGCATCATATCCTAGAAAGAAGCTTTCAATTCTATCTTTCCAGTAATCAAACTTCTCACCATCAAACATGGGAGGTTTGGTGTTGATTTTATCTCTGTCTTCATATTTGTTGTTGGATGTTGAGGCTTCAGCCATAATGTATGAATCAAAAAATATCAAGAGTTTTCCCACTGGATCTTTTCTGTTTCAAGGTTAAGTGATATCACAACAGAGCCAGAGTTTTGATACCAACTGAAGGTGGGAAAAACACTTAGAAGGGGGGTTGAATAAGGGTTTTGAAATAATTATGGCAATAAAAACAACACAGTATTTTTATCCTGGTTCGTTGAACTCAACTAATCCAGTCCACCCTACCAAGATGATTTTCCTTTCTCAACAAGGACTTAATCCACTATATTCAAACAAATTACAGTGTCAACCACTAAGACCAACTGTCTTAGTCTTCTCAAGAAATCCTTACCACATCTTGGTCTAATTAAGGAGTCTTTTACAAAGATGTAAACAAACAAGTGTTTAAGATGCTTCTAAAAATCTATATTACAACTGTGATTTTTACACTTAGATTAAGAACGAATAAAAACTATTCAGCTTATGAAGTATATTGTATAAGAGCTTGAGATTAGTTTTCTAATTGATTTCTCAAAGGATTCGTCAATATTCGTCAACTTTGATATGTTGTTGAAGACTTGCTTTTATAGACCAGAAAGTCTAATGCTTGAAGATTGTGCACTATTGTGTAGCTGTAGCCTTTTGTCTTCTATTGACTTTAGCTTTCCCAGAAGAGGAATGTTCAGACAAATCCCTTTTGTCTTATTTCCTGTGCCATACATGAATAAGGAAAGAGTCGTTCAGATAAAGACAAGGAATATACCAACGGATCTTTATTTGAATGACATCTTCTTCAACAAGCTTTTATCTCAAAGTTATCAACATCAGAGTTTGATGTTATCAGAGTCTTGAAGAGATCAGAGTTTTGCAGCCAAAGTGCTTCAGCTTGAATATTAATCAGAGCAGAGTTTGAAGATCAGATCCTCTGTACTTGCAGTGTAAAGTACTTCCAGAGTCTTCTGAAACAATGCTTGAAACTCTTCATACAAATTCTTCAACTACGCTTCAGAGTCTTCTGCAGCTTCTGCTTCAGAGTCTCTTCTGGCAGCGCTCAGAGCTTTGCATAGAGTAATGTTCAGATGCATTTTTGCTTCCATAAGAATATTTAATTTAATATCTGAAACAAAAACACTTGAACAAAATTAGAGTATATATTTTCTTAATACAAAATTTCATTAGTGTTATCATCAAAACATAGAGATATATTAAACACCAATCTGTGTTCTAACAATCTCCCCCTTTTTTATGATGACAAAAACATAGGAAATTTTGTTCAATAAATGGAAACAAATATATAACTCCCCCTAAGATAAAGAATCTCCCCCTGAAATGAATACTCTAATAGAAGTAAATACTTCCCTTTTTGCATGAGTAATCTTTTCAGATTCATATCTTGGTTTGGATATACTTTCAGAAGAAAACAGAAACAGAAAAAAAACAACACTTAAAGTGCACAAACATAGAAGTTAAAAAAAAACTAAGGTTGACGAGAAACAATCATCTTCAGAAGATTTATGATCTCATAAGTAGACGTCTCTTGCTTAGCCATCCATGTTTTGATTTCATCTGTGGTTTGTTCCTGTTTGACCATCCATGTTCTAATCTCAGAGTTGCTGGCCTCTAACTGAGCAAACTTTTCTTCTAAGTCTGGATTCTCTTTCTTGATCTCAGAAGAAGTAGGAGCAGATGCAGATGCAGAGGATGGAGCAGTATCAATGACCATAGCAGATGTAGTTGATTGAGTTCCAGAATCAGATACTTTGTCTACGACCACCAGAGCAGGCTGATTATCTATCAGATTGTCTTCAGGTGCAGAATCTTCTGTAGGAGCTTCTGTAGGAGAAGATTCTTCAGCAATCATAGAAATAGCAGATTCTTCAGAAGATGAATTCTCCAGAAGAAGGGTTGGAGTTCTGCTAACATTCCAGAGAGTATTTCTGACTACTTCAGCAAATCTGATCTTTGCATCATCAGAGCAAATATTCTTCAGATTGGAAGCAACAGAGTTGAACCTGTATATGAAGCTATTCCAAATAGCATCAGAATCATCTGGATTAATTCTTCTGAGGCATTTCTCCTTAACAACATCCAAATTCATTTTTATCTCTTTTTCAAAATTAGCAATCAGAACATCAACATTCAGCCTAGGTTTAGGTTTCAGGTAGGCTTCCAGAGGTGATGTTTTAGGTTGTTCTGGGGAAAGTGGTATGGTAAATGTGGGGATAATGAACATAGGACGAGGATAAGATGGATGTTTAGATGAAGAAGTGATAGCTTTAGGTTTGGGATAAAAGTTTTTAAGTTTTAGTCCAGAGGGAAGGTCATAAGATGGAAAGGGTTTAAACGAAGCAAAAGAAGTTGATCTAATGTGAAAAGTTCTAGAATGAACTAGATACCTCTTGGTTTGACGTTCCATCTGGTTGAGAAAGGATAGAGGTTACTTCTGGGAGTATGTCAGATTCGGTAGAATCACCTGAATCTGTAGTGTGACATGATGTGGAAGAAATGTCATAAAGGGTTTTGAGGGGTTGAATCTCCAAAATATTTGAATCAGAAATATTGGATTCAGATGGTTGAGAAATTTCTGGTTGTGGATCAGAAGGTAAATGTTCTTCTGATTGTGGTTGTTGGGGTTCTGGTTGTTGTGGTTTTGGTTCTTGTAGTTCTGGTTGCATTGGTTCTGGTGGTGTTGGTTCTTCTGGTTGAGATTGTTCAGGTTGTTCAGATGTTATTGGTTCAGTTTGAGTGGATATAGGTGTGGGAACAGATGAAGTTTGTACAAATGATTGATTTTGAGGTGGTACATAAGGTATAGGTTCAAAACTAAATGTAGGATGTTCTATTGCAAATTCAGAAATAGTAGGTAAAGATGAATTGATACCTGTCTTCTTGACACGCTTGATTGAAACAGATGAAGCTTCTCAAGAAGCTTTTCTCTTCTTCTCCTTTGGTTCTTCAGAAGATTTCTACTTCTTCTTGCTTGCAGATTCTTCTTCTGAAGCCTGTCTTCTATTCCTCAGATTTTCTTCATAAAAATCTGGTGTAGGTTCTCTAGCACGCAACAGAATATCAGCAGGAACAGGAGTTCTATCTGGTTTGCATAGAGAAATGTATTCCAAAATTGCCTCTACAGGTTCTGTCACACCCTCATTTTCACCTTTAGCCTTTATACCCTACATTCGTCATATCACACATTGCTCTATTGCATATCGAGCATGCGGGTTCACAAGGTATGGATTAGGTCGGTTTGTTATTTTTCATTTCAAATGAGATAACTTGTCTATCTTGGGCTACATGGAAGAATAGGTTCATCATCCAAGGTTTGATCTAAGTGGGAAAATCTACTCATGTAGATTTCTTCAAGGAGAAGTTACTTGAAAAATATTAGGATATTCAAGATTAATATTCCTAATGAACATGAAATGCAAGGCATAATTCAAGATTTCCTCATCCAACTTTGTTTCAAATTCTTGATCAAGTGGAGTTCAAATTTGCAAAGCATGAGTCAAGATCACAAGTGCATAATTCAAGACTTCATCCATTTCAGGTTTAATGGTACAAGGAAAATCCATCATGGATTCAAGATTGGAGGCAAGAATATTACAAAGATAAATTTTTATGACATTACAAGAATGTCATTTGTTACAAGATTTCCAACTCTAAGTAATGTTTAGAAATTGATTTATTTCTAATCTTCATTCAAGTCTCTAATCAAATCTATGATATGGTACTCTTCATGCCACACCAAGTTTTCATGTGCTACATTATGCTCACAAATATCCAAAGAAAAATACTTGAGAGTGAAATTAACATTGGTATGTTTTAAGATCAAGACCATGTATGTTCAACCATAAGCAATATGAATGCAATCCAAAACAGCCCCATGCAAGAAGTGGCAATATGTATCATGTTACAAAAATTATGTCACAAAACCAAGGGAATAAACTTAGGTTGATACATCTACACATCAAAAATCAGAATTTGAAAATTCTGTCCAAAAGGTAGTTGTATTGACTACATGAGTATGTCCAAGCATAACCAACCAATGGGTACACGGATGGATGGAAATGTAGAGTGCTGCAGAAGAAAAATACAACAAAACATACTAGAAATGGAAGGAAGTGGGGATGCTCCAAGAAAGTGGTAATAGATATTGCCAAGAATGGAAATTCTGAAAATGGGAGAATGTGCAAGAGCTGTGGTTTTGGTGCAGCAGAAAAAGGCAGCAGAAAAAGTGAGATAAGGAGGGAAGGAGCTGAAAACAAATCATTCATTCACTATCATTCAGAACACATTGAGATAGAGAGATTGAGAGAAAAGAGTAAGAGAGAAAAAACTAGAAAAATAGAGAGAAGAACAAACCCTAAATAACAGAAAAAGAGAGTGACATAGAAACACAAGAGCATCCTTGAAGAGCATAACCTTCACAACATAGAGTGAAGAGTGAAGCACATCCAACCAAAACTAGTGGAGGACTTGCAAGAAGGATAGAAAGCTCTTGGGTATCCATTTCTTCAAACCTTTCTCTCTTTACATTTTGTTTTTATATTCATTTGTTTCCTCTTTTAAGTATTGTTGTGTTGTGTATATCATGTAAGGTTCCAAAGGGACTAAGAAACCATTTTTAAGAACCACAAAAATAAGGAGAAACAAGAGGAAAGTTTGGTTTTTTTCACCTGGTAGCCTGACACGGGCCGTGTCGTGTGACACAGGCGGCCGTCTCACACCTCTGTTTGAGATTTCATGCCCAGGACCCCTGACACGGGCCGTGTCACACAACACGGCCACCCGTGTTGCACCTCTATTTGAATTTTAATGTGTAAAATACCCAGGACTCCTGACACGGGCCGTGTCACACAACACGGCCACCCGTGTCACAGCTCTGTCACGCCCTAAAACCCACCTTGCAGGTACCCTATGACACGAGCCGTGTCACACAACACGGCCACCCGTGTCACACCTCTGTTTTTTTTTTTACTTTTTTTGATATTTTACCTCCAAAATTTTTTTTTCGAGGAGTTCGTCGTGCCATTTCTTTTGGCATGTTTCGATTTTTTTAGCTGACTAATCCCATATGTTTGTATGATTTTAGTATGAGAATGTTGTTGTGGTCCTTGATGACCTTTGATTCCAAAAAACTATTTTTAAAACAAACTCTCGATTTTATCGAACCATTTTCACCCATGTAAGTCGATTGCCTTGTGCATCACCACCGACCTTGTCCGTATCACTTCAAATTCATTTTCACAAACAATAAACCTTGATCCAACACCAAGTGATCCTTTTTCTCATAAAAAATCCAAAACACAATAAATATATGGTTAGGGTTGTACATCATGGATTTTAAGGTGGTGGAGAAGGAATGAGAATGGAATCCTCCTACACTCCTTCCGAATGTTTTGGATACAAGGCGCTCGACTTGGCTATTCGAAACATTCGTCTCTATCCAAAGTCCTTTTGTGTAATCCTAATCAAGAACAATTTCTCTTCAAAAAAACTAAAAAGAACATCAACTCATCAAACCTATTTCCGCCTTGGGGCATGAATCCAAAAACCCTTTTTCAAGGTATAAAATCAACCAACAAACAACAATTTCATAAGCCTCCGAACTACGGAGCTCTGATTCTTCACTTCTTTTAAGTGAGGATACGTAGGCAGAAGGGCCACAATCCTTGGCGAGCACTATAATAAAAAACCAACCCCTCTTTTCCTAAAACAAGCAAACCCTTAGATAAAACACTCACTCAAGCAACACAACCTAGGAGGTTCCTATCGAGTACGATGGATGCGAGGGGGTGCTAATACCTTCCCTTTGCATAACCGACTCCCAAACCCTAAGACTTGGTTGCGATGACCATGCTCTTTTCCTAAAAAGGTTTTATCGCTATTTCCCTTTCCCTCCGTGGGATAAATAAAATTCGGTGGTGACTCTGTGTCATTTTTCGCGTAGCGCCAGCTGGCGACTCTGCTGGGGACTTTTTCCTAAGCATGTCAAACCTAACCTAGGTCGTTTTTGCGTGTTTGGGTTCTTTCTTTTTATTCTCTTGTTTATCGTTTTCCTTTATTCAATTGTTACTCACCTTGCTTGGTTTCATTCGTCGTGGTATGGATTGGATATTTTGGCGGCAAAACTTGAGGGAAAGACTCTATACCCGAGTCTAGAGTGTTAAAATTGAGATAGGAGAGGTTGAGTAGTATGGGCTTCCGAGATGCTCATCTCGTGATAGTCGATACGAGAACCTTGCTTAGAGTAGATTTCTTTGAGAATGATGGAAACCGTCAAGCTCTTGGCGTGTTAAACCAATGTTTTCTTAGGAATCTATTACTCTAAGGACCTTTTAGAACCTTAAACCCTTGACCAACTAAGATTGATGGTCATGTAGTATGTTTCCTCGAGAAGCTCTTCTCATATGGATCGATATGAAGACCTCGTTCATAAGAGACTTTCTTGATGGGTTTGTTGCCTGGCAATGACTGACATACGTAACAAACAGTCAAGAAAGTCCATGACTCTGAAATCCTTTTCTAGAACCCAGTGTCGACGTGTTTCGTAGTATGGGTCCCCGAGAAGCTCTTCTCACGTGGTTCGATACGAGGACCTCATCCAAAAGAGGTTCATATGATGGAGTCATCCTCCGACATGTTCATGTCGTGTATATTGAACAGTCGTATGAACCCATGACTTTGGGATCCCTTTTAAAACTCTAGATCACACCTTGTGAGAACCTTTTTTAAAGCAGCCAGTGTCGGCCATATCCATACCTCGGACCTATGAACCCATGTGCTCGAATTCCATTTATGCATCCATACATACATACTTCATAAAAGCAAAGCTCTTAGTGTCTTGTTCTTATTGCAGATATAATCATTTTTCAGAAGCAATCATGATGAATGTGAATTTGTGAACAATGAGACTAAACAAGAAGACAGACAGAAAGAGTAATTTCACTTTCAAGTACAAGGATCCTTCAATCGACAGTCTAAAAGCTCTAAGTGCCAAGATCACTCCCATCAAGCATAACAAGTTTCACTCTTATGGGAGAATTTTGGATCTGTTGACAGAGAAGATCGACTTTGAAGCCCTCACAGCCTTGGCTCAGTACTATGACACTTCACTCCGTTGTTTCACCTTCGCCGACTTTCAGATAGCTCCCACTTTGGAAGAATTCGAGAAAATTCTGAACCTCTCCATCAAAGATCGCAATCCTTTTCCGAATCTTGAGGAAGAATTCACTTTGAAAAAAATGGCTTCTGCCTTGGGGATCCCTACAGGAGATGTGATAGCTAATTGGGCACCCAAAGGAGCTAGGGGTTTCTCGAGGAAATTCTTAGAAGATCAAGCGTGGAAATATGCCAAAGAAGAAAAGTGGGAAATATGTGGTTTAGTCTTGGCACTCTTGGTCTATGAAATCGTGATGTTCCCGAATGGGGAAAATTTTGTGGACCAAGTAGCTGTGGAAATTTTCTTGACCAAGAATCATGTGCCTTTCCTCTTAGGTGACTTCTACCATACCCTGCATGCGAGGCATACCAAAGGAGGTGGAATGTTCCTATGTTGTGCTCCGCTCTTGCACAAGTGGTTAAGGACCCACATGCCCAAGAAAGGTCCTTTCGCTTCCAAGGAATTTTTATGGCCTCAAAGATTTGCTTCACTCACTGCTAGTTCCATCACATGGTACAAGAGGGAGTGGGAGACCAAAGATATCATCTTTTCTTGTGGAGAATTTCCCAATGTGCCTCTCTTGGGAACACGAGGTTGCATTAATTACAACCCGGTGTTGCTCATGAGACAATTTGGACACTCCATGGATGGTCCTCCTTAAGAGAAATATTTGGTGCCATTCCTTGTCAATACAGCCGATCCAAATGATCCAGCTGTAAGAAAGGTGAGAAGAGCATGGGTAAACATCACAAGAAGCAACCCAGATAATGGGAGGAATAACGTCCTTGCTCGTGAACCTTATGTCAAATGGGTCAAAGAGAGAGTAAAAGAGGTCAGATTACCTTTTGTCTTCGATGCATCTGCTTTCTTACCAAATCCCGAGCCTGAGCCAATCTTACCCGAAGATATGGAGAAACTTAAGGCTAAAGTCCAAGAACTTGAAGATGAGAACGCTCAGCTCCGAATTCAACTCAATAAAACTAAGCAGAAAAGCGAAGCTTGGGAATACAAAAGCAAAGAGTTGAAAGAAAAGTTTGAGGACAGCAAGAAAAGGGCTAGGGAAGAAAAAGGAAAGAAAGAATGGGTTGGTGGAGCACTCAAAAGCGCCAACGCTGACTTGGATCACCGAAATGAAAAATTGGACCAAGTGTGGCGAAAGGTTAGAGACTTAGAGAACGATGTAAGAATAGCCACCCAAATGAAGAAAGATGAAAGGGAAAACTTTAAAGCTCAGATTCACAAATTGAAAGATATCATGAAAGGTTGCGAAGATCAGCTAGCTCATGCACTATTGGAAAAGGAGAGTGTGCAGCGAGATTTCGTACAATCAGAGTACCAGTTGGGTAGAGCTATTGAAGAGATCCGAAGGCTGAAGGATGGAATCTATGATGAGTTATATCTAGAGCTGAAGGATAGTTGCCACTATTGGGAACAAAGTTGTCGTCAGGCAGAAGCTACGGTACTTCAGAGAGACGACATCATCCATGATCTCCAAATTCTCTATGAGGAGTGGAAGAACAAATTTGTGAACTTGGCGGGATTCTCCAACTTCGTGCTTCAGAAAATCCCCGAAAGATTGAAGGTGGCTGACCAAGTGATGACTCCTGAAAACACTTATGTCCCTGTGTTTGACTTTGTCAAATTTTGCAAGGAAACAATGGGAGAACTTGTTACAGATTTAGAGGCGGTTCGTAGAGCCCAAGGAGTCACCTTTAGAGTTGATTTGTAATCTGTTTAAGAAGTGTATCTCTTGTATTTTGTATTTGAACTTGGCCTTGAGTCTTAATGAAGTGAAAGTTTTTTGTTCTATTATGTCTCTTCTGATTAATTGCAATGGAGAATGTTTATATTCTTAACAATAACTAACAAGGTTACTAAGAGCTTTATGCATAGCATTTTTGTTTCATATGCATCATTCTGCATTCCATAAAACAAAACCAAAAAACTTACAAAAAAAACTTGACCTCCATTCGCAGTAAACAAGCTGACTTCCCGACATCCATATTACACTCGTGGCAAGCAAAGATTACTGATGGATCAGATTGAGCAGACTCAAGCCGCTTTCAGAGACGAGATGACCCACATGAAGACTCAGATGGGCCAATTGATGGAAGTCATCCAGGCTATGGCTAAAGGACAAGAAGAGATGAAGCAAGCTATGGAGAGAAATGCTGTCAACACTCCAGTTCCGACTACTGTAGGCTCAACTCCCACTCCTGGTGAAGTCATTCCAACTCCTGCGAGTGCAATTCCCGTTCTTAGGGGCACAATCCCTACTCCCGCGGGCGCAGGCACAGTCCATACTCCTCGTAATGGTGCGGCTACCCCACCAACTCACTTTGATGATCATGAAGGTTTCTACAATTCTCACAATGATTTGGCTGTAGACGGTTCTGGAGCACCAACTACTGACTTGGAAAAGAAGGTGTTTGCCTTACAGGAAACAATCAAAGGATTGCAAGGCCCAAGCACTTTTGGGTTAGATGCTGCGGATATGTGTTTGGTACCCGGTGTTAAGATTCCTCTCAAGTTCAAAGTCCCCGACTTTGAAAAATACAAAGGGACAAACTGTCCCCGAACTCACATCCGATCATACTGTAGGAAGATGGCTGCCTACTCTGACGATGAAAAACTGTTAATGCATTTCTTTCAAGATAGCCTCAGTGGGGCATCTCTTGAGTGGTACATGCAGTTAGAAGGTATGCATATCAAGACATGGAAGGAGTTAGCCGAGGCATTTCTGAAACACTACCAATACAACTCTGACATGGCACCCAATCGCACATAACTTCAAGGCCTGACCCAAAAGTCTGGTGAGGTGTTCAAAGACTATGCACAAAGGTGGAGGGACTTAGCTGCTAGAGTCCAGCCTCCTCTTCTTGAAAGAGAATTGACTTATATGTTCATGGGGACTCTTCAAGGTCCTTTCCTAGAACGCTTGGCTGGATGCACATCTTCTGTGTTCTCAGATTTAGTTATGGCTGGTGAGAGGATAGAGAATATGATAAAAATTAGGAAGATTCAAATTGCTGATGGAGCTTCTAAGAAGCCCTACCAAGGTTTTGCAAGGAAAAGGGAAGGCGAAACGAGCACTGCTTTGATGGATAAGGGAAAAGCCAAAGCATACCAAGGCTCTTATCATCATGTGGCCGCTGTTACTCCAAATCAACCTCTCTCCATACTCGCAAGTCAACCGGCTGTTCAAGTTCCCTATCAATAACAACGTCAAAACTATTATCAAGGTCCGCCAAGACAAACGAGACCGGAGAAAAAGTTTGATCCCATTCCAACAACTTATGCTAAGATGCTTCCACTTTTGCTTAAGGGTTCATTAGTGCAGTTGAGAGAGATGAAGGCCCCCCCCCCCAGCCGTCTTACCTCCCGGCTATGATGCAAATGCCCGTTGTGAATTCCATTATGGAGCTCCCGGACATAACATTGAAAATTGCAAAACTTTGAAGTATGTGGTGCAAGATCTCATTGATTCAAAAGCCATCAATTTCACCAAGAACACTCCCAACGTGACTAAAAATCCAATGTCGCACCATGCTACAAACATGGTTGAAGAATCTAAAGGAAAGAAGTTGGTATCAGAAGTTGATAAAATAAAGACCCCCTTTTCAGTTGTTAAAGAACAATTGCTAATGAAAAATATTATCCCAGGATGTACTCAAAATTGTCAACATTGTTTGAAAGATCCCCAAAGCTGTCATGAATTGAAGATGGGTATTCAAAAGTTGTTAGACCAAGGCATCATATTGGTGGAACAGATGTCTAATGCTGAAGATGTAGCAACTCTTGATATTCCCTATGATCCGATGGAGTTTACTTATGATGAAGAACTGTTGGATAATCTGTATGGTCAGAACCATGCGCCATTGATGATTCTGTATGAGCAACCTCGTGTGCCATTGACAATTCCCTGTGATGAAGATTGGTATCCTGTCCAAGTTCCACTACATATTCCGTATGATGTTGTACCGCTAACGATCCCGTATAATCAACCTCGTGCGCCATTGGAAATCCCTTGTGATTACGATTGGCATTTTATTCAGACCCCGTATAATCAAATTCGTGAACCATTGCAGATACCGTACGATCAAGTAGAGATTCCACTATCTCCGCCTTCACTCGCTCCATTAGTGATATCCACACTTGCTCCTTTCCCATTCGAGAGCACCAAGGTTGTCCCTTGGAAATATGAACCGACTGTTTACATTAATGGGCAGAAGGTGGATGAAGATGTTGTGAAAGTTGATAGCTCTGTGGAGAACATGGTTGGCACCGGTGGAATAACCAGAAGTGGGGGGATCTTTGCGCCTCTACCACCACCAAACAATACAAAAGAGAAGCAGACAATGATTGAGCAAGGGCAGACTTCTACTCAGAAAACAAATTCCAGTGAAGACGTTGAAGAATTCCTACGAATCATCCGAAAGAGTGATTATAAGGTGGTTGACCAGCTCAACCAAACACCTTCAAAGATTTCCATGTTGTCACTGCTAATGTGCTCCCCTTCCCATAAGGAATCATTAATCAAGTTTTTGAAGACGGCCCATGTTCCTCAAGAAATACCGGTTGTGCAATTCGAAGGGGTTGTGTCGAATATTGCCTCTGCGCATATTCTAAGCTTTAATGATGGAGAGTTGCCCCCCGAGGGGAAGAATCATAACAAAGCTTTGCACATTTCTATCGACTGTGTCGATGTTGTTTTATCAAGAGTATTGGTAGATACCGGGTCATCTCTGAATGTCTTACCGAAGAATTCGTTGGCCAAGCTAACAATCGAAGGGTTAATGATGAAGCCCAGTTCAGTGATAGTAAAAGCTTTCGATGGGGCACGAAGGACTGTGATAGGGGAAGTTGATCTCCCTATCAAAATAGGACCTCACACTTTCATTATCACATTCTATGTGATGGATATCTACCCAGCGTACAGTTGTTTGCTAGGTCATCCTTGGATTCATGCAGCCGGTGCTGTAACATCCGCTCTTCACCAAAGGCTAAAGTTCATGGTTAATAACCAGCTTGTCTTCATCGATGGAGAGGAGGATATGATAGTAAGCCATTTGTCTTCATTTCTCTATATTGAAGTGGGAGGGGAAGTTCATGAGACCCATTTTCAAGCGTTTGATGTGATAAGTGTGGAAATGATTTCTGCTAAGAAAGAGGAAAAGAAGTCAGAGAGGTCCGGATCCCCCATGGTTACTTGGAAGGATGTAAAGACTGTAATTGAGGCCGGTCACCCTGAAGGTTGGGGAAGAGTGTTGGAGCTACCTATCAATAAAAACAGAACTGGTTTGGGTTACCCTAGGAATCACAAAGATCAGCAGAAGACAACTATTGACAAGGGCAAAAAGTTCATTTCTCCACTTGCCTTTGTTAGTGGTGGACATATGGTAGATGATCAAGTAGCCGTTGTGGAAGCTGAAGACGATGCACCAAATGAAGTCTGCATGGTGTACCCAAGAGCACCAAATCAACAACTCAACAATTGGACCGTTATGGAGATACCGGAAGTCACCTTGATTGAAGAGTAATTTTCCTTGTTTTGCTTTCATAATCCCATGCTCTGCCCAAGGCATAGGGAATATTTTGTAGGGCCCCCAATGTTTTCAATTAATGTTTATCATGAATGAAATGAACCTTTTGCATTCAATTGTGTTCCCTGTCTTTCTTTTTTATTTTTGCATAAATAAATGGCAATGTTTTCTTGCACTTTTCTTTTTTTCATCTTCTCAAAATAAAGCATAAAATCACCAATCATGCAGATCTACCCCGGATTCCATTGATAACGATACTGCTACGGTTTCATATGACTTTGATAACCCAATCTACCACGCTGACGAGGATTGTGAGGAAGATTGTGAGCTCCCCAAGGAGTTAGCCAGACTGTTGAAGCAAGAATCGAAGATCATTCAACCGCATCAAGATTCAGTGTAAGTTGTCAATCTTGGAACCGAAGAAGATAAGAAAGAGGTCAAGGTAGGCGCTGCTCTAGAAGAAAGTGTGAAGAAAAGACTGATCGAGCTCTTACACGTGTATGCAGATGTGTTTGCTTGGTCATACCAAGACATGCCTGGATTGGATTCAGACATCGTGGTGCATAAGTTACCACTCAAGGAAGATTGCCCGCCTGTAAAGCAGAAGATAAGACGAACTCGACCCGATATGGCCCTTAAGATTAAGGAGGAAGTGCAAAAGCAGCTTGATACCAGATTCTTGGCAGTATCAAAGTACCCTCAATGGGTCGCCAACATTGTACATGTGCCTAAAAAAGGTGGCAAGGTGCGGATGTGTTTTGACTACAGAGACCTGAATAGAGCCAGTCCAAAAGATGACTTTCCGCTACCACATATTGATGTGTTAATGGATAATACGGCTCAATTCTCTGTGTTCTCTTTCATGGATGGTTTCTCTGGATATAATCAGATTAAAATGGCGCCAGAGGATATGGAAAAGACTACCTTCATCACCCCTTGGGGAACCTTCTTCTATAAGGTTATGCCATTTGGTCTGAAGAACGCTGGTGCGACATATCAACGAGCGATGGTAACCCTCTTTCATGATATGATTCATAAAGAGATTCAAGTATATGTCGATGATATGATTGAAAAATCCCAAACTGAAGAGGAACATCTTATCCACTTGGAAAAGTTGTTTACAAGACTGAGGAAGTTCAGGCTGAGGCTCAATCCGAATAAATTTACCTTTGGGGTAAGATCTGGTAAACTGCTAGGTTTTGTCGTGAGCCAAAAAGGAATTGAAGTCGATCCTGACAAAATAGAAGCTATCTAAGATATGTCAGCTCCAAGAACAGAGAAAGAGGTTCGTGGTTTCTTAGGGAGATTAAACTACATTTCCAGATTCATATCTCACCTAACAGCCACATATGAGCCAATATTCAAGTTGCTTCGCAAAGATCAAGCAATCGTGTAGAATGCCAACTGCCAAAAAGCATTTGAGAAAATAAAAGAATATTTGCAAGAGCCACCGATCTTGATGCCTCCCGTTCTAGAAGGATCTATGGGATGCATGTTGGGACAGCATGACGAAACATGTAGAAAGGAGCATGCCATTTACTATTTGAGCAAAAAGTTCACTGACTGTAAAACGAGATACTCAATGTTGGAAAAGACATGTTGCACGCTCGCATGGGATGCCAAACGTTTAAGGCAGTATATGTTGACCCATACCATATTGTTGATATCAAAGATGGATCTAGTTAAATACATCTTTGAAAAGCCTGCTCTCACCGGACGAGTAGCCCGTTGGCAAATGGTACTGACATAATATGACATCCAATATGTCTCACAAAAAGCTATCAAAGGGAGTGTGTTATCTGATTATCTTGCCCACCAACCTGTGGAAGATTACCAGCCCATGCGTTTTGACTTCCCTGATGAAGATATCATGTTTGTCAGAGACTATGAAGCATTAGGCCCAGGGGAAGGACCCGAACCAGGATCGCGATGGACACTCGTATTCGATGGTGCTGCAAATGCTCAAGGAAATGGAATAGGGGCAATCATCACATCTCCTACCGGTTTTCATATCCCATTCACTGCAAGATTGTGTTTCGAATGCACCAACAACATGGCTGAATATGAAGCATGTATCTTCGGAATTGAAGCTGCCATTGATCATGGAATCAAGATTTTGGAAGTGTATGGGGACTCCGCATTAGTCATCAGTCAAGTCAAAGGCGATTAGGAAGCACGTGACAGTAAGCTAATTCGATATCGGGATCACGTCTTGAAGTTAATCCCATACTTTGATGAGATTACTTTTAATCACATTCCTAGAGAAAGCAATCAATTAGCAGACGCTCTTGCTACATTGTCATCCATGTTCAAAGTTAAGTGGAAAAATGAGGCACCCACTATCCGCATTGAACATCTTGATGAGCCTGCCCATTGTCTGGAAGCAGAGTTAATAATCAATGATCAACCTTGGTTCTACGATATCAAAAGGTATATAGAAAAGCAAGAATATCCAGAAAACGTTTCCATTACAGACAAGAAGTATCTAAGAAGGCTTTCATCCAAATTCTTCTTAAGCGGAGATGTGCTTTACAAGCGAAACTATGACTCGGTCTTACTCAGATGCATGGATAGACACAAAGCCGATCGAATCATAAACGAAATCCATGAAGGCTCTTTTGGTACACATGTCAGTGGGCACACAATGGTCAAGAAGATTTTGAGGGCTGGTTATTATTGGTTGACAATGGAAACTGATTGCTACCGTCATGTGCAGACATGCCACAAATGTCAAATCTATGCAGATAAGATACATGTGCCACCAGTTCCTCTGAATGTCTTGACATTGCCTTGGCCCTTCTCCATGTGGGGTATAGATATGATTGGACGCATCAAGCCAACTGCTTCAAACGGTCATCGTTTCATCTTAGTGGCCATTGACTACTTCACTAAATGGGTGGAAGCCGCATCTTATGCCAATGTCACCAAACAAGTGGTCACTTGCTTTATCAAGAAAGAAATCATTTGTCGTTATGGGGTCCCAAATAAAATCATTATTGACAATGGTTCAAACCTCAATAACAAGATGATGAAGGAATTGTGTGAAAGCTTCAAGATCGAGCATCACAACTCATCACCATATCGCCCGAAGATGAATGGCGCTGTTGAGGCAGTAAACAAAAATATCAAGAAGATTGTCCAGAAAATGGTGAAGACATACAAAGATTGGCACGAAATGCTACCATTTGCTTTGCATGGCTACCGCACTTCAGTGCGCACTTCTACTGGGGCAACTCCATTTTCTCTTGTGTACGGTATGGATGCAATACTACCCGTTAAGGTAGAAATTCCTTGCCTGAGAATTTTGACTGATGTCAAGCTCGATGAAGCAGAATGGATACAGGCGAGGTTTGATCAACTTAATCTCATTGATGAAAAGCGCATGACAACCATCTGTCATTGCCAGCTTTACCAAAAGCGGTTGAAAAGAGCGTTTGACAAGAAGGTTCGTCCTCGAGATTTCAAAGTGGGAGACTTGGTACTGAGAAAAATTCTGCCAATCCACACGGACCCAAGGGGAAAATGGACACCTAACTACGAGGGCCCATATGTTGTGAAGAAGGTTTTCTCTGGAGGGGCCTTGATATTATCCAACATGGACGGTGAAGATTTGTCATCCCCTGTAAACGCAGACGCAGTCAAAAAATACTACGCTTAAAAGCAAACCCGGTGGACAACAAAAGAAAAAGTCCAGGCAAAAATTAGGGTTAAAATAAAAAATAATAATAATACCCGATAAGTTGAAAACCCTTAGGGGCGACTTAGGCAAAAAAAAAGGGGTATCCCGGTAGACTGAAAACCCGAAAGGGCGGTCTAGGCAAAAGTTAGGGAATCTTTAAAGAAAAAAAAAAACGTGGTCTGCGAAGAGTCTGTAAGCTCATCATCAGAATAAAGAGAGCTCCACACGAGAAAGATCAATCCAATCATCTTCCTCAGAAGCAACGTACGAGAAATCTCGAAGTCATAAGGATCATAGCAGAATTGGAACTCAATGGAAATCTAATCTTTGTTCTCATTGCCATTGTACTTTTTGTCATATTTTTGCAATTACCTATTTTAGGAATTGTATCCTTATGTAAAATTACCCATTTATGGGTCACTTTATCATCAATAAAATCTTTCTCATCAATTTGTGCTTCATTCTTTTTTACTCTTTATGTTTGTTTGCAAAAAGTGGAATTTCCATTCTTAATAAATATTGCATTGAGAATTATGGGGTAGAGATAATTATGACAAAATTAAGCATAAGGTTTCTCTCTAATAAAGGTGTATGAAACATAAACGCGACCTCTAAGGTGCACATGTACACAAAGCATCGTCAAATCACAAAGTTCACCGAAACACAACCAAGTCAGGGGAAACCCAACTGACCAGCACAGCTTGTCTGTTAAGACCATCTGAAGATGATCCAATTTTTATCACAAGGATGTTAAGAAGTCAAACTTGACGCCCCAAACCAAAGCCCAATAACTTGGCATAAATCACCACCCCTAACCTCCACGTCCCTGACATTTTTGCATACATGCTGCATCATTACATGCGTGCTTAGCCAGTCATTCTTAAAAATACAAATTTCCTATGGACATCCTATTATGATCCTTTAGGATGATTATTTCCCTCAACTTACCTTTTTTTGAGTCTTTTCGTGCCCTTTTCACGAAGTATCTCCACTTACCTTTTGTGAGTCTTTTCGAAATATCTACCACTTTGCCTTTTGCAACAGATTCACATTACCTTTAGTAATACCTCTCGTACCTTTTATACAGGTTCTTGTTAGCTTAACTTTCGTAAGTGTCCTCTCTACCTTTTGTAGAAGGAATTCTTTTCCTAACCTTTTGTTCAGGAACATTTTCTGCTTTTTGTAGAAGAAAGTACGATCATCCTCTCCTAAGGGAGTTTCCTATTTACCTTTTGTAGAAAGAATATTTCTCATAACCTTTTATTCAGGAGTCCTCTCTACCTTTCGTAGAAGGAATTTTTTCTCCCAACCTTTTGTTCTGGAGTCCTTTCTGTCGTGACAGAAGGAAATACGATCGTATTCTCCCAAGGGAGTCTCCTCTATTTGATGTAGAAGGAGTATTTGTCTTCAAACCTTTTGTTTTGGAGTCCTCTCTATCTTTTGTAGAAGGAGTACTTGTCTTCAAACCTTTTGTTTCGGAGTCCTCTCTACCTTTTGTAGAAGGAAGCATTTTCTCCAAACCTTTTGTTCAGGGGTCCTTCTTGCCTTTTGTAAGAGGAAAATCATTTTAGAGTCCTCTCTATCTTTTGTAGAAGGAATATCTCACAGTCGTTTATTTTAGAGTCCTCTCTATCATTCGTAGAAGGAATATCTCACAATATTTCTATATCTCCTGAGTCCTCTCTATCTTTTGTAGAAGGAATATCTCTTGGCCAATTATAGTTCCCTTATTATGAAAGAAGTCTCTTTTTCTGGCTGGCAAAACACTCATGTTCATTCCACATTGCATCTCAAGCATATCATCATATTCCCCTTAACCTTGCTCACTAACAGACCCTTTTCTCAAACCATCTTGTTGACCGTCCACTATCATACTACATCTCTCCAGTTGAAAATCCCGGGTATTCTAGTATTTAATTCTCTTCTACCATGAATGTTAGAGCATCCTTATCCTCCAGACATTCAGGTTCAAGAGGATTAAATAGGGGCAGCTGCCACACCCTCATTTTCACCTATAGCCTTTATACCCTACATTCTTCATATCACACATTGTTCTATTGCATATCGAGCATGCGGGTTCACAAGGTATGGATTAGGTCGGTTTGTTATTTTTCATTTCAAATGAGATAACTTGTCTATCTTGGGCTCCATGGAAGAATAGGTTCATCATCCAAGGTTTGATCTAAGTGGGAAAATCTACTCATGTAGATTTCTTCAAGGAGAATTTACTTGAAAAATATTAGGATATTCAAGATTAATATTCCTAATGAACATGAAATGCAAGGCATAATTCAAGATTTCCTCATCCAACTTTGTTTCAAATTCTTGATCAAGTGGAGTTCAAATTTGCAAAGCATGAGTCAAGATCACAAGTGCATAATTCAAGACTTCATCCATTTCAAGTTTAATGGTACAAGGAAAATCCATCATGGATTCAAGATTGGAGGCAAGAATATTACAAAGATAAATTTTTATGACATTACAAGAATGTCATTTGTTACAAGATTTCCAACTCTAAGTAATGTTTAGAAATTGATTTATTTCTAATCTTCATTCAAGTCTCTAATCAAATCTATGATATGGTACTCTTCATGCCACACCAAGTTTTCATGTGCTACATTATGCTCACAAATATTCAAAGAAAAATACTTGAGAGTGAAATCAACATTGGTATGTTTTAAGATCAAGACCATGTATGTTCAACCATGAGCAATATGAATGCAATCCAAAACAGCCCCATGCAAGAAGTGGCAATATGTATCATGTTACAAAAATTATGTCACAAAACCAAGGGAATAAACTTAGGTTGATACATCTACACATCAAAAATCAGAATTTGAAAATTCTGTCCAAAAGGTAGTTGTATTGACTACATTAGTATGTCAAAGCATAACCAACCAATGGGTACAAGGATGGATGGAAATGTAGAGTGCTACAGAAGAAAAGTGGGGCTGCACCAAGAAAGTGGTAATAGATATTGCCAAGAATGGAAATTCTCAAAATGGGAGAATGTGCAAGAGTTGTGGTTTTGGTGCAGCAGAAAAAGGCAGCAGAAAAAGTGAGATAAGGAGGGAAGGAGCTGGAAAAAAATCATTCATTCACTATCATTCAAAACACATTGAGATAAAGAGATTGAGAGAAAAGAGTAAGAGAGAAAAAACTAGAAAAATAGAGAGAAGAACAAACCCTAAAAAACAGAAAAAGAGAGTGACAAAGAAACACAAGAGCATCCTTGAAGAGCATAACATTCACAATATAGAGTGAAGAGTGAAGCACATCCAACCAAAACCAGTGGAGGACTTGCAAGAAGGATAGAAAGCTCTTGGGTATCCATTTCTTCAAACCTTTCTCTCTTTACATTTTGTTTTTATATTCATTTGTTTCCTCTTTTAAGTATTGTTGTGTTGTGTATATCATGTAAGGTTCCAAAGGGGCCAAGAAACCATTTTTAAGAACCACAAAAAGAAGGAGAAACAAGAGGAAAGTTTGGTTTTTTCCACCTGGTAGCCTGACACGGGTCGTGTCGTGCGACACGGGCGGCCGTGTCACACCTCTGTTTGAGATTTCATGCCCAGGACCCCTGACACGGGCTGTGTCACACAACACGGCCACCCGTGTTGCACCTCTGTTTGAGTTTTCAATGTGTAAAATGCCCAGGACCCCTGACACGGGCCGTGTCACACAACACGGCCACCCGTGTTGCACCTCTGTTTGAATTTTAATGTGTAAAATACCCAGGACTCCTGACATGGGCCGTGTCACACCTATGTCACGCCCTAAAAACCCACCTTGCAGGTACCCTATGACACGGGCCGTGTCACACAACACGGCCACCCGTGTCACACCTCTGTTTTTTTTTTTTTTTACTTTTTTTGGTATTTTACCTCCAAAATTTTTTTTCCAAGGAGTTCGCCGTGCCATTTTTTTTGGCATGTTTCGATTTTTTTTTAGCCGACTAACCCCATATGTTTGTATGATTTTAGTATGAGAATGTTGTTGTGGTCCTTGATGACCTTTGATTCCAAAAAACCATTTTTAAAACAAACTCTCGATTTTATCGAGCCATTTTCACCCATGTAAGTCTATTGTCTTGTGCATCGCCACCGACCTTGTCCGTATCACTTCAAATTCATTTTCACAAACAATAAACCTTTATCCAACATCAAGTGATCCTTTTTCTCATAAAAAATCCAAAACACAATAAATATATGGTTAGGGAGCTACACCATGGATTTTAAGGTGGTGGAGAAGGAATGAGAATGTAATCCTCCTACACTCCTTCCGAATGTTTTGGATACAAGGCGCTCGACTTGGCTATTCAAAACATTCGTTTCTATCTAAAGTCCTTTTGTGTAATCCTAATCAAGAACAATTTCTCTTCAAAAAAACTAAAAAGAACATCAACTCATCAAACCTATTTCCGCCTTGGGGCATCAATCCAAAAACCCTTTTTCAAGGTATAAAATTAACCAACAAACAACAATTTCATAAGCCTCCGAACTACAGAGCTCTGATTCTTCACTTCTTTTAAGTGAGGATACGTAGGCAAAAGGGCCACAATCCTTGGCGAGCACTATAATAAAAAATCAACCCCTCTTTTCCTAAAACAAGCAAATCCTTAGATAAAACACCCACTCAAGCAAAACAACCTAGGAGGTTCCCATCGAGTACGATGGATGCGAGGGGGTGATAATACCTTGCATAACCGACTCCCGAACCATAAGACTTGGTTGCGACGACCATGCTCTTTTCCTAAAAAGGTTTTATCGCTATTTCCCTTTCCCTCTGTGGAATAAATAAAATCTGGTGGCGACTCTGTGTCATTTTTCGCGTAGCGACAGGTTCATCAGCAGAAAATATGGGAAAATCATCTACTGGAAGTCTTCTTTGAGTAACCTCTTCAACATTGAGCTTAGCAGGTGCAGAAGTGAGTTCATCAACCACTTTCATCCTGTGCAGACTCTTCCCATTCAGAGGTTTCCCAATGATGGATGTCAGTTCTTCTGTTAGGCCAGTTTCATACAAATGAGCCACCAGTCCATTCTCAGTCAGAATATCTGAGATCAGCCTTCCATAAGAAATCCAAGTCCTGATCTTCTGACCCTTGGTCTTGACAGATTCTCTGGATGCATTAATGTGGTTCCACAGATGCATGAAGAGAATGTGTGGCAGATCAACTTTGGTGCTCTGACTCAGGCAGAACATGAAGTACATCTGATCATTGTTGACATAATCAGGTGAGTTGGTTGATTTTTTGTGATGTATACAGCCCAGAAAAATCTTGGCCCAGATCTTGTATTCAGGTTTCAGATCTTTAAATTTGCTTGAAGCCTTACCAGATGTAAGCACTTCAGCATAAACCTCATCCATATCAACATGTCCAGCTGGCAGATGAGAAACTCCATCAGTTTCTTCATATCCTATGAGTTTCCTGATCAGATCTTCCGTTATGATAATCTCTTTTCCCAGAACATAAGAGACTATGAACTTAGGATAAACATTTGCATGAATCCAAAATTCCTTCACCAAATGTGGATAAACAGGTCCAGTCAGTCTATCTAAATACTTTACCCAACCTTGAGCATCAATGATAGGACGTAAATCAAACCCATTTTCAGCCATGGAGTCAAAGTTCACCATTGATTCACATAATACCTCTAGCTTGTCAACTGGTGTGAGAAGTGTTCTAACTGGTTCTTTGAAAGCAACAACACCCATGTTAGAAGATAAAACAACAACCATTGTTGATTGAAACTGAGTAGAGGTTGATGAAGAAGTAGCCATTGTTGAAGATTTAGGGTTACGAATGGTTTTGGGTTTTGAAGAGAGATGGAAGCAATGAAATAAGCAGAAATGCATACAAGAGTGTGAGAGAGTGAAAAGTGTGAGAAGTGAAGTGTTGTGGAATTTATAGAAGAAATTAGGGCACACAAAGATCACATGTTCAGCACGTTTACCACTTAGCATTTAATTTCATTTAATAAAAAGAATATAATCATTTCAAGCATTAATGATTCTGACAAATTTGGGGGGAAAACGAGAAAAGATTATTCAAAACAGTACCTCAAACGTCATTTCAGTGTTGTGCGCTCCACCTTTTCAGATTCAGAGTTACATGTGTTTGATTGCATGTGCTTCTGATACTCTTTGAGAAATGAAACGTTAGCCAACGTTCAGATCCTCTGAGGCTTGTTAGTTCAGATACACACAAAGAAATAATCAAAGAAATTAACAGAAGTAATACTTTAGAGTTTAAGCATTTGCATCTGAGTAAATTTGCTTCTGATAAATATTTCATTCTGGACTGAAATCCATACTTATATTTTTCAGAATAAATCTAAACCTATCTTCAGCAAGGGGTTTAGTAAAGATATCAGCCCATTGATGGTCTGTATCAATAAAGTTTGAGCTTTAAATTCCCTTCTGAATATAGTCTCTAATGAAGTGATGTTTAATTTCTATATGCTTAGCTTTAGAGTGTAAAATTGGATTTTTAGATAAGCATATAGCAGAAGTATTATCACAGAAGATAGAAATGTCACTCTCATATATCTGATAATCTTCTAGTTGACTCTTCATTTAGAGCATCTGAGTGCTACAACCAGCTGCAACTATATATTATGCTTCTGTGGTTGAAAGAGCTATTGTGGGTTGCTTCTTGCTGTACCAAGAGATTAGGTTACTTTCCAGAAACTGACAGCTTCCAGAAGTACTTTTTCTTTCAACTCTGTCTCCAGCGTAATCAACATCACAGAATCCAACTAATTTAAATTCATCAGATTTTCTGTAACACAAACTCACATTAGTATTACCTTTCAGATACCTTAGAATCCTCTTAACAGCTGTTAAGTGAGATTCTCTAGGATCTGATTAGAGTCTAGCACACAGGCAAACACTAAAGAGGATATGAGGTCTAGAAGCTGTCAAATACAGAAGAGAACCAATCATACCTCTGTAGAGCTTCTGGTCTACCTTTTTACTTACCTCTTCCTTACCCAGAGTGCTTGTAGGATGCATTGGAGTTTTTGCTAACTTGCTTTCAGTCATGTTAAACTTCTTCAAAAGCTCCTTCGCATACTTAGTCTGATGTATGTAGGTGCATTCTGGAGTTTGGTTAACTTGGATTCCCAGAAAGAATCTGAGTTCTCCCATCATGCTCATCTCAAATTCAGCCTGCATAGATAGAGCAAACTCCTTTCCAAGTGTAATATTTGTTGAACCAAATATAATATCATCTACGTAAATTTGACAAATTAACAAGTCCTTCTTAAATGATTTACAGAATAGAGTTGTATCCACTTTGCCTCTGATAAAATTCTTTTCCAGAAGAAAATTACTCAATCTTTCATACCAAGCTCTGGGAGCTTGTTTTAAACCATAGAGTGATTTCTTATGTTTGAAAACATGTTCTAGAAATTTATCATTTTCAAAGCCAGGAGGTTGATGGACATAAACTTCCTCTTCTATAATACCATTTAAGAAGGCACTCTTAACATCCATATGATAAAGAGTGATGTTATTTTGTGCAGCATAAGATATAAGTAAGTGTATAGACTCTAACCTGGCCACATGAGCATAAGTCTCTGTGTAGTCAATTCCTTCTTGCTGACTATATCCTTGAGCAACTAGCCTTGCTTTATTTCTAACAATTTCTCCTTGCTCATTCAGTTTGTTTCTGAAGACCCATTTAGTTCCAATTATATTGAATCCTTTTGGTCTTGGAACCAGATCCCAAACTTCATTCCTTGTGAATTGATTTAGCTCCTCTTGCATGGCAAGTATCCAATCATTGTCTTGTAGAGCTTCATCCACTGAGGTTGGTTCAATGACTGACACCAGACCAAATAAAGATGTTCCAGATGATCTAATAAAAGATCTTATTCTGATAGGGTCATCCTTCTTTCCAATGATCATTTCTTCTGGATGAGAAGATTTGATTATGGATGATCCTTTAACAGTTGGTTCTTTAGAAATATTTAAGTTATTCATCTAAGCAGCCAAGGGAGTTGCATCTGGTGTTGCTTCTGCTTCTTTCACTTGAGCCTTATCTGCCTCTGAGTCTTCAGAGTCTGTGAGAATGACTTCTCTATCTACAGAATTATCAAGCTACTTTGGCTTTTGATTGCCAAGCTTATCATCAAATCTAACATGAATTGATTCCTTCATAATTTGTGTCTCAGTATTGTATACTCTGTAGCCTTTAGAGCGTTTAGAATACCCAAGCATGAAACACTTCTGTGCTTTAGAATCAAACTTATTCAGATTCTCTTTAGTATTCAGCATAAAACATACACATCCAAAAGGATGGAAGTAAGAAATGTTGGGCTTTCTATTCCTCCACAATTCATAGGGAATATTTTCCAGAAGAGGTCTTACAGACACTTTGTTCTGAATGTAACAAGCTGTGTTAATTGCTTCTGCCCAAAAATGTTTTACCATGTTTGTCTCGTTGATCATGGTTCTGGCCATTTCTTGCAATGTTCTATTTTTTCTCTCTACAACTCCATTATGTTGAGGAGTTCTAGGGCAGGAGAAATCATGTGCAATGCCATTTTCTTTAAAATATTTATCAAAAAATTTATTTTCAAATTCTCCACCATGATCACTTCTGACTTTAACAATTTTAAATTCTTTTTTAGTTTGGACTTGTTTGCAGAAGTCAAAGAACACAGAGTGTGACTCATCCTTGTGTTTTAGGAATTTTACCCATGTCCATCTGCTATAGTCATCAACAATGACTAACCCATACTTCTTACCTCTGATGGATGCAGTTTTCACTGGTCCAAACAGATCAATATGAAGCAGCTCTAATGGTCTTGAGGTTGAAACAACATTTTTAGTTTTAAAAGAAGATTTTGAAAATTTTCCTTTCTAACATGCTTCACAAAAAGCATCTGAGTTGAACTTCAACTGAGGAAGTCCTCTGACCAGATTGAGTTTATTAATCTGAGATATACGTCTCATACTAATATGCCCCAAACTTCTGTGCCAGACCCATTGCTCATCATTAACAGACATAAGGCATTTTACATTTTGAACCTTAAGTTCTGAAAGATTGATTTTGTAAATGTTGTTCTTCCTTTTTCCATTAAAGAGGATAGATCCATCCTTTTGACTAACAACTTTGCAACATTTTTTATTGAAGACTATATCATAACCATTGTCACTTAGTTGACTTATGGACAATAAGTTATGTGTTAATCCTTCAACAAGTAAGACATTAGATATGGAAGGAAGGTTACCATTACCAATAGTTCCAGAGCCAACTATTTTGTCCTTCTGGTACCCTTCAAACTTGACGTCTCCTCCAGATCTAAGTTCCAGGCTTTGGAACATAGACCTTCTTCCCGTCATGTGATATGAGCAACCAGAGTCCAGGTACCATGATTGGTGTCTTGACTTTGCTGCTAAAGACATCTGCAACAAATATTATTTTGTCCTTAGGTACCTAGATCTTTTTGGGTCCTTTAGGGTTAGTTGCCTTAAAGTTTTGTCTGAACTTCTGTCTTTTGACAACAGGTTTATTCTGACGTACTTTAGGTTTAAACACAGGTGTGTTCTAATCAGAACGTGTGTGCTTAATATCATTAAGGTGACCATACTTAAAGTGAGTATACAGAGGAGTATGCTTAATGATCAGTTTATCCACAGGTGTTGGATTTAAATCTTTTTCAGAAGAAGATTCATATCCAATACCCTTCCTATTGTTTCTGCTTACGCCATAGATCATTGAAGCCATCTTGCTTCTATCTAGGCTTCTTAACAGAAACTTCTGGAAACTATAGTCATATTCTTCTAAAATGTTTTTAGATTTTGACTTAGTTTCAGTTTCAGAATCTTGTAGAGCTTTTTCTAAATCATTTTTCATTTTAAAATTATTTGCTTTAAGCTCAGCAACTTCTGATTTTAGAAGGTCATTCTCAGATACAAGATTGCTTTGAAGCTTCTTGTATTTAAGCTTGATCTTGCTATAGTTTTCCAACATATCAGATAAACTCTCAATAAGTTCTGTTCTAGAAAGTTCAGAAAATACCTCTTCTGAATCAGATTCTGATTCAGATCCAGATGTTTCTGTGTGGTCCTCCACGTCAGCCATAAGTGCCATGTTTGCGCATTCTTCTTCTGATTCTGATGAAGATTCAGATGTATCTGAATCATCCCATGTTGCCATCAGAACTTTCTTTTTATTATCAAACTTCCTTCTTGGCTTCTCCTTCAGAAGTTTTGGGTATTCATTCTTATAGTGCCTAGGTTCCTTACACTCATAGCAGGCCACCTCTTTCTTTCCAGATCTTCTGTGTCCAGAAGACTCTTTACGTTGATCTGGTTTCTTGAAGTTTCTGAACTTCTTCTGTTTTTGCTTCCAGAGTTTGTTGATCCTTCTGGACAGCAGGGATAATTCATCTTCTTCAGAAGAAGAAGATTCTTTAGAACTTTCTTCTATAACCTACAAAGCTTTGACAGATTTGTTAGACTTTAAAGCAACAGACTTACCTTTCTTTTGAGGTTCATCTTCTTCTAGCTCAATCTCATGACTCCTCAAGGAGCTTATCAGTTCCTCTAGCGTGATCTTGTTCAGATCCTTTGTAAGCTTCAGAGCTGTAACCATTGGTCTCCATCTGGTTGGCGAGCTTTTGATGATCTTCTTGACATGATCAGCAGTGGAGTAACCTTTGTCCAGAACTTTCAAGCCAATTGTGAGAATCTGAAATCTAGAGAATATAGCTCCTACAGATTCAGATTCCTCCATTTTGAAAGGCTCCATATTTCTGGATCAGCGCCAGAGCTTTGGTCTCCTTCACTTGGGAGTTCCCTTCATGAGTCATCTTCAAAGATTCAAACATATCAAATGTTGTTTCTCTGTTTGTAATTTTCTCATACTCAGTATGAGATATAGCATTTAATAGAATGGTTCTTGCTTTATGATGATTCCTGAATTCTTTCTTCTGAGCCTCAGTCATTAACTTTCTGTCAATCTTCTTACCATCCCCATCAATGGGGTAAGCATAACCATTAATGACCAAGTCCCAAAGTTCAGCGTCATATCCTAGAAAGAAGCTTTCAATTCTATCTTTCCAATAATCAAACTTCTCACCATCAAACATGGGAGGTTTGGTGCGGATTCTATCTCTGTCTTCATATTTATTGTTGGATGTTGAGGCTTCAGCCATAATGTATCAATAAAAAAATATCAAGAGTTTTCCCACTGGTTCTTTTCTCTTTCACGGTTAAGTGATAGCACAACAGAGTCGGAGCTCTGATACCAACTGAATGTGGGAAAAACACTTAGAAGGGGGGTTGAATAAGGGTTTTGAAATAATTATGGCAATAAAAACAACACAGTATTTTTATCCTGGTTCGTTGAACTCAACTAATCCAGTCCACCCTACCAAGGTGATTTGCCTTTCTCAATAAGGACTTAATCCACTATATTCAAATAGATTACAGTGTCAACCACTAAGACCAACTGTCTTAGTCTTCTCAAGAAATCCTGACCACAACTTGGTCTCCTTAAGGAATCTTTTACAAAGATGTAAACAAACAAGTGTTTAAGATGCTTCTAAAAAGCTATATCATAACTGTGATTTTTACACTTAGATTAAGAACGAATAAAAACTATTCAGCTTATGAAGTATATTGTATAAGAGCTTGAGAGTAGTTTTCTAATTGATTTCTCAAAGGATTCATCAATATTCGTCAACTTTGATATGTTGTTGAAGACTTGCTTTTATATACCAGAAAGTCCAATGCTTGAAGACTTTGCACTGCTGTGTAGCTGTAGTCTTTTGTCTTTTATTGACTTTAGCTTTCCCAGAAGAGGAATGTTCAGACAAATCCCTTTTATCTGATTTCCTGTGCCATACATGAATAAGGAAAGAGTCGTTCAGATAAAGACAAGGAATATACCAACAGATCTTTATTTGAATGGCATCTTCTTTAACAAACTTCTATCTCAAAGTTATCAACATCAGAGTTTGATGTTATCAGAGTCTTGAAGAGATCATAGTTTTGCAGCCAAAGTGCTTTAGCGTGAATATCAATCAGAGCAGAGTTTGAAGATCAAATCCTCTGTACTTGCAGCGTAAAGTACTTCCAGAGTCTTCTGAAACAATGCTTGAAACTCTTCATACAAATTCTTCAACTACGCTTCAGAGTCTTCTGCAGCTTCTACTTCAGAGTCTTCTGCAGCTTCTGCTTCAGAGTCTCTTCTGGCAGCGTTCAGAGTCTTCTGACGCTCAGAGCTTTGCGTAGAGTAATGTTCAGATGCATTTTTCCTTCCATAAGAATATTTAATTTAATATCTGAAACAAAAACACTTGAACAAAATTAGAGTATATATTTTCTTAATACAAAATTTCATTAGTGTTATCATCAAAACATAGAGATATATTAACACCTAACCAACCTGTGGTTTAGTTCCGTGAACTACATTCGCTCTGATTTCTCATACTAGATGAGAATACGTAGGCACAAGATGACGATGTCTTGGAGAGCATCCTTTTTCCCTTTTATCCGTAGTTACCCGAACTACGTTTGCTCTGATTTCTCATACCAGATGAGGATACGTAGGCACAATACTGAGATGTCTTGGTGAGCAACCTTCCCTTCCATCACCCATAGTTTTCCGAACTATGTTGACTCTGACTTTTCCATTGCATGAGGGAATTCGTATGTATAAGGCAGAGATGTCTAAGTTTCCTTTTAATTTTCCCCTCCCCGTTTAGCAGTAGCTTTTAGATAACTCACCCTTTGATTAGACAACAAGCATGGATCCTGTTGAGTACAACGGACGTGAGGGGCTGCTAATACCTTCCCCTTGCATAACCGACTCCCAAACCCAAGATTTGGTTGCGATGACCTTGTCTTCTCCTTTATTTTAGGTTTTCTTTAATTGTTTCCTTTCCCTCGTTGAGATAAATAACATTCAGTGGCGACTCTTCTGTTTGTTTCCGTTGGTTGTTTTTTTCAATTGCGACACACCCCTCACATTCGTTATACTCAAAGGGAACCTCTTAGTTCGATTTGCGATGGGCGTTATCTAAACTTGTTTGTTTTCTTCTTAATGGTAAATGCGAAATGGTATAATAAAAGGAAATAACGATATGAAGGGGAAATTGGTGGTTTAAGAATAGGGTGCTCACCAAGGATTAGGGCTCTTGTACCTACATATGCTCATTCGGCGAGAATGAGAAATCAGAGCTTTTGTAGTTCGACTACAGGAAAGGTAAGAGGGGAAACTAAAGATGGATAAGATTTTGCTCGCCAAGATTATCGCAATCTTGTGCCTACGTATCTTACATTCTAATGAGGATGAAGAATCAGAGTGTCCGTAGTTCATGGAGACGACCACGAAAAGAAGGGGTTGAGTTTGTTGAAGTTTGGTTGTGTTTGGTTCGGAAACAAAAGATTGACTAACAAACAACCCAAGGGGCATGCCTAGAGAGCTGTCACTCAAGAATCCAAGGAATGCGAGATTCCATGAACTCAGTTATTTCGGGAGTTGATTGAAAAGGTTGAATGTTTTGAATTCAAAATATTGAATGAACAACAAATCAAGGGGCGTGCCTCGAGAGCTATTCATTCTAAGATTCAAGGAATGCTAGACTACAAGAATATCCTTCTTTTGTAAGTTAATTAAGAAAATGTTTAATATAGATTAGGTGTCTCAAGACGAAAGGTTGAATGAATGACAACCCAAGGCATGCGCCTCAAGAGCCACTCATTCGAATATCCAAGGAATACTAGACTCCAAGAATCTTCTTCTTTCGTGATTTATTTAAGAAAAGCATTTGAAAAAGATACCGCTTGATGTTGGATCAAGGGTTTGGTTGTATTAGCGTGCAAAGGATAATGCGTACATCGGAATGGGAACATGGTAGATGTAGGTTACACAAAATTGTATAAAATAAAATGGTTCATTGTAAGGAAGCCCAAGAGGAAGTCGTGTGTGTGTGTGAGGTATCCTAAACTAAGTCTTGAGAAAGAGTCGGACAAAAGCTCCAAGTTAGGGTTTCTGTATACAGTCTAAGTTCTGTTGATCGGAAAGTAACCAACAGTCCACCAATTTAGGCTTTTAAGTTTTGATCGTTATTATTGTATTTTCAAAAAGTGTGAGAAAGATATGAACAATATGAATATGATAAGATGATATAAATAAAATGGCAAGATATATAACAATATAATCAAGATAATATTCACAATAGTATAATCAAGATAATATTAACAAGTATATGAACAATGATGATGAAAATCAAGATATATTGACGGAAATATAAATCAAGAATATATTGACTGAAATTAAAGTTAGTTGTTAGTCGTTATTGAATGAATCGGGTCAAAATATAACACTAAACCGTTGTAGCTTGATCTATGATGAAGATCAAACTATATGAGGTTGTGCAAGTTGATATTCGTGCTAAAACATGATGGAGAAATGATATTGAGGATCATTTTCCAAAGTAATTGTGCCGCACGAAAAGAAAAGGTGACGGTCTCGTCTTAATCACAAACTTGTGTTATTAATCGAGGTTAACCTATCACAAAAGTCAAAGTATAGAAAATGATCTCAATGATCATTCACTGCAGATTTGAAATCATGAAGTTTAAACAACCTCAATAAATCAACATTCACGATTCTAAAGACTTCATCGACTAATATTTGAGATGAAAAGAGATGAAAAATAAAATGAAAGTAGAAATGAAAAGAAATAAATAGTGGTCTCATCTTAATCAAGATTTTAAATCGATAAATCGATAATTTATGATTTTTTACTTTCATTGACCAAGAATTTGAAATAAAATTGAAATGAAAATTACACATAAAATCAAAACATAAAGTAACGTAAAATATCCATAAAACCTAATTGTTACAAAAAGAAATAAAAAATAAGAAATAAACACAAATAAAAAACAAATCAAAGGGGTCGCGATTCATGATCAAGTGGGTGCATGAAATAACCACTATGGGCTTAAAAGCCCAAACCACACACATAATAACACAAGGATGCAAGATCATGCGGGTGGTATGTAGAAATTTACTCTGGGATCTAAACCTACAGCCCAAAATCCCCAAATCATGAACTCGGTTGCAAAAAGAAAAAGGTGGGTTGAATTGGTTGAATACCACGCTTGGATCCAAATAAATCAGGGTATTAACTCAGTTCTTTTTAGAAAATCTTACCATTAAAAAAAGGTCAAGATGTCAACACCCCTTTAACACACTCTAAATTCGATCAAATAAACATTTTAAAATGGATTAAAAACTGATGAAGCATTGTGAGCACAAACACATACGAATCCTACTTTCTCTTTTAAATCGCACAACCTTTTATTCTAGGAAAAGTGACGCAAGGTTATTAACACTAGATCCAACCTTTTCTTTCCTCCATCTTTCATGCTTCGGGTTTGATTTCATTTCCTTCTTTTTTGTGAGTTGAAGCTCATCTCAATATCATCTCCCTTCTGATTCTGCCATGTTTATGGTTTTATGGTTGATTTCTACTGATTTTGGTTGATTTTGAATGAGTTTATGTGTTTTGAGGTTATGATTTGTGAGCGGTGAAGAGGGATGAAAAAATGAAGGTTGTTGTTATTTGGGTCGAAGAAGAGAGGAAGATTGAAGAGTGGTTGAGGGAGATATTCTGCAAAGTATGTTTGGTTATGGAGCTTCTTTTTTGAATGAGTGAAAGGGTGTCTCTATTTATAGAGTGATTTGAGGTGAGTGTTATAACAAAATTGTTGTTTTGTTTTAATTCATTTTACGCATTTTCATTGTCATAGCCATTCACATGATTTGTGGAATTCTCAGGGCTATTAGGATTTTTTGTGTAAGGGTTTGGATTTTGTTGTGGTTAGTGTGCGGGTAGTTTACAGATGGATGAAAATGGATCATGATTGTTATTTGGTTTAAGTGGTTGTGGAGAGACTTGGAGAGTGGGATTGTCTTGGTTGAAGAGTTTGTTTTAATAGGTCATTATGGTGTGTTGATGGCAGAATGGAATGTGTAGATGGCATGTTTGGAATTGTCATGGAAGTTGTAGAATTGTCCAAGTTGTGATTCTCCTTTTTTTAACAGGCTGTGGTATGAGATTAGTTTTGGGTCTTGTATAAACCGTGTGATTTTGTGAAAATTGTAATTTAATTTCCCCTCTTTTGTGTCTTTTTCATGGGCTAAATTTGTTGTAATGACTTGATGGACTATGGACTTTCTTCTTCTCTTTTTTGTTGTAATTTTTGGTAATTTGTAATGGATTTGTACAAATGATTTTTTTTATAATATGGGCTGGTAACCCTATTTTTGGCAATTGTTGCAACAAAAGAAACAATGGATCTTCATACCATATTTTTGTAGAACTTGTTTTTGTATGAATGAACTTATCATTTTTGCACCTCCATTCTTATTCTTGAATTCTTGAACAATCAAATTCCACTTTACTTAAAATAAATGAAACTAGAATTGATCTTTGAAAATAAATATGCCTCTGATCAAACTTGAATCAAACTTGAAATTAGTCAGACTAAATAGCCTGCTTGAATGGACTTGAATCTCATGATTAGAATCCGCACCTCATACTCATGGTTTTGCAGATGGTTTGAAATATGGACCAAATGTATTTTGAAAACCCATTTGCATGACTTCATCAAATTAAATTAGGCTTGTATAAACCAGGGTTGTCAAACTCGCGGGTAGACTCGTAAACTCGTACGAGTTTACGAGTCTAGGAAGCGAAAACGAGTAGACTCGCGCATAGAATCGTTTTTTGATAGACTCGAGTAGACTCTGGTAGACTCGCATAAACTCGTATAGACTCGCGAGTCTATGATGAGTTTAAGAGTTTATAATTTTTTTTTGTATTTTGTTTTTTTTAAACCCAAAAAAGGCGTAAACTCTCCAAAAGATTTTATTTTATTTTTAAAAACCCCTTATTTTTTTGTTTGTACGAGAATTATAAATTCTTTCTCCTAGTCTCTTGTTTCGACAAGGTTTCTTCCTCCCTTCATCCTTTCATAGACGTGTGTGTTTATTAGGTCTCTTGCTTTATTCACGTTTGTTTTTGTGAGTTAATCATTTGTTGTGTAATTATTTTATAATATGCTTCACTTGAATGTTTCTCTTGTATATTCTCTTGTGTAAAGATGATGAATGGATAATTGAAGATCCTAATGAGGAAAATATGCAAGATGAAGTTCATGTTGAGTAACATGATGTTATAATTAACAATGTTGTGGAAGTTGTTGTTTTTGTTAATAATGTTGTGCGAAGTGGTGGTGGTGGTGGAAATATTGAATTAGGTGGAAGTGGAACTTCAAGAAATCCAATTTTGGTTAATGATAAAGAAAGTGTTTCATCCGAGGTAGAATTTGTTGATGATACTCAAGATACCGATGAAGATAATGGTGCTGATTTCACTGGAGTTTTGGATGTTTAAAGCCATTATCATATATATTTTATGATTTTATTTTTTCTTTATATAGTAGTCAATTGAGAAGAAATTAGTACTTTAAGTTTTTAAATACATACTTTGCTATTTTGTTTGTTTTATTATTGATTTTTTAAAAGAAATTTGGAGTATGAAATTTAAATTTTGATGTTAATTGGTATTCTATTATATATAAGTGTAAATATGACGCATTTATAAGTTTAAAAATACATATGTGTGTCATGTATGTGTCACATATAAGTTTTTGAAAGTTAGTTTTAATTTTCCATAGACTCGTACGAGTTTGCGAGTCGAGTCTGCGAGTCGAGTCTGCAGACCCTTTACGAGTTTGAGTAGACTCGCGAGTTTGACAACCTTGGTATAAACCCTAATTGAATCTTGACGATCCTAGATCATGAAGCACTGATAATTTGCCACATTTTGATAACCTGATGCACAATTGACCTGAATAGGCACATAAACCCTAACTGAGACCTCATGCACAACCACTTAAATCAATTGCACCCATGCCTTGACCTTGAAACAAACCCTTGCCTGACTAAAATTTGGTCAAAACAATTGAACCTCAATCAATACTGCATATACACCTGTCACGACAGCCTCAAATGAATCTCATTTCCCTTCAAACCAACCTTGTGATATCCTGAGTTTGGACAACAAGTAGAAGCCACATATTTTTTTGGGATTTTTGAATAATTGTTAGTGGATGGATGTAGAAAATGAAAGCTATACACGGGTAGGACAAATTTGGGGTATGACAACACCCATCACGCTCCTTTGTTATGATATCTTTTACTAATATATCATGTCGTGGTTATAGAACAAAGGTACCTTCATGGGTTGAATTTACTAAAGAATCCTATACAATATGATAAGACATAGATTTTTAATTACCAAATCGATTTAAATAACACTAAACACACGCATAACAATTCCTACTTACAATCCTCTCAGCTACCAATCTGGAGGCATCTAAAGTGTAATATCCATTTGGTCTCAGTCGAGCCCTCTTCAACTTCTCATGTCGTGATGGTGGATATGGTTCCCAATCACGACTCATGGAGTCCCCGTCTCCTAGTTATTGTCTTTCTTCAACAATCATGATTTTCTCAAGTTTCCTATATCCCCCACAAGACAATCTATATAGGTATTTGTTTTTGGACTTGTTCAGATTTCCCGCTTCACTTTTAACCTGTTATAAACATAGGAAAAATATTAACGTCCATGGTTGTATCCATAAAATTATCAGAAAATACAACTTGCACTAACCATGAACTCCTCACTACTATATTACTTCACAAACTTCTTCCAAACCTTCTTGTCAAGATACAAATATTTCACTCATGGGCGCTCAATATTAGGCTTTGGCTTCATAATGTAGTCACTCGTGAGTCGTGACTTAAAACTCCTCCAAGTCGTACCAGCATAAGTGATCCCTTTTTTTTTCAACTTCGAATCATCACAAAATTCAAACGTCAACTTCAAATTTAAAATAATAAGTATGTATTAGTGTTTATATATCGTAATATCGAATCAATAACAATTAAAATTAACACATGAACGTTTGTCCATATTTTTTCACCTTATCTGATACATCATTCCAATCATCTAACAATATATTGACTTTGCTACGTTCAAGGAATGCAACATAACTCCTAAACAACGAAGAATTAGGACCATCGAGAATATTATGAACAACACTAGACTCAACCAAAATTTTGACACCCGAATTGCAAACATTTGTTAATGTAGCCATCATTGTGGCACCTATTTGTTATTTTATTGTGATCTCCTACTACAGATTGAGAATCATTTGTCATGGTTTCATTTGTATGCGTAGCTTCATCGCTACTAGATGAAGAACGTGCCATCTATCAAGACATAAGCATCAAGAACAACAAATAAGAATCAACAACAATAAGAATCATCAACAATAACAAATACATAAGCATCAACAACAATAACAAGCCTCATCTTCAATAGTAAGCATCAACAACAACAACCAATACTATAAAATACACCTTCGTAACACTAATTATATTATGGTTAGGCTTCCACCGTAATGAGATATTTTACTTAACGCACGATAATTTTCTTTTATTTATGAAAATTTAGATATGATATAATCAAGGATGAATTATACGACCGTGGTTATATAATCATTCTTTCACGGGTTCGAATCTCAGCACCCTCAAGTGTTTTATTTTTTTAACATTTAGTCGTGCCTTTGTATATTTAACATTTATTTAACATTGGATATCACCACGGTTGAGTAACTCAATCGTTATGACTTTTTTAAATATTTTAAATTGCAATACACTGACGTGTCAAATGTTTTATTTCTTTAACATTTAGTCGCGCCTTTTAATTTTTATTTATTTTTAATTTTTAAATAAATGAGATACCATCACGGTTTTATAGCAAAACCGTTGTGAGATATTTTTCATTTTGTTTTAAATATTTTTAATTGTAATATACTGGCGCTTCTTTATGAAATTTAATTTAGTAAGTAACATATTACCACGGTTCTTGTTTTTGACCGCAGTGGTATCATTCATTAATTTTTACCAAGATAACTAGCTTGTCTCTTTTGTAGCCATTCTTGACTGAGAAATTGATACAGCATTTCCACTCTAACGTTCAATGCTGAGAAACGATACACCATTTCAACCCTAACATTCAGTTCTGAGAAACAATACACCATTTCAACCCTAATGTTCAGTGCTGAGAAACAATACACCATTTCAACCGTAACATTCATCCTTCATCATTGTCATTCATCATTGTTCATCATCATCGGTTCATCATTCATCATCATCATCATCGGTTCATCATTCATCATCATCATTGTCATTGGTTCGTTTTCAACCCTAACACACCAACGCCAACACTAACATCATTGTCATAGTCAAGGAGGATTACAATAACAACATTATCTGTATCAACCCAAATATTCATATTTACTTGGTCATCACGTTTATGGTACATAAAATGTTTTTCCCATGCATCTACAGTAAACTCCAGTTTCCATTATTATTAATGTTGTTATTATTGTTTTTCTGGTTCTTGTTGAATGTGTTTCATAAAACATGATTAATTTGTTGTTGTTGTTGTTGAATGTGTATGTGATAATAGATGAAAGAGTTTGTTGTTGTGTTTGTTGTTGAATGTGTATGTGATAATCTTTGAAAAGTTTGTTGTTGTTGTTGTTGTTGTTGTTGTTGAATGTATATATAATAATAGATGAAAGAGTTTGTTGTTGTTGAGGTTGTTGTTGTTTTTGAAATTAGATGTCGTCTTCGTCGTATTCTTCATTTATTGGCAAGGAAACTATGACAAGTGATACTCAAATAAAAAAGAAAATATCACAAAGAGGTGCCACAATGCTTACCAAAGTAACCAAAATCCACAAATATGGTATCAAATTTCCTATCGCGTTTGATTGGCATTATAAAGTAATTGATGGTGAATACTCTTCTCTTTTTAAGAGTTATGTTGCATTCTTTGGACATAGAAATGTTACTATATTGGTAGATGATTGGAAACGAACGCTAAATGATTTCAAAGATAGTATATGGATAAATGTTAAGGTATTAGTTTTAATTTTCATCATTTCGATATGACTTTCTATAATTTCTAATACATTTTTATTGATTTAAATGTAGTTGACCTTTGAGTTTATAGATGGTGATAAGCACTTAAAAAAGTGGTTAACTCATGTTGGTACGTGTTGGAGGGACTTTAAGTCACCGCTCACACGTGACCGCATTAGGAAGCCTAAGATTGGTCTTGAGCGTCCATGGGTGAGGTATATTTTTCTCTCAAAGAAGGTTTGGAAAAAGTTTGCAAAGGTTCATCGTTCTAAGAAATTCCTAGTTAGTACTAGACTTATTTATCTTAATAATTTGATGCTAATAATTTATATATAGTAATCTTATTTTCACTATCTTTATAACATAATAAAAGTCAAGCAGGAATACAAAATAAAGCGAAAAATATTTACCCCCATAGATTGTCTCATGGGGGTTACAGGAAACTGGAGAAAAAAATGATGGAGGAAAAAAAACAACAAATGAGAGACGAGGACTCCATTAGTTGCAATCACATCTTATCTTCACCTTCAAGGCATGAGAAGTGGAAGAGAGCTCGACTAAGACTAAATGAAGAGTACACCTCAGATGCGTCAAGAGCAGTTACTGAGAAAATTGTAAGTGTGATTTGTTGTGCGTATGTTATATGTTATTTAAATGTTATGGTAATTACAATATTAATATTATCACGCATGTTGTGTAGGATGCGTTGGTTGAGGAGGACCGTGGAGGTTCACTTGTTCTAGAACCGCGACATGATATACTAGATGAGGCTATTGGAATAGATGAGCATGATGAGTGCGTTCGTGGTGTTGGAGAAGGCGTCGATCTGAGATTATTCTTTGGTCCAACAAAAAAAAAAGCGTTGAAAACATCGAATTACAATAGAAAATAGAAAAGTCTGCGATTGTTAAGAAGGAGTTAGAAGAATAGAGGAAGATGTTAGAAGCCGAGCGGGAAAATCGGAAGAAATTCATAGAAAAGTTAGAAGAACTATATGTGGCAAGTGTTTTATCTGAAATGCTAGTGTCTTATATGAAATGTATGATATATTGTGTTTAATATGAAAAGTTAGAAAATATAGAAATGTGTTTATTATGTATTGTTCAAAATGAATGTTATGTCGCAAAGAATAAATGGATCCTTACCACAACGTACAGATGAAAATGATGATAATATTGATGACAATAAAGTTCCCCAAACACATGTTGTATGTCATGCTAGCACTAAAGGAAGTAATTGTTCAGCCTCCCCTTTTAAAGAGGTCAATGAATTATTGGATCCTTCCGCAAATGAAATCGCCACGTTATATGTTTTAGTTGCGGAATGCAATGACCCGTATTCTCTTACTCTAGAGCATTGTCCAACGATAGAGATCTTCTATTTTTATCCTAGTAACATACGAGATTTTCTCTATGGAAATAATTGGCTGGACGTAGGGATATTGTAAGTTCGGTGCACGTAAGTATATTATTATTTAGGTACATTATCATTTTTGTCTACAATACATTATCATTTTTGTATATCCTTACTTATTTTTTGAATTTTGTTTAACCATTTAGGTACATTTATTGTGTATGTATAGTGTTAAATAAATCGAATATTTATGGCATCTTGGATCCATTTAATATTCGATGGACAAATACTAAGCCAAAAGAGATTGAGTCCTATATTTCAGAACAGTTAAGTCAAGGGGGAAAAGAATGTTACTTAGCACCCTTTATCAATGCATAAGTAATTTTGAAATTGTGGTTATCTTTTATAGTTAGTTTTGTTTTAGGAAATACTAATTATATATATGCTCGTCTTTATTCAGTGATCATTGACAATTGATCATCATATCGCTTAAGACGAATACGATAACGACACTGCGTTCATTACATAAACCACTCGAACATAAAATTAAGCAAATTATTAATGGATAAGTTTATGTTTATATTAAACTTTTTAGTAATATATATTTTCTTTGACTTTGTAATTGATTTAATTGGTTTAACCCGTAAAGTATTTTCAATGTACAGTGTTGTGCAGCGACGTAATATGTTGAACAATATTAGAAAAAAAGCCAACTTTTATCTTCCCTAATGTAAGTGGATATATTACTTATGACATTCATTTATATATATTGTTACATGCATGTGTGTTTATAACATTCATGAAATTAATGTTTATTTTTGTAGACGAGGAAACAACCGAAGGGATTCGAGTGTGGTTATTATATAATGAAACGCTTTCAGGTTTTCTACAACGGTCATATGATTGTGATTGTAAGTAGGACATATACAACCATACCCTACGTAACAACGACAGGTCACACATGATGTTATCCATTTTTCAGCCGTTTGTTGTATATGTTTTTTGTAGTAGTGAACAAGCATCAACAACGACAATAAGCATCAACTTCAATAATAAGCATCAACAACAACAAGCATCATCAACAACATTAAGCCTCAACAACAACATTAACCATCATCAACAACATTAAGCATCAACAACAACAACAAATAAGCATCAACAACAATAAGAATAAACAACAACAACAACAACAAACACCATCTTCAATAAAGCATCATCAACAACAACAAGAATAAACAACAACAATAAAAATCAACAACAACAAATAGATAAGCATAAATAACAATGGAAAATGTAGGTATTGTATATGCATGGGATAAAAAAGTTTACGTGCCGGAAACATGATGAATAAGTAAGAAAATTTTGTGAGAATTTTAAAGTTCCTCCTTGACAACTAAATCGAAGGCTATTCAAGAACGAAGAATACGATGTCGGCTCCCTCCTCGACAGTACGAAAGCAGATGAAAATGTTGAAAATTGTGTTGTTTCTTCAGGTTTGAAGATGGCGTTGAACATTTCGTTAGGGTTGAAACTGATTTTGTATCGTTGGGGTTGAAATGGTGATGTGTGTTTCGTTAGGGTTGAAAACCGTGTTGTTTCGTTAGGGGTTGTTTCTCTATGAAAATGAAAATATGCAACTAAACAGACAAGTTAGTTAGTTTTGTGCAAAGTGATTAAATGATATCACAACCGTTGTTTCTCAAAATTGTTGTGATATATGATGAAATTTATAAAAAAAAACGATGTCTTAAAAAAATAAAAATTTTAAAAAATAATAATAAATATATCACCACGGTTTTTTAAGACAACCGTATTAGTGATAGTTTAAAAAAAAGGTCAAGTTTTAAGTAATTAAAATTTTAAAAAAATATAGAAAATATATCATTATAATAGTTAGTTTAAAGAATCGTAGCGATATAGCATTTTTCATTTAAATAAAAATGAAAGGTGATGCTAAGTTCTGAAGAAATTACGAAATAGAAGATGTTGAGAGTTGAACTCAAAAAACGTCAAATTATATCACCACGGTTGTTTAAGAAAATCGTGCTAATAAATTAACGTTTAATAAAAAAATAAAAAAAAATACATAGACGCCTAGATTTAGAGATATCACCACGGTCTTTTGAAGGATCGTGATAATGATGACGTCATTGTATCTACTTTTTTGTAGTAGTGTGAGTTTGGATCTAGAAGGATCTATTTTTGGAATTTTCGCAAAAATTAGGAGTTAATTTCAATAGACGAAGTCGTTGTTCTGGTTTGAAACTAGAAATTAGGTGTAGACCAAAGGTGAGGAATCTCAAACATTAATGTTGATCTCAGGTACGTACTATGACGCTAGATGAACCTACAAGGCTATCAGTCCAACACACAAAGTTTAGGATAAATATAGTGAAAAGTAGAAATAAGAAAGTGTACCTTACATTTTGCGTAAAAAGACTTTATACTGAGTCATGTGGAATAAATAATTTGAGTCATAGCCATTTCGACCTTTGACTGACCAGAACTATAAATGCGCATGCGCGCGAAAAAATATTATTCTGAAATTTAACTTGACTAATAATTATTTAAGCCAGGATAATATTGAAACTTAAACTTTTTTAAAACGATAATATCGTTAACTCGAGCTCATTAAACATCGAGCTCAATCATCTATATGCAGCATACATTGACATATAAACTCTGATAATATAACTTTAATATATCTGGCCGGCTTCATATGTACTATATATAATCTCGTCATTATACAAGTAAACTAACCAAAACAGATTTATTATATAGTATCTCATAACATATGATTATTTTATTAATCAAACCCAAAGTGCTCCTGCTCTTCTAAGCATTGGAATCAAAGACCTATTAAGATGAAGACTCATAACTTCATTAGCTCCCCCAACAAGCTCACCACCAATGAACACAGCAGGCACAGAAGGGTTACATCCAAGTCTTAAAAGTGCTTGTTCAATTTCTCTCCCTCCATTTATCTCATCAAGCTCATGAACTTCTGGATTCACTCCAAAATCACTTAGAAGAGTTTTGATCGTGTGACACATGCAACAACTACTCTTGCTGAATATCACCACTGATCTCTCTGATGCCAACCTTGTCACCCTCTCCATTGATAATGGAAAATAATAATGTATGAATGTGTTACTTGGGATTTGGTGTGATTGAGCTAGAGGTGAATGTTTGTTTATATAAGGATTTTGAGGAAGTGTTTGGTTGAATAATTGTTTTGTTTTTTGTTTTTGTGTGGATTGAGATAATGTGGCTGAGGTGAAAAGATTGGGAATGTTGTATTAGATATTTGGGTCGGTTTCTACTTTGAACATATAGCATTTGTATGAAAGTGATTTATGTGACCAAGCTTTTTATGGAATCGATTTCTATCCATAATGCAAGAAATTGGAACAAAGATTTGTCCTTGGTACGGATTCCCAATAAGTGAAGAGCTTTGTGCACTATTTTGGTACGAAAAAAATTAATAAACAATCTTCATTGTTGTTTTTTTCTTGATTGAATATATGCAATCTCTAGGTGGGGAATAATGAATATAGATTGAATTAAGAACACTTTTTTTTCTCAGTTTTAAAAAAAATATATATTTAGTGTTATATATTTTATTTTAAAATTTTTATTAATATTTTTAATAAAAAATTTCAAATAAAAAATCATTTTAAATAATTATTCATAAAATGCTATTTTAGATATTTTATCTTTTTACTATAAATGTTTTTAGATATTAAAATTTCAAAAAAAAAAGTCACTTAATTTTTAAGTTATTTTTAATATATATATATATATATATATATATATATATATATATATATATATATATATATATATATATATAAAAGTTATTTTTAATATATATATATATATATATATATATATATATATATATATATATTAAAAATAACTTTTATATATATATATATATATATATATATATATATATATATATATATATATATATATATATATATATATATATATATATATATATATATATATATATATATATATATATATATATATATATATATATATATATATATATATATAAATATTTGAAAATTATGGTATTATGAATATGTTTTAATCTTAAATAATATATATTTATGTTAGTGAATGTCAAAATTAGTATTTTAATTTATAAAAAAATAATAATATTTTAAAATTTTTTATAATTTAAAAAAATACAAATTGGTATTTTCTAATTAAAAGAAGCCCTAAATACATAAATATTTGTTTAAACAAATTGAATTAAATATTTTTAAAAACTTTTTGTAATTATATACAAATTTTTATAATTAAAACAAACAGACCCCTAAATACCTAAATATTTATTTTAAAAAATTGAATTGATTTTTTATGCAAATGGAATCACAATCAATCATGGTTGTTATTTTATAACTAATTTAAAAACACGTTAAATATTTTTAAGGATTTGATAGTTAAGATTTTATGATAGTGGAAAAAATCATTCCAGTATAAATGAATATAAATTAAATCCTAAAAAATTAACTATACATTTTATTATGTATTTATAAGTTTAATTTAAGTTGCCAGCATCGAAGAAATAGTAAAGTGTCTATGTTAAATAATAGGTATTTTGTGCCATACTGATAACTATTTGGCAGCCTAACTATTTTTTCTAAAATATATTACCTGATTGTTAAATATATGATATATTGGGGTTTCTGTCTTATCTATCTAAGAGGTATATGATGCCTTTGGAGAAAAGTTGAATTGATCCTATTGGGACCTTTTTTTTGCTAGCATCCAATTCTGAAAAGGATATATGATCTTAAAATTTGGAGAAAAAAAAATCTTAATAGTTCCATTGGAATTAATTCAACCATACTTGACCAAAAATGTGAGAGATGTTTTCACTTTGTTACATATAAGTAAATTAGGACAATTGTGCATTATTAACCTAATAGGATATTACACAATCATAATCTAAGATCGACAACAAATTAGGTTTTCTTGAAACGTAGTGCCAAAACTGTGAAAAATGTTGCCTAAAAGACAAGTGTGGCCTGTTATTTAAGGCAACAACTTTTATTACTTTATAACCACACTTTTCTAAAGCGTCGCCTAAACTATAAGAAAAGGCGACATAATTAAATCAGTACATTTTGCCTGCAAAGATAGCTTTTCTTGTTTATATGTTTCTATAGCCACTGTTGAGTAAAAACAATGCAATATTGTTACATATTTGTTATACATATATCATTTGGGAGAATCTCAAATTAATAACATCAACTAAACAAATATTAATAAGTTATGATACATATGAATATATACAAAAAAATAAATGTTTTTGTTTCTTGCAGAGGTTTTAAGTTTTTAGAGAAAATCATTAGAACAGATATGTTGGATAATTCAAATAAGGGAGATTGACTTCGACTCTTAGCAAAATATGAAAAAGAACAAAATGATTTTAAAACAAAAACAAGAAACATTTCGACGACTTTAAAAGAAAAACAAGAACAATTTCAGCTTTAAAAGATATCGATTTCAATTAAAAAATCTAATTTAGTTTCTCATCATAGAAAACAAGATTTGAATTTTGCGAAATCAATTTTATTTAATGGAATTTTGATTTGTCAATTTAAAAAAGAAACGAATTTAAACTTTTAGAGTAAATTATGTGAGTACCTAAAAAAAGGGAATTTTCTATAATTAAAAAATATATATTTAGTTAGTTAATTTGTTAAAAAAAATGCTTTATAAAAATTGTTTTAAAAAATAAGTAAAAAATCTAATTGAAATATAAAAACAAGCCTATTAATCTAATAAAAATAAAAATAAATAAATAAAAAAGTAGGCAGGCAAACCCGCCGCCCGCCAACCTGCCACCTTGGTGGGGCGAACTAGATTTTTATGCCCATTTTCACTTGGTGGGCTTGTGTGTGCCGCCTTTTTTTTTTGCGGACTTAAGGCGGGGTGGGGCGGGGCAGGGCGGGCGGCCCGTTTTTCCACCTCTAGTTTTGGTGCTCTCTCACTCTTTTACCCTACAAATCGATGAAATGTTAGTTTTTTGAATTATTTTTTAATGATAATGTTTCACAAAAGGTTTTTATATGATGATTTTTCAAGTTTCACAAGTGACAAATCGTCAATTTTAAGTGCAAATATGTGAAAGGGGGACTAGAACTATTTGATTTTAAGATAGCGTACTGATTTCGTGAATTAGGTAAAATAAAGGGACCAAAATTGTAATTAAGTCTATGTTATAGTTTGGAAATTTTTGATAAAACATTCATATCTAAAGATTTTAAGCAACACTTAACAAATGTAGCTTTTTCCGATGGTTTTTCATGGTTTCGTCGGACCTTCCAAAGAAGGCATTTTATTCTTCGACACAACCATTTTTTAATACATAATAACAAACTGGCCTGTATTGGCCAGCCCCATTTCGACTTCGTCTTCTGGTTCATCCATCTCCGTTACCCTATCGTATTCTCTAGGTAGTACGGATACTACATTACATATGATATCTAACGACGACTCTGAACCTGAGTCAAAGTCGTTCGTCATCATGTCGTCATCTGCAGCAACTTGGTCAGATTTTCCTCTTTCTTCCTCCTTCTGGTCAGCAAACAACTTTCTTTCAGCCGACTTCTTTTCGACAGGTCTTATATCCTCCTTCTTGTCCTTCTTAATTGACATTTTACTGCTTGACTAAGCTTTTTCTTTCTTTGCATCCTTTCTTTCAGCTTTACGCCTTCTCTGTTATCGTCTCCACTAAGACCTAGACATTGGGTTTTTCCCATTATAGTTCTTTGAGTGTCATGCTGATTGTTTGGAGGCTTGAAACTCTCTACGGTAGGCTATTGATGAACCTCTTTCCACTTCGAAATTCTGCCATTTTTCTTCTGGCCCTGTTCCCTCTTTTCGACTAGTTTTACTCACTTGCCCCTAGGAGTGTCTGCAGTTGGTTTGAATGTGGCAGACTTATTTCCACGCAGCCCTTGTCCACCTTTATCATGTCTTATAGGTGCTCCTTTCTTGTCGAAGGCATCACGATTACCAAAATCCCTTCAGTTATTCTTAGCCTTTGCACGTCAAACTCCTTGTATGTTCTCTGCAGCCTTCTTGTCGAAGACCGCACTCCACTTGGGGCACAACATTACTTTAGAGTTATTTCTCTGGTATCTATGGAGGAATTCGACCAAATTATCCTCCTGCTTAGGATAAGCCACCTTAACGTACTCTTCCTGCTTAAGGCTGTGTTCGTCCACCTCCATTAGAGATTCTTAGGTCAGTTCGACCATATTGACTCCTAAGTTGGCACCCTCAGTGATGCCCACCTCTTGAAACTTAATTCAAAGGCCTTCAATAGCCTTAGTTTCGTTGTTAACTTGTATGAAACCATTAGTAGTTTCATGTGTTTTGATTATTTGGTTGGAACCCTCAGTGGTCCCTTTGTCAAAGCCTTCAATAGCTTCCTTGATGAAACCTTTAGTGGTTTCCATGTTGGGGCCCTTAGTGACCTTCTTGGCAAAGCCCTGAGTAGCTTCTTAGTCGAAGTCATCAGTGACTTCTTGGTTGAAGTTCTCAGTAACTTCCTGGATGAAACCTCTAGTGGTTTCTCTGTTGGAATCCTCAGCAACTCCTCTTGTGAAGCCATCAGCAACTTCGACCATCATTGTGTCATTAGAGAAATCATCAGTAACTTCCACCATGTTGACCATCGAAGGTTTAGAGTAATGTACATCTGCTACAGGCAGAGGATCAGAGTCTATCTTCATTTGATTCTTTGATTTGTCAGCAAACCTGAGTCTTCCCTCCTTGATTGCGTTTTGAATAAGATCCTGGAAAAGAAAGAATTGAGAAGTTTTATGACCCAAAAAGTTATGGTATTTACAAAAACCTCTCTTTTTTCCTTTGCTCTAAAGGAGGCATTTTAGCACCAGGGGGCATTATCATCTGGCCATCATTAACTAACAAATTAAAGATTTTGTCGCACTTAGTGACGTTGAAGGTATAAGTTCTCTTAGGGAACCTATCACTTTTCTCTAAATCGACTGGATTTTTTCCATTTGGCGGCATTAAGACTTTACAGGAATAAGATGGACCTTGCTTTAGTTCAGCAAGGTCGGTTTATCCCTTGTTGAAAAAAGGATCACCTCTCGTTTCTTGTCCGCCTTCATCAAATTTGACGTAGGCTACCCTTTCTTTCCTATTATGCTTGTTCGCTCTGGCTTTCTCATCCTTCAGGCGCTCTACCTGTCAAACTTGTTGCACCCCAAAATTTGCCCACGCTTTTTCTAACCATAACTGGCTTTTGGTTCGCACTCATTTGCATCAGTTATAGTTCATAATCATGTTCTGCATTGGTTTTCTAAGACAGGGATCAGGAGTTTTCTCTGAGTTAAATCATCAAGTATCAGGCTTATATTCTTCAAGAGTTGTCAGGCATCAAAGGCCTAGGGTTTTATTACTCCCTCGATTTGAATTTGTTGGCAAGCTTATGTTCAAGGTCAGGGCTTTCCTCTCGTCATGGATATGAACTCAAGGTTATCAGGGACGGTGGCATGGTTTTGAGTCGAGCGTGGTTATTCAGTCACGATCAAGATCAGATAGAAGTCTGACCTAATTTTGGTCAAATCGTCAAGAGTTTGTTTTTGTTTCAAGTTGCCTGCATCAGTGACTATTTCTCTGGCGGTGAGTACTCAAGGCCAATTTATCATGTGTGGAGGTTATCAGGTTGTCAAGTAGTGATTCATGAAGAGTTTGACTCAGAAGTCAGGATCATCGTGATCGTAGGTTCAATTCGTTTCATTTGTGAGTTTATTCTCCCAGAGATTGATTCAGTAAAATTTGAATTAATTCGGAACTTATTGATCTGAGATTCAAGAAATTAGAGGTGGTGGTCGTTGTTTTAGCTGTGGTTGGTTAAGTGGTAACCGTGTTGCGTGTTTTATCATATGTTGGTGAAAGAGTTAGGGATTGGTTTCGGATTCATTTGGTTATCCATTTTCTAAACCGTATTCATAATCTTTTTCTTCAATTTCCAATAACCCTTTTTGTCCATCTTTAGATCCATTTCAATTTAAAACCATCCAAAACCAAATATCCATTTGTTTAGAACCATTTTTTTACCCATATTCTAAATCCAAATTTCATAATCCAATTAATTTTCTTTCCAATCTATTTTAATTCCAAATAACCCATAACCATTTCTTAAGGCCATCCAATTCATATTCTAGATCAAATTTCAAATTCTATTTCATTCCATATCCATATTCTTTTTATTATTTTAAATATTCAAAACCATATCCAAATCTTTTTCCATAATCTTTTCTTAAATCTTTTTTCCAAAAAAAAAAATATAAATCAATTTCCATGTTTTTCCTTTTTATCCAATTTCTAAATTTTATTTTACCATATTTCAATTTTACATATATCCATTTCCAATAAGTGACTATATTTGAATTTTAGTTCAATTTCAAGAGTTATCAAGTTTGAACCATAAACTCAATTTACATAAAATTTTGCGCTAAAGAGGGGTATACAGTTACAAGCCATATTCCCTAATATCACAATAAATGTTTGTCCACAAAAGGAGAAATAAATGTTGTCTTTAGCATTCCAACCGTACATCCTGCCACTACATGCCAAATAACCACTGCCAAAGCTTCCTGCACCAGCCCAAAAACCTGCACTAGACCATAAACAACAGCCAGCAAAAACCTTGCTACATGACTTTCACCGAAGTGGCACACACAAGAACCTACTACAAAACTTTGATACCACCTCCAAGCCACGCGGACAACCAATTTTTCCAGCCACAATCCGAAGCTCGTACCAAACTTCCAATCCCTACCTACCAGCCTGCAAGAAGACAAAAAATAAAAACTTCATGAATTTTTATCTTGTTTTAAAAGAGAGGGCGAGGTGAAAAAAAAGGGGGGAGAGTAACATCAACATTGAAAGAAAAAAACTTTCTCCTCAGAAAAGGAGAAAAGGGACATCAAACAATGACAAGTTCACCTTTTCACTGCGATCCTAATCTTCATAAAAATTCTTTTTGTTGTTCATACACTAACCTGCAGCCACCATGTGGGAGACTTCACCCTTATTCATCTCATCGCACATCACCCTTCTTTCACTCCACCACCACCAAACACGTATCCTTCTGTCCCCATTTCTTAATCCATCACACCAACAAAAACATTCTTCCACAATGTAAAGCCCAAAGACTGTCAAACCAGAAAATCCGACCTTCATCTCTCGTCGCCGTTTTCGTTTATAACGCACACAAACAACATTCTTCAAAAAAAAAACACTGTGATAACATCCTTAACATCTTTCAACCAAACAGAAACATCACAACTGCAACAACAACAACAAAAGAACAGCGTTGTAGTACAAAGAAGGAAAAAAGAATTGGAAGCAAAGAAGAGAAGAGGATCAAGTTATAGCCTACGAAATTATTGACATGAATCCACACTAAAATAGGGTCATGATGTTTCCGGCGTGAACCTCCTTCCTTCCGACCTCCTCGAAAACCAACGCATCGCTGCCATCATCAACATTCAGTATCCATGTCGTCGAAGCCGCGCTGAGAAGTGCCTGCGCGAGAGAAGAAGGGAGATCCGCGAATTGAAAAAGACCCGTTTGGAAAAGTGGGTCAAAGGTTTGCCCTATTTTGGTTTCTCAAATCGATCGCTTAATCTTTTTTTGCTCTTATTTTTCATTTATTTTGACTAATTCGTTTGGGCTTTTGGCTACATCAAGTCCATTAACTTTTCTCATCTTCACCACTATAAGCTGTCTGCACCAACCCCCCCCCCCCACCACCACCACCAAACACGTATCCTTCTGTCCCCATTTCTTAATCCATCACACCAACAAAAACTTTCTTCCACAATGTAAAGCCCAAAGACTGTCAAACCAGAAAATCCGACCTTCATCTCTCGTCGCCGTTTTCGTTTATAACGCACACAAACAACATTCTTCAAAAAAAAAACACTGTGATAACATCCTTAACATCTTTCAACCAAACAGAAACATCACAACTGCAACAACAACAAAAGAACAACGTTGTAGTACAAAGAAGGAAAAGAGAATTGGAAGCAAAGAAGAGAAGAGGATCAAGTTATAGCCTACGAAATTATTGACATGAATCCACACTAAAATAGGGTCATGATGTTTCCGGCGTGAACCTCCTTCCTTCCGACCTCCTCGAAAACCAACGCATCGCTGCCATCATCAGCATTCAGTATCCATGTCGTCGAAGCCGCGCTGAGAAGTGCCTGCGCGAGAGAAGAAGGGAGATCCGCGAATTGAAAAAGACCCGTTTGGAAAAGTGGGTCAAAGGTTTGCCCTATTTTGGTTTCTCAAATCGATCGCTTAATCTTTTTTTGCTCTTATTTTTCATTTATTTTGACTAATTCGTTTGGGCTTTTGGCTACATCAAGTCCATTAACTTTTCTCATCTTCACCACTATAAGCTGTCTGCACCAACCCCCCCCCCCCCCCCACCACCACCACCAAACACGTATCCTTCTGTCCCCATTTCTTAATCCATCACACCAACAAAAACTTTCTTCCACAATGTAAAGCCCAAAGACTGTCAAACCAGAAAATCCGACCTTCATCTCTCGTCGCCGTTTTCGTTTATAACGCACACAAACAACATTCTTCAAAAAAAACACTGTGATAACATCCTTAACATCTTTCAACCAAACAGAAACATCACAACTACAACAACAACAAAAGAACAACGTTGTAGTACAAAGAAGGAAAAGAGAATTGGAAGCAAAGAAGAGAAGAGGATCAAGTTATAGCCTACGAAATTATTGACATGAATCCACACTAAAATAGGGTCATGATGTTTCCGGCGTGAACCTCCTTCCTTCCGACCTCCTCGAAAACCAACGCATCGCTGCCATCATCAACATTCAGTATCCATGTCGTCGAAGCCGCGCTGAGAAGTGCCTGCGCGAGAGAAGAAGGGAGATCCGCGAATTGAAAAAGACCCGTTTGGAAAAGTGGGTCAAAGGTTTGCCCTATTTTGGTTTCTCAAATCGATCGCTTAATCTTTTTTTGCTCTTATTTTTCATTTATTTTGACTAATTCGTTTGGGCTTTTGGCTACATCAAGTCCATTAACTTTTCTCATCTTCACCACTATAAGCTGTCTGCACCAACCCCCCCCCCCCCCCCACCACCACCACCACCAAACACGTATCCTTCTGTCCCCATTTCTTAATCCATCACACCAACAAAAACTTTCTTCCACAATGTAAAGCCCAAAGACTGTCAAACCAGAAAATCCGACCTTCATCTCTCGTCGCTGTTTTCGTTTATAACGCACACAAACAACATTCTTCAAAAAAAAAAACACTGTGATAACATCCTTAACATCTTTCAACCAAACAGAAACATCACAACTGCAACAACAACAAAAGAACAGCGTTGTAGTACAAAGAAGGAAAAGAGAATTGGAAGCAAAGAAGAGAAGAGGATCAAGTTATAGCCTACGAAATTATTGACATGAATCCACACTAAAATAGGGTCATGATATTTCCGGCGTGAACCTCCTTCCTTCCGACCTCCTCGAAAACCAACGCATCGCTGCCATCATCAACATTCAGTATCCATGTCGTCGAAGCCGCGCTGAGAAGTGCCTGCGCGAGAGAAGAAGGGAGATCCGCGAATTGAAAAAGACCCGTTTGGAAAAGTGGGTCAAAGGTTTTCCCTATTTTGGTTTCTCAAATCGATCGCTTAATCTTTTTTTGCTCTTATTTTTCATTTATTTTGACTAATTCGTTTGGGCTTTTGGCTACATCAAGTCCATTAACTTTTCTCATCTTCACCACTATAAGCTGTCTGCACCAACCCCCCCCCCCCCCCACCACCAAACACGTATCCTTCTGTCCCCATTTCTTAATCCATCACACCAACAAAAACTTTCTTCCACAATGTAAAGCCCAAAGACTGTCAAACCAGAAAATCCGACCTTCATCTCTCGTCACCGTTTTCGTTTATAACGCACACAAACAACATTCTTCAAAAAAAAAAACACTGTGATAACATCCTTAACATCTTTCAACCAAACAGAAACATCACAACTACAACAACAACAAAAGAACAACGTTGTAGTACAAAGAAGGAAAAGAGAATTGGAAGCAAAGAAGAGAAGAGGATCAAGTTATAGCCTACGAAATTATTGACATGAATCCACACTAAAATAGGGTCATGATGTTTCCGGCGTGAACCTCCTTCCTTCCGACCTCCTCGAAAACCAACGCATCGCTGCCATCATCAACATTCAGTATCCATGTCGTCGAAGCCGCGCTGAGAAGTGCCTGCGCGAGAGAAGAAGGGAGATCCGCGAATTGAAAAAGACCCGTTTGGAAAAGTGGGTCAAAGGTTTGCCCTATTTTGGTTTCTCAAATTGATCGCTTAATCTTTTTTTGCTCTTATTTTTCATTTATTTTGACTAATTCGTTTGGGCTTTTGGCTACATCAAGTCCATTAACTTTTCTCATCTTCACCACTATAAGCTGTCTGCACCAACCCCCCCCCCCCCCCCCCCCCCCCCCCTTTCTTAGTCATTTCAATTGAGCTTATCATTTAGATTAGTTTAATTCTAATAAGAGTTTGGATAGTTTTATAAATTAGGTTTTAATTTTTTTTTAATTAGGACACTAATTAGATTTTTTTGTATTAGAATTAGAATTTAATTTAGAGTTAGAATTAGGTTATATCTAACTTTAGAACTAGAATTTAGTTTAGAATTAGATTTAAGTTTAGAATTTAATTTCAATTTACATTTATTTAATTAGTTTAGTTTTAATTAGTTTTAATTTAGTATTTTTAATCAGATTTTTATTTTAGTTTTTTTTTTCCCTAATTAATTATTTAGAATCAAGTTAGAATTTAATTAACTTAGGTTTGTTTAATTTAGAATTAATACTAACTATTAGATTAATTCTAGATTTAGGTTTAGATAAGACTAGAGATTTATTTTGGGAATTTGCTTTTAATCACCTTTAGGATATTAATTAGATTTTATTTTATTAAATTAGATTAGTATTAGTTTTAGTTTATTCTAAAACTCTATAGGATTATTTCTAATTAGATATTATTTTTAGAATTAGGTTTTAGTTTTAATATTTATATTATAATTTTAATTTTAATTAGACTAGGAATTAACTTTTGAATTAACATAGGTTTAGACTTTTGATTAATTTTGATTTTCGATTAATTCTTGAACGCATTTGTGAATATTTTTCTGAAACTTGTACATATTTCTTGAGTTTAAAACTTGACGTTGTTTGTGATTGCGTCGCTTCGTGTTTACTTGTTGTTTACCTCCTGTATTCGCATGATCCCTTAGGATTCCTAGCTCGATTTAATTTCTGATTAAGTCTGAGGTAGGAGAGACATCAGGCTTTCAATCCAAGCATGACAATATTAGGTTAGTTTCCCTCTTAATCCTGACTTTAGAGCCACATTGTATGACAACAATTAGGTTTCAATTTCCCCTAGATCTTTGTGTACGTCTCTCTCTTCTCACCTCATATTTCTTAATAAAGAATGATAAGCGTCATGCGCTACGAGCCTTAAGTACATGGGGAATGATGAATGGTGGGTTTCTCCTCGCTTGTTTAGAGTGTTTAGTGTATGTCCTTTGGTCGATATGTGACGCATTTGCCCCTGTGTCATAGTCTTTAGTGTGACGTGAGTCTCAAACTAACTCAATCCACTCCACTAAAATTCACAAACAAAATTCGAACCTTTCATCCTTCGGGATTGTTCTTCAAACCTCATTTTCAAAAAAGAGTACGTTACTTTTCCGTTCTAACTCAAATAGGCATCGTCCCTAACGGCTGGAATGGAGATTTAATGTCGCTCATAAAAAACACTTAACCAACCAGTGGTCTAGTTTACCCGAACTACGTTTGCTCTGATTTCTCATACCAGATGAGAATACGTAGGCACAAGACGGTGATGTCTTTGCGAGCACACTTCCATCCTTTCTTCCGTAGTTACCCGAACCATGTTTGCTCTGATTTCTCATACCATATGAGAATACGTAGGCACAATATGGCGATGTCTTGACGAGCACACTTCCATCCTTTCTTCCGTAGTTACCCGAACTATGTTTGCTCTGATTTCTCATACCAGATGAGGATACGTAGGCACAAGACGATGATGTCTTGGTGAGCAACCTCCCCCATCACCTGTAGTTTTCTGAACTACATTGACTCTGACTTTCCCATTGCACGAGGGAATACGTAGGCATAGGGCGGAGATATCCTATCGAGTCTCTTTCGTTTTCTTTTATTCTTGTTTCTGTTTAGCAGTAGCTTGTAGATAACTCTCACCCATAGATTAGACAACAAGCATGGATCCCGTTAAGTATAACGGACGTGAGGGGTGCTCATACCTTCCCCTTGCGTAACCGACTCCCGAACCCAAGATTTGGTTGCGATGACCTTGTCTTTTCCCGCTCTTTTAGGTTTTCTTCGATCATTTTCTTTCCCTCTCTTTGGGATAAATAACGTTCGGTGGCGACTCTTCTGTTTTTCCTTCGGGTGTTTTTCGCAGTTGCGACAGCTGGCGACTCTGCTGGGGAATAGTTTGTTTCCCTATGCGAGTCGATCCTAATGTTTGTTTGCTTTATATTTTTGGGCGTGCATATTTATTTGTATATATGTTGTATTTGTACATTATTACATTTGCATTTTATTTTCTACACTTTATCACTATTATCATATTGCTACTATGTTGTTAGGTGGGGTGTTCCATCGAGAGATAAGCCCAATACCCAGGCTTGAGTACACACCTAGTATTAGTGTGGAGAGTAGTGTGGGCTTGCATGTTTGGCATGCAAGAGCCGTCATGAAATTCGTGTCCAGACGAGGTTTTCTTTGAAGACATCTTATCTTGTGCGTTTTGGATAGTTGAGAGGGTGTTGGATCTGAAAACTAACGACTCTGGAGACCGTTTATTGGGGAGTCAGTTAAGACCTCCTCTTTTGACCATGATGCCAAACTAGAAATGGTGAACGTATCATCGTTTCTCGACCTAAGAGTCTGTGATATTGACGACCTGCATAAGATGTCGTACCTTGTCAGAGGCTAGGTCTTACCTGTGAGTGGGAAGGGTTATGCAGGAAACTTTGACCTTCAACCAACCCGGTTTTCTGGTTTTCTCGTCAGTGTAGACTTTTGATCTTAGATATTCTGGGTTTTCTATCATCTCAATGCTTTGGTATTCTGGTATTTTCTTGTCAGAGTGGAGTTCTGGATGTGTCAAGTCAACAGTGCAGCAGTTATTCAGAATTTGTGGAAGCTTTGATCCCATATCTTTTGCATTGCATATCATAAACATCTCTGCATCATTTTGCATACTATTCTATAGTCGGCTATAAATCTCATTCTGCCCTTGTTTTTGACTAGCCAATTGATTCCCTGGTGCTCGTTCTGAATAAGTTGTGACTGTTGAAAGACGAACAAGTGTTTGAAGCAAGATCATGAAGTGAAGTCAAGTTGAGAGCTGTTGGTAGCTATGTCAAGGAACAACCTCCAGAATGTTGATACCCCACCAGGTTTTACTGTGACGACCAACCCTCTGTATGGTTCTCTGCCTAATGAAGATCTTCCACAAGTGAACAACCTTACTGAAGCTCAGTCTGTGCAGCTCTCTGCTGAGAACTAAGATCTACATGAACAGTTTGTTGCCCAAAGTGAATGTTCCTCTTCTCCTGATACTATAGATCGTCGTAGTGTTGCTTTCTCTGTGTTAAATTCCAAAAGAGAGGTCCCGATGATGAGGACTAGAGACCTGAGAGCTCAGGAGTATGCTAAAAGATTTTGTGTGTTGGATGAAAAACTCAAAGCCTTGGAAGTTAAGGATACTTTTGGTCTCAATGCTTCAGATATATACCTAGTTCCCGGCCTAGTGTTACCTCCAAATTTCAAAGCACCAAGGTTTGAGAAGTATAAGGGGATAGCTGCCCGAGACTGAAGGTGAGATAATACTTAGAAGGGGGGTTGAATAAGTATGAAAGATTAAAACTTAGAATTAAAACATAATTATTTTTATCCTGGTTCGTTGAACTCAACTACTCCAGTCCATCCTTCCTAGAGTGATTTGCCTTTCTCAACAAGGACTTAATCCACTATTTAATCAAACAGATTACAATAGTAACACCTAAGAACAACTATTCTTAGTCTTCTCAAGAGCTACTGATTCCAACTGAATCCTCTTAAGGAAATCCTTTACAATCAATGTAAATCTAATACAAGAGTATAAATGCTTCTAAAAAGCTTTTATCACAACAGTGATATTTCTCTTAAGTTTAAGTACAAATAATTCTAAGAATGAATATGAAAGTATGAGAGCTTGAATGTTATAATTTCTTCTCAGCAAAATGTTTAACTGAAGAATTTGGTGGAGTCTTCCTTTTATAGGCAGCTGATCCAAGGAGAGCTGAACGTTGAGAAGAGTGTCCCAAAAAGGTCTGAGCCTTTTTGTCTTCACATCAAGTAACCTTTCCTGGAATTAGAAAGAACAGAAAAATCATTTTTGTCTGTGTTCTTGTGTCTAGCACAAATGAGGAAAGAGACGTTTGATTTACTCCAACGGATATAATCTTTGAATATTTCTTCTTCAGTTTTCAGCAAGTTCATCAGAATTTGATTGAGTCAGAGTCTTCTAATGATGTTCAGAACTTTGTTGTATCAGAGTCTTCTGCAGCATGTGTGCTTTCAGCGTGTTAATCATCAGAGCATATTTGACATAGCACTTCAGTACTGGCAGCTTTAGTACTTTCAGAAAATTCTGTAGAAACTATGCTTTGAGAAACTCTTCATACCATATTCTTCTTTGCTTCAGATGCTTCTGCTTGCTTCAGATTCTTCTGGGCTTCTGCTTCAGAATCTTCTGGAGCTTCTTGCTTCAGATCCTTCTGGAGGCTACGCTCAGGATCTTCTATTAGCAGCAATCAGAGTCTTCTAATGAGTGCATCTGGCGCTTCAGAGTCTAGATAACTTCTTGTATACAATTCAGATTTGCTTCTGGAGTGTTAATTTCATTACAATCTGCAGTAAAACTCTCAAGCAAATTTTAGAGTATATAATTCTTAAATACAAAATTTCCTAATAGTTATCATCAAAACAAAGAGATATTATTAAGAACCAATCTGTGTTCTAACAATCTCCCCCTTTTTGATGATGACAAAAAGCATCAGAAATTTTGTTTAATTGAAAATATTAGAATTATAACTCCCCCTGAGATGATGAATCTCCCCCTGAGTTAAATACAAATAAGGAATAGAAACTTCCCTTTTGTCTTTGAGTAATCTTCAGAGTTAGATCTTGTTTGTTCTTATAACATTTGAAGATCAGAATGTCTTGCAGATTTAAGATTCAGAGTTTGATAATAGTCAAATGATCTGAGAGACTCAGAGTTTCTTTTATAGAATGTACTTATCAAATGTTCTGAAATAGTCAGATTAAATGTTAGATAGAATAAACATGTCTGAAGTTTCATTCTGGTGAAGTTATATTAAACAGTTCAGATCTATATTTTCTCCCCCTTTTTTGTCATAAGCAAAAAGTAAAAACTTTAAAAGGACAATTAAAAGGAAACAGTAAATCAGATAATATAATGGAGAAAACTTTGATTCATTCATAAGATCAGATCAAGAGTACATAGGCAAACATCAGAAGATATAGCAATAAAGTACATATGCAAACAACAGATGCAAAAACATTAGAATGAAAAAAAATCTAAGAGTGTTTGGACAAAAGCATCTTCAATAGATCTGTAATCTCAGAGGATGATTGCTCTTGCTTGGACATCCACTTAGCCATAGTTTCATTCTTTTCATCTTGCTTTAACATCCACTCTGTCATATCCTCAGACTTCTTATCCTGCTTTGCCATCCAGGATTTGATCTCTGACTGTCCAGCTTCCAGAGCAGCAATCTTATCTTCAAAATCAGGATGTTCTTTCTTTATCTCATATGAAGAAGTATGATGAGGTTCTGTAGCCTGAACAGAGTCAATTTCCATTGGTTCTGTAGAGTCTGGAGCATTGGAAGTAGAAGGAGGGTCTACTAGAGTCATAGCCAATTGATTTTCTTCAGATGCAGTTTTAGTAGATTTTGTTGAAGGAGGAGGAGCATCTATAAGAAGCATAGGTTCAGATTTCTTGACAGTCCAGAATAGAGTCCTTGCAGCCTCAGCAAATCTGAGCTTTGCATCATCAGAACAGACGTTCTTCAGATTTGAAGCTACAGAGTTGAATCTGTTGATGAATCCATTCCAGATGATGTCAGATTCTTTGGCATCCATTGTTGCTGAGCATTTCTTCTGAACAGTACCTAAATACATCTGTATTTCTTGCAAAAATGTTTGAAATAAATGATCAATATTAAGTCTGGGCTTTGGACATAACAAAGTTTCCAGAGTTACAGGTATAGGTTGGGGAGTTGGTGGAAAAAGAGATTTTTGAATTGAGATCAGAGGAGGAGGATAGTATGGAATGAAGGGTATCTCAGGTTTTTGAGGTTGGGATCTGTTTAAAGCATTTAACAGATGAGGTTTTGTTCTGGTGTGATTGGTAACAACATCCAAAGGTGTATCTGAGTAGGTTTTGAAGGCAGATTTGGGTGGTTCATCAGATGTAGCAGTGTTATCAGATGCAATTGGCAGAGCTGAAGCAACAACTTTATCAGATTTTGCAGAACATGAAATGGTTGCTAAAGATCCTACATCTGACATAGATTTTATGTAATCAAGAATCACAGATGGAAGGGTCATGGTGAGTTTTGGTTTCAGAGGGTTGATGGGGTCAGATGGTTCAACTCTGTCATAAAAGTCTTTTAGTTTGAAACCATAGGCCAAATTATGAAACAGAGAGGATACTTGGGCACAAGATATAGAAGATCTTGGGTTTGAATTGGGAATTAAAATCTCAGATGATGGTGTAGGTGTGGGAATAGGATCTGGAATGGGAGCTTTTGAAGGTATAATGGGTTCTGGTTGATTTACCTCAGAGTATTTTTTAGATGGAGAGATTAGAAAATCTGGGTGGAGTTCTGATTCTGAGGAGTTAGAAGATGTGGTTGGTGTGCAGGAAGTAGAAGACACTTGAAACACCGTTTTTAAGGGTGTGACATCAAGAACTTTTGTCTCAGGGATGTGAGGTTCAGAAGTATTGGTTTATTCTGAAGGAATTTCAGATGGTTTTGATGGTTGTTCTGAGATGGGTGAGTCAGATGGAATAGTGATTGGTTCTGATGAAACTGGAGCAGAAGTTACTTTTGTAGGTTCAGAAGTAACAGGTGCAATGGGTTCAGATGATTTTGATGATGGTTGATTTTCAGAGGCTTTTTCTGGTTGAGATTCTTGTTGTTTTGCTGGTTGTTCAGATGATTTTTGGTGTACAGATTGTTGTGGTTGTTGTTCTGATGGTTGTGTTTGTGGAACAAACTGTTTGATATGGATTTTTGGTTGAGATGGTTTTGGTACAGAAACTGTTGGTGTTTGAATTGTTTTTGTTATTGTTGGTGTTGGAACAGGTGTTTGTTTTTGTGGTGATTTAGAACTTGGAGCAGTAACAGAAGTAGTTTGAGTTGAGGGTGGTTTTGGTACAGACTTAATATTGGAATCATTTATAACAATATTTGCAGAAGATACAGAAGATTTAGTACCTTTTATTTTGATCCTCTTGGCTGGTACAGAAGCAGCGTCTTCAGATTCTTTTCTCTTCAAGAGCTTCTTTGGCTTCTCAGCAATCTTGACGTTCTTCTGAGCAGGTGCAGAGTCTACTACTGGCTGAGTCCTTTTCCTCTGTAGTTGTGCTTCTTCTTCTTCTGCATCAGGTAATGGTTGTCTTGCTAGCTGAATCACATTTGCAGGAACAGGCTTTCCTTCCTTCTTGCATTCATCAATGTACATCACTACAATGTGTCTTAGCTCTTCAGCAAAGAACAGTGGAAAGTCATCTACAGGAACCCTCTTCTGACTGAGTTCAGACACATTCAGCTTCTTGGGAGCTGTTGTGAGTTCATCAACTATTTTAAGTCTCTGAAAACTTTTAGCATTCAGAGGCTTTCCCATTATAAATTCTAATTCCTCTGTAACTCCAGCAGCGTACAGAGCAGAGACCAAACCATTCTCAGTAAGAAGATCTGAGATCAACCTTCCAAAGGGGATCCATGTTCTGATCTTCTGTCCTTTCTCTTTCACATATTCTCTAGATGCATTGATATGGTTCCACAGATGCATAAACAGAATATATGGAAGATCTACCTTGGTGCTCTGACTAAGGCAATACATGAAATATAGTTGTTCATTATTGACATAGTCTGGAGAATTAGTTGACTTCCTATGATGGATGCAACCCATGAAGATCTTGGCCCAGATCTTGTAGTCAGGCTTCAGATCCTTGAATTTGTTAGAAGCTTGACCAGCAGTCATTACTTCTTCATACACCTCATCCATGTCCACACGCCCAGCTGGCAAGTGGGAAACACCATCTGTTTCTTCATATCCAATTAATTTTCTTATCAGATCTTCTGTGATAATAATTTCTTTTCCCAGTACAGAAGATAAGATGAACTTGGGGTAAACAGATGCATGGATCCAGAATTCTTTCACAAGTAGAGGGTAAACTGGTCCAAAGAGCCTATCAAAATACTTAACCCATCCTTGAGCTCCAATGATGGAACAAAATTCAAACCCATTTTCTGCAAGAGAGTCAAACTCTACCATGGATTCACATAGAACTTCCAACTTCTCAACAGGGGTTAAAAGAGTTCTTTTGGGAGGAGAATAAGGAGCAACACCCATGTTTGCTGAAGTTACTGCAGCCATAGAAGAATGGAATTGAGCAGCTGTTGATGATGAAGTTGCCATTGAAGAATGCTTTGTCAAACGCTTAGGTATAAGGTTTTTATGCAGAGAAAAGAGGAGATGAAAACGCATGTAATTTTCTGAGAGTGTGAAAAGTGTGAAAGTGAATACAAGTCATGTATTTATACTATAACACTTAGGCATACCATCAGTCAGAATTTTTGCACATTTTAACAAGCATTAAATGAAAAGAATAATAATCATTTCAAACATTAATTGCTTCTGACAATTTGGGGGGAAAATCAAGATTTTCACTATTCAAACTTCACCTCAAACGTCTCTTTAATTATGTACACGCCACCTCTTCAGATTTGGTGTGACACGTGTTTGCTTGCATGTGTTCTGAATTCTTTTGAGAAATGAAGCGTTAACCAACGTTCAGATCTTCTAAGGATTGTTAGTTCAGAGTTTCACAAAAAAATAATAAACAGAACAAATAAGCAATCAGAAGAAATACTTCAGAGCATTAGGCATTTTTGCATCTGTAAAAATTTGCTTCTGACAAATATCATTCTGGACAAAAATCCATACCAATATTTTTCAGAATAAATTTGAATCTATCTTCAACAAGGGGTTTTGTAAAAATATCTGCCCATTGATGTTCTGTATCAACAAAGGCTAAATTTATGATTCCCTTCTGAACATAGTCTCTGATGATATGATGCTTAATTTCTATATGTTTTGCCTTAGAATGTAAAATGGGATTCTTGGACAAACATATAGCAGAAGTATTATCACAAAAGATAGAAATGTTACTTTCAAAATTTTGATAATCTTCTAGTTGACTTTTCATCCAGAGCATCTGCGTGCTACATCCAGCAGCAGCAATGTATTCTGCCTCTGTGGTTGAAAGTGCAATTGTGGGTTGCTTCTTGCTATACCAGGAGATTAAATTTCTTCCTAGAAATTGACAACTTCCAGAAGTACTTTTTCTTTCTACTCTGTCTCCAGCGTAGTCAGCATCACATAATCCAACTAATTTGAAATCATCAGATTTTCTGTAACACAAACCCATATTAGAAGTACCTTTCAGATACCTTAGAATCCTCTTGACAGCTGTCAAGTGTGATTCTCTAGGATCTGATTGGAATCTAGCACACAGACAAACACTGAACAATATGTCAGGTCTAGAAGCAGTAAGATAGAGAAGAGAACCAATCATACCTCTGTAGAGCTTCTGGTCTACTTTCTTACTTACCTCTTCCTTGCCAAGTGAGCTAGTAGGATGCATTGGAGTCTTTGCCAGCTTACTATCAGACATGTTAAATTTCTTCAGAAGTTCTTTAACATATTTTGTCTGATGTATGTAAGTGCACTCTGGAGTTTGATTGACTTGGATTCCTAGAAAGAATCTGAGTTCTCCCATCATGCTCATTTCAAATTCTGCCTGCATACATGTAGCAAACTCCTTTCCAAGCATAATATTTGTTGATCCAAAAATAATATCATCTACATAAATTTGGCAAATTAGAAGATCTTTCTTAATTGATTTACAAAAGAGTGTTGTATCCACTTTGCCTCTGATGAAATTCTTCTCCAGAAGAAAATTGCTCAATCTCTCATACCAAGCTCTGGGAGCTTGTTTTAAACCATATAGAGATTTCTTTAATTTGAAAACATGATCTGGAAATTTTTCATTTTCAAAACCAGGAGGTTGGTGGACATAAACTTCTTCTTCTATAATACCATTAAGAAAGGCACTTTTAACATCCATCTGATATAGAGTGATGTTATTTTGTGCAACAAATGAAATAAGAAGACATATAGATTCTAACCTTGCCACTGGAGCATATGTCTCAGTGTAATCAATACCTTCTTGCTGACTGTACCCTTGAGCAACCAGCCTTGCCTTATTCCTTTCAACTTCTCCTTTCTCATTTATCTTATTTCTGAAGACCCATTTTGTACCAATTATATTGAATCCTTGAGGTCTTTGAACTAGATCCCATACATCACTTCTAGTGAATTGATTTAGCTCTTCTTGCATGGCAATAATCCAATCATTGTCTTGCAGAGCTTCATCTACAGAAGATGGTTCAATTTCTGACACTAGTCCAAATAGTGATGCTTCAGATGATCTTAAAAAGGATCTTGTTCTGATGGGATCATCCTTCTTTCCAATAATAACATCCTCTGGATGAGAAGCTTTAATTTTGGATGATGATCCTCTAATAGTTGATTCTTCAGAAATGTTTAGATTATTCATTTGAGAGGTTAAAGGAATAGCATCTGGCGTTGCTTCTGCTTCCTTCACTTGAATTTTGTCTGCTTCTGGAACTTCAGAGTCAATGAAGACTACTTCCCTATCTGCAGAGTTTTCAGACTGCTTTGGCTTTTCAGAGCCAAGCTTATCATCAAATCTGACATGAATGGATTCATCCACAATCTGTGTCTCAGTGTTGTATACTCTGTAGCCTTTAGAGCGTTCAGAATATCCAAGCATAAAACACTTCTGTGCTTTGGAATCAAACTTGTTCAGATTTTCCTTAGTGTTTAACATATAGCAAATACATCCAAAAGGATGAAAATATGAAATGTTGGGCTTTCTGTTCTTCCACAGTTCATAAGGAGTCTTCTTCAGAAGAGGTCTTACAGACACTCTGTTCTAAATGTAACAGGCTGTGTTGATTGCTTCTGCCCAAAAGTGTTTTGCCAGATTTGTCTCATTGATCATGGTTCTGGCCATTTCTTGCAGAGTTCTGTTTTTCCTCTCTACAACCCCATTTTGTTGTGGAGTTCTAGGACAGGAAAAATCATGAGCAATGCCATTTTCAGAAAAATATTTTTCAAAATATTTATTTTCAAATTCACCACCATGATCACTTCTGACTTTTATAATTTTGAAATCCTTTTCATTCTGGACTTGCTTGCAGAAGTCAAAGAACACAGAATGTGACTCATCCTTGTGTTTTAAGAACTTTACCCATGTCCATCTACTATAGTCATCAACAATGACTAATCCATACTTCTTGCCTCTGATGGATGCAGTTTTCACTGGTCCAAACAGAACAATATGAAGTAGTTCTGGTGGTTTGGAAGTAGAAACAACATTTTTTGATTTAAAAGATGTTTTTGAAAACTTCCCTTTTTGGCATGCTTCACAAAGAGCATCTGAAGTGAACTTCAGATTAGGGAGTCCTCTGACAAGATTAAGTTTATTAATCTGAGATATACGTCTCATATTAATATGGCTCAATCTTCTGTGCCAGACCCATTGCTCTTCATTAACAGACAAGAGGCATTTAACATTTTGAACTTTAAGTTCTGAAAGATTTATTTTATAAATGTTGTTTTTCCTTTTACCACTAAATAGGATAGAGCCATCCTTTTGACTAATAGCTTTACAACATTTTTGATTAAAGGTGATATCATAACCATTGTCACTTAATGGACTTATGGACAATAAGTTATGTTTTAACCCTTCAACTAGTAAAACATTAGTAATAGAGGGAAGTTTACCATTTCCAATAGTGCCAGATCCAATGATCTTGCCCTTCTGGTTCCCTCCAAACTTCACATCACCTCCAGATCTAAGTTCCAGGCTTTGGAACATAGACTTTTCTCCTGTCATGTGTCGTGAGCATCCAGAGTCCAGGTACCATGATTGGCGTCCTGACCTTGCTGCTAAGAACATCTGCAACATGAATTATTTTGTTTTTAGGTACCCAGATCTTCTTGGGTCCTTTGGGGTTAGTTGGTTTGTAGGTTTGTCTAAACTTCTGTTTTTGAACATAATGTTTATTCTGACTTGCCTTGGGTTTAAACACATAAGTATTCTTCTCAGAGCTTGTGTGTTTAATGTCATTTAAGTGACCAAATTTAAATTGAGAATACAGAGGTGTCTTCTTGATGAAAAGTTTGTCAACAGATTTTGGATTACTTCCAGATGAAGATTCATATCCAATACCTCTTCTGTTGTTCCCACTAACACCATAGATCATAGAAGCCATCTTGCTTCTGTTTATGCTCTTAGTAAGGAATCTCTGAAAGCTAGAGTCATATTTTTCTAAAATGTTTTCACATGACTTAGTCTCAGATTCAGATTCTTGTTGAGTTATTTCAAAGTCATTTTTGATTTTCAGATTAATTTCTTTTTGCTCAACAAGTTCTGTCTTCAGAAGATCAATCTCAGATTCAAGATTGCTTTTCAGCTTCTTGTATTTGAGTTTGATATTGTTATAACTTTTAAGAACTTCTGTTAAAACTTTTATAAGTTCTTATTTGGTAAGTTTGGCCATTACCTCTTCAGCGTCATCATCAGATTCAGAATCTGATTCATATCCTGAGGTTCCTTCCTCTTGATCCTCTGTGCTGGCCATCAGTGCAACATTAGCACATTCTTCTTCTGATTCAGAAGATGATTCAAATTCATCTGAGTCATCCCATGTTGCCATCAGAACCTTCTTCTTTTTGTTAAACTTCTTCTTGGGTTTTTCTTTTTGAAGTTTGGGGCAATCATTCTTGTAATGCCTAGGTTCTTTGCACTCATAGCATACAACTTCTTTCTTGCCAGATCTTCTGTGCCCAGAAGATTCCTTTCTATGATCAGATCTTCTGAAGTTGTTGAACTTCTTTCCCTTGTGCTTCCAGAGTCTGTTGATCCTTCTGGATAGCATGGATAATTCATCTTCTTCTTCCGAAGAAGATTCTTCAGAGCTTTCTTCAATAACCTGCAAAGCTTTAGCAGATTTGTTAGATTTTAAGGCAACAGATTTACCTTTTTCTTTCTTCTGAGGTTCATCTTCCTCAAGCTCAATTTCATGGCTCCTTAGTGAGCTGATGAGTTCTTCTAAAGAGATCTTGTTCAGATCTTTAGCCATCTTCAAGGCAGTCACCATTGGTCTCCATCTGGTAGGTAGACTTCTGATGATTTTCTTTACATGATCTGATGTAGAGTATCCCTTGTCCAGAACTTTTAGCCCAACTGTGAGGATCTGAAATCTGGAGAACATGGCTTCAACAGATTCAGAGTCTTCCATCTTGAAGGCCTCATAGTTATGGATCAGAGCCAGAGCTTTTGTCTCCTTGACTTGAGAGTTTCCCTCATGAGTCATTTTTAAGGATTCAAACATATCAAAAGCAGTTTCCCTGTTTGTAATTTTTTCATACTCAGTATGAGAAATTGCATTCAATAATATAGTTCTGGCCTTGTGATGATTTCTAAAATCTTTCTTCTGAGCATCTGTCATAGATTTTCTGTCTATCTTCTTGCCATTCCCATCTGTGGGATGGACATATCCATCTATGACTAGATCCCATAGATCAACATCATATCCTAGGAAAAAACTCTCAATTCTGTCTTTCCAGTAATCAAATTTCTCCCCATCAAACATAGGGGGTTTGGTGCTGATTCTGTCCCTTTCTTCATATTTATTGTTAATGTTGGATATTGTATTATCATCCATTGTAACAAATAAATATATATCAAAGTATTTCTCTCTGGATCTTTACTGTCACTGTTAAGTGGTAGCACACACAGAACCGGAGCTCTGATGCCAACTGAAGGTGAGATAATACTTAGAAGGGGGGTTGAATAAGTATGAAACATTAAAACTTAGAATTAAAACACAATTATTTTTATCCTGGTTCGTTGAACTCAACTACTCCAGTCCACCCTTCCTAGAGTGATTTGCCTTTCTCAACAAGGACTTAATCCACTATTTAATCAAACAGATTACAATAGTAACACCTAAGAACAACTGTTCTTAGTCTTCTCAAGAGCTACTGATTCCAACTGAATCCTCTTAAGGAAATCCTTTACAATCAATGTAAATATAATACAAGAGTATAAATGCTTCTAAAAAGCTTTTATCACAACAGTGATATTTCTCTTAAGTTTAAGTACAAATAATTCTAAGAATGAATATGAAAGTATGAGAGCTTGAATGTTATAATTTATTCTCAGCAAAATGTCTAACTGAAGAATTTGGTGGAGTCTTCCTTTTATAGGCAGGTGATCCAAGGAGAGCTGAACGTTGAGAAAAGTGTCCCAAAAAGGTCTGAGCCTTTTTGTCTTCACATCAAGTGACCTTTCCTAGAAGTAGAAAGCACAGAAAAATCCTTTTTGTCTGTGTTCTTGTGTCTAGCACAAATGAGGAAGGAGACGTTTGATTTACTCCAACGGATATAATCTTTGAATATTTCTTCTTCAGTTTTCAGCAAGTTCATCAGAATCTGATTGAGTCAGAGTCTTCTAATGATGTTCAGAACTTTGTTGTATCAGAGTCTTCTGCAGCATGTGTGCTTTCAGCGTGTTAATCATCAGAGCATATTTGACACAGAACTTCAGTACTGGAAGCTTTAGTACTTTCAGAAACTTCTGTAGAAACTATGCTTTGAGAAACTCTTCATACAATATTCTTCTTTGCTTCAGATGCTTCTGCTTGCTTCAGATTCTTCTGGGCTTCTGCTTCAGAATCTTCTGGAGCTTCTTGCTTCAGATCCTTCTGGAAGCTACGCTCAGGATCTTCTGTTAGCAGCAATCAGAGTCTTCTAATGAGTGCATCTGGCGCTTCAGAGTCTAGATAACTTCTTGTATACAATTCAGATTTGCTTCTGGAGTGTTAATTTCATTACAATCTGCAGTAAAACTCTCAAGCAAATTTTAGAGTATATAATTCTTAAATACAAAATTTCCTAATAGTTATCATCAAAACAAAGAGATATTATTAAGAACCAATCTGTGTTCTAACAGAGACAACATTTGGTGATGTATTGCAGAAGAATGACCTCGTTTGTGCATAACGATAAGTTAATGATTCACTATTTTTAGGATAGTTTGAGTGGGGCATCTTTAAGTTGGTACATGCGGTTAGAGAGTAGTCAGATCCAATCATGGATGGACTTAGCTAAGGTTTTTCTGAAGCAGTATGAGTATAATCTTGACATGGCTCCCAGTCGCATGCAGTTGCAAAGCTTATCTCAAGAGAACAATGAACCCTTCAGAAGGTATGCTCAGAGATAGAGAGAATTGGCTTTCAAAGTGCAACCACCGCTTCTAGACCAAGAGTTAGCAGATATGTTCGTAGACTCCTTGCAGAGCTCATACTTTGAAAGGATGCTTGGAATTACACCAAACTTCTCTGACCTGGTAATAGCATGAGACCGCATTGAGAGTGGCATAATTAGTGGAAAAATTCAGAATGTCTCGAGCAGTCAGGCCAGTGAAACTGAATCCCTCAGTAACTCCCAAGAGGAAGAAGAAAATGTAATCAATGCAGTCATGGCATATATTGAGTATTATCGGGGTGAATCGGTGAAATATTTTGGTTCTTCATCTTCTCAGCAGTCATTACCTCCAGCGTCATGTTATTCTTATAAACAGACGGTCGTGCCTAAGGCACCACATCAAAAACCTTGGGTTGCTCCTCATACAAATCAACAAGCCCATGGCCGAGGTTATCCAAATTAGCGCCAAAATCAGAAGTGGCCTCGCAACAACTTAGAAAGAAGGAATGCTCCTCTTCATCCAGTTCCTATGTCGTACAACCAGCTTCTGTCACATCTGATTGAGAACTCATTGGTGGAGCCCAAGACTCTTAAGCCTGTGCCAGAACCTTACCCTCCTGGGTACAATCCCCATGTTCAGTGTAGATATCATGGAGAATCCATGGGGCACTCAACCGAAGATTGCAAAGCCTACCAAGACAAGGTACAACAGTTGATTGACAAAGGGTACATTTCCTTTCCAGAAGGAGGTTTGGTTGTTCTTGTCAACCTCCCAGTTGTTTAAGCTCAAATATTCCAACGGTCATTTCCAGAAGCCAGTGGTCCAAACAAGCAGACATCCTCAACATTGGCAGTCCTTGGACACTTTTATCATTTGCATTTGTAGTTTCTTTCTTGTCAATTGCTACTTGTTTTTAAACATTGTTATTTTGAATAGTAATATTGATGAAGTGATTATGCCTTTTTTGAATTAATCATGTCGCATTCGCTCATTTTCTCATTTATTGCAAAACACAGACACATACACCTTTTATCCACTCCGCTTTATCGTCGTTGTTTTAGCAAAGATTGGAGGGAGGATGACGAAAACTGAATACTCATAATTGTTGATCGTATGCTTTCGGATGAAATCCTGCTGATGACGTATAGGCATTGTTTCAAATCCCCTAAGCACCGGAGAGATAAGGAGTTAGTCCCTAGTTAACCACTTCGAGCCTAGAAGTAGGAGTTTCTTTCGGATTGTCAAACCCTCACATCTTAACCTGGGGCAGGGTAGTTGTCAGTAAATTTGACCGAGCGTTCAAATTTTATAAAGGATGTCCCCATTCAAGGACCAATTACACCTTATCCCTCTCAAGAGGTCATACCTCATCAACCACAATGGTTATACCTCACCAATCAGGAGTAAGAAAGTCACAACCCTTTCGGAAGACAGCCAGTGTCACACGACTTGTTTCAGAAAAAAAGAAAGAAAGAAAGCCCGCTAAGTCGAAAAGCTAGAAAGAAAATACTTAGGCAAAAAATTGGGGCATCCCGCTGGACTTCAAAATAAAGAAAAATTAAAAAAAATCAGTCCAGGAAAAAATTAGGGAATAAAAGAATCACAAAAGAAAAATCCTCAAACAAGAACAAACGTCGTGTGACTACAGACACGGAAGACAAGAGGGGTGATTGTCACTCCGAAAGCCTTGTGGGTTCCTTAACCATCACTTCTACCATTCAACAAACCTTTTGAAAGTGAGCGCTTGTGCCAAGTCAACTGAACATAGGAATGGAGACATCACTAAGAAGGGGTGGGTAATAACCAAAACTTTGAGCCTTTCATCCCTTTGTTTTAATAACCGTGAACCAGACCATGATTCAACCCTTGAAAGACCTAATTGAGGCAAGGTTTATTCTGAAGGCATACTACAACAAGGTTGTGTAAACTGACCCCTACTTGATTTGCTAATCATATTCTTGTTGTATCTTTCACTAGCTAAATCAGCACCACGTCTGGACTATTGGTCCATTCGTCACACACTATCATATCATTCTAATAATGATCGATTTTTCAAAATCTACATGAGCATCGCATTAAAACTACCATTCGTGAACAAACAATTTTAATTGCAAGTCAGTAGTTGGCATCGAGGAAATTCCAATAGGGAGCAATCAAACAGAACTGGATCATTCAGCAGTCTGGATCAGAATCGAGTATACCTTGTCGCCCTATGGATCTGGGGCATTGACATATAAAGAGTATGGAATCAACCAGTTTAAGACAAATCCCAAAGCATCAATTGGTTATGGGGAAAATCATTCAAGAACCGGTTGATCAGAAGTGAATCATCTCGAGACTCCACCAATCAGGGGTAGGTCACCCAGAGTTTCTTTGATTTGAGGGCAGACCCCTTTAGTGTTCAATCGATAAGTTAAGCCGCTTCAACGCTCATTCAGGGCCAAGCGACTTCAAGAGTACATTGAAGCCAACCATTATGAGAGTTGTTTAATCAAGGATGAATTCTTTCATGGTACAGATTCTAGGGCAAGCCATCTCGAGGCCGTCTCATGGCAAACTACTTTCTTTTCAAGGAGAACTTTCCCAAGGATCATACTGGGGCAAGTTGAACTACACTAGGGCAAGCTACTAGAGCAAGTTCATTTTCGTCAGTAAAAGTTGAGTGTCATGGAATCGTGTCATCACCCCATTAAATGAACTTAACCTTCTGAAAAAGTATTGCTACAAAGGGGCATCCCTTCCATTTCTGTGAATTTTCTTCATATCCTTACATTCTGTCATTGGACTTTTCATTCCATAGCTTGAACCTAATATCTATCAGAACTTTGTAACCAAGAACAACTCCAAAGTCCAGTTCTCGTCTGGCAGACCTTTGAATCAGTTCTCGTCTAGTCAACCTTTCAGCGAATACCAGTTCTCGTCTGGTATATATCAGCTTTTAAACCAGTTCCCATCTGGTCACCCATTCTTTAGCCTATTATTTAACTAGTTCTCATCTAGAAAACACAGTTTCAAAGTCCAGTTCTCGTCTAACAAACCACAAAATCAGTTCCCGTCTGATACCAACCCATAAAGTCAGTTCTCGTTTGACAACTTAACCTTTTTCCACCAGTTCTCGTCTGGTAATCTACCCGCAAATACTAGTTCTCGTCTGGTAATTCCCTTTTAAAATCCACTTTTGCTAACCAAAAATAAATCCAATCACCATAAGTTTGGTCTCGTCCCTAAACCAAAAGCCCAACTGTATTCCCAGTGGCTCACATGCTATCACATTCCCCGACATGAGGCTCGATTAATCTCACTTATCCATAATAGAGATCCTGTATCCTCACAGGATGATAATGTCATATTAGAAATATCTCGCCAACAATAATGTGCACTTATCCCCAGCAGGGTAAGATTGAGTTTATTCCCCAGAAGCAGAGTAAACTCAGCATTGTTCCCCGACAGGTTCTATGTCATTGACTTCTCTTCCCAAGCAGGGATTAATGTTGATTCCCTCAACGATTAATTTAGAAATGGTAGACATCTACAACAGAGTCCAATGGTCATTGGTATTCTTTAAAGTGAGATCTTTGGGGAAACTTTCCGATGGATGTTATTCTCAGTTCCCAGCAGAATGGAATTGTCCCCATAAGAGTTCTATTCCAGAAGGCCGTTCAGGGCATGTTCCCCAACAAGTTTGCTTATCGTTTCTCTCGGCACCTATTCGTGGTGGTGTTCCTTTACATTTTCATTTTGCATAGCATCCTCCTAAATGCGTAGCATTTCCATTTCGTATCGAGCATTACGCCATATTCAAACATATGCATGCGAAACATAAGCCAAGTTTGATACTTTTGTTGCCAGACATCTCTCCAGCAGATAACGACATAACTCATAAGCCTTTGTGGTACTTTACCCCAGCAAGAATCATCGGTGGATGTTTTCATCTTATCTTTTGCTCCCCAACAAAGTTTTCTTGTTTAAGTTTCTCTTTCCCCAACGGATCTCTCTCTTCAGGTTATAAATCGGTCGATTCTACTTCCTGCTTATCCTGAATGTTATCTTGACTTTTGGTTGGTAATCTGTCGTTTTGTGGATGTCATTCCGACTTTTGGTCGGTAGTCCTCTCTTGTTCTTCTGCGGAGCCGTCATCCCATCTTTTGGTTGGTAGCCTCCTTTCTTGGTGATCCTAACTTTTGGTTAGTAACTTTTATCATGACTTTTGGTTGGTAGATCTTATTTCATTCCATGCGGAGTCGTTATCCCAACTTTTGGTTGGTAGACCTCGTTTTCGATCCAGTTCACATTTAGTAGATGTCCTGGTGATTCCGACTTTTGGTTGGTAGCTATCCGTTCATTTATTGACAATCCTGACTTTTGGTTGTTCGTATCTTTTCTTGGCGATCCTAACTTTTGGTTAGTAGCTTTCATTCCGACTTTTGGTCGTTGGTATCTTTTCTTGGCGATCTTAACTTTTGGTTAGTAGCTTTCATCCCGAAATTTGGTTGGCAATCTTTTCTTGGCGATCCTAACTTTTGGTTAGTAGCTTTTATTCCGACTTTTGGTTGGTAATCTTCTAGGTGATCCTAACTTTTGGTTAGTATCCTCTTCCTTACAACTCTTGGTTATAATTCTCTAGGTGATCCTAACTTTTGGTTAGTAGCCATTGTCATCTTTTTGATTGGTTATCATGTCGGTTATCCCAACTTTTGGTTGGTACCCGTTGCTTTTAAGTCCATGTTCAGCTGGCAGTCTCTTCACTCTGTATATCTACAGTTTGCAAATTTCTAGGTTCTTTTAGTATTCAATCAGCTTTTACCTTGAACATTTGAAAGCGGTTGCTTTTCTTACCTTCAGGCCCAAGTCGATTGAATAGGGGCAGCTGTTGCACCCCAAAATTTGCCCACGCTTTTTCTAACCATAACTGGCTTTTGCTTCACACTCATTTGCATCAGTCATAGTTCATAATCATGTTCTGCATTGGTCTTCTAAGACAGGGATATGGAGTTTTCTCTGAGTTAAATCATTAAGTATCAGGCTTATATTCTTCAAGAGTTGTCAGGCATCAAAGTCCTAAGGTTTCATCACTTCCTGGATTTGAATTTGTTGGCAAGCTTATGTCCAAGGTCAGGGCTTTCCACTCGTCATGGATATGAACTCAAGGTTATCAGGGACGGTGGCATGGTTTTGAGTCGAGCGTGGTTATTCATTCACGATCAAGATCAGATAGAAGTCTGACCTAATTTTGGTCAAACCGTCAAGAGTTTGCTTTTGTTTCAAGTTGCCTGCATCATTGGCTATTTCTCTGGCGGTGAGTACTCAAGGCCAATTTATCATGTGTGGAGGTTATCAGGTTGTCAAGTAGTGATTCATGAAGAGTTTGGTTCAGAAGTCAGGATCATCGTGATTGTAGGTTCAGTTCGTTTCATTTGTGAGTTTATTCTCCCAGAGATTGATTCAGTCAAATTTGAATTGATTCGGAACTTATTGATCTGAGATTCAAGAAATTAGAGGTGGTGGTCGTTGTTTTAGTTGTGGTTGGTTCAGTGGTAACTGTGTTGCGTGTTTTATCATGTGTTGGTGAAAGAGTTAGGGATTGGTTTTGGATTCATTTGGTTATCCATTTTCTAAACCGTATTCATAATCTTTTTCTTCAATTTCCAATAACCCATTTTGTCCATCTTTAGATCCATTTCAATTTAAAACCATCCAAAACCAAATATCCATTTGTTTAGATCCATTCTTTTACCCATATTCTAAATCCAAATTTCATAATCCAATTAATTTTCTTTCCAATCCATTTTAATTCCAAATAACCCATAACCATTTCTTATGGCCATCCAATTCATATTCTAGATCAAATTTCAAATTCTATTTCATTCCATATCCATATTCTTTTTATTATTTTAAATATTCAAAACCATATCCAAATCTTTTTCCATAATCTTTTCTTAAATCTTTTTTCCAAAAAAAATATATAAATCAATTTCCATGTTTTTCCTTTTTATCCAATTTCTAAATTTTATTTTACCATATTTCAATTTTACATATATCAATTTCCAATAAGTGATTATATTTGAATTTTATTTCAATTTCAAGAGTTATCAAGTTTGAACCATAAACTCAGTTTACATAAAATTTTGCGCTAAAGAGGGGTATAGAATCACAAGCCATATCCCCTAATATCACAATAAATGTTTGTCCAAAAAAGGAGAAATAAATGTTGTCTTTAGCATGTCAAGACAACCGTACATCCTGCCACTACATGCCAAATAACCACTGCCAAAGCTTCCTGCACCAGTCCATAAACCTGCACCAGACCATCAACAATAGCCAGCAAAAACCTTGCTAAATGACTTTCACCCAAAATGGCACACACAAGGACCTGCTATGAAACTTTGATACCACCTCCAAGCCACGCGGACAACCAATTTTTCCAGTCACAATCTGTAGCATGTACCAGACTTCCAACGCCTACCCACCAGCCTGCAAGAAGACAAAAAACAAAAACTTTGTGAATTTTTATCTTATTTTAAAAGAGAGGGCGAGGTGAAAAACAAAAGGGGGGAGAGTAACATCAACATTGAACGAAAAAAACTTTCTCCGCAGAAAAGGAATAAAGGGACATCAAACAATGACAAGTTCACCTTTTCACTGCGATCCTAATCTTCATAAAAATTCTTTCTGTTGCTAATACACTAACCTGCAGCCACCAAGTGGGAGACTTCACCCTTATTCATCTCATCGCACATCACCCCTCTTTCACTCCACCACCACCAAACACGTATCCTTTTGTCCCCATTTCTTAATCCATCACACTAACTAAAACTTTCTTCTACCATGTAAAGCCAAAAGACCGTCAAACCAGAATATCCGACCTTCATCTCTCGTCGCCGTTTTCACTTATATCGCACATATTGCGGTGGAAATAGGATATCAAACTATTAATTAGTTTGAATCACAATTTTTAATTCACAACCGACTTTGATTTATCCGAAGGAAAAGGTCAAAAGAAGGAAAACCTAATTTTTGCATTGTAAACACAATGCGGGGAGAGATCTAGGTAAGGGGTTGGTTAAGCTTAGGGAAGGTATTAGCACCCTAAACTTCTGTAGTACTCTACAGGAACCGTTTGCTTAAATTTTACTATTTGGCTTTAATTATTTGCTTGAGGGTATATATGCTAAGGGTTAGAAGTGACTAAGAGACCTAAGGGTTAGTCCTAAGTTTACTCGGAAAGATTCGCATCTTGTGCCTACGTATCCGGGGTAGGGAATAGAATCAGAGTAATAGTAGTTCCCCTTGAAAGGGAGGTTAGAAACGTCTTGACTGTGGTCAAGGTTTCAATGGGGAATATGCATTTCTTAAGGAAACGCTTACGTGATTTCGGGGTCCTTCTTATTCTGCGGCGGTGATGATGTTCTGACTTCTATTCTCTTCTTCTTTCGACTCGAGGTGATGATGATGAACCGTTGAGGTTCTCTGAACCTCCGCCGCTTCTTGGTTTCGTTTCTTGCTTCTGCTTAGGTTTTCGATCTGAAACCTCTTACCATTTATATGATTTTGTTTTGTGATATGGTGGGTTGGATCCGTTTTGGTTGCATTGTTGACTGAGTTGATCCATTGAACATGAGAATTTTCTGGGGGAAAACGTTAAGGCCAAGTTTGGCAAAACGTTTTTCCTGAAAAATCACTTTTTAAAATAAGCGCTTATTCAATAAGCACTTTTCTGGATTAACACTTTTGAAACCAGCTTTTTCCAAAAGCACTTCTCTGGAAAAATCCTCTTTATCTCTCTCTCTCTGGTTGCCTCTAAAGAACAAGATGCTGCCGATTTTGGCCATTGGCCGAGAATCAAATCGGGAGCCGGTTTCGGAGTAATCCGTTACCCTCCCAACACCCAATGATGATGCTACTCTGAGGGTGTCGAAAAATCAAACTAACCGATTAAACTGCTTTTGCTTATTTTTGCAGGTTTGAAGGAAAAATCAAAAAAAGTCGGAATCGAAAGAGTCGGAAAAAGTCGAAGAAATCGGAGATTTTTAGGAATTTATTTTTATTATTATTTTCTCTATGTAACAATAAAAAATGTAAATGGATATTTTTCTAATTTTATTCTTTTTTTTTAATAATTTTAATTAGTTATGATTTTTTTTGTAAAGAATAACTATTATTAATAATAACTCTTAACTTATTTATTAATTATTTTTGATATGCAATAAAAATTAATGTTAAAGTGCATTCTTTTATTTAAAATATAACATGAAAAACCATATAAGAACTGAAAATAAAATTAAACAAGAGCGAAAATGAGAACAATGAAAAAATCAAATAAAGCTATTATTATTATTTTTTAAACAAAGAAGTTATTTTAAAAGATGAAATGAAAATACAATAAAATCATGAAATGAAAAATAAAGATTACAAAATGAAATATAAAATGAAATCATGAAACGAACGAAAATAAAAATAAAACTACAAAATGAAATATAAATATTTTATAATAAAATGAAACTAAAATGCAATATGATTGATTTAAAATGAACCAAAACGAAATGAAATTACATATTTTTATTAATTCCTAATTCCTCCGATTTATCCGACTAGTCCCGTCTCCGATGTAACCCCCGATTAAACCCTCCGACCATTCAAAGGAAACCATATCTGGATAAATCCAAATCGTCTGATTAAACTCAAATGATCACATTCTCCGGCCAAGTGCAATCTCGTAGCTGGAATAGATTTTATTTTGAACAACTCAAATCCTTCTCAATTGAACAATTCCAACTACACCTCGGCCCCAACTCACATCAACAACATCCAACAACTCAGATCTCTTGACTACAGCTCAAAATTTCATAAATCGACAGCCGAATGCAAACAAATGACCATTTTACCCTTCATGAACAAAAGAGCGCGCCATCTGATATTTTCCTGCAAAAATCAAACCAATTACACAAACTTGTCAGTGACTGGTTAAATGCAATGCAAAAATGCAATGGAATGCGAAATGAACCTAATAATCTCAGGGCAAAATTTGGGGTATTACAGTTGCCCCTATTTAAATAGCTTCACCGGTTGATTTGAGCGACGGCGACTCGAGGAATCACAGTGGAGGGATTTAAATACAGATAACCGAAATTTTTTCCCTTAGACACAACGCTATGCAATGCTATGGACAAAACGAAATGAACCATAATTCTAACAATGTTATGAATCTAACATGATGCATATGCTGGAATGATAAATGCAAGAATGCAAACGACACGACGACACAAGGGACACACGCGACGAACAAACCATACTGGGAAAAACGACGCACTGGGGAGACAACACGACACTGAGGGAACTCTAAAGTGATGGCCAAGTGGTGCGAGCACAACCAATTGTCACTTTAGAAGGAACATTAAGAATGGGATCCTCAACAAAGATGTCACCGGCGAGACGATCTCCACTGGGGAATATCCAAGAGACTCAGGCATGATCGACTGACACTCTAGGATGACAAGGTAACACAGGATCCACACGGTAGTAGGATCAGGTAAACGATAAGTGCTGGAGTTTTCGGGACATTCCTTTAAACGAAGAGATTGAGTGAGATCTTTAGGAATCATCGGAAAATATACAGGGAGAAACAAACATCATAAACATCCAGAAGAATCATCGAATGAACTCTGAAACATAACAGAGATACTCAGAAAAACATCGAATAAACTACAGGACACAGAAACAAACATTAAAGACATTCAGAGATACTCGGAAAACCATCGAATAAACTCCGGGAAAACAACATAATCAAAAGGAATATCTAGAAAACCATCAGATGAGTTTTGGAAGAACATCAGAACAAAGACTCCATCTGGAAAACCGTCAGATAGAGAAATAAATCCAGAAAAACATCGGATAAATTCTGGAAAACCATCAGAATCAAAAGGAGTATCTGGAAAACCGTCATATACGTTCTGGAAGAACATCAGAACAAAGACTCACTCTGGAAAACCATCAGAAGAGAGGCGTATTCGGAAAACCATCGGATAAATTCTGGAAAACCATCAAAATCGAAGGGAAATATCTGGAAAACCATCAGATAGGTTCTGGAAAACCATCAGAATAAAGACTCGATCTAGAAAATCGTCAGAAAGAGAAGCATATCCGGAAAACCATCAGATAAATTCTGGAAAACCATCAGAATTGAAGGAATATCTGAAAAATCATCAGATAAGTTCTGGAAGAACATCAGAACAAAAACTCACTATGGAAAACCATCAGAGAAAGACACGTATCCGGAAAACCATCGGATAGATTCTGGAAAACCATCAGAATTAAAGGAAGATTTGGAAAACCATCAGGTAAGTTCTGGAAGAACATCAGAACAGAGACTCAATCTGGAAAACCATCAGAAAGAGAAACAAATGTAAGGGTGGCATCCAAGAATGACATTAGATAAAAAAGATACTAGACATTCAATAATGGCTTTGAATGAAAGGTATAAACACAATATCTAAGAATAATATGGGATGTAAGAGGAACAGACATATTCGGAAAACCATCAGATGAGAAATGTCATATCTGGAAAAACGTCAGATAGACACGACACAAAATTGTTTGGTAGGTGCCAAGTGAGTTGGACTTTGACCACAAGGTAAGGCAATGGATAAAACATAACCTCGGGAGAAATGCAAATGAGGATGAACACTTATGATATGTATATGTATATGTATATGAATAATGCTATGATGTATGATCAAATGAAAATGCAGAGGCCGACGACAAGGCTCGACTCTTTTAGTGAGATGACAAGACTGGAAGATTGATTCCTCATCAAATACATCACTGCCACTCTGCTAAATTGTAATCAGGTTGATGGTCTTTGTAGGAAGGACGAAGAGCTGTCTGGGGGTCCTTCAAGTAAACTGCCGCAGATTAAACTGTCTGTTATAAATGAACTGATAATTACTTCAGCTTGTTTGATTCTAAAAAGACTGTTTTACTGTACCCTCGGAGGCTTGCCCCAGTATGAGTCTTAAAAAATCTTTTGGATAAACAAAATCTGAGAAGAACTGCCTTAAACGAATCTTGAACTGATTCTTAGACAGGATGTAAAAGGAACTTGCCCTTGATAGGATCACTTGACCAAGTTTCTCAATTGTTTGAAAATTCCCTAGAGGAAAGCCAGTTTGCAAACAAAAGTATTCATACAAACATGGTAATGCAAAGTTCATGCAACTTTTGAAATCAAAATTATTTTTGAAAAATGGAAAATAAGTGAGTCATGGGTCCGAACACGGTGGTTCAAGACGCTCAAATTTTTAAAACAAAAGTGTACTGCCAAAATAAATGATTCGCAAAGATCTTTTGGAGTCAGCTTACGTAACCTTGTTGTAGCATGCTTCCAAAATAACCTTGCTTCAGTTAGGTCTTTTGAGGGTTGTAACATGGCCTGGTTCATGGTTTATGAAACAAAGGATAAAGGCTCACAATTTATTTGCACCCACCCAATCTACATGATAATCTTCAGTCATATGCTCAGTTAACTCACATTATGCATTCAGGTTCCTATAGGTTAGGAATTGCACTGATGGTAGCAATGATGGTTCAGAAGTCGAGGAACTATGGAAAGGCAGCCACTGCTTTGGTTGTTTTGACATTGAGTATTTTCAGGGTAAGGATTTAAAGATCTCCTCTTTTTATTATCCCTAAATTTTGCCTGAACTATTTCTTGTGAAGATTACAGTCAGCGGGATGCCCCAGTTTTGCCTAAGTCTCCTTCATAGGTTTTGACTTAGCGGGCTCTATATTTTTTTTGAAAGAAGGTGACTGCCTAGCTTAATGATCACGGTGAACCATCATCGGCTTTTGGATTCGAAAACATCTTCAACACTTACTTGCTGTGTGCGAAGGAAAACTGTGAGTGCGACCTTTATATGAAAGGTGTATTGCAGGAACACACAACTAAGTTAACTGAGAACTACCCATCCCAAGGTTAAGATTGCGGGTTTTTGTAAAGAAAGAAACTCCAACTTCTAGGCTCGAAGGGGGTGACAAGGGAATAACTTCCTTATTTCTCCAGTGTTTAGGGATTGAAACAATGTCTTATATCATCAACAAAGTTTGATTGAAAGCATACTGACATCAGTTATGGGTATAACGTTTTCGTCATCCTCCCTCCAATCTTTGCATATCAAAAATTTGGACAAGAAGTAAATATTTGAAAGGTAAAGCATAAAGATGCAAATAATAGACAAAATGAATTAAATCAAAAGTTGAAATGCTCAGTTCATTAATGTAAAAGTACAAACATAATCTGAAAGCAAACAACTAATAAAATAAGGAAAGTACAAACAATGAGAAACAAAAGCCTAATGACTAGATCAGTGAGCCATCCTGTCTAAATAATCCGCAGGGAAGCTTCACTTTTGATGCACTGGCAAAGGATTCTTCTGGACATTTGGAGGATTATTCGTAAAATCAAGTATTCCTTCTCTGAGTAACTCGCGCACTCTAGCTTTCATGGAAAAACAGTGCTCCAAGTCGTGGCCTAGGGCACCCTCATGAAAAGCGCACTGGAAATCAGCCCTGAATCCAGTTGGAGGAGGATTAGGATGAGGTGGTAAAGCCCTTGTAGTGATCATCCCTCGTTGAACTAGATAAGGATGAAGTTCTGTGTATGTCATGGGAATAGGATCAAATTGATTCCTATTTCGATGTTGGTCTTGTCTAATAACTGGATGTTGAGGAGTCTGAGCTGCCTGTGGAGCAACAACAGGTTTAGATCCATGGCGAGGCTTTCTTGATTCAGTCATGACAGCATTGGTCTGCTCGTCCTTCCTCTTATGGAAATTCCCATAGGATTTCTTTGCCCCATTAGAAGATTCGGCAGCTTTGGATACCTTACCATTTTTCAACCCTTCTTCTAGCCTTTGGCCAATAATTACCAAATCTGTAAAGCTTGAAGAGACACTCCCAATCATATTTTCCCAATAGAACAGAGACAAAGTATCCATGAACATTCCTGTCAGTTCCTTCTCTACTATAGGGGGTTCAACTTGAGAAGCTAACTCCCTCCAGCGCTGAGCGTATTCCTTGAATGACTCTTTTTCCTTCTGAGACATACTTTGAAGTTGAGGATGATCAAGAGCCATGTCCAAATTGTATTTGTATTGCTTCATAAAAGTGTTAGCAAGATCCTGGAAGCAGTGGATACTGTTATGCTCTAAATTCATATACCATTTGAGAGAAGCACCACTCAAACTATCCTGAAAGCAATGGATGAGTGTCGCTTCTGCGAAAATCGGCGTCGGCTGAACAGAAGAGTCGCCACCTTTCGTTATTTATCCCTCAGAGCGGGAAAGGAAACGATCCGAAAAACCTTACGAAAAAGGGTAAGACAAGGTCGTCGCAACCATTGTCTGGGTTCGGGAGTCGGTTACGCAAGGGGAAGGTATTAGCACCCCTCACGTTCGTCGTACTCGACGGGATCCACGCTTGTTGGTTTGTCTACGGGTGAAAAACATTCTATCTACGGCTGCTAAATCTAAACGGGAAAGAAATTGACTCGATAGAGCGTCGCACTCTATGCCTACGTATTCTCATAAGAGAATGAAAAATCAGAGTCGACGTAGTTCGGGAAACTACGGGTTAGTTTGCTCGGCAAGACGTCGCGTCTTGGGCCTACGTATTCTCTTCAGAGAAATCAGAGCATGACGTAGTTCAGGCTAACTACGGCTAGATAGGGTGTTCTCGGTCACACGGGGGTGAGAGAAATGATTGACGATACTAGCGTACGCATTCTAGCAGTTAGGTGGACGCTGCTCGACCATTGGAGACTTAGGCGTACCTGTTTGCGGTAGAACGGACGTAGTATCTTGGGTTTCGAGGTATGGGAACCTACGGGAACTAGAACTACGGTCTGGTCTCAAATGCACTCGGGCAAGAGAAAAGGATAACATCAGTCGTCAGCGGGAAAGTCTCGATCGCACAGCAGCGAGATAACAAAAGGTTAGTTGTTAGTGTGCTCGCTAGGATATCGCATCCTATGCCTACATATTCTCATCAGAGAAAATCAGAGCAGCTGTAGTTCAGCCTAACTACGGGTAGAACGGAGACCACAGCGCAAATCTCGTTTTATTAATATTCTGAAAGAAATTACAATGATTGAGTACAGGAAAATAAACTCCCAAAAAATCTTATCCATCTAATATGGAAAATCTAATGAAAAATAGTCCCCTAACAAGTGGACATCTAAATCTACTTCTAAAAATGTAAAAAGTCCCCTAACAAATGGACATTTAAAACTACTTCTAAAAATGTAAAAATAAACTCTATGAGAATATATCCTAAAAAGAAACTATTAAAAATACTATTATTTTTATATTTCACTATTTTTTATTACATATTCTTTTCTACTTATATTCTATTTTTGTATTACATACTCTTTTCTTATACTCTTTTTCTAAAGAAAATCTAAGCTAAGAAAATAAAAGAAAATAATAATAAAAAACAAAGAAAACAAAAGGGGTGTAAACTGCAGCAGGAGGGGTATACAGCAAAAACAATACAAGGAACTGGGCCCAGCCCAGCAAAAATGAAACAGAAACGGGGAGGGGGTGTAGAAGGAAAACGGAGGGTGTGATCAGAAATTGTTTCAGGGCCCAGCCCAGTAGCCAAATGACAACAAAAACGGAGGTTTATCGTCAAAAAACGGGGGCGTACGGACCGAAGAAGCCAATGGGCCCAACCCAATTCACATAGCCCTCTCACCTTGCTTCCTCTCAGAACCCTAATTCCCTCACACTACTGTTCACGGCGCCGTCCCAAACTCTCCTCTCCAACATGCGCCGTCACCTTCAATCTCTATCTCGTTCATCAATCCCTTTCTCTGTTCGTCCTCTCACCATCCTCTTTCAGTCTCTCAATCTCATCTTCGTTTCTCCCTCACAATACCTCTATCAAACTCCACCTTCTTTTTATTAATCCACAAAAGGAAAAAAGAAGACTATGTTGAAACCCGGATAAAGTGAACCCCTGGATGCATGTGAAGATTTGGACCGATGATGATTGTTATGGAGATTCGTGGTTGCATGCTGTAGATCGTGAGAGATTTGAGGATCTTGTTCGTGGTTTGAAGACGCGGTGAGGATTCTTGACGATAAATCTGGAAAACTCATTATCTGATGATTCTTGGATGTTCTTGAAATCTGGACGAAGACTCTCGTTGCTTTCTGGGAAAACTATGGGAGAAGATGGAGAACGACGAACACATGATGAACAGATGAATATCGGAGTGATGAAGTTGATGAAGACGATCTAGTAACTTCTGGGAAGTTGAAGAACACATGACGTTTTGAAGGTGTTGATGAGGATTCCGGCGAGATGAAGATCCTGATGAATCTTGATGATGAGAGTTGAAGATTGTGAAGAATCTGGGAATAACAACAACGAATCTGGAGTCTCCTTGGATGTTCTTGAAATCTGGAAATCTGATGAACTCTGAAGAATTTCTGGCGAAATCTGGATGAAGATGGATGTTGATCATCGGCGTTTTCTGGAGATGTTTGAAGATAGGATGAAGAACGCGGTGGTTTTCTGGAGAATCATGAGAATTCTGGCGACGGTTATTGATTCAGGCGACAGTTATTGTTTGTTTCCGGCGAGGTATGCAGTTTCCGGCGAGGGTTGTTGTGACAACTGCCGTGAGAACCACCGTGGGTCTTGCTGGTGATGCTCTCCGGCGTGTTTGCATGCGCTCCAGTGGGGTCTCCGGCGAGGGGGGACGCGTGGCAACGCGCATGCAGAGGGAGGATGGCGTGAGGACGCGTGGCAATGGTGGAGGCGAGAGGGAGTGGCACGTGTTCTGAAACGTGGCTTATGGAGGAAGGGATCTGAGGAATACGTGGAAGCTGGGAGAAAGAAAAACGTGGATAAAAAAAAGTGGGACCTTAGCATGAAACGTGGAAGCTTTATACGGGTGACACCTGGACTGGACAAACTGGGCCTCCAAAAATTGACACACGGCCCATGAATTGGATTCAGACTGCATGATTAATGACCCTAATTATCACTTGATTAATCCTAATGAAAATTCAAAAACTGCAATTAAATCTTAAATGAAAATTAAACTAATCTAATCCTAATTAATCTAACAAAGAGGATTAACCTAAAAACTCTATTAATCTCTAATTAATCTCTAAACTAATAAAAATAGAAAAAAAAACTCTAATCATTTCCTATAAATTCCTAAACAACTAAAAAAATAGAAAATTCTATTAATTTCTATTCAAAACTCTATTAAAAGAAAATCATTTAAAAACTCTACTTAATATCTAAAAAATGATTTATTCTTAAATCTATCATCTAAAATGATTAAAGAAAATCCTAAAAAAGGAATTAAAACTATTTAAAAAACACTTAATATCTATTAAAAATCTAACTAATACCTAGAAAAATCAATTAAACATATTAAAAAATTCCAGAAAATAAGGGAAAAACCCTAAAAAAAACGAGGAAGCCGATTAAATTGATTAGCGACTATATCGAAATAAACGGTAAAAACCCGGACACCGAGATGTCCCCAAAAACAATAGTGAGAGCTGAAAACACCGGGACGAACACCGATTCTCAAAATACGTCCTCGTATTGGTCTGAAATGCTATCAGAGGGCTGTGATCCCGATAAAGTCAATCTGACTGGAAAAAATGCAATGTACGTGGTATGCAAATGTGAAATGAAATGAGTCGAAACATGAGCCAAATCGCGATGAGTAGTTGGTCAAATTTTGGGGTGCAACAGCTGCCCCTATTCAAGCGGCTTGGACCTGAAGGGTTGAAGAGCGAACGGCTTTCAATCATTCAAAGGTAGAAGACGGTCGAATACCAAAGAACCCGGAAATTTGCCAACTACACAAGTACACGGTACTCTGGTGGGAACAAATCTTCGAACACTGAAATAATAGCTGCACGGCAACTAGCTGGAGACATACTGATCTGAACCTTGTCGTCAGTTATCCACATCAAATTCCTCTATCATTGTCATCAGACACCTGACCTCGCCGTCAGGCATTCATGAAAATAAAGCGTCTGACATCGCCGTCGGACAACCAAAACACCCAACATCGCCGCTGGAAAACTAAATCACCTGACATCGCCGCCAGAAACAAACATCCAACATTGCCGCTGGAGAATCAAACTACCCGACATCACCGTCAGACAAGCATCCAACCTCGCCGCTGGGAAACCAAACTATCTGACATCACCGTCAGACAAACATCCAACCTCGCCGCTAGGAAACCAAACTATCTGACATCACCGTCAGAAAAACATCCAACCTCGCCGCTGGGAAACCAAACTATCTGACATCACCGTCAGACAAGCATCCAACCTCGCCGCTGGGAAACACCCGACATCGCCGTCAAGTACTCAAAATAATCTGACTTCGCCGTCAAGTTCTCAAATATAGTCTTCTGACTTCGCCGTCAACTCTCCATCGTCTGACCTCGCCGTCAGGGTGAAGAAACCCATTGGGAAAATATGAACTTGAACAATGGACTCTGTTGGAGAGAATGATAAGGTGAACACGCGTCAACGATCCTGCTGGAGGTCTGGATACCACACACAGGTGAACAATACTCTGGTCGGTAGGAACATCTTCGACACTGAGCATAACAGTTGCACGGCAACCCTACTGGGGAATTGGTCACACGGTAACCAGTAATACATAGTCGATCATGCCATCAGGCATTCAAAGAACACTGTCGGGCATCAGCCGGACTTCAACCATCAGGTTGATCATGCTATCAGGCATTCAAAGAAACTGTCGGGCATCAGCCGGACTTCAACCATCAGGTTGATCATGCCATCAGGCATCCAAAGAAATCTGTCGGGCATCAGCCGGACTTCAACCATCAGGTTGATCATGCCATCAGGCATTCCGCATTACTGTCAGGCATTAGCCGGACTTCATCAGCAAGTCGGGAATAGAATTCTTGGTCAATCATGAGCCAACTAGGAACATCTAAACCTCTGCCATCAGGCACTCCGCATCAGCTGAGAGAACTGCTTCATTAACACGGTCAGACTTCAATCATGGAGTCTTCAAGGGAGGTTTCAACTTCGCCGTTAGAAAACCTGCTGGGGATGATGCATCGCCGCTGGGGATTTTGGAGAACTATCAAGTAACTCCGCTCCGGGGGTCCAGAAATCATTCTGGATGAATCAACTCTGATGAGGACTTCAAGAATCATCTTGGACAAATAACTCCGTCGGGGACTTCAAGAATCATCTTGAACCGATAACCATTCTGGAGATTTCAGGAATCATCCTGAGCGACCACTCTGTTGGGGATTTCAGGAATCATCCTGAGCAACCTTTACTGGGGACTCTAAGTATCAACTTGAGCAACCAACTCTGGTGACTGCACTGGGGATCTTAAGAATCATCTTAAGCAAACAGCCCTGCTGGGGAATTCAAGAATCATCTTGAACCGAAGACTTCACTGGGGACCTCAAGAATCATCTTGAGCAAGCGACCTCGCTGGGGGGAATTCAAGAATCATCTTGAGCCAAACCATTCTGAAGAGGAACATCTGCAACACAAGGACGGTGGCGACCTGGCTCATGTTTCGTATGCAAATGCTTTGATAATGACGTAATACTCCACACGGTGGAAATGCTACGCGTTTTCAGGGTAAATGCTATGCAATCATGCAAAATGCTATGGCCCCATCAGCAAAATAAATGCTGAAGGGAGAAGCCTCCTGTCAAGGAGAAAGGACCACCAATCTCAATTGGACTCCGCCTGGGGAAATGATCTTCAGCTGACTGATGCGGGGGAACGAAGCTCTACGAGAACCTAAACCTGCTCATCTGGGTATTCAAACCACAACTGCTGAGGAAAAACGATATCAATCGCAGAAATAAACTGCGCGGCCTTCGCGACTAAACTTTCCTGGAGATAACGACTACGATGGGGAAATACAGCATCAGCTGTTCAACATTCTACTGAGGAAAACCAATCATGGTCTGAGCAGCTTCTAAGGATTCGGCTCTCTTGGGGATCTGCGAACTCGGCTGGGGAAGAAGAAATCATTCTGCTTACCGAGGAGAATACGGCTCTGGTGGGGAATCTCAATTCCTATGGAGACTTCATTCTTGCACCATCAGTTGCTGCACACTGCAGTGTACGAGTAGTTTCCTACGAGACCTGCACTTGTGACCCGGTACTGGGGGATGAACACGCGCTTCAGCGCCTGACTCAGCTGAGGAGATGACGTTCCTTCAGGATACCTCTGGTTGGGGGAGAGAATCTTCTCTGCTTGGGGATACATATCCATGCTCCTGATCTCGCGTTCAGACTCTGCGGGGAGAGAATGCTGAACTTTATCGGGGATATCAATCCTGATCTGCTGAGGGTAATCTTGCATACGCCTTACGGAGACTGACCCTTCTGGGTAACACCTGTTGGACTATCAACACTGCTGGGGATATCAATCCTTAGCTACTCATTGTACAACTCTGACGGAGATATACTGATCCTATCAAGGAAACACCTCTGGCGTCTGCGGAAGATAACAATCGATCACTGAAATTGAATCTCACTTCACTGAGGAAAACAACCCTGAATGGTCCTTTTTGAACACCCTAAGTCCTTATAGGGTACGAAGCAATCTGCTGAGCAATAACTCTTCTATGGCTGACATCAAAATCTACCCGTCTGGAGATTACTCAGTGATGGAATCAACAGCGGCCTCTGCCTGAGGAATGAGTCAATGACCTGGACTCGGAGGGAAAATGAGTCAAACTTGGACTCTGTGGGGATACAACCTTGCATCAGTCCCACTGCTGGGGAAATAAACCCAAATTTGTCGGTCAAGGGAAAGCTTCAGTCTCAACCCGCTTGAAAATAGCACATCAGGGTAATCAATGTTTAATGCTTGGGATGGCCATACTCTGCCGGGAATATCAATCAGACCCGCTGAGGATAATCTTGATCCTACTCTGATAAGGGATAAGTGCCATCTCAACTTGCTACAATCTCAAACTGCTCAGGGGAAACAGTCTCAAACTGTACGCCTCTGCTGAGAAAACAATCCTGATTCAACAACATCAACACAGGGAATACATAATGCCAATCATGGGGCTGAGATCACTCGAGCCTTGTGTCGGGGAATGTGACAACATACGGGTCACTAGGAATCATCGTGTCGGGTACAATTAGGCTTTTTTCTGGTTTAGGGATAGGTTTATTAACAAAATGGATTTGAAGGGAACATACTAGACGAGAACTAGCATCCGAGGTGGACTGCCAGACGGGAATTTTCCAGACGGGAACTGGGCTTACGGGTTTTGGATATCAGACGGGAATTAATTTCTGGTTTGCCAGACAAGAACTGGGCTTTAAAACTGTGTTGGCCAGACGAGAACTGGTTAAACAATAGGTTACAGAAAAGGTGACCAGACAGGGCTGGTTTCTGGTTTGGATTTCAGACGAGAACTGATCTCTGGTTTGCCAGACGAGAACTGGACTTCGAAACGATTTGGTTACAAGGTTCAGCCAAGTAATCGGTTAGGCTGTAGGATAACAATCCAATGACAGCAAGGCTTCTTCAGAAGGTTTAGGTTTTTGGTAGGGTAATGACACGATTTCCCGACACTCAACTCTGGTTAGGGTGAACAAATTCATTTGCACAACTTGCCCCAGTGCAATTCAACTTGCCTCAATCCGACTCTTGGGAAAATTCATTCTGAATAGAAAGCAGCTGGCGACGAGACAATCTTCAGATGGCCTGCCCCAACATCTGTACAACGGAAGGATTCATCCTCAATCAATCAACTCTCAGCACGGTTGGTTTCAGTATACTTCTGAAGTAGCTTGCCCCTGAACGAGCGGCGAGCGACTCAACATGCCCTGATTGAACACTGGAGGGATCTGCCCTCAAATCACAAGAGTTCTGGATAACTGCCCCTGATTGGGTCTCGAGAAGATTCACTTCTGACCCTTCTGCTTCTTGAACAAACTGTCCCATAATCAACCGATGCTTCGGGACTGGTACTCAGACTAACTTATTCCAAACTCTCTGGAAGTCAATGCCCCAGATTCACAGGGTTTCACGGTATACCATTCTGATCCAGACTTCTGACGATTCAGTCCTGATTGACTATTCCCTGTTGGAGTTCCTTCGTATCAACTACTGACCTGCAATTAAAATTGTTCATTCACGAATGGTAATTTTAATGCAGTGTTCATGCAGATTTTGAAAAAATGTACTGTCACTCATTTACGTGTCATGCTAGTGAGTGAAGAATGAACCAAAGAGTTCAAACGTAGTGCTGATTCGATCAGTGAAAAATACAACCAGGATATGATTAGCAAATCATGCAGGAGTCAGGTTACTCAACCTTATCGTAATGCGCTTTCAGAATAAACCCTGCCTCAATTAGGTCTTTTAAGGGTTGTATCGTGGTCGGGTTCACGGTTCGTGAAACAAAGGATATTTGGCTCAAATTATGATTTGTACCCACCCTTTCTACGTGATGATCTCCGATCCTAAATTTCAGCTAACTTAGCTCGAGCGCTCGCCTCTTCGAGAGGTATGTTGAATATTGGGAACAACTGGTTAAAGAATTCATAAGGTGTTTCGGAGTGACAGTTACTCCTTTTTTGTTTCGGTGTCTGTATCCACACGACTTTGTCCTTGTTCGAGGATTTTTTCTTTTTATATCCTTTCTTTTTCATTCTTTTGATTCCCTAACTTTTGCCTAGACTGACTCTTCAGAGTTCTTTTCGATTTTTCTTTTGAAGTCTAGCGGGATGCCCTGATTTTTTTACCTAAGTATTTGCTTTCCAGCTTTTCTCTTTTACTTAGCGGGCTTTCTTATTCTTTTTATTTTTTTTCTTGGAACAAGTCGTGCGACACTGGCTGTCCGGATTCATCTGAGAGGTTTATAACTGTCTCACTCCTGATTGGTGAGGTTTAACCATTGTGGTTGACGAGGTACGACCTCTGGGGAGGAATACGATGTGATTGGTCCTCGAAAGGCAACACTCCTCTATAAGACTTGAACGCTCGATCAAGCTAACTGACAACTACCCTGCCCCGGGTTAAGATGCGAGGGTTTAAAAATCCGAAAAAAAACTCCTACTTCTCGGCTCGAAGTGGTTAACAAGGGATTCTCTTCCTTATCTCTCCGGTGTTTAGGGGATTTGAAACAATGCCTTGTACGTCATCGGCAAGGTTTTATCTGAAAGCATACGATCATCGGTTATGAGTATTCAGTTTCGTCATCCTCCCTCCAATCTTTGCTAATCATAGTGATAAAATGGAGTGAATAAAGTGCAAGTGTCAGTGCAATGCAGTAAATGAGTGACAACGACATGATTAATTCAGAAAAATGCATAGTCACTTTATTAATATTACCGTTCGAAACAAACAATGTTTAACAGCAAGTAGTAACTAACAGAAAAGAAACTACAAATGCAAATGATAAAAAGTCCGAGGACTGCCAATGCTGAGGACGTCTGCCCGTCCAGACCACTGGTCTCTGGAAATAACCCTCTGAATCTGCGAGCTCAAACGGCTGAGGGGTTGTCATGCATAACCAAAACTCCATCTGGAAAGGAAATGCACCCTTTGTCGATCAACTGTTGCACTTTTGCCTGAAAAGCTTTGCAATCTTCAGTTGAATGCCCTGGAGATCCACCATGGTAACCACACTGAGCATGGGGATTGTACCCAGGAGGGTAAGGCTCTGGCACGGGCTTGAGAGCTTTAGGTTCCACCAAAGAATTCTGAATCAAATGTGACAGAATCTGGCTATACGGCACAGGCACCGGATGAGAAGGAGCATTCCTTCGTTCCAAGTTGTTACGAGGTCGGTTCTGATTCTGACGCTAACTCTGATAACCTCGGCCACGGGCTCGTGGATTTGCAAGAGGAGCAACATAAGGTTCCCGATGTGGTGCCCTAGGCACAATTGTCTGTCCAGAATAACGAGACACGGAGGATACTGACCGCTGAGAAGACGAAGAACCAACAGATTTCACTGATTCGTCTCGAGGATACCCAACATCATTCATGATTGTGTTGCCCACAACTCCTTCTTCGGTTTGAAAGCTACAGAGAGATTCAGTTTCACTAGCCTGACCGCCCGAAACATTCTGGATTCTTCCAGTCTTTACACCATACTCGATGGGCTCTCCTGCCCTTACCAATTCAGAGAAATTTGGTGCAACTCCAAGCATTCTTTCGAAGTACGGGCTCTGCAAGGAGTTTACGAACATGCCTTTCAGCTCTTGGTCTAGAAGCGGTGGTTGCACTCTGGCAGCAAATTCTCTCCATCTTTGAACATACTTCCTGAAAGGTTCATTGTTCCCTTGAGACAATTCTTGTAGCTGCATGCGACTATGAGCTTCATCAAGATTGTAATCATACTGTTTCAGGAAAGCATTGGCTAAACCCACCCATGATCGGATCTGATCACTCTCTAACTGCATATACCAACTCAGAGATGCCCTAGTCAGACTGTCCTGAAAGCAGTGAATCATCAACTTGTCGTTGTGCACAAACGAAGTCATTCTTCGGCAGAACATCACCAAATGTTGCTTCGGGCAACTATCTCCTTTGTACTTTTCAAACCTCGGCATTCTGAACTTCGGAGGTAACACTAGGCCAGGAACCAGACACATGTCTGCAGCACTAGGGCTAACAGCGTCTTTACCTTTCAAGGCTTTGAATCTTTCATCCAATGCGCGAAACCTTCTAGCATACACGGGAGCTAATGGGTCTTCATTCTTTGCTATCAGGACCTCTCTTCGGGACTTTGGCACAGGGAAGGCAAAACCCTGGTAGTCTGAGATATCAACAGAAGGAGAACGTTTACCTCGGACAACAAACTGCTCACGTAGACCTCGGTCTTCAACAGAAGGCTGTACAAGCTGAGCTGCAGTAAGGTTGTTCACTTGCGGATAGTCTTCGTCATGCGTAGATCCATACAAAGGATTGGACGTCACAGTGAAACCCGACAAGGTATCAACAAACTAGAAGCTGCTCTCTGACATAACTACCAACAACTGTCAACTGACTTCACTGCTTGACTCTGATCAGATCTGCTTCAAATCCCTTGGTCGTCTTCAATACTCACCTTCAGAATCAAAACAACGGCCGGATAAGAGCTCTGACTAGCTGGCAAATGACATGCAATATGATGCAGGAATGCTTATGCAAATGCAATGCAAGATGCAGCAAACACGGAATCACAACCCCCACAAAGCTCTGATTGCTGCTGCGCTGCTGACGGAATAAGTCTGCTTTGACGAGAGAAAACCAAGATATCGGGTAGGCTGGAAGTCAAGTTTCCTGCAAAAACCCTCCCACTCACGGGTATGGACCTAAACTGACTCAAGTTCGGCATCCTATGCGTTCATCAGCGTCACAGACTTTCAAGAGGGGTGATACGATACCTAGAAGGTATGGCATCACCAGCTCATGAAGCGGCCTCACTTAGCTGAATCACAAATGATCGGTTCCCATAATCGACAATCCACCAAACCAGCAACCGTCTCAACCCAAAGGGTTGAAAGAGAAGCCAACCGGGAGAACCTCGTCTGAGCGTGGATTTCATGAGACACTAGTGCCTGCAAAGCAAGCACGCGCCCACTAATTTCCACTCTAAGTCTATGGTGCACTCAAGCCTGGGTCTGGCTTCTCACTCATCAGAACTCCCATCCCATAACAGCACAATAGCAACAGATAATAATATAGTGCGGGAAATGTAAATACATCAGTAAAATACAACACAGAAATAAACACCCACAGACACGCAAACAAGCGCTAGGATTGACTCTCTTAGGGGACGTTGGATCCCACATGCATAAGGAACCATCACAGTCCCCAGCAGAGTCGCCAGCTGTCGCTTCTGCGAAAATTGGCGCCGGCTGAACAGAAGAGTCGCCACCTTTCGTTATTTATCCCTCAGAGCGGGAAAGGAAACGATCAGAAAAACCTTACGAAAAAGGGTAAGACAAGGTCGTCACAACCATTGTCTGGGTTCGGGAGTCGGTTACGCAAGGGGAAGGTATTAGCACCCCTCACGTCCGTCGTACTCGACGGGATCCACGCTTGTCGGTTTGTCTACGGGTGAAAAACAATCTACCTATGGCTGCTAAATCTAAACGGGAAAGAAATTGACTCGATAGAGCGTCGCACTCTATGCCTACGTATTCTCATCAGAGAATGAGAAATCAGAGTCGACGTAGTTCGGGAAACTACGGGTTAGTTTGCTTGGCAAGACGTCGCGTCTTAGGCCTATGTATTCTCTTTAGAGAAATCAGAGCATGATGTAGTTCAGGCTAACTACGGCTAGACAGGGTGTTCTCGGTCACACGGGGGTGAGAGAAATGATTGACGATACTAGCGTACGCATTCTAGTAGTTAGGTGGACGTTGCTCGACCATTGGAGACTTAGGCGTACCTGTTTGCGGTAGAACGGACGTAGTATCTCGGGTTTCGAGGTATGGGAACCTACGGGAACTAGAACTACGGTCTGGTCTCAAATGCACTCGGGCAAGAGAAAAGGATAACATCAGTCGTCAGCGGGAAAGTCTCGATCGCACAGCAGCGAGAGAATAAAAGGTTAGTTGTTAGTGTGCTCGCTAGGATATCGCATCCTATGCCTACATATTCTCATTAGAGAAAATCAGAGCAGCTGTAGTTCAGCCTAACTACGGGTAGAACGGAGACCACAGTGCAAATCTCGTTTTATTAATATTCTGAAAGAAATTATAATGATTGAGTACAGGAAAATAAACTCCTAAAAAATCCTATCCATCTAATATGGAAAATCTAATGAAAAATAGTCCCCTAACAAGTGGACATCTAAATCTACTTCTAAAAATGTAAAAAGTCCCCTAACAAATGGACATTTAAAACTACTTCTAAAAATGTAAAAATAAACTCTATGAGAATATATCCTAAAAAGAAACTATTAAAAATACTATTATTTTTATATTTCACTATTTTTTATTACATATTCTTTTCTACTTATATTCTATTTTTGTATTACATACTCTTTTCTTATACTCTTTTTCTAAAGAAAATCTAAGCTAAGAAAATAAAAGAAAATAATAATAAAAAACAAAGAAAACAAAAGGGGTGTAAACTGCAGCAGGAGGGGTATACAGCAAAAACAATACAAGGAACTGGGCCCAGCCCAGCAAAAATGAAACAGAAACGGGGAGGGGGTGTAGAAGGAAAACGGAGGGTGTGATCAGAAATTGTTTCAGGGCCCAGCCCAGTAGCCAAATGACAACAAAAACGGAGGTTTATCGTCCAAAAACGGGGGCGTACGGACCGAAGAAGCCAATGGGCCCAGCCCAATTCACATAGCCCTCTCACCTTGCTTCCTCTCAGAACCCTAATTCCCTCACACTACTGTTCACGGCGCCGTCCCAAACTCTCCTCTCCAACATGCGCCGTCACCTTCAATCTCTCTCTCGTTCATCAATCCCTTTCTCTGTTCGTCCTCTCACCATCCTCTTTCAGTCTCTCAATCTCATCTTCGTTTCTCCCTCACAATACCTCTATCAAACTCCACCTTCTTTTCATTAATCCACAAAAGGAAAAAAGAAGACTATGTTGAAACCCGGATAAAGTGAACCCCTGGATGCACGTGAAGATTTGGACTGATGATGATTGTTATGGAGATTCGTGGTTGCATGCTGTAGATCGTGAGAGATCTGAGGATCTTGTTCGTGGTTTGAAGACGCGGTGAGGATTCTTGACGATAAATCTGGAAAACTCATTATCTGATGATTCTTGGATGTTCTTGAAATCTGGACGAAGACTCCCGTTGCTTTCTGGGAAAACTATGGGAGAAGATGAAGAACGACGAACACATGATGAACAGATGAATATCGGAGTGATGAAGTTGATGAAGACGATCTAGTAACTTCTGGGAAGTTGAAGAACACATGACGTTTTGAAGGTGTTGATGAGGATTCCGGCAAGATGAAGATCCTGATGAATCTTGATGATGAGAGTTGAAGATTGTGAAGAATCTGGGAATAACAACAACGAATCTGGAGTCTCCTTGGATGTTCTTGAAATCTAGAAATCTGATGAACTCTGAAGAATTTCTGGCGAAATCTGGATGAAGATGGATGTTGATCATCGGCGTTTTCTGGAGATGTTTGAAGATAGGATGAAGAACACGGTGGTTTTCTGGAGAATCATGAGAATTCCGGCGACGGTTATTGATTCAGGCGACAATTATTGTTTGTTTCCGGCGAGGTATGCAGTTTCCGGCGAGGGTTGTTGTGACAACTGCCGTGAGAACCACCGTGGATATTGCTGGTGATGCTCTCCGGCGTGTTTGCATGCGCTCCGGTGGGGTCTCTGGCGAGGGGGGACGCGTGGCAACGCGCATGCAGAGGGAGGATGGCGTGGGGACGCGTGGCAATGGTGGAGGCGAGAGGGAGTGGCACGTGTTCTGAAACGTGGCGTATGGAGGAAGGGATCTGAGGAATACGTGGAAGCTGGGAGAAAGAAAAACGTGGATAAAAAAAAGTGGGACCTCAGCATGAAACGTGGAAGCTTTATACGGGTGACACCTGGACTGGACAAACTGGGCCTCCAAAAATTGACACACGGGCCATGAATTGGATTCAGACTGCATGATTAATGACCCTAATTATCACTTGATTAATCCTAATGAAAACTCAAAAACTGCAATTAAATCTTAAATGAAAATTAAACTAATCTAATCCTAATTAATCTAACAAAGAGGATTAACCTAAAAACTCTATTAATCTCTAATTAATCTCTAAACTAATAAAAATAGAAAAAAACTCTAATCATTTCCTATAAATTCCTAAACAACTAAAAAATAGAAAATTCTATTAATTTCTATTCAAAACTCTATTAAAAGAAAATCATTTAAAAACTCTACTTAATATCTAAAAAATGATTTATTCTTAAATCTATCATCTAAAATGATTAAAGAAAATCCTAAAAAAGGAATTAAAACTATTTAAAAAAACACTTAATATCTATTAAAAATCTAACTAATACCTAGAAAAATCAATTAAACATATTAAAAAATTCCAGAAAATAAGGGAAAAACCCTAAAAAAACGAGGAAGCCGATTAAATCGATTAGCGACTATATCGAAATAAACAGTAAAAACCCGGACACCGAGATGTCCTCAAAAACAACAGCGAGAGCTGAAAACACCGGGACGAGCACCGATTCTCAAAATACGTCCTCGTATTGGTCTGAAATGCTATCAGAGGGATGTGATCCCGATAAAGTCAATCTGACTGGAAAAAATGCAATGTACGTGGTATGCAAATGCGAAATGAAATGAGTCGAAACATGAGCCAAATCGCGATGAGTAGTTGGTCAAATTTTGGGGTGCAACAATGAGCAACTTCTGATTGTTGGTGTAAGCTGCCATCTTTTGGAAGTAAATGACTAGATGGACTCTTGGGCATGAGTGACCTTGATACTTCACAAACTCAGGAGTCTTGAATTTGGCAGGCAGAACAAGACCGAAAACTAGACACATATTGTCGGCATCAACATTGAAGAAATCAGTACCCTCGACAACTTGGAGTCTCTTGTTTATGATCTGAAACTGTTCACGGGTAATCTCAAGCTCAACAAAGTCTTCCTGGTCTCCTCCTTGAGCACCAATAGCATTATACTCTTGGACATTCTGGTTAACAGTATGGACCACAGGTCTGGCCTCGGTAAGGATGGGAGCTTGAAAAAACCGGTCTGACAGTCTGACCAATTGTAGCAGCAAATGCAACAGGTGGAGAGTAATTAGGAGGTAAACCAAACTCGGGCCAAGTAAATGGTGGCACTTGAACAGGAGGCGGATCAGCACTTGAAACTTCCTGAATGACGGTTCTCTGAGGAGGTTCTCCTCTAACAATCAATACTTGAAGCATATCGGTAAGCCTGGTCATGTCTGCTTTCAACTCATCGATCTCCATTCGGACTTCTGCATTATGTTCCTCTTGTTCTGACATCAGGCATTTATAGTTAGCTCTAGTCTAATATATGTGTCGAGGAATCAGCTTGACGACTCAAAGGAACACTAGAAGGCGAGAGAACCGAGAATGAGAAACCGGGGGAAAATGCAATGCAAAGATGTGATACTAATGCCATGCAATGGTCTCAAGAATTTCAAAGGTCGATTGCAAACATTTTTTAGGAAAGTTGGAAAGGTTTTAAACTTTGAAATGTAGGACTTTTGAATTTGCAAAGGACTGTCGAATTCCTTGAAACTAGGAATGATGTTTTATGAATGCCATGCACAAATACACACAAGCAAACAAAGGTCCTAGGTTAGAGGGACAATGAATGGAGTTAAGGTCTACCCATCCCAAAGGTATGCACTATAGGATAGTTGTACCTGCAGAACAAGGTTTTAAATAAATGCCCAAAGTCATCATTCCATCTTTCGGATATTATCAATTTTCCAATTGACTCGGTGGTTAATAATATTCTCAAGAGAACCTCTTTCAAGTGTAGTATCACGTAGCAACTATTTTGGGATTACTCTCTCATAGTTCCCGCACTACGTCCTAGATAAGGCCAAGGTGGTGTTAAGGTACTACGGTCTCCAGTATCACAGACTCCAATTGACAATAGTAAAAGTTTTCATGATTACTCGTTCAACCGAACCATTTTCGAAAGGGTCTCAACTGAGCGGTGATTCTCAAGTCAGCTTGGTCGGGACTCACTCCCTATAAGCCTTGTCGAATATATCACCTTCCTATAATAATGTCACTCAAGTTCGGGTGTAGAACTTATCTCACAACAAATAGTACAACCCCAATCAAGGTACAATATATATATATATATATATATATATATATATATATATATATATATATATATATATATATATATATATATATATATATATATATATATATATATATATATATATATATATATATATACAATTAAATAATAAAGCCAATATTAAACATGAACAAGTTAGGGATAACCCTCAAAAGTAAGGACTCCCCAGTGAAGTTGCCATTTTCTGGGTGGAAATAGGATATCAAACTATTAATTAGTTTGAATCATAATTTTTAATTCACAACCGACTTTGATTTATCCGAAGGAAAAGGTCAAAAGAAGGAAAACCTAATTTTTGCATCATAAACACAATGCGGGGAGAGATCTAGGTAAGGGGTTGGTTAAGCTTAGGGAAGGTATTAGCACCCTAAACTTCTGTAGTACTCTACAGGAACCTTTTGCTTAAATTTGACTATGTGGCTTTAATTATTTGCTTGAGGGTATATATGCTAAGGGTTAGAAGTGACTAAGAGACCTAAGAGTTAGTCCTAAGTTTACTCGGCAAGATTCACATGTTGTGCCTACGTATCCAGGGTAGGGAATGGAATCAGAGTAATCGTAGTTCCCCTTGAAAGGGAGGTTAGAAACGTCTTGACTGTGGTCAAGATTTCAATGGGGAATAAGCATTTCTTAAGGAAACGCTTACGTGGAGTCTTGAGACTCCTATTTCTACGTTGAAATTGTTAATTAAAATTAGGGTTAAATTAGGGATTCTGCGGCGGGAAACCCTAAACAGAGTACGGAGACTCTTTGACCTAAAGCTAGGGTAAATGACGTTTTTGTCTACGGCGGGACACCTAGGCTATTAGGGTTTTGAAACGGTCAAAGGTTAGGACTATTGACTCGGCGGTCAAACGGTTTAGACCTAATCCCTCGGAAGGACACAACTGTAAATGATGCAAATGATGAGGAGTTATTATATGGCAATATGAAAATATGATAAAGTGTAAAAACAGTGCGGAATTGAAATGCAGGAAATAATGAAAACAGTAAAGAGAAAAAAAAGTAGCGCGACGACCACTCGCGTAAATTACAAATCCCAAAAATGCCAAAAATAAATAACTGCGATGATAGTCTCGCGTGATTATAACCATAAATACAAAAATTAATGATGGAATGGCAAACACATGAACAAAAATTAACCGACGGTCCGACTAAAATTAAACTGGAGGATTAAGAACTCTTTATTATTTTTTTTGGTTATTATTAACAAAGAGAAAAGAATAATTTATTTTTGTATTTTTATTTATAAAAGACCAATTATTTTTAATTTTTTTGAAAAGAAAAGTCCATTTAATTTTTTATAAACCATTATTAGTAATCACTAAAAAATCTTAACCTTTTTTAAAACAAGTTCTATTTTTATTTTTATGAAATAGCAAATTCTCTTTCCTAAAAAAATTAATTGACTAAAAGTGACTTTAATTAAAAAAAGTTTTAATATTTAATTTGAAAATGGCTTAAATTTGAAAAAAAAAAGAAAAAATTTCAATTGAAAAGTCTAGTTTTAATGTTAAACTACAAGTTTTAATAAAAAAATATTAACTTTAAAGCTTAATTAACTAAATTATAAAACTAATTAATAAAACTATGTATTATGATTTTGACTAATGAGATAACAGTAACTAATAAAACAAATAAATTAAAATTGGGGAGGGAATCCATGTTTTGCTGAATGGTTCTTTCTTTTACGTTTCTCATTGAAACCTCTTCTTCTTCATTCCGCCGCCGACAGCCATGGAAGGACCTCGAAGCTTTCTGTCTCTTCTTGCATGTCCCTTCTTGTGACTTATTCTTCTTCCATCTCACCTGAAACACACAAAAATTAGAGTAAAACAATTTATTATGATGAAATCTCACATTTACGTATTATCGGTGATGCTTGTTTGCACCGTCAGATTCGAAGGTGGACGATGATGATGGATCCGTCCGTCTGAGTCCTTGATCCGCGTTCGTCCGCCGTTGACGGTGGTAGTGGCTTCCTTCGATGGATTCACGGCCGCCGCGATGGTTCGTGATGTCCGGGTCCTTCTTCTTCCTCGAGGTGATGATGATGAATCGTTGAGGTTCTCTGAACCTCCGCCGCTTCTTGGTTTCGTTTCTTGCTTCTGCTTAGGTTTTCGATCAGAAACCTCTTATCATTTATATGATTTTGTTTCATGATATGGTGGGTTGGATCCGTTTTGGTTGGATTGTTGACTGAGTTGATCCATTGAACATGAGAATTTTCTGGGGGGAAAGCGTTAAAGCCACGTTTGGCAAAACGTTTTTCCTGAAAAATCACTTTTTAAAATAAGCGCTTATTCAATAAGCACTTTTCAAACCAGCTTTTTCCAAAAGCACTTCTCTGGAAAAATTCTCTTTATTTCTCTCTCTCTCTGGTTGCCTTTGAAGAACAAGATGCTTCCGATTTTGGCCATTGACCGATAATCGAATCGGGAGCCGGTTTCGGAGTAATCTGTTACCCTCCCGACACCCGATGATGATGCTACTCTGAGGGTGTCGAAAAATCAAACTAACCGATTAAACTGCTTTTTCTTATTTTTGCAGGTTCGAAGGAAAAATCGGAAAAAAGTCAGAATCGAAAGAGTCGGGAAAAGTCGAAGAAATCAGAGATTTTCAGGAATTTATTTTTATTATTATTTTCTCTATGTAACAATAAAAAATGTAAATTGATATTTTTGTAATTTTATTCTTTTTTTGTAATTTTAATTAGTTATGATTTTTTTTGTAAAGAATAACTATTGTTAATAATAATTCTTTAACTTATTTATTAATTATTTTTGATATGCAATAAAAATTAATGTTAAAGTGCATTCTTTTATTTAAAATATAACATGAAGATATAAGAACTGAAAATAAAATTAAACAAGAGCGAAAATGAGAACAATAAAAAAATGAAATAAAGCTATTATTATTTTTTTTAAACAAAGAAGTTATTTTAAAAGGTGAAATGAAAATACAATAAAATCATGAAATGAAAAATAAAGATTACAAAATGAAATATAAAATGAAATGAAAAATGAAATCATGAAACGAACGAAAATAAAAATAAAACTACAAAATGAAATATAAATGCTTTATAATAAAATGAAACTAAAATGCAATATGATTGATTTAAAATGAACCGAAACGAAATGAAATTACATATTTTTATTAATTCCTAATTCCTCCGATTTATCCGAATAATCCCGTCTCCCATGTAACTCCCGATTAAACCCTCTGGCCATTCAAAGGAAATCCTATCTGGATAAATCCAAACCGTCCGATTAAACTCAAATGATCAAATTCTCCAGCCAACTGCAATCTCGTAGCTGGAATCGATTTTACTTTGAACAGCTCAAATCCTTCTCAATCAAACAATTCCAACTACACATCGGCCCCGACTCACATCAACAACATCCAACAACTCAGATCTCCTTACTACAACTCAAAATTTCGTAAATTGACAGTCGGCTGCAAACAAATGATGATTTTACCCTTCATGAACTAAAGAGCGCGTCACTTGATATTTTCCTGCAAAAATCAAACCAACTACACAAGCTTGTTAGTGACTGGTTAAATGCAATGCAAAAATGCAATGGAATGCAAAATGAACCTAATAATCTCAGGGCAAAATTTGGGGTATTACAACACACAAATAACACTCTTCAAAAAAACATTGTGATAACATCTTCTTCATCTTTCAACCAAATGGAAACATCACAACTGCAACAACAGCAAAAGAACAACGTCGTAGTTCAAAGAAAGAAAAGATAATTGGAAGCAAAGAAGAGAAGAGGACCAAGTTATGACCTACGAAATCATTGACATGAATCCACACTAAAACAGGGTCATGATGTTTCCGACGTGAACCTCCTTCCTTCCGACCTCCTCGAAAACCAACGCATCGCTGCCATCATCAACATTCGGTATCCATGTCGCTGAAGCCGCGCTGAGAAGTGCTTATGCGAGAGAAGATTTGTGAATTGAAGAAGACCCGTTTGGAAAAGGGGGTCAAAGGTTTGCCCTATTTTGGTTTCTCAGATCGATCGCTTAATCTTTTTTTGCTCTTATTTTTCATTTATTTTGACTAGTCCGTTTGGACTTTTGGCTACATCAAGTCCATTAAATTTTCTCATCTTCACCACTATAACTTGTCACCACTACATCAAGTTTTTTTTCTCTAATTAATTATTTAGAATCAAGTTAGAGTTTAATTAACTTAGGTTTGTTTAATTTAGGATTAATATTAAGTATTAGATTAATTCTAGATTTAGGTTTAGTTAGGACTAGAGATTTATTTTGGGAATTAGATTTTAATTACCTTTAGGATATTAATTAGATTTTATTTTATTAAATTAGATTAGTATTAGTTTTAGTTTATTTTAAAACTCTATAGGATTAGTTCTAATTAGAAATTATTTTTAGAATTAGATTTTAGTTTTAATATTTAGATTATAATTTTAATTTTAAATTAGACTAGGAATTAACTTTTGAATTAACATAGGTTTAGACTTTTGACTAATTTTGATTTTCGATTAATTCTTGAATGCATTTGTGAATATTTTTCTAACACTTGTACATATTTCTTGAGTTTAAAACTCGAAGTTGTCTGTAATTGCGTCGCTTTGTGTTTACTTGTTGTTTACCTCCTGTATTCGCATAATCCCTTAGGATTCCTAGCTCGACTTAATTTCCGATTAAGTCTGAGGTAGGAGAGACATTAGGCTTTCAATCCAAGCATGACAATACTAGGTTAGTTTCCCTCTTAATCCTGACTTTAGAGCCACATTGTATGACAACAATTAGGTTTCAATTTCCCTAGATCTTTGTGTACGTCTCTCTCTTCTCACCTCATATTTCTTAATAAAGAATGATAAGCGTCATGCGCTACGAGCCTTAAGTACATGGGGAATGATGAATGGTGGGTTTTTCCTCGCTTGTTTAGAGTGTTTAGCGTATGCCCTTTGGTCGATATGTGACGCATTTGCCCCCGTGTCATAGTCTTTAGTGTGACGTGAGTCTCAAACTAATTCAATCCACTCCACTAAAATTCACAAACAAAATTCGAACCTTTCATCCTTCGGGATTGTTCTTCAAACCTCATATTCAAAAAAGAGTACATTACTTTTTCGTTCTAACGCAAATAGGCATCGTCCCTAACTGTTGGAATGGAGATTTAACGTCGCTCATAAAAAACACTTAACCAACCAGTGGTCTAGTTTACCCGAACTATGTTTGCTCTGATTTCTCATACCAGATGAGAATACGTAGGCACAAGATGACGATGTCTTAGTGAGCACACTTCCATCCTTTCTTCCGTAGTTATCCTAACTACGTTTGCTCTGATTTCTCATACCAGATGAGGATACATAGGCACAAGATGGCGATGTCTTGGCGAGCAACCTCCCCCCATCACCCATAGTTTTCCGAACTACGCTGAATTTGACTTTCCCATTACACGAGGGAATACGTAGGCATAGGGCGACGATGTCCTATCGAGTCTCTTTCTTTTTATTTTATTCTCGTTTCCGTTTAGAAGTAGCTTGTAGATAAATCTCACCCATAGGTTAGACAACAAACATGGATCCCATTGAGTACAATGGACATGAGGGGTGCTCATACCTTCCCCTTGCATAACCGACTCCCGAACCCAAGATTTGGTTGCGATGAATTTGTATTTTCCCACTCTTTTAGGTTTTCTTCGATCGTTTCCTTTCCCTCTCTTTGGGATAAATAATGTTCGATGGCGACTCTTCTATTTTTCTGCCAGGTGTTTTTCGCAGTTGCGACAGAACTCTGTCAGCCAACTAGGCCATGTCTCTCAGGTATTTTGTATCCAATTTCTTCTTAATTGAGTAATCAAGGCCACCAGCGGCCATTTCAACCAACTCATGCTCAAGCACTTATGTAAAACATCTGTCCTTAAGCAAGCAAAACCTATTCAAGTAGTCACTTATTGGCTCAGAGAATTTTCTCTTTATACTGGCCAATTCCTTCAGACTTATTTTCGACTGTCCCATATAGAATTATTCATGGAATAACCTTTCTAGTTGAGTCTAATTGTGAATCGAATTTGCTAGTAGTGTGGTGAACCAAGTAAAGGCATTCTTGGTAAGCGAACTTAGGAGATATTTCATCCTTAGGTTCTCATTGTTAGCAATTTGCCTACCTGTATTAGGTATCTTTCCACATGTTCGAATGTGGACTCACTAGTATCCCCAAAAAACTTAGTAAACTTAGGGACTTTCCATCTAGCGGGTAACTCTGCTTGCAAAACATACTCTGACAATGGCGATGTATAGTTTAGCCTTTGTAGGCCAATATTGACACCATTCCTTGCCATAATTCTTTCAACCATGGCTGCTAGGTTATTGTCTGCTACCACATCCTCACGTTGAACCTGATTTATGACCTCATCAGCGTTTTGGTTTCTATTTACCATCACTACCCTAGGTTCCCTTGGGATTTGTTGCTCAATTCTAGGAGGTTCGACCCTATGTGGTTCAACTTCTACTCCCTGGTTTCCGACCTTCGCCAGGGGTATGTTTCGTTGGACTTGGTTTATTGTGGGATCTTCTTCCAAGACTAACCCTAGGTTTTCTCTTACCCATTCTCTTTGAGTTTGTCGAGGAGGTTGAGGGACACCAAAGAAATCAGCAAGGTGTGCCATTTGCGCTGTCAATTATTGGTTGGTTTGGGTAGTGTTTTGAATTAAGGGATTAAATATAACACCAATTTTTTGGGCAAGCATCTGGTTCATTTCATGATTACTCTTGTCCATTTGTTGCCTTATCACCGCTGCAGAATTGTTGGTGATATTAGGCATTTGGGTAGGAAATCTTGTCCCTAAGGGCTGACTAATTCGACCCTTATTATTAACGCCTGACCCAGATCCATGTAATGGCGAAGTTGCATTCACCACTGGGTATGAGAACATTGACGACAAATTATTTAAATTTTCCATCACTGATGTAGGCATGCAATAAGGCTATTCACGCCCTATTAGAGGCATCGAAAATCCAAGCATATAACGCCTGAATATGTTACTTCCTACTAGAGGGGGGTCATTAGTGCACCCTGCATTCCCACATAAGATAATATGGGTCTGCTTTATGCAATCGACTGCACAGCCATCGTAGACGCCATGGATTGCGCTGGTTCCGAAACTGGCGCTCGAACCATAGTTCCCCTTGTCGAAGACGAATAGGGTGGTTCTTCATTGTTTAATGGATTTTGGTTATTTGGTGAATTTTGATTCACCATCCTTCTTATGTATCTCCTTCTTGCTCTCACTTCATTTTCTGTGGCTATTCTACCACTTCTAAGTCTCATGCAACAAATTTTAAAGAGATAGTAAAAATGAAGAACTTATGCAAAAGATATTTTTAGAAAGAAAAAATATTTTGGACAATAGTACTATCCCACTAGGCATGCCAATTTTTTTACCGTAAAAATTGGTAAACAACCGTTGATCTTCCAAAAATGGTTTACTTGCATGATCAACTAGTGAATCCTTAGGACATAGCTATTGTCAAAATAATTTCTGGAAATGTCATGAATATTTCAACAACGCTCATGCTTGTGAAAGATTGTTTAAAAGTTTTGAAAATATAAACTTGTAAAATTATAAAGTTGCAATAAAGATAAACTTCAAAGTAAAAGTGCACTAAAAGGGATAAATGGTAAATTGGAAGTAAATTTCTATTGAAATAAATATGGTGTTTCAAACATACATCTCTCAATAAAAACTCTTTTCTCACTTGACTTAGATACTTTGAGTGATTTTTGAGTATTTGTACAACAATGAACACACGAAAATCCTAACACTAAGACTCTTATTTATAACATGTTAAAAATAATTATCTTCAACAGATATTCCTCCAAAAATGGACACGTTGTACTCTGCATATCTTTGTTTCGCAATAACTCTCCATGCGTCCTTTCTTGAGAAACAGATAAGGACAAAGACAGTTATTGTCCGTATTTTAAATTTCAAATATCTGTCAAAGGGAAGCACATACACCCTCTGTCGAAGTTACTGTCTAGACTTAGAAAATATTTCTAAGTATCTTCCTAGCACGTCTTCCTTATGAAGACCCTTTTCGACTAGGATTCTGGCACAGGCTCTAGTCGAATTCGACAATAACTCAATAAACACTTGATTTTTATTTATTATTCTTAAGAAAGTCTTGGCGTCGAAATTCCCAGCCAACACTATTGTATCTCCGAATGCAACAGATAACTCGTAGAATTTTATGAGATGTGTATGAGGGTCATCATGATCTAATAAGGCAAAAGGATTAATTTAAATGATTTGTAATAAACCTATTTTCATCTCATTTTGGCATGCATTCTATGTAAAAGATACTCATCATCTATCTTGGTATAGTTCTGATTAATACAAAAGCTTATCAAAGAAGAAAAAGGTTGAAGTTTAGGTCAATGAAACTTCAACATTAAGAAATTCATTCATTTTTAATTAAAAGAGATTAACCATGAAGCAAATATATTAAAATACAATTCACATTATATATATCTTGGTATAGTTCTGATTTTCCTAAGGAAAAAGAAAGTTTGGTTTTAACCGAAGAATGGTTGAGCAACCAAGGAAAGAACTAACTACAAGACTCTGGGTGAACCAAGGATGGATTGTCCTAAAGAGAAAAGAGTGTTTGAATTGAAAGGTGAGAGTCACTTCCAAAGAGGAGATAAGGGTGCAAGTGATCAAGGGTCGATTCGACTGGAGAAACATGGATACCACAGTAAGGAGATAGAGGAGACTATTCCAGGCATAAGTTCATTCGTCCCCTACCCAAAGTAGTCAAAATGAGTGTAGGAATTCTCCACTCTCATTCCTTCTCTAACACCAAAGTGCAGTACAAGAAACGAAACGGGCAGCACAACGGTGCAAAATTGGTACAGTGCTCTAATGCATTGCGAATCTTTAACTCAACGGGGGGAAAAAGAGAAAAAATCTCTAGGAGATCTAAAGGAGAAGAAAAAGGGAAGAATCGACTAATCAAAACAAAGTTTTGATTAATTGATCAAGAGGGGAAGATGCTAACAATTTTCCCAAAGGGGTAAAAATCGTTGAAGCAAAGAATGAATTATTGATTGTACAAGATTAAGTTCATTCCAATGAGGAACAAACTTAATGCAAACATGAATAGAAGTGTACAACAGTACCATCTATGATTTAGTATGTATCACGAATCATGTAGCATGTGATAAAAGAATGTGCAAGAATGATCATGATCATACAATGATGTCAAAAGATGCAAATAATCGAGAATCAACAAATCTCACATTGAAAGTTTGCATATATGCCTCAAACAAAAGTTAAACAACTCAAAAAAACATCCTCAAATATCAAGCATATCAAGTCATGGAAGTTACATGAGGAAAGAATGGCAAACAAACTTGGAAATATGCACACAAAAAGCCACTATGTGGCAGTGGTAATCGATTACCACATGCAGGTAATCAGTTACCTGCTTAAAAAATGAAAAATCACGTGAAAATTGTGTAGGGTAACTGGTTACCACATATAAGTAACCGATTACCACTGTAACAGTGGCAAAAAACAACTTTTGAAAAAGCACTTTCAGCAACCAAAACACTTATCCAATCATCCACATGCTATGATTAACATTTGAGCAGAAAAAATGAAGTTAAAAATCTAATTAGGCATAAATTAAACATCAATTTAAAGCATTAAACATAAAGATCAAAGATCAAACAGTCACATGATCAATCAATATCGAAAAATGATCGAACTACATCGTAAACGCGCGAAAGGGATCAAAACAGTAAATCAAGTGTGAATTACCAACCTACAAGGCGGATCATTGCCTTGGTGATTGTTACTATTGATATGTGATGGGAATAAGCAAATAAAACCAGATAATTCCAAGCTTGAGATCAAATCGTAGCGAAAACGATAAAAATACGATAAATGCTCTGAATACCGATTTGCACCGAAGAAGCTTGAGATGATTACTTGAATTGGAGAGGAAGCTATTGTAAATTCAGAAATCCAAGTAGGAATATGGTGGAATGAGGTTTAGCTTAAGAGAATAACAATTTTAACGTGAAGATTGTTACACTCTAATGGTAGAAATTGAGCTTTTGTGAGGTTTTAGGAAGATGATGGAGATGAACGTGAGAGAAAATTACAGAAAAATTAGAGAATGTGAGAGAATTGAGAGTGATCAATGAAGAATTTGGGAGGATGATTGAGGGTGAAGAATGTGGGAAATTGACAAAATGATTGAAGTTCCAAAAATGGTTAAGGGTCTAAAAAATGGTTAAGGTCCTTTGTGAAATGGTGATGATTTGCTTATATAGAGTTTTCCTTCGAAGTTGCTAGGTTCGGAGTGAGCTTTGGACGTAGCCTTGGAACTAGCCTTGGAGTTAGTTAGCCTCAACTCACTGAGTTGAAGGTTAACTCAGTTAGTTAGGTAGTTGACTCGGTAACCATCCCAATGCAAACTTGAATCTAAGGTCTCACATGCTTGGGAACGAAGCAATATGGTGGTCTTAATCCAAATTGATGTATTGGAGTAAATGCCTTGAAGTGTTTAGAAAGGTCTTGAAGTGTCTAGAGATGTCTAGAATGTTCCACACAATGATAGAATCAAGTAGACCCTCAAAATGTAGAGTGAAAGTGGTTGTCACAAAAGGTGCAGCAAAAACTGCATTTCTACACAGGGTAACCGATTACCCTACTTTGCCTAGCAAAGTGGTAACCGATTACCACAGGCAAAATTTGCATATTTGCTTGCAAAATGGTGTTGTGGCCATGGTTCCGATTTTTGACCTTTTGCTTTGATTAATAGGCATAGAAACCCTCATTTTGTGCTTGTTTTGGTGATATGATATCTTTGAAAGGATGTGATTAATCGGGCTTGAAAAACCTGAATATTCCTGTAACAAAAAATCACAGAGAAAAAGTGTGAATGCGCATGCCAATGATGCGAATGCACATGCTTATGCAAAAGGAAAAAGGAAGGTCAAATTTCGGGTTACAACAACGTGGATCCCGTTGAGCACAACGGACGTGAGAGGTGCTCATACCTCCCCCTTGCGTAACTGAGTCCCGAACCCAAGATTTGGTTGTGATGGCCTTTTCTTTTCGCGTTCTTTTAGGTTTTCTTCGATCGTTTCCTTTCCCTCTCTTTGGGATAAATAACATTCGGTGGCGACTCTTCTGTTTGTTTCCGCAGGCCCTTTTCGTAGTTGCAATAGTAAGAATCAAGACATTCCAATTTTTTTAACAAAATCAAAATAAAAAGAGATTTAAAATAAAATAAAATGGAAATTAAAAGGAAAATTCTAACAAGGCATCAAAATACCAAATAAATGTTTGACAAAATTATGAGAAGTCAATAATATTGCAAATAAAGAGATCTCAAAAGTTGAAGTGAAGAATATTTCAAAATGATTAAAAATAAAATGCAAAATGAAACTTAAATGGAAAATAAAGAAAATTATTAATTAAATTCAAAATCATTTTTAAAAATTATGTAAAAAATATATATGAGAGAAAATATTTTTATGGGTTTATAGAAAAAAATTGCAGTAAAAAAGGATTAAAAATTATTAAAAATAAAATCAGAAAAGAAAATGAAATATAAAAAAAAAAAAGATAAAGAAAATGTTTAAAAATTGGTGCCAACGACTAGTTTTTCTAATGTGCGAATGCAGTCATCTTCACCCTTTAACTGATCTTAAAATCTCCACGAACTAGTGTTTTTAGCATGAATCAATCATGTTTCCTCCAATTTCTACTTTGATGTCAAATATATTTCAAACTTATGATTTTCACACAATATGTCATGGAATCTTTTCGTGTTTAATCCCTTAAGTGAAATCAAACTTGTTTTATTTACCAAAATTTCCATTAAACAGGGTCCAAGGAAGAAAAATATGATGGCTTAAAGGTTTTAATCTTCTGAGTTGGTGACTTACATTGGTCCTTATTGATTTTGGTCGTTTCATGCCTTATAGATTGGTTTGGGTCAAAAAGTGTCACTGACCCACCTGAGTTGTCTTGCAATCCCAAGTCGTCTGAGTGAGGTTTAGCTAATCTAGAACTGTGCTCCCTCTCTTTTACCTAATTTTCATAGTTTTGTTTTTGGATTTATCCAACCCGACTGACTCGTGTTACGCCACGTTAAAAGTCATTTTGGACAAAATATATTTTTCCTAAACTTTATCCAACGCTGACCTTTCTACAATTGCAAGGTCGCTCCCTGTATTAAGCTTACTCCAAGCTAGCAACCACCCTATCACCGTCTACTTTATGATCCCCTATATTCCTCTTCCTCCATGGCATTTTTGAGTACACTATCAAAACACGTTTTAGTTGATTGTTCTTTTCCACATCTAACTCCTCCCAGGGTTAAGAAAACCATGATTGTCCTCCACATCAAAATCCACACCTTCATCTTCCTCTCCACACATCACTAAAGAACTAATATGTCTATGACGAGTTCCACACCTATTATAAGAAAGAGTGAATCGTGATTCTTATCGAACCATAACTCTATAATTCAGGTCATGTTTTCTGTGATTCGAATATCACAAGCTATAATGATAATTTTTAATTTTTAATTTTATAAAAAGTAAAAATAGTATACTTAAACATCTTGAGAAGATTTCAAATTTTAAATATGTTTAAGATATCATTAGAAAATACTTTAAATTTTAAATTCTATTTGTAATACTTTTAGAATTTATTCTTTATATATGAGATTTTCTTCATATATTATACACTCATATATTTTGGTAAATACAAAGACACAAAATTTCATCATATGATGCAGACCTTATTATACTTAATGCGAGCACTCATAGATTAGTGAAAATATAAGAGTGGTGAAAGAATATGTTAATTAACTTTTATAATATGGAAAAGATGAGAATAGATAATAAAGAGAATGCAATGACGGATCCTAGCATCACAAATTAGGATTTTGTCTTGCGGTTGTTTGTTGAAGTACAGAACTGTACAAATTGCTGCTCTTTTAAACTATAAATAAATATATTTACATTATTCTTCCTCATAAAAAAGAGAAGGATGGAAAAAGGACAACCATATATAAATATACTATATCCTTTTCACCTTTATATTTCTTTTTAAGATACTAACTAGGCAGATAGAATAGAATCCTCTTTTTCTTGCAATATTCACTATCCAATATTAAAAAGGTGAAACTGATTTTTAAAAATTAGTAATATAGCTTACTTTGATAAAGATATTAGATACTAGTATCGATAATTAATTTGAGAAAGAATATATACTAAATATATAATTAGAATTTATAATTTGTTGTATTAAGTTATTAAACAGAAATGATAGGTAATAATAAACATTAATACGATACTAATCATACATTAATATTGCATATTAACAGATTATTATTTACATTTAAAAATATAATTACATTAAACCAATTCAATTAGTATCTATATAAAAACATTAAATAAATGTTCGAACATGCGACATTACATAGGTTTGTTTTTGATAAATTTAGCTACTAAACTATTTGGTGGAAAAAATATATAAATACAACTAGTTATGTATATTAATATGTTATATGTTAAATAATTATCGGTTTATAGTAATATAGTTTAGTCTTATTTTTCATGTAAAATATACATGTTTTACTCCATAATTTAACCGTTAATATATCTTAATTTTATTTTGATTGTATTATACTTTTATCCAAATGATTTATTCATAGCTTATATTTATTTTAATGTTATATTTTAGTATTAGACCTTTCTTGTTCAGACGAAGAAGTAAACTGAGATTTTGATGGTGACTTTATTTAAGAGTTTTGATGATCTCCAAGCTCCGGTCTTTATTGGGTCTTTATAGATTGGGCATTGGTCCAGTTTAAAACAATATCCTCAAACTTGGGTCGACAAAACGGGTGCATGACTTGGAATATTTAAGTTGGTGCCTCCCATTTAGATTTGTCATTCCTCCATCGCCTATGAAAAGACGATACTGTCTTTACAAAATTATTTTTAAAAATTTTGAAATTTACAATACAAAGACGAAAATTTGAAAGTGCGTGCCGGAAATTTTAAAAAGAGTGAGTATTTATTCTGATTTTTTTTAAAATTTCTAATATTTTGTATTAGAAATTTCAAAGTTTTCGGTGTTTACAATAAAATGTTTACTGGAAAACTTTAAAATTTACGATATAAAATCTCATTGAATATACTGGAAATTTAATAATTTTTGATAGTTATAAGAATTTGATTTTGTATCGGAAATTATGAAATTTCTCGTATATGCAAAGAAATTTTTTTGTGCTGGAAATTCTGAAATTTCTGGTAGTTGCCAATATTTTTTATAAAATACTTTATTCTTTTGCAGTGAAATACAGAGGCAGAGACGACACTATTGTAGGGAGAGCTGTTGATCGAGCGGCAGACCAGAGTAGGGCTGTTATGGATGCTGATGCTGAGTTTTCCCAGATACGTGTTGGATGAGTGGCCTCAACCAGTTCACACCAGAAGCGGTTGGCTGAGCAGGGTCAGTTTTCGGCACCTCGTTGCACTCGACGCCGATTGGTACGATCAGTAGAGCAGCCTAGAGATGAGGTGATGCCAAATGATGTTGTTGCTGATCCGGTGGTTGAGGAGGTTACAAATCCGATTGTTGAGGAGGTTGGTTTGGGGGAGGTTGCTCAAGTAGTCCAGTCAGATGCTGCTATTGCTGAATCGGTCCCATATGTTACTGCTGACATGAAAGAGGTTACGACTCTTTCGACTGAGCCCTCTTTGTACACTGATGGAGGATTCCCTAGAAGACCCATCGATCGGTTAGTGCTTACTAAGTATGCTGACCGTGTGGCATTACAACTATGGCAGGGCGAGGTATATGTCTTTTATGTTTAACTTTAATTATTTTTTATGTTTCTTTGTCACATGAGCTATCAGCTAATCTGTTTATTTTTTTTGTCACAGGAGCGACCCACACTGAAAGTGGCATCGCACGGGTTGAAGATGAAGGACTTCTCGAAGATTCTGATGCTTGAGCAGGTCATTCAAATTATACAAGAGTTCTAGCTGGTTGATTTTTCCCACTGCTCCCTCACCATGCTTGACGCTTCACTACTTAGTGTGTTTATTGAGAGGTGGCACAAGTAGACATCTTTATTTAATCTTTTACTTAGGGGGATGACTATCACTCTGGTTGATGTCTCCGCATTATTCCATCTTTCCATTGACGAAAAATTCTAGAATGCTCTCGTTCTTAGCATGTCCTTTGCATGTCAAAATGTTGCACGAGATTTGGGGTTGTCTGAGGCGGAGGTGCAGAAGGAGTTTGACATTAATAGGGGTGTACACCTTTGTATGTCTTGGCTTCGGAAGACATAAGATCAGCTTGTAGATGCTAGGCGGTATAAGGTTGCCACTAGGGCGTACATGCTACATATAGTAGCATGTACTCTCTTTGCGGAAAAGTCTGGGTTTTATATCAATGCCTGATACGTGTGCCTTTTTAGTAGCCTCGAGGACACCAATTAGGCTTGAGGGGGTATTGTGCTGACCCTTCTATATACAACCCTTGGAGTGGCAACGGTCTTTGAGACTAAACAGCTTGCTGGCTATTTGAGTTTGTTACATGTATACTTGAAATTATTATTTGTTGTTGATTTCTTCTTTAATTGTTACGAATATCATTTCTTATTTATTATTTTTTGTGTCCTTGTTATGATATTAGTGTTGGATATTTTAGAATATCCCCACCATCTGTGACAGGAGGGTGGAGCATTGCCCAGTGGGGTCCCCACTAGCGAAGAGATGGAAGGGCAGGCAGGAACATCATGGTTGTGTTGCTGAGTACAAGAGGAAGCTCGATGCGCTGACTGTAGATGATGTCATCTAGACATCATACACTGGTCATAGAGTCCACTGTGAGTTTGAGAAGTCATTATTATATTCAGGTTATATGCATTTGGAGACCATGGTTGCTAGACACTTTCCTGAGAGGTGTCTGCGACAATCTGGTTATGTTCAGAGTATCCCACGACCAGTTCTAGATATACCATATGCAGGTATTGATTGGTGGTTTTAGAATAATTCATCAGCTTTGGTCGTGCCATTAGAGATCGAGCAGTCACTGTTTAGCACCCCTCGCAGTGTGCAGATGGTTACTTTGAATGATACCTCACTGTATCACACACTTGCATCACCATACCTAGAAGCTGATGTTGGGCCTTTTGATGTTGTGGTAATTGTTGATGATGTTTCGCCACCACCTCCTCCAACTGATGCCAATGACCAACAACGCCTCCAAATGATTGTAGTTATTATGGATAACCTCATGGATCTGGGAAACCCAGATGGCGAGGTTTATACTGGATTATCTCAGGATGCACACATAACCCATGGGGGGCCTATTTAGACATCTTTTGTATATCATGGATTTGGTCTATTATGTATTATTTGTATCATTTACATATTATTCAGACATTTTCATCATAACTCTTTATTTGCTAATGTTTTTTATCTTCCATTGATGCAACATCAACATTAACTAAGATTTGACAATGGATTACATAACTTAAACATAAATTAAACATAATATAAGAAAAACCTAAACACTACCAGATGACTAATAAATAAGAAAAACCTAAAAACTATCAGATGATTCTGGATGTTTCAACATCTCCATCGTATCGCCAACAGATCTTGAAAGATTAGCCTCTAACTCGATCGACCCCGTTGTTATCCTATGGAGAAATTTTCTCCACATTTCCTTCAAATCTTTGTCGGTCTTAAACTCAATAAGATTGTATTTCACCCTCTCGTCTGTATCAATCCAATTTTCGTGAAACTCCAAGATTGTGCTGAACAATGACCCGGTTCAACAAAAAGGAATGCTTTAAGACTGATTCTCAGTAAGAACATTGTTGGAACCAAGAGTTGTTCAGAAGTTACACCAAGGGATGTTTAAATTTCTTACTCTTATTTGGACAACTTTTATGGATGAGACATTTTTTATTTTATTATATGTATCTATTTTCTTGATGCATAACTATCTTAGATAATATGTTTACTTACTAATTCTTAGATCAAGTGGAAAGTTTTTTTTACTATGGCCTTCTTTCATACACTTGTTCTTATTCTTTATTCAGAACCAAGCATTGTGGGCTTAAAAGTTTTTTCATCAGAAAAGTGATTTTGTTCAAGTTAATTGATTATTGAGTTATCTTGCCTTTTTTTCCCTTTATCTTTTAAAGACTTAATTCTTTTCTAAGAAAGGGTTTCTGATCTTGTAAAAAAAATTGGTTCTGAATATGGAGTATCAAAAACTAATTGTGATTAGAAGTAGTCTCATCAAAGTCTTGAAATAGCCTCTGATGACACATGGCTTCTGAAAAGCAACAGGCTCTGAGACTCATTAAAGGAATAAAGATTTCTTGTAACTCTTGGTATGAAAGATATTTTTTTTAAAATCCACGTGTCTGAAGATTATTAGGTTAGCTATGAAGGCTATCTGGGCAGAATTTGTAGAGTTGTGATACTTTACTCTTTGGATTCTCTCTCTCTCTCTCTCTCTCTCTCTCTCTCTCTCTCTCTCTCTCTCTCTCTCTCTCTCTCTCTCTCTCTCTCTCTCTCTCTCTCTCTCTCTCTCTCTCCTTTAGTTGGTATCATAACTACTTCTTAGAAACTAAAACCGTAGTGATTTACCATCAGAAGTAAAGGGTTTTCGACTTTGCGGGTGTACATTCTTTTCAATTTATATCCCTAACTTTTGCCCGAACCTTTTCCTTTTTTATGGTTCGCCGGGATGCCCCATTTTTTCCTGGACTCTCTTTTTACTGCCCAGCGGGTCGCTTTCAAGCAAAGTATTTTTTAACTGCGTCCGCGTTCACCGGGGATGCAAAATCTTCGCCATCCATTGTGGATAACAACAAAGCTCCTCCCGAGAATACCTTGCTGACAACATACGGACCTTCGTAATTAGGAGTCCACTTGCCCCGGTGATCAGAGTGTGGAGGAAGAATCTTCTTCAGGACGAGATCACCCGTCTGAAAGCTTCTAGGACGCACCTTCTTATCATAAGCTTTCTTCATTCGTCTTTGGTACAGACGACCATGCGCAATCGATGCTAACCTCTTCTCGTCCATCAGGCTGAGTTGGTTCAGTCGGTTCTTAATCCATTCTGCCTCGTCGAGTTTTACGTCAACCAAAACTCGCAAAGAAGGGATCTCCACTTCTAACGGTAGGACAACTTCCATATCGTACACTAAGGAGAAAGGAGTTGCCCCGGTTGAGGTACGTACCGTCGTACGATAACCGTGCAGCGCAAACGGCAACATCTCGTGCCAATCTTTATAGGTCACAACCATTTTCTGAACAATCTTCTTTATGTTCTTATTGGCCGCTTCAACGACACCATTCATCTTCGGCCGGTAAGGAGATGAGTTGTGGTGTTCAATCTTGAAATTCTGGCACAGCTCCTTCATCATCTTGTTATTCAGATTCGAACCATTATCAGTAATGATACGCTCGGGAATTCCGTAACGACAGATGATATCCCTCTTTATGAACTTAGCCACCACCTGCTTGGTCACGTTAGCATATGAGGCTGCCTCCACCCACTTGGTGAAGTAGTCGATAGCTACTAAAATGAAGCGATGACCGTTAGATGCAGTGGGCTCGATCTTGCCTATCATGTCGATGCCCCACATGGAGAACGACCAAGGGGAGGACATGACATTCAACGGGCACGGCGGCACATGAACTTTATCAGCATAAATCTGGCATTTATGACATCTCTTTGCGAATTTAAAGCAATCTGATTCCATCGTCAGCCAATAGTATCCTGCTCTCAGGATCTTTCTTTTCATAGCGTGTCCGCCGGCGTGCGTACCAAATGTGCCTTCATGGACTTCTTCCATGAGCATACTCGCTTCTTTCTCATCTACACATCTGAGTAGCACGAGATCGTGGTTTCTCTTATACAACACTCCATCAGGATTGAGATAAAAATTTCCAGACAGCCTCCTCAGAGTCTTCTTATCCTAGGTTGACGCTCCCGCAGGATACTCCTTAGTCATAAGGAAGGTCTGGATGTCATGGAACCATGGCTTGCCATCGGAGGCTTCCTCGATCGCAAAGATGAATGCAGGTCTATCAAGACGAGAAAGGACAATTCTTGGAGCTTCATTCCAAAAATTGACTTTATACATCGAAGCCAACGTGGCTAAGGCATCAGCCATCTGATTTTCCGCTCTGGGCACATGATGGAGTTCCACTCGATCAAAAAACGGAAGCAGCCTTCTGGCATAGTTCATGTACGGCACCGGATTCGATTGACGAGTCTCCCACTCCCCTTTGATCTGGTTGATCACAAGTGCCGAGTCACCATATACGTCTAGGTTCTTGATTCTCAAATCAATTGCTTCTTTTAGACCCATGATGCATGCTTCGTACTCCGCTTCATTATTGGTGACCGGAAACGTCAGTCTCGCAGTGAACGAGATGTGGGATCCGTGGGGAGTCGTGATGATCACCCCAATGCCACTTCCGTAAGAATTAACCGCCCCGTCAAATATCAATTTCCACTGGGATTTCCTATCTGGCCCCTCGTCGGGCAACGGTTCATCGCAGTCCTTCGCTTTGAGAAACATGATATCCGCATCAGGGAACTCAAATTTCATCGGCTGGTAATCCTCGATCGGCTGCTCGGCCAGGTAATCAGACAATACGCTGCCCTTGATGGCCTTCTGGAAAACATATTGAATGTCATATTCTGTCAACACCATTTGCCATCTGGCAATCCTGCCCGAAAGCGCTTGCTTCTCGAAGACGTACTTGATCGGATCCATCTTCGAAATTAGCATGGTGGTGTGATTGAGCATGTACTGTCGTAAACGTTTGGCAGCCTAGGCTAGTGCACAACACGTCTTCTCCAGCATCAAGTAACGAGATTCACAGTCAGTGAACTTTTTACTCAAGTAGTAAATGGCATGCTCCTTTCTGCCCGTCTCGTCGTGCTGACCGAGAACACACCCCATACTATTCTCAAGAACTGTCAAGTACATGATTAATGTCCGTCCAGCCACTGGGGGTATCAAGATTGGAGGTTCCTGGAGATACTGCTTTATCTTGTCAAATGCCTTCTGGCAATCCTCGTTCCAGATAATCGCCTGATATTTCTTTAATAGTTTGAACATCGGTTCACACGTGGCCGTGAGCTGAGAAATAAACCTTGCAATGTAGTTTATTCGGCCCAGGAAACCACGAACTTCTTTTTCTGTTTTTGGCACTGGCATTTCTTGTATCACTTTAATCTTTGCAGGATCAACCTTGATGCCTCTTTCACTCACGATAAACCCTAGTAACTTTCCGGACCGCACTCCGAAAGTACACTTGTTAGGATTCAGCCTCAACCTGAACTTCCTAAGCCTCTCAAAAAGCTTCAGCAAATTGACCAGATGTCCCTCCTCCGTTTGGGACTTCGCAATCATGTCATCAACATAGACTTCAATCTCATGATGAATCATGTCATGAAACAAAGTAACCCTTGCTCGTTGGTAAGTGGCCCCTGCGTTCTTCAGACCGAAAGGCATACATTGTAGCAAAATGTTCCCCAAGGAGTGATAAACGTCGTTTTCTCCATGTCCTCCGGCGCCATCTTGATCTGGTTGTAACCGGAGAAGCCATCCATGAACGAAAACACGGAGAATTGCGCTGTATTGTCGACCAACACATCAATATGAGGCAGCGGGAAATCATCTTTAGGGCTCGCCCTATTCAAATCCCGATAATCGACGCACATTTGTACCTTACCGTCCTTCTTCGGTACAGGAACTATGTTGGCGACCCACGGAGGGTAAGTAGTGACCGCTAAGAAGCCATCATCAAGCTGCTTTTGCACTTCTTCTTTGATCTTAACGGCCATATTTGGTCGCGTCTTCCTAAGCTTCTGCTTGACGGGAGGACAATCTTCTCGCAGCGGCAAGTGGTGGACCACGATGTCAGTATCAAGTCCGGGCATATCTTCGTATGACCAAGCAAAGACGTCACTATACTCTCTCAGCATCTCGACCAATCTCTGTTTGACATCGCTCTGCAATGCAGCCCATATCCTGACGTTCCTGACAAGTTCTTCAGAACCCAGATTCACCATCTCAATCTCTTCCTCGTGAGGCTGAATAACTTTCTCTTCTTGTTTCAACAAGCGGGCCAACTCTTCGGGAAGGTCTTCATCTTCCTCAATCTCTTCTTCGGCTTTATAGATCGGGCAATCGAAGTCGAAGTGAGTCGTAGAAGGTCCAGAGTCGATGTCATCTGTTATGTGGATCCTGCAATAACAAGGGTTAAGCTTAAAACAAGGATATGCAGGTTAGCACAAACCATATTGCCATTTTATTGTTTTTCAAAACAAATATAAAATAGGAATAACAGAGATCACAACATTTGAATACGAAGAAAAACGCCTTTTGATTTATTGGTAAAATGCATGTACATAATCAAACAAGGCCCTGACAATAAAACCACTATGCCCCGGGTAGGACACAGGGTTGTACAATAATTGGAGAAAGTAAATCATTACTCTTTGCTTGTCACTTGGATGATATCCCTGATGGACCAGTTGTTGAGGCTCTCGCCTGGTTTGCTTGGCTGGATCCAAGAGTCTAGGTCGCAATCGCTGTCTTCACCGTCTTCAGACACTGCGTTGACACTTTCAAATATCACCCCGCCACTAGTAAACTAGATCGGCCCTTTACCTCGCGACGCACTGCGAGAAGAGGAGGCTTCAGCCACAGGAGAGTATCCTAACCCAAACTTGTCCTGTTTGTTAGGTATTTCTAGAATCTACCCCCAGCCTGAGGTAGATCCGGCTTGAACAACGGCCCGGGCTTCCTTGAAGGAAGAGAGAGTCATCTCTGGTTTTTCAGTGACTACGGGAGCTACGTCCTTGACTTTAACAGCTTCGAACGCTTGGCATAGGGTTTCGTGGATTTCCCCATCCATCTCAACATACTTGAAGGACGACAAATGGCTCACCATTATATCTTCCTCGCCACACACGGTCACGACGCTACCTCCGACAGCGTACTTGAGTTTCTGGTGCAACGTGGAGGTCACGACTCCAGCAGCATGGATCCAGGGCTGGCCCAAGAGACAGCTATAGGCAGGCATGATGTCCATAATGTAGAAGATCGCGTCGAATGTTTCCGGCCCGACTTGGATCGGCAGGGTCACCTTCCCGAAAACATGTCGTTTGGTTCCATCGAACGCTTTCACAACCAGATCACTGGGTGTGCAAATCACTCCACGAGTATCCAACATCATTAATGCCTTCTTTGGAAGAACATTAAGCGATGAACCCGTGTCCACCAACACGTGCGACATAATCGTGCCCCTACACTCTATCGAGATGTGCAGGGCGCTATTGTGGTTCCTCCCCTTCGGCGTCAGCTCCAGGTCTGTGAAACCTAGCCCATTTCCAACATTCACGTGAGCTACGACTTCTTCCAATTGATTTATCGATATTTCCTACGGTACATATGCAGCGTTCAACACCTTCAGCAGTGCGTTGCGGTGTGCTTCAGAACACAGCAACAAGTTCAGGATGGAAATCTTCGAGGGTGTCTGATGGAGATGATCCACAATCTTGTAGTCACTCTTTTTAATCAACCTCATAAATTCCTCAGCGTCTTTAACAAGTAAGTATTTTTCTGCCCCACGCGGGATCTCTTCAACGACTTTACTTTTACCTTTATCGGCCGCATCAGCTCTGACCGCTTTATCCACCACGACCTCTGGTGGTGCAAACACTCTTCCGCTGCAAGTAATACCACTGATTCCCGCAAGGTTCTCCACAGACGACCCAAACGGTTCTAGCTCCAACTTCTGTCCGTTGCAGTAGACTTCAGCCCCATAATGCCATGGGACAACATTAGTGCTTTCGAAGGGTATCGGCCCAGCTTTGGTGATAGTAATTGTGGGCGGTCTGGGTGCAGAAATAGTTATCGTCTGGTGAGGGATGGTGATGGTGGAAACCTCATCGTCTTGCTTCAGCATCACCTCCCCCGATCCACATTCGGCTCTCCAGCTAAACTACAAAATCCCTTCAGTCATCAGACTTTGAATTCCTTCTACCAACTGTTCACATCCATCATAACGTGTACCACAGTCCATACACAGCTCTCCGCAACCTGGAAAGAAACCCCTTTTCATCATCTTAGCCTTGACGAAGCTAAGTGGCGTTTTCAGATCTCTGACGTCAGTCAACAAATCCGAACTCTCGTCTTCGATAATGGCGTTCACTCCGCCTCCCCTATGATTCGGCATAGGATTCTTCGTGACATTTGGTACATTATCCGAGAAGTTGATGATCTTGGCATCCACCATGTCCTGCACCTTATGCTTGAAGGCTTTGCAGTTCTCTATTGTGTGGCCTGGTGCCCCTGAGTGAAACTCACAAGTTGCATTCGCATCGTACCCTGGCGGAGGTGCCCCTGTCAAGGGAGCCAAGGTCCTCTTCTGGATCAACTGTAGTTGAAGCAAAGTCTGCAATAGTTGCGCGTACGACATGGGCGGTGTCTCGAGGTGACGGCTCGACAAAGGTGCCTTATTCTGATACTTTCTGTACCCCTGTTGATTCGGTTGTTGTTGTTGCTGCTGCGGCTGTTGAACTGCCGGGATAGTTATGCTGGACACTTGCTGGTGAGGGCCTTTACCCTTCCTTCGAGCGTTGGACACAACGCTCGTTTCTCCTTCTCGTCTTTTGCCACTATAAGGTTTCTTTCCGCCTCCCCCAGCTGAGGATGACTCACCTTGAATTTTCCCAAGCTTGATCCCATTTTCGATGTGCTCACCCGTGATAATGAGATCTGAGAATGTTCCAGACATACCGCTGACCAACTTCTCATAGTAAACCCCTGGGAGGGTGGATACGAACATCTGCACAAGCTCACATTCAACCATCAGCGGCTGAACCCTGGCTGCCAACTCACGCCACCGCTGGGCGTATTCCTTAAACCCTTCGTTGTTCCTCTGCGACAGATTCTGCAGCTGGACTCGGTTCGGGGCCAAGTCGCTATTGTATTGGTAGTGGTGCACAAATGCTTCAGCAAGGTCCTTCTACGTGCGCACATTGGTAGGCTCCAGACTCATGTACCGTTCGAGGGAGGGCCCGGACAGACTGTCCTGAAAGAAGTGCATCAGCAACTTCTCGTCATCAGAATGAGCCGACATTTTTCTGTAATATGATCTCAGATGGACGCGGGGGCAAGTGGTGCCCTTATACTTTTCAAAGTCAGGTACCTTGAACTTGGGAGGTACCTTAAAATCAGCAATCAGTCCCAACTTGGACATATCAACGCCCAAAGTGTTCTGATTCTCGATATTTCTCATCTTATCCTCGAGTGCTTTGAACCTTAGACGTGCTTCAGCAGTCAGCTCCCCTTCAGCACCTCTTTGAGAGAACACATCATCCTGACGATCTTCTAACCACGGATGAGGCCCAAACAGATTCCCAACACCTGCATTGCCGTTGCCCAGCCCAACATTAGCTTCCAGACTCCCGTTACCGACGCCCGTCGTATTACCATTGAGTCCCATGTTAGCTATCACATTGCCGTTGGCACTGCCATTCCCCCCGGTCACGGGGACGCCATTCTGCGGAGTTTCAACTGGCGGAGGAGTAGGCACAGTCCCCCCATGGCGTACGCCATTGCTATCAACCCTTGAAATCAGAGGTTGAACCAAAGTTCTGAGCTGATCCTGGCCATTGGCGACCGCTTGCATGAGCTCCATGAAGCGATCCATTCTTTCGCGGAGTTCCTGAACATCAGTTTGCACTTGCTCCATGATCCTGGTTTGATTAGCTCTGGTCGGATAGCGGTGAATAGGTCTCTGATCAATCTTGGAACCACCTGAAACAACCTGAAAACACAAAAAGGTTAGGAAAAAACGACAAAGTGCTCGTTATGCAAATGCTTCATGCAAATGCAAACGTGTGTCTGTGCGTTAGCGAGATCTCCCCCGATCCTAGTGCCTGAGTGCCAGTGCTGATAATAAGAAGTCCAAGTCCAGTCATGGAAATAACAATCTCATATATAAAGAAAGCCCCTCAAGGCAGTACACAACATCAACGAGTACAAGATGAATCAATAGCGTGACCTCAGCCAACAAGCCTGGTGATGGTCAGCATACAGCAATGATCAAAACAAAAGGAATACAAATAGTCAAGTACGGCCACGGGCGCGATACTCTTCTAACAACTCCTTCGTTTCTAGATGATCAAGCAGAGTGAGTAACCCTTCGACGAGTAATTCCCTTTGCACAATGGTGTACTGAAGACCTTCGACCGAATCTTCCCATGCTCCTTCGCCGAAACAATCTTCTAGCTTCCGTTTCTTGGACTCAAACATCAGTTTGTGCTCCTTCAGGTTAGCGAGAGCCCTGTTGAGCTGGCCTTCGGCGGCATATCTGGGAGCGGTTTCTTCATCAAACCTCTTCTCACTAGCTTTTACCTGGGCTTTCAGCTTGGAGATCTGTTGCATCAGCTTATCCTCCCGCTCTTTCCTGGTGGCTAGGGAAGCCTTCCAGTGCTGGTTGAACTTGGATATCCTCCGATACGCTTCGTCCAAGTGCTGCTTCTTAGTGGCCAGTACATCATTGACAGCTTTGAAGTCTTGACCCATGCGCTCACGCTCAACTATCTGCTTAGTCAGGTCCGTCCCCAGCCGGTTCACCAGCTCTGTTTGCCTTTTGAAGGAATGAACGACTTCGTTTCTCTCGCTTCGGAGCTGAGCCAATTTTTTCTCCAGTTCTTCATTTGTCTGCTTCAATTCATCTCGCTCAGCTAACACCTGATTATGCTGCTGAATGGGCACAGTAGTAGGCTTTTCGATCATTGGAGGGCTTTCTGGCTTGGCCGGAAGAAACGACATCCCTATAGCATCTGCTCTGGCTCTGATCCAAGTCACATACGGAGGGTATGCTTGATTATTTCTTCTCCCCAGCAATGGTTTTCCCCTCTTACTGATAACATTCCATGCACGCTGAAGCCTAGATAACAAATCCCCCTCTAGAAGACCAGTGAGTTACAGAGATTCCTGCACCTCTTCATCCTTCGGCGGAGCTCTCAAAGCGTACGCGAACTGTCGGACCAGCAAAGACGGATTATAGTTTATACAGCCCTTCCTGCCTATCAAAGGCACGTTTGGAAACCCGCTGCAGCTGAAGACAATCTCGGTACCCAGCCTATCTCTATCAAACCAGTCAATATCCTCTGCAGATAAACTCATCAGACGCTCGGGCCACTCAGCTGTGGCTGCAGACGAAACAAAGGGACCCCTTTTGGGAAGATGACTATCAAGCCATTTATAAAGCAAGGGCACACAGCACAAGACATTCTTGCCCCTTCTGTTCTCGTTTTTGTAGTGGACAGAATGGTAGACATCTCCTATCAAGGTAGGGACTGGATTCCCTGATGCAAAGATATGAAATGCATCGAAGTCTACAAAGTCGGGCATATTGGGGAACAGAATGATGCCATATATGCACAGAGCGAGGATGGTGTTGAACACGACCCAACATCCATCTTTGGCGCACTGCTGAGCTTTACCCACTAAGAATTGCAAGGAGAAACCAGGAACCTTGTTCCAACTAGACAATACCAACTCGGAGGCATCCAGATGGAGTGAAGGAGCTAGACTAGCCAGGTCAGGCTCAACATCCATATGAACAAAGGGCGTCTGCCTCTTGATAGGCACACCTAACAAATCTGCATATTCCTCTAGCGTGGGTGCGAGAACAAAATCCTGGAAGGTGAAGCATCTCAACGGAGGATCGTAGAACTGCAGCAGGGCGTGCAACCCATTCGACTCGAACGCAGAAGGTTTACGAACCAAGCTGAGCAATTTGCCGTAAGATTTTCTGAACTCATCTCTCACAGAATCATCTGCTAAAGCAATCAAGCCAGTCAGCTGAACCACATCAGGGGCAGGGAGCTTGTAAGCCACGGTCTTCCTCAAAGAACCCATAACAATATAATAGGAGGCAAGAAACCCTGGATCGGGGAAAACGGTACGTGCAACACAGACACACGTTAATGAAATGCAAATGAGTATGCACAGCAATGTAAAATGCAATCATGCAGCAGGAGATCAAGGCAACTGTGCTGTGGAGATTCTGTATCAACAAAACCATGATGCTGCTCTGTCAAGAACGACCACTATATCTAATAATAAGAAAACCCTGGTATCGGACCACAAATCTGCTCTGTCAAGAACACACACACATAGGACCATAAATCTGCTCTGTCAAGAACAAACATCTGATAATAAGGACCTCTGATACAGGACCAAAACTCTGCTCTGTCAAGAACAATCATCTAATAATAAGGACCTCTGGTACAGGACCAAAACTCTGCTCTGTCAAGAACAAACATACATCTGCTGATGAGATCCTCAGATCCCGACCATAAACCTGCTCTGTCAAGAACAAATACACATCTGCTGATAAGAACCTTCGGTACCAACAAAACTGATTCACTATCAAGAAAATCAGGTAGTCTGAAGGTCAAAGTTTCCTGCAATAAACCCAACCCTGCTTACAGGTATGGACCTAAACTGACTCAAGTTCGGCATCCTATGCGTTCATCAGCGTCACAGACATCCAAGAGGGGTGATACGATACCCAGAAGGTGTGGCATCACCAGCTCATGAAGCGGCCTCACTCGGCTGAATCACAAATGATCGGTCTCTAGAGTCGACAATCCTCCAAACCAACAACCCCCTCAACCCAAAGGGTTGAAAAAGAAGTCAACCGGGAGAACCTCGTCTGAGCATGGATTTCATGAGACACTAGTGCCTGCCAAGCAAGCACGCGCCCACTAATTTCCACAACTAATGCTATGTTCACTCAAGCCTGGGTCTGGCTTCTCACTCATCAGAATGCCCCTCCCACAACAGCACAGATAATCATATCATACTGAAAATAAAGTGCGGGAAATAAAATGCGATAAGTAAACACAACCCAACAAGTAATCATACAAGCGCTAGGATTGACTCTCGCAGGGGACGTTGGATCCCCAAACTGACTCGCATTCGGGATGTTGGATCCCAGGAAACTATCAAGTCCCCAACAGAGTCGCTAGCTGTCGCTTCCGCGAAAATAAGGTGCCGGTAAAACAGAAGAGTCACCACCTTTCGTTATTTATCCCTCAGAACGAGAAAGGAAACGATCGGAAAAACCTGACGAAAAGGTATAAGACAAGGTCATCGCAACCATTGTCTGGGTTCGGGAGTCGGTTACGCAAAGGGAAGGTGTTAGCACCCCTCACGTCCGTCGTACTCGAAGGAATCCACGCTTGTTGTGTTTACTGGACGAGTTGGTTTATCTATCTACCTATCAAGGCTGGCTTAAATGGAAAAGAAAAATGACTCGACAAAGCATCGCGCTTTATGCCTACGTATTCTCATCAGAGAATGAGAAATCAGAGTCAACGTAGTTCGACCTACTACGGGTTACGGGGAAGGTGGCTCGCCAATACATCAGTATTGTGCCTACGTACTCTCAACAAGCTATGAGAGATCAGAGCTTACGTAGTTCGGGCTACTACGATTACGGAGATTCAGATCCATTTGTTCTATCGAGTAGGGTTAAACAGCAGTTCCAGCAGTTAGGGATAAAGCCTGTTTGCGTCGGTGCTGAAGTTTAACGACACTCTTTTCTTCAGAAAAGCTTCCTTTGAATTATGGGCCCACGGGGCAAAAAGGGTTTGAAGTTTGTTTTCTGTCTTTTACGAAAGAAGTGTTTTTTATTGTGTTTGCAATATCAATCGCACTAAAGACTATGACCTGAGAGTGAATGCGTCGCATGTCACCCAAAGGGTACCATACTAAACATCCAGACTGTTGAAAAGAAGCTCTCCAACAATCCTTTCTCAGATAGCTTAAGGCTCGTAACGTACGAAAGAAATCATTCATGATTACTGTGTTTTAAGCTGTTTTGAGATGAGAAGAGAACAGGCTCAACTACGGGGAGACTATCAAGTCCTAATGTCGTCATGCCAAGGATTCATCCTATGGTTGAGGTTTGAAACAGGGAACTCCTAGAAGTTATCATGCATAGGTTTCAACCTAAAGTTCTATCATCATTTCCTTATCAAAGGAACTGAGATGCCTAAGGGATCATGTCAATGATAAACAGAAACAGATAAAGCATCAGCTTAAACAGTAAACAGTAAATGACTGCAAAATGCATGCAATGCAAGTGAGGGAGGAAATGTGTGTGGGGTAGCAGCCTCCACAAGCTCATCTCAACCTCAAGCCAGAATGAATAACAGTAATCACACTGAAGAAATAAAACATGCTATCAAGCAAAATACAGTAAACTGCAATCATACAGAAGAAAATGGAATGCTATCAAGAAAAATAAACCACATGGGCAAGGGAGCAGGGCTCTACCGAATACCCGCAAGCAAAGCCATACAGTAACAATACAAGCAGAGGGAGCAACTCAACCTCTAGTGCAATCATGCTCCTAGATTAAATTCAGCCTAACCATGGACTTATTCTAATGTATCAAGCAAGTCAAACAAGGCACATCAGCAATACAGAACAGAAAACAGACAAGAAAGCAACAGATCAACGACTTCCTACTTTCAATCTCATTCCAAGCTTCAGCTCTTCTAACAGCAATCCAGTCTTCAGACTTCCACCACCCTTCAAGGCTATCATCTTTCATGACAAATATCAATTTTCTTCTCAAGGTTTCAACCCACCAAACATAAGTATCAGCTTAATCTTCTTCTTCAAGCTTCAGCTTTCCAATCAATTCCACCTTCAGGCTTTGCTCTTAACCACAAGTATCAATTGGATTCCTTCAGATTCTCAATCATCAATGTAAGTATCAACTTATCTTATCTTTTATTCCTCAAGCCTCAGCTCCACACTCAATCTCAATGGAATCATCTTCATAAGTATCCACTTAGGCTTCAAGCTTCAGCTCTCTTTGCTTCACCAGTCTCAACTTGGTCTTCTTCACCTTCAAGCTTCAGCTTCTCGGGGTAATCTTTAATTACTTAGAAGTGTCAACTTCATCCATCAATTCTTTCTCAAACCTCAGCTCTTCATTCAATCTCCTTTGAGGTCTTTAAGTATCAACTTGGTCTTCTTGCTCTTCAAGCTTCAGCTGCAATGGCAATGCTCAAGGAATCATCCCTTTCCACACTCTTCAATGAAGTCCTCCTCTTCAAACTCAAGTCTAACATCTTGCAAGATACTCAAACCAGAAGACAATTGATTTAACAGAATGAGTGGAAATGATAAACAGCTTTCTGACAACCAAAGGAAGCCTGTAAGGGTTCATCATTATGAGAGACTGGTTCCCTCTAAGTTCTACTTCCCAGATAAAGCCACTCATCCTTCCAAAGGAGGGATGTGAATATCGGAGAAGGACTTTTAGTCATTGGGAAGAATGGAAGCACAAGATGCTTTCCATGTTTGTGGAAGAAATCATTCTAACTATAAGGCTCTCCCTATGTCCTATCTCCTAAACTTCACCAGACACCTTCAGGCACAAGCAAATCCAGAGCTCCAAGCAACTTCAAGCCACCTCAAGCATCTTCCTCTTGTCTTCAACTTGTCTTCAACTTCAATCAAAGGCAAACCAAGCACAAACCCTAATCTAAGGGGACTAAATGAGTTAAACTAGTTGAATCAGTAAGTTAGGGTCACCTAAAACCTAGCACTAAAGTTAGTCCTAACTAAAATACTAAAATCAATTGTAAAATCCTACAAAAATTACTATCGGAACCTAGGTCAATCATGACTCTATCAAATTAGTTTCAAAGATCAAATCATCAATTTGGACCTAGAACTAAATCCTACATTCTAAGGCATCAACCTAAAACCCTAAAAAGGAAGCATCTAAACATCAATCTATAAAGCACACCTATTTTCATCACAAAAATGTGAGAAAATTACTATGGGATCATACATGTCTAACCTAATCACACACAAAAAATTAGGATCAAAATCATCACCAAGTGATCACACTAAATTCCACAAAGTTATGTATCAAACATAACCATTTTAATATCAATTAAAATGTAAAATTCCCATTAAATCATAAATTACATGAAATGAAAATATTTTTTCTCTAAAAAATACTAGACTCAATCATGATTAATATGCAAAAATAATGGGTTGAATTGGATTAATATTCAATTAGTTATGCATTTTACAAAAATCATGAATTAAGTGGAAATTAAATGAAAATCAAATGAAAATAATGAAGCGCACGGTGTAAATAGCATTCAGATTCAGTTCAAAACATGGGTTGAGCTTGCTGGGGGGTGTGGATAACACTCAGATTATTAAGCCCAAGGCATCAAATAAATGAAACGCATCGTTTCATCAGAAACTCCTTCACAAGTCAGAATTAAAACACAACCATTGGATCTCCTCATAGTCAATGGTCAAAACATGATCTGATGGTGAGAACTTCATCTTCTCCAATTCAAAGCTCTGAGCTTCGCGCCCAGCTCCGGCCACCGCCGATGGAGCTCCGATCGTCCCCTTCAACCCTAGTTCTTCCTAGAGGCCTCCAATCCAAGAGGTCAAAACATGAAACACACTTCAAATCTTGCCACGAACTCAATCATACCATTAGTTTCTTCTGAAACCCCAAGAATCAACATCTCCCAATCTCAACCGAAAATGGTGATCTTCCTATTATGTCTCTAATTCAGCAATTAACCATCTGAAAACCATCCTAGGCCATTCTACAACTAATCTAACACCCTAATTTGACCTAATTCTACCTAAATCATGCTATAGGAAGAAGGTTACAAACCTGGAAATTCTTGAATAACAGATGCACAAAATCTCCACTTCAAGCTCTCAAATCTTCTGGACACGATCACTGAACCTCCTCCTTGCTTCTGTATGCAAAAGATTCAATGGAGAGTGCTTCAATCTTGAAACACGATGAAGAGTTGCAGGTGCTGAAAATCACTTGCTCCCACACGATCTAGCCACCAATTCTCCTTGGAAATGATCTGGAATCAATCCTTGATACTCATGGAAGAAGAACCAATCAAGAAAATGGAAGGAAATGGAGGAAATTGATGAAACCGATTTCAATTGCAATCTATGAAAACTCAATTCCAAACTATGATCAAACCTTCAATGATCACCAACCTTTGCCATGGATGCATTCTACTCAATATATAGATGAAGTTTGTATGATCTAGAACCCTCTAGATCCTTCCAATGAGATTTTACACATCTCATGTCATGAGATTTTGAATCACTTATCATGACATGCTCAATTCTGTTTGCAGCTTGAAACTCATCTCAATCTCCTTCAATTTCTCCCCTAGTGACAATTTGGAAGGGTTTAGCTTGCCAAGCTCCTTGCCCATGCCTCAATTTTAAGTTATGCATATGTTACTTAATATGCAAGCAAGTGCTTTTGAAAGAAAGTCCATGATTTAGACCTCAAATAAAAAATGTGGCTAAACCATTGTCTTTAAAATGTTCTCTAGATTCAAAATGATATATTACATGCCATGGTTTGGATGTGTAGGTTGAAAATATCAATTTCCAACTTTGACTTATTTAACTTATGCCTTCATTTTAGGTCATTTTTGCAACTTTGAGCTACAAGCTTTTCCAACATCTCATGACCTACTTAATAGCCTTAAAACATCATTTTGAACAAGTTTGATGTTGAAGATTTTTCCATTTGAAGCTTGGAAATAGAAGTTATGGCCTTATGCTTGAAATGACCTGTAATCTCCAAATGACCAAAATGCCCTTGACTTGTCAAAGCCATAACTTGAGTTATACAAATCCTATCAAGGACTTCTAGTACTCTCTAGAAAGCTAAGAGAATAAGGAACAACATTAATGTTGACCAAAAGTTCATAGGAATCATCCTTCTTGGGAAAAAGTTTCATGCAAGTTGGGCAACTTTCAAGCTCCCAGATTCACATACCTCAGATGACCTATAACTTGTCAAAGTCATAACTTGAGCTCTACAAATCCTATCAAGGACTTCTAGTACTCCAATTAAAGCTAAGAGCAATCGCTACAACATTCATTTTAGGGGTAAGATGAGATGATAATCACATCTTGAGCTAAACTGCCTTGGAGATAGGGGTCAAACTAGGGGACTTTACACTGTCAAGCCTTAGAAACCCTAGCTTAAAACTTCTCAAACCCTTCAATCATGATGAGTTGAACTTGGTATCATCCTTATAACATATCAATGCATAAATCCATGATCACATGGCCCTTGGATTAGGTCTCAACCTTCTCCAAATCATTAGTTGACTTAGGGTTGACCTAGTCAAACCCTAATGACACCACTCATGGCTGAGTCTTCTTAAACTTGCACCATGACCTGTCTAGGCTTCATGATGGCTTTCAAGACATCTCATAAGCTCTCTCAAGGCTTCAAGTCCACATTCCTGGCTTCAGAATCATCTGAGGTCTTTCCACAACTCTCAAGTTAGGAGGCACACAACCTTGGTTTCAACCAATCTCTCTGAGGATCTTTTGACTTCTCTGACAAAGATATCAACCTTTGAGCACTTGAATAACCTTCTTAGCTAGCTTCAAAGTCTTGTGTGGCTCTTGATTGGTAATCATACCTCTTGATCTCCTGCATACATGTCAATGAAATGCAAATGATAATGCTAATGTGAATGAAATGAAACACAAGCTAGGTAAAGAAATGTTGGTCAAATTTTGGGGTGCAACAACTATGGTCAAGACTCTAGGGGAACAAACATAATAATTCTTGTGTAGAGTTTAACCAAACTCTCTAGATCTATATTGAACACTTAAGAATGAGGAGTAAGTAATCATCACCATGATTCTTACATAGAGGTAACCAACTCTACCTAATTCTACGTTGTAAGACCAATTGGTTCTATCTAGACCAAAAGGAGGGAGAAGGCTCTATCAAGGGCTATAAGGATTGACTCTGACCGCGTCAAGGGTGTGCTCGTCAAGATATCGTACCTTGTGCCTACGCATTCCCATTAACCAATGAGGAATCAGAGCGTCCGTAGTTCAGACATGACTAAAGAAAAATAACTCTAAACCTAAGTTCTAAAGGGTAAATGGCTCTATCAAGGCCTATAAGGGTAATGAGCTATATATGACCCAAAGGTCAATAGAGAGACTTTCCTTTGGACACAAGGTGTCGCAACTGCGAAAAACAACCGGCGGAAAAATAGAAGAGTCGCCACTTTCGTTATTTATCCCAAAGAGAGGGAAAGGAAACGATCGGAAAAACCTAACGAAAAAGGGAAAGACAAGGTCATCGCAACCATGTCTGGATTCGGGAGTCGGTTTACACAAGGGGAAGGTATTAGCACCCCTCATGTCTGTCGTACTCGACGGGATCCATGCATTGTTGTCTATCTAAAAGGGTGTGTTGAAACGATCTAGCTAAAGGCTTAGGGACAAAAGAACAAGAAAAAGGACCGACTCGGCAGAGCATCGCCGCTCTGTGCCTACGTACTCCCTTGTGCAATGGGAAAGTCAGAGTCAACGTAGTTCGACCAACTACGGGTGAAGGGGGAAGGTTGCTTGCCAAGACATCGCGTCTTGTGCCTACGTACTTTCATCTGGTATGAAAGATCAGAGCGAACGTAGTTCGGGCTAAAAGGACCACAGGTTGGTTCAAAATTTTTTTTTAGACCCGAGTAGGGTTAACAAATAGTTCTAGTAGTTGGTGTATACAGCTCGACCATTGGAGACTTAGGCGTTACCATTTGCGGTAGAACTAAGAGTTAACTACACTCTTTTATCTGAAAAGATTTTCCTGATTAAGCTCCCGAAGGATGAAAAAGGTTTGAAGTGTTTTGGTGTTTTTTAGAGAAGAAGTGTTTTGAATTTGATTTGTAACTCATGTTGCACTAAAGACTATGATTTAGGAGCGAATGCGTCGTATATCGTCCAAAGGACATATACTAACATTCTAGACAATTGAGAGGCAACCACCCAATCATCATTTCCCAAATAGCTTAAGGCTTGTAGCGTACAACACTTGCCATTCTTTATTAAGTGGTTTATGAATGTTTGAAGATGAGAAGGGAAGAGGGAAAACTAATGGGAGACTAATCAATCCCTAAAGTTATCATGCAAAGTGGACCTGAAGTTGAGATTCAAAAGGGAACTACCTAATGTTATCATGCATGGTTAGGCACCTAATGTCTATCATAACCTTAAGATGTTAGAGAACTTATGGGGAGCATGACAAAGAAAAGCAAAAGAAGAAGAAGAAGAAGAAGAATGCATATGCAAATGAAAATGCAAACATAAGATGCACAAATAGAATGAAAGTGAGAGGAAAATAGTGTGGGGCAGTAGCCTCCATAAGCTCATCTCAACCAAGCATGCATATGGAAATGCAATAAAAGAGAAGAAGAAGAAGAGCACAAGAATGAATCAAACAAACAAGATCAAACTACACAAAGATGCACCAAAAGTGGGATGAAATGACCTAAGTCAAACAACATTAACCACACCACAAAATTAAACCAAAATGAAAGGTAAAAAAAAAACTAAAACCAAGTGAGGATGGGAGACCAAATGAGGGCAGCAAGGGCCTCATAATAGGTACTCAACCATAAGCATCACAAGCCAAGTGCAAAGGAAGCACAAAAGAGTCCTCAAGGATCCATCATTTTAGGTATACTTCAAGTACCTCCTTAGGAGGGACTAAGATACCTTAAATGAGGTTCCAAAGTCATTGGACAGAAGGGAGGTGAAGAGTAGAAAGCTCAAAAGCAATATCAATTCAAATCAAAAGGAAATGCAAACAAAAGCTCAAAGAGTGCAAGCAAACATCACATAGGAGTTCAATTTGAAAGCTTAAAAGGAAACACACAAATGAACAAGGAAGAAACAATATCATGACCTAAAATTGAACCAACACCATCCTTAACATATTAGCAACATGAAACAAAAGGAATTGAGGGTTCAAAGGATCCAAAAATTTCATATCCAAGTCAAACTAGGTCAAGGTACATATGTGAACCTCCCTTGGAGGTAACTTAACTTGCAAGTTACCTAAAAAATAGGAAAATGGTTCAAAAATAATCAAATAAAATGCACAAGGTAGCTAAACATGTTGGAAAACAGAGGCCAAAAGCTCAAAGCAAAAATCCCCTCAAAGAACCATCAAAAGAAAATATTATTCAAGATGTACCACTTTGAAATGGGAGAAACAAAGACAAAAAGAAAAGCCACAAAAGTCAACCCAAAAGTCAACAACTAGGGACAAAATGATCCTAAAAAATTGTTCAACTCATCATGGATATGAGGATCAATTTTCATTCATTGGACCTAAAGGAAATGGAAGAAACAAATAAAAGAACAAGCAAAGCACAATTTAATCCATTTAAAAAACACCTCCAATGTTTAATTATATTTAAAAATGAAAAATAAAATAAAAAATGTCTAAAAATAATAGACATCTTAAGGTTTGCAAAAAATATTTTTGTGGATTTTTTGGAGCATTGGAGCTATTTTTAATGAATTAAATTCAAACCAAAATAAAAATAAAATATTAAAAGGAATAAAAGAAAATAAAAAGGCAAGAAAAACAAACAGCCATAGGATTAAAAGATCAGTCAACAGATCCAAGGCCTAGGGGCGCGCCACGCAAGCGCTGGGGGAACTTAAGTGAAATGCAGCGTTTCACAGAGGATCCAATGTGGTTCAGTTGACTATGCACATCATGAGTCCTAATCCTGAACGTGCATTCCAAAAGTATGCTGATCTATGGACTAGAGCTTGCCACGTACTCAAAACCCTAGTCAACATTCTCAAAGCAAATCTCACATGTTGGATCTAAATACCAAGTCAAGGGAGTCTACCTGATCTAATGGCTAAGAGGTCATCTTCCTCGTTCAAAACCTCAGATGGAGGGAAAGTTTCAATGGTGGCCGGAGAAGACTCCGGTCGTCTTCTCCGGCGAGAGCAACAATGCTATGATGCAAAACCTCACCAAATTCAACCAAACCGGTAGCAATCTCTTCCTCTCTCCATGTACAACAACCTGACATGCTTAATTTCCAATAATTCCTCACAACAATTTCAAATCGAAACCAAACAGATTTGTGCACCAAAATCAAAAGCTCACCAAATTCACTCAAATTGTCCAGAAATCATCTAGAGGTTATGGAGATCACAGATCAAGCAACAATTAATCAAAACAACACAAGAATAAGCCATATCAGATCCAAACAGTTTGGAGCATCCACCAACAATCATTACAAATTCCAGTTCGTTTTAGTGATTAATGATCTACATGTTTCCTAGGTCTCAAAAATGCAAAAATGGCAATGAATCATGGCATATTCAGAGTGTAAGGTTGATTTGAAAATACCTAGTGGAGAACTTCCACTGAGCCTTCAATTGATGCTTAAGCTTGAAGAAAAGTATCAAAAAACGTTCAGTGATCTTCAATGAAGCTTTTGCAATTCACAATTTGGCTTGAAACTTGCTAATTCTCATAATTTGAATTTTGAATTTTCACCACTTTTTCCAAATGCTCTAGCTCTAATTCTTCTCCAATTTCGTGTTCTGATGATTTGTGAAGGTTAGAAACCTTTTATGTAATGGATTTGAATCAGAATGAAGATCAATTCTAGTCCCTAGAGCCCAATTGAAAATCCATGGGAATTGATTTTGGAGCTTCTTCAAGTGCACAAAAAATGCTTTAAATTTGGCTCCAAATTGGTTCGAAACTCTTGCTGGGAGTGTATGGAGTGTGAATGGCCATGATTTACTCCTTGTTTTGATCTCAAAGGTTGACATTGGTTGTGTAACTTCATGATGAAGTAAGCTTGGAAATGGCTCACAAAAACCCAACAAATCAAAATTCTGAAATTGCCAATGAGTTCAAAACATCAAATGCACTCAAAATATGCACAAGCTTGCATAATTTTGAGCCAATATGAATTATTTTGAATTTTTCCATTTTAATGTATTTAAAATTCCTTTGGTGAGGATTTCTTCAACCAATTCTCATTCCTATCCATATCAATGAACTCTTGATGCTTGGTTGAGTAAATAACCCCATTTGGAGCATATTTGATGTTGGAAAAATCTTCATTTGAAGTGTGCAAGTTGGTGAAATGGACCTATAATTTTATGACCTATAATCTCACTTTCCCAAAATACCCCTGACTTGCAAACCTCATAACTCGAGTTCTACAAATCAGATGAAAGACTTCTAGCACTCTTTGGAAAGCTAAGACCAAGACCTACAACTTTTATGCTGGCCAAAAGTTAAGGAGAAACATCCTTCTAGGTCAAAAATGGCTTGGAAGTGAGTTGACTTTTGTTGATCAAAATCACATTCATCTGATGACCTGTAACTTGTCTGGATCATAACTTGAGTTCTATAAATCCAATCAAGGACTTCTAGTACTCAAAAGAAATCTAAGAACATTCTCTACAAGTTTCATGTTGGTCAAAATTTGAGATGAAACATATATCTTGAGATGGGTGGTCTTGAAGTTAGGCACTAAATAGGGGATTTTACCCTGAGAACCCTAATTTAGTAACTTCTCACACTTTTGATTCTTGATGAATTGATCTTGATATGATATATTAGACACCTCAACACAACATCCCATGACCATAGAGACTTGGAATTGAGTTTTAATCTCCTTCAATTTCATTGTTGACTGAGGAATAACCAGATGAAAACCCTAGCAACAACATTCTTGACTGTGGCTTCTTTCACATCACACAACAACCTGAATAAACTCCAACATGGCTCTCAAAGCACCTAATGAGCTCTCTCAACATCTTATATCCATAATCATGAATTCACAATCCTCTGATGATCTTGAACTGGCCTCTAAGTTAGGAGCTGACCCACATACATCCATCAATCCTTTCAAGATTATTGCCCACTTCTAGATGACCTGATGACCAATGAAACTTGAGTAACACCCCTTGCTTAGGCTCAACCCTCTGAGTAGACTCCTCTTGATATGCACAACCTCTTGATCCCCTGTTCAATGAAAAATGCTATGCAATGCAAATGCTAGAAAGAAATGAAATGACACATAAACTAAGTTAAGAAAAGGTTGGGCAAATTTTAGGGTGCAACAGCTGCCCCTATTCAGACAACTTGGACCTGAATGAGTGAAGAGCGACGACTTTCACACAATAAAGGTAAAAGACTTCAACAGACCCTCTGAGTGGACCTGAAATGGGGAATACTTCAAATTTCCGGAATCTGGATATTCAATGAACAAAATGAATCAATGAAATTTGTCGGAGCCTGAACGCTCAACGTAATCTCCGGAGCCTGGACGCTCAACGTAAAAGCCGGAGCCTGAATGCTCAACGTAATACATCGAAGCTTGAACACTCAACAAAAATAAACCGGAGCCTGGATGCTCAACAAAATATTGACCGGAGCCTGAACGCTCGACGAACACAAGATATATAATTTGCAAATTCACCGGAGCCTGGATACTCAACGGAGAAGCCGGAGCCTGGATGCTCAACGTAAAATTGACCGGAGTCTGAATTACTCAAAAGACTAAAAAGTACACCACAAACTGGAATTTTATCGGAGCCTGGATACTCAACGAAATTGGAATCACGGAACAAATTCTGGAGCCTGGATACTCAACACACAAGAGAAATCACCATATATTGGAAATAGGCCAGAGTCTGGATACTCAACGTAATACATCGGAGCCTGAACGCTCAACGAAAATAAACTAGAGCCTGGATGCTCAACAAAATAAATCGGAGCCTGAATGCTCAACGAAAGTGACCGGAGCTTGGATACTCAACAGACAAAACCAAATACTTCAAATCAGAAATTCCCCGGAATCTGGATATTCCACGGAGAAGGAGTACTACCACAAAACTTACCAAGGTCTGGATACCTAACCGACTTTTACCGGAGTCTGGATACTCAACGGAAAAAACAATACGTCACGGACTGAAATTATACCGGAGTCTGGACACTCAACAGAGAGATCGGAGCCTGGATGCTCAACGGAGATTGACCGGAGCCTGGATACTCAACGGACGAAGGGAAAATATCACCAATATAACCATCAAAATTGAACACCATACTGTCCTCACCGGAGTCTGGACACTCAACAGAAAACACAACAATATCAATCACCATAGTCTGAATACCACAACCATCTTTACTGGAGTCGGGATACTCGACGGAAAAAGCAGACCCTATCAGCTGGGAATGGACCCGAGTCTGGATACTCAATGGAACACAAATACTTATCATGATCCTCTGAGATCCGAAGATACTGCTGAGGAATAACATGAGCCGGGGTCTGGATACCACGCGGGCTAAGAGAAATCACATGGTCTGGATACCAAGGGAAAAGATCAAACCTCCGAAGACATACCTGAAACAAAGAGATAACAACCTGGCTTATGTTTCACATGCATATGTTTGAAAATGGCGTAATGCTCCATACGAAATGGAAATGCTACGCATTTTGGTAGATGCTATGCACGCATGCAGATGCAACAGAACTGAATCAGCAAAATAAATGCTAGAGATACAGAAAACACCCTGCTAGGGCAAGTAAATAACCCTGTTGAAAGAATTAACGATTCTTCCAGGCATAGAGCACAGGCTTGCTCATGCCAATAACAATTGGACTTATGCCGAGAAACAGGCCCTTGCTGGCTTTCTGCAAAGAAAATACCGACGTGATAACATTCCTTCATTCTACTAAGGAAAGGAGAACGAATCTGTTGGGGAAACTACCCCTTTCAATCTGCTGGGGATTGCTCCGCCAGGGAACGAACCTAACCAGACTGCAAATTACTCTGTGGGGAGAAAATCCAATCACGACTCGCTGGGGAGTACATAGAAGCATCAACTGCAGAAGAAAAGCGTACACGCTATCTGATTAGCTCGAACTGCATATAACTCTACTGTGGATAGAGGTATGAACTTCACTAACAGGTTCAGGCTGTGGATAGGACGAACTTCATCTGTACCTTTTTCCCCAAGGGTAACGACCCTGCAACACTGAACAAACAGACAAGATATCCTACGCAAACGGAATCATCTTAGTCATCATTCGTGACATTGTTCAATTAATCCAAAGTTTTAGCAATTATTGGCCAAGGCCTGCAAGTTTATGTAAGTGCAAGTTCATCAAAACATTGGGCGTTTTCACAAACAAAACAGTAAAGTTAAAATAGAGCACACAGATCAAGTACTGAATAGTATATGTTTATAGATAAATGGTCTGTAAATATGCAGAGTTTTTACAACAGATGCAACTCCTGAAAAGAGGAAGTTGCGCAAAAACAAATACAGATATGTACAGAAATATACAAAAGTGTACAAAATATCGTCAACGTGGCACAGACAAACACCATGAGTTGATCCCTCTATGACTCGCCTGACTCTGACGCTTTCTCAACGCTTCATCTTCAGAAGAGATTGATTCGGATAAAAACACGGCCCTTAGGTTCTCCCAATCTACTAAGCAAACAAATTCCAACGCAGACCGCAGTCATTTGCTTTTTCAATCCCTAACTTTTGCCTGAACCTCCCTTTCGGGTTTTCGATTCACCGGGATACCCATTTTTGCCATAGTCGCCCTTTCAGGTTTTCGACTTTGCAGGTTTACATCTTTTCATTTTTATCCCTAAATTTTGCCCGAACCTATTTTTCCTTTTTTATGGTTCGCAGGGATGCCCCATTTTTGCCTGGACTTTTCTTTTTGTGTCCAGCGGGTCTCTTTTAAGCAAAGTATTTTTTAACTACGTCTGCGTTCACAGGAGATGTGAAATCCTCACCATCCATGGTGGCTAACAACAAGGCTCCTCCTCTGAAGACCTTTCGTACAACATATGGACCTTCATAGTTGGGAGTCCACTTGCCCCTGTGATCTGATTGTGGTGGGATAATCTTTTTCAGCACAAGATTGCCCGTTTGAAAGCTTCGAGGGCGCACCTTCTTATCGTAAGCTTTCTTCATCCGGCTCTGGTGCAAACGACCATATGCAATATATGCTAGCCTCTTCTCATCCATCAGGCTAAGCTGATTGAAACGGTTCTTTATCCATTCTGCCTCATCAAGCTTGACGTCAACCAAAACTCTTACAGAAGGAATCTTGACTTCTAGCGGTAGGACAACTTCCATACCATACACTAGCGAGAAAGGAGTTGCCCCGGTTGATGTGCGTACCGCCGTACGATAATCGTGAAGAGCAAAGGGCAACATATCATGCCAATATTTATAGGTAACAACCATCTTTTGCATTATCTTCTTAATATTCTTATTGGCCACTTCGACAGCGTCATTCATCTTTGGCCGATAGGGCGATGAGTTGTGATGTTTAATCTTGAAGTTCTGGCATAACTCCTTTATCATTTTGTTGTTCAGATTCGAACCATTATCAGTAATGATTCACTCGGGAATTCCATATCTACAAATGATGTCCTTCTTTATGAATCTTGCTACCACTTGCTTGGTCACATTGGCATACGAAGCTGCTTCAACCCACTTGGTGAAGTAATCAATAGCAACCAAAATGAAACAGTATCCGTTAGAAGCGGTGGGCTCGATCTTTCCAATCATGTTGATTCCCCACATGGAGAACGGCCACGAGGACCCTATAACATTTAATGGGCATGACGGTACATGAATCTTATCAGCATAAATCTGGAATTTATGGCATCTCTTCGCGAATTTGAAACAATCTGACTCCATTGTTAGCCAAAAATACCCAGCTCGTAGTATCTTTCGAGTCATGGCGTGTCCGTCGGCATGTGTACCAAAAGTACCCTCGTGGACTTCTTCCATAAGCAACGTTGCTTCTTTTTCATCCACACATCTCAACAGCACCAAATCATGGTTCCTTCTGTATAGCACACCATCTGGGTTTAGATAAAAGTTGCCAGACAACCTCCTCAGCGTCTTCTTATCCTGAGCCAAAGCCCCTGGTGGATACTCTTGCTTCTTGAGGAAGTTTTGTATATCATAAAACCATGGCTTGCCATCAACAGCCTCTTCAATGCCGAATACGAAAGCGGGTCTGTCCAAGCGAGAAATGACTATTATGGGATCATCATTCTAGAAATTCACTTTGTACATCGAAGATAGCGTTGCCAAAGCATCGGCCATCTGATTCTCTGCTCGTGGTACATGGTGAAACTCTACCCGATCGAAGAAAGGTAACAACCTCCTTGCATAATCTCTGTAAGGAATTAGATTCGGTTGACGAGTTTCTCATTCTCCCATGATTTGATTAACCACTAGCGTTGAATCGCCATATACATCCAAATTCTTGATTCTCAAATCAATAGCCTCTTCCAGACCCATGATACATGCTTCATATTCAGCTTCATTGTTGGTGACTAGAAATGTTAATTTGGCAGTGAATGGGATATGAGTGCCATGAGGAGTTGTAATAATTACCCCAATTCCACTACCATATGAGTTAACTGCGCCATTGAATATCATCTGCCATTGAGAATCCTTCTCTGGACCTTCACCGTGTAATGGTTCTTCACAATCTTTCGCTTTGAGGAACATGATATCCTCATCAGGAAATTCAAACTTCATCGGTTGATAATCTTCGATAGGCTGCTCAGTAAGGTACTCTGACAGAACACTTCCCTTGATGGCTTTCTGAGAAACATATTGTATATCGTACTCTGTCAGTACCATCTGCCACCTGGAAATTCTTCCTGAGAGCGCCTGCTTCTCGAAGACATACTTAATCGGATCCATCTTCGAAATTAGCATGGTTGTGTGATTGAGCATATACTGTCTCAAACGTTTGGCAGCCCAAGCAAGTGCACAACACATTTTCTCGAGCATTGAGTAACGGGACTCACAATCTGTGAAATTTTTACTCAAATAATAGATCGCATGCTCCTTTCTTCCAGTCTCGTCGTGTTGACCGAGAACACAACCCATATTGTTCTCAAGAACCGTTAAGTACATGATTAAAGGCCTTCTAGCTACTGGGGGTATCAATATCGGAGGCTCCTGCAAATACTCTTTTATTTTATCAAATGCTTTTTGACAATTTTCATTCCAGACAACCGCCTGATCTTTCTTTAATAATTTAAACATTGGTTCACACGTGGCTGTGAGATGAGATATGAACCGAGCAATGTAGTTCAATCTCCCCAGGAAACCACAGACTTCTTTTTCTGTTTTCGGCGCTGGCATGTCTTGTATGGCTTTTATCTTTGCAGAATCGACCTCGATTCCTTTTTCACTGACAATAAACCCCAATAACTTTCCGGACCGAACTCCAAAAGTACACTTATTTGGATTCAACCTCAATCTGAACTTTCTAAGCCTCTCAAACAGCTTCAACAAGTTAACCAGATGCTCCTCCTCCGTTTGGGACTTAGCAATCATATCATCAACATAAACCTCAACTTTTTTATGCATCATGTCATGAAAGAGCGTTGTCATAGCGTGCTGATATGTTACTCCGGCGTTCTTCAAGCCAAAAGGCATCACCTTGTAGCAAAACATTCCCCACGGTGTATGAAGGTTGTTTTCTCCATGTCCTCCGGTGCCATTTTTATCTGATTATAACCCGAGAAACCATCCATGAAGGAAAACACCGAAAATTGAGCCGTATTGTCGACCAATACGTCAATGTGAGGGAGCGGGAAGTCATCCTTAGGGCTCACCTTGTTCAAATCCCAATAATCAACACACATCCTCACCTTACCATCTTTCTTAGGTACAAGTACGATGTTGGCGACTCACGGAGGGTAAGTGGTTACGGCTAAAAATCCAGCGTTCCATTGCTTTTGGACCTCTCCTTTGATTTTTACCGCCATATCTGGTCTTGTCCTTCTGAGCTTCTGCTTGACCGACGGACATTCCTTGCACAACGGTAAGCGATGAACCACTATGTCGGTATCAAGCCCGGGCATATCCTCGTATGACCAAGCAAAGATGTCACTATAATCTCGAAGCATCTCGATCAGTCTTTGCTTGACGTCGTTCTGTAACACAGCCCTTATCCTAACATTTCTGACAACTTCTTCAGATCCCAGGTTAACAACCTCAATTTCCTCCTGATGAGGCAGAATGACCTTCTCTTCTTGTTTCAAGAGTCTAGCTAACTCTTCAGGCAAGTCTTCATCCTCATCAATCTCTTCTTCAGCTTGATATATCGGTTGATCGAAGTCGAAGCGAGTCATAGGAGGTTTTGAATCGGTGTCATCTGCAATAGGAATCCTGCAACGAAAATGGTTAAATGTTTCAAACAATTTGCAAACAAGTATAAACCACATTGCCATTTCATTGTGAAAAATAAAATAAGAAAAACAGAGATCACAAAATTTGTATGAGAAAACGCCCTTTGATTAATTAATAAACAATGTTCAGACATAAACAAGTAAGGTCCTGAAATAAAATACCACTATGCCCCGGGTAGAACACAGGGTAGTACAATAACTGGAAAAACAAAGCATTACTGTTCTATCGTCACTTGAATGACTTCTTCAATTGACCAGTTGTGCAGGCTCTGTCCCAGAATACACGGCTTGATCCAGGCGTCCATATCATAGTCACTGTCTCCAGCTTCATCATCAGAAATGGCATTAATCTGCTCAAAGAAGACACCCCCACTAGTAAACCTGATCGGCCCCTTGAACTTCGGCGTGCTTTGTGAATACAATGGACGGTACCGCAGACCGAATTTATCTTGCTTCTGAGGTATATCAATCACCTACCCCCAGCCTTAGGCTGAACCAGCTTGCACCACAGCCTGCGCTTCTCTAAAGGAAGACATAGCCACCTCAGGATCTTTTCTCACTATCGGAGACTTGTCTTTAATCTTGACCGCTTCGAAGGCCTGGCAGAGAGTTTCATGGATCTCTCCATCCACTTCAACATACTTAAAGGATGATAAATGGCTGACCATGATATCCTCCTCCCTGCATACCGTAACAACACTACCACCAACCATGTATTTCAACTTTTGATGCAGCGTTGTTGTAACAACCTTCGCTGAATGAATCCACGGACGACCTAGTAAACAACTGTAGGCCGGCTGGATATCCATGATGTAAAACACTGCATTAAAAACTTCAGGTCCAACTTGAATCGGCAAAGTTACCTCCCCAAACACAGATCTCTGGGTTCCGTCAAACGCACGCACCACCAAATCACTTGGCGTGCAAATCAACCCCTTCATATCTAACTTCATCAGGGCCTTCTTTGGAAGCACATTTAATGACGATCCCGTATCCACAAGCACGTGAGACATGACAGCCCCTCGGAATTCTAAAGATATGTGCAGCACACAATTATAATTTCTGCCTCTGGGCGTCAAATCCAAGTCCATAAAGCCTAAGCAATTTCCTGCGTTTACATGCGCCACCACTCCCTCGAGTTGATTAACTGAAATTTCCTGTGTCACGTAAGCAGTGTTTAATATTCTCAGCAATGCATTCCTATGCGCCTCCGAGCAAAGGAGCAACGACAGGATAGATATTTTGGAAGGAGTTTACTGCAAGTGATCGACTATCTTATAGTCGCTTTTCCGAATCAGCCTCATAAATTCCTCTGCGTCTTTCAAAAAATATTCTCTCTCCTCAGATTGAGACGTCTCCTCCACTACCAGTCTTTTCCCCTTGTCCACCTTATCAACAGTCACTTCAGGCGACGAAAAGACTCGACCACTGCGAGTAATACCTCCTGCTCCCACGAGATTATTAACTGAACTTGCAGGGGGATCATTCAAGTTTATCTTCTGCCCATTGCAATACACTTCGGCTCCGTAGTTCCACGGAATAGCCTTAGTGCTCTCAAACGGCACAGGAACTGCTTTGGTGATAGTTATCGTTGGTGGCTTTGGTGCATAGATAGTAACAGTCTTATACGGGATGGAGATTGTTGCAATCTCATCCTTTTCTTCAGCCACTAAATCCTCAGATACTCTTCCAACAGAACAGTCAAATTGTAAAACTTTGTTATCCATCATTCCCTGAATACAACTTCTCAACAGTCCACATCCTCTCCCAGGATCAGCAGAACATTCAACACAGTCCTCTGCACAACCCGGGAAAACACCCCCTTTAGCAATCTGGCTTTCACAAAGCTTAAGGGTGTCTTCAGTTCATCAACATCCGTCACCAAATTCAACACCTCCTCCTTGATAATTTCATTAACCCCAGCCTGCCCATGATTCGGCATGGGATTTTGCAACACATTGGGAACATCATTAGAAAAATTGATCGTCTTACTGTCAATCATGTCTTGCACTTTATGTTTAAAGGCTTTACAATTATCAATATTATGTCCTGGAGCACCCGAATGAAATTCACAGCAAGCATTCACATCGTACCCAGGTGGAGGAGGTCCGGTCAAAGGAGCCAAAGTTCTTTTCTGAATCAATTGCAGTTGTAGCAAAGCCTGCAATAACTGAGAGTAAGGCATAGGAGGCGCATCAAAATGCCTACTTGCTGCCCGACCTCTATCTTGGTATCTTCCGTACCCCTATTGATTTTGTTGTGGTCGTTGTTGCTGTTGTTGCTGACGTTGTTGTTGTTGTGGTTGTTGGACTGCTGGAATAGTGATGCTAGCAATCTGTTGTTGCTACCTATTCTGACCTCTATTTCTTCCCTGTGAACTGGATACAGCATTAGTATCTCCCTCTCGCCTTTTGTTTCCAAACACCTTCTTGTTCCCTCCTCCTGCCGAGGACCCTTCACCAGCGTTGATCTTTCCTAACTTAATTCCATTCTCCACCCTCTCCCCGGTGATTATTAAGTCTGAAAAACTTCCCGACATACTGCTTATAAGCTTTTCATAGTACACACCCGGTAAAGTAGCAACAAACATATCCACAAGCTCCTGCTCTACCATTGGTGGTTGTACCCTAGCAGCAAGCTCTCGCCACCTCTGTACCATAGCATTGTTGTCTATCTAAAAGGGTGTGTTGAAACTATCTAGCTAAAGGCTTAGGGACAAAAGAACAAGAAAAAGGACTGACTCGGCAGAGCATCGCCGCTCTGTGCCTACGTACTCCCTCGTGCAATGGGAAAGTCAGAGTCAACGTAGTTCGACCAACTACTGGTGAAGGGGGAAGGTTGCTCGCCAAGACATCGCGTCTTGTGCCTACGTACTTTCATCTAGTATGAAAGATTAGAGCGAACGTAGTTCGGACTAAAAGGACCACTGGTTGGTTCAAAAGTTTTTTTTAGACCCGAGTAAGGTTAACAAATAGTTCTAGCAGTTGGTGTATGCAGCTCGACCATTGGAGACTTAGTCGTTACCGTTTGCGGTAGAAATAAGAGTTAACAACACTCTTTTATCTGAAAAGATTTTCTTGATTAAGATACCGAAGGATGAAAAAGGTTTGAAGTGTTTTGGTGTTTTTTAGAGAAGAAGTGTTTTTAATTTGATTTGTAACTCATGTTGCACTAAAGACTATGATTAAGGAGCGAATGTGTCGTATATCATCCAAAGGACATATACTAAAATTCTAGACAATTGAGAGGCAACCACCCAATCCTCATGTCCCAAATAGCTTAAGGCTTGTAGCGTACAACACTTGTCATTCTTTATTAAGTGTTTTATGAATGTTTGAAGATGAGAAGGGAAGAGGGAAAACTAATGGGAGACTAATCAATCCTAAAAGTTATCATGCAAAGTGGACCTAAAGTTGAGATTCAAAAGGAAACTACCTAATGTTATCATGCATGGTTAGGCACCTAATGTCTATCATAATCTCAAGAGGTTAGAGAACTTATGGGGAGCATGGCAAAGAAAAGCAAAAGAAGAAGAAGAAGAAGAAGAAGAATGCATATGCAAATGAAAATGCAAACATAAGATGCACAAATAGAATGAAAGTGGGAGGAAAATAGTGTGGGGCAGTAGCCTCCACAAGCTCATCTCAACCAAGCATGCATATGGAAATGCAATAAAAGAGAAGAAGAAGAAGAAGAAGAGCACAAGAAGAAATCAAACAAACAAGATCAAACTACACAAAGATGCACCAAAAGTGGGATGAAATGACCTAAGTCAAACAACATCAACCACACCACAAAATTAAACCAAAATGAAAGGTAAAACAAAACTAAAACCAAGTGAGGATGGGAGACCAAATGAAGGCAGCAAGGGCCTCATAATAGGTACTCAACCATAAGCATCACAAGCCAAGTGCAAAGGAAGCACAAAAGAGTCCTCAAGGATCCATCATTTTAGGTATACTTCAAGTACCTCCTCAGGAGGGACTAAGATACCTTAAATGAGGTTCCAAAGTCATTGGACAGAAGGGAGGTGAAGAGAAGAAAGCTAAAAAGCAATATCAATTCAAATCAAAAGGAAATGCAAGCAAAAGCTCAAAGAGTGCAAGCAAACATCACATAGGAGTTCAATTTGAAAGCTTAAAAGGAAACACATAAATGAACAAGGAAGAAACAATATCATGACCTAAAATTGAACCAACATCATCCTTAACATGTTAGCAACATGAAAAAAAAAAGCATTGAGGGTTCAAAGGATCCAAAAATGTCATATCCAAGTCAAACTAGGTCAAGGTACATATGGTTCAAAAATAATCAAATAAAATTCACAAGGTAGCTAAACATGTTGGAAAACAGAGGCCAAAAGCTCAAAGCAAAAATCCCCTCAAAGCACCATCAAAAGAAAATATTATTTAAGATGTACCACTTTGAAATAGGAGAAACAAAGACAAAAAGAAAAGCCACAAAAGTCAACCCAAAAGTCAACAACCAGGGACAAAATGGTCCTCAAAAATTGTTCAACTCATCATGGATATGAGGATCAATTTTCATTCATTGGACCTAAAGGAAATGGAAGAAACAAATAAAAGAACAAGCAAAGCACAATTTAATCCATTTAAAAAACACCTCCAATGTTTAATTATATTTAAAATTGAAACATAATATGAAAAATAAAATTAAAAATGTCTAAAAATAATAGACATCTCAAGGTTTGCAAAAAATAGTTTTGTGGAATTTTTGGAGCATTGGAGCTATTTTTAATGAATTAAATTCAAACCAAAATAAAAAGAAAATATTAAAAGGAATAAAAGAAAATAAAAAGGCAAGAAAAACAAACAGCCATAGGATTAAAAGACCAGTCAACAGATCCAAGGCCTAGGGGCGCGCCACGCAAGCGCTGGGGGAACTTAAGTGAAACGCAGTGTTTCACAGAGGATCCAGTGTGGTTCAGTTTACTATGCACACCATGAGTCATAATCCTGAACGTGCATTCCAAAAGTATGTTGATCTAATGAACTAGAGTTGGCCACGTACTCAAAACCCTAGTCAACATTCTCAAAGCAAATCTCACACGCTGGATCTAAATACCAAGTCAAGGGAGTCTGCCTGATCTAATGGCTAAGAGGTCATCTTCCTCGTTCAAAACCTCAGATGAAGGGAAAGTTTCAGTGGTGGCCGGAGAAGACTCTGATCGTCTTCTCCGGCGAGAGCAACAGTGCTCTGATGCAAAACCTCACCAAATTCAACCAAACTGGTACCAATCTCTTCCTCTCTCCATGTACAACAACCTGACATGTGTAATATCCAATAATTCCTCACAACAGTTTCAAATCGAAACCAAACAGATTTGTGCACCAAAATCAAAAGCTCACCAAATTCACTCAAATTGTCCAGAAATCATCTAGAGGTTATGGAGATCACAGATCAAGCAACAATTAATCAAAACAACACAAGAATAAGCCATATCAGATCCAAATAGTTTTGAGCTTCCACCAACAATCATTACAAATGCCAGTTCGTTTTAGTGATTAATGATCTACATGTTTCCTAGGTCTCAAATATGCAAAAATGGCAATGAATCATGGCATATTTAGAGTGTAAGGTTGATTTGAAAATACCTAGTGGAGAACTTCCACTGAGCCTTCAATTGGTGCTTAAGCTTGAAGAAAAGTATCCAGAAACATTCAGTGATCTTCAATGAAGCTTTTGCAATTCACAATTTGGCTTGAAACTTGCTAATTCTCAGAATTTGAATTTTGAATTTTCACCACTTTTTCCAAATGCTCTAGCTCAAGTTCTCCTCCAATTTCGTGTTCTGATGATTTGTGAAGGTTAGAAACCTTTTATGTAATGGATTTGAATCAGAATGAAGCCCAATTCTAGTCCCTAGAGCCCAATTGAAAATCCATGGGAATTGATTTTGGAGCTTCTTCAAGTGCACGAAAATGCTTCAAATTTGGCTCCAAATTGGTTCGAAACTCTTGCTGGGAGTGTATGGAGTGTGAATGGCCATGATTTACTCCTTGTTTTGATCTCAAAGGTTGACATTGGTTGTGTAACTTCATGATGAAGTAAGCTTGGAAATGGCTCACAAAAACCCAACAAATCAAAATTCTGAAATTGCCAATGAGTTCAAAACATCAAATGCACTCAAAATATGCACAAGCTTGCATAATTTTGAGCCAATATGAATTATGTTAAATTTTTCCATTTTAATGCCTTTAAAATGCCTTTGGTGAGATTTGCTTCAACCAATTCTCATTCCTATCCATATCAATGAACCCTTGATGCTTGGTTGGGTAAATAACCTCATTTGGAGCACATTTGATGTTGGAAAAATCTTCATTTGAAGTGTGCAAGTTGGTGAAATGGACCTATATTTTTTTGACCTATAATCTCACTTTCCCAAAATACCCCTGACTTGCAAACCTCATAACTTGAGTTCTACAAATCAGATGAAAGACTTCTAGCACTCTTTGGAACGCTAAGGCCAAGACCTACAACTTTAATGCTGGCCAAAAGTTGAGGAGAAACATTCTTCTAGGTCAAAAATGGCTTGGAAGTGAGTTGACTTTTGTTGACCAAAATCACATTCATCTGATGACCTGTAACTTGTCTGGATCATAACTTGAGTTCTATAAATCCAATCAAGGAGTTCTAGTACTAAAAAGAAAGCTAAGAACATGCTCTACAATTTTCATGTTGGTCAAAAATTGAGATGAAACTTGTATCTTGAGATGGGTGGTCTTGAAGTTAGGCACTAAATAGGGGATTTTACCCTGAGAACCCTAATTTAGTAACTTCTCACACTTTTGATTTTTGATGAATTGATCTTGAAATGATATATTAGACACCTCAACACAACATCCCATGACCATAGAGACTTGGAATTGAGTTTTAATCTCCTTCAATTTCACAGTTGACTGAGGATTAACCAGATGAAAACCCTAGCTGTAACATTCTTGATTGTGGCTTCTTTCACATCACACAACAACCTGAATAAACTCCAACATGGCTCTCAAAGCACCCAATGAGCTCTCTCAACATCTTATATCCATAATCATGAATTCATAATCCTCTGATGATCTTGAACTGGCCTCCAAGTTAGGAGCTGACCCACATACATCCATCAATCCTTTCAAGACTATTGCCCACTTCTAGATGACCTGATGACCAATCAAACTTGAGTAACACCCCTTGCTTAGGCTCAACCCTCTGAGTAGACTCCTCTTGATATGCACAACCTCTTGATCCCCTATTCAATGAAAAATTCTATGCAATGCAAATGCTAGAAAGAAATGAAATGAAACATAAACCAAGTTAAGAAAAGGCTGGGCAAATTTTGGGGTGCAACACAAGGGATACAGACAAGTTGATATGAACTAACAAGTTCCATCACTAGAGAATAACTTGACAAAGTTGAAGAAACAAAGTAAGATCATGTAAATAATCATGATAATAATCAAGATCAACATTTAACATCTTAACAAAGATCAAAATACATAGAAGTAATAACCAACAATGTAAGCAAAGAACATGTGTAACAACAACAAGTTCATTTATAACATTCATATGAAATTGATGCAAACAAGTTACAACTTGAAGCAAGAATGTAATAAGAATAAAAAAAGATCAAATTTAACAACATAATACCAATCAAACATGTATTGAGGACAACCAATCAAGCAAAACACAAGAGATGTTACAACAGTTCAAGTGTAAATTCATAACTTCATGGGGAAAAACATACAAGTTTTATGGTAACAACCAAATTGAAAATCAAACCCTAGCATGCTATAGTTCTAACAAGACACATAAAAAAGTTGAATGAGGCATGATAAACATATTCAAGAGGTTACAACATCAAGAATCAAGCTAAAGTTGACAGATGAAGTTCAACAGGCCATTTTCACATATATGCATTCACCAAGGAAAACATGAACATGTTAAAGCAATTAATCAAACGCTTTCAAGTATTTAAACATGTTAACAAACATATATGAACCCCACAAGATCAAACTCATAAGAGAAATCAAGTTATAAGTTGAAAAAGTTCATGAACCCCATGGAAAAACCCTAAAAACAACATGCTATTCAAGTGGATAAAAGTATTTATAGGATAACAATCCTTGAATTCTTTCCTCACTCAATGAAAATAGACATGATAAGGAGTAGTTTTCAAAAATAACATAAAAAATGAGCAAGTTATGATCCTTGGAAAATAAGGCACAAAGTTGGTAAACTAGGCCTAGACAAGGTAAGTTAAGTTAAGGCACATTTTCATGTTTCAACCTAAACTAACAACATTGAAAAGCTTGGATAACAAGTATAAAATCAAGAATAGCATGGATTCATCATCAAACATTGGTTCATACATGAACAAATCAACAATCTAACATGCCTAGGCATTGCATAAATAGAAAATGAATAGCATGGCTAAAAAGATGAGAGCATATGCTTACCTCTTGTGGCCTTTTGATGCAAGAGTGAGAAACAATAATACCAGAGATCTAACAAGATTTTTAGAGGTCTACAAATGATCCAATAGTGATTTAGAAATAATCCAAACAAGATCCAAGTCCAGTTGGTCAGAAATACCTTGAATGCTAAGCAAAACTTCCAAAAATCCAAAGATTCCAAAGAGGGAACTTGCTCAAAGGTTGTTAGAGTGATTTTTGGCTATGGTGAGGGTTTGAGAAGTTATAACACATCATTTATGGTGTAACAGCCCGAATTTCATTAAATAGTTAATTATAGTAATTAATTGATTTAGTGGGATTTTTATTAATGTTGGAAATTATTTTTTATTAATTGGAATTAATAGAGAATTGAGAAGGAAATTGGAAGGAAGGAAAATAAAAGGAATATATAAGTGAGGAAGAAAAGAAAAGAAAGTTAGAAACATTTGGAGAGAAAGAGGAAAGAAAGAAGAAAGAAGAGAAAGAGAGGAGAAGAAGAGGAAAAGTGGAAATCATCAAGAACCAACATCAAAGCTCCGATTAATCGAGGTAAGGGTGAGAAATGTTTCTATTTGATCATTGCATGATGTTATGTATGTTGGGTTGGGGTTTTGGTAGAGTTTTCATCACTTTCTATTTAGGGCAAAAGTTGGATTAATTGGTAGATCGAGGATTTAATCGGTTAGAAACTGAATGTAATGCCGTAGAATAGTCGGGTAACATGTGTTGATGCTGTTTATACTGATTTTGTTGTGTGAGAAGTTGGTTGATGGTGGATTGAGAAGGAGAAGACAGAATGAAATTCTGTTCTGCGCAGGTTCGCTGGCTTTCGCCAGGCGAATGGAAGCGAGGCTTCACCGGGCGAAGCCTAGCGAATGCTGGCGAGCAATTATGATTAAGTCCCAGTGGACTTCGCTGGCGAGTTCGCCAAGCGAAGGTGGATAGCGAAGGTTCGCCCAGCGAAGGTGCCGGCGAATGGTGGCGAATGAAGTCAGTAGCTACTGAATTGGGCTCGCTGGGAAGTCTCGCCAGGCGAAGCCTAGCGAGTGTTCGTTGAGAGAGTTCGCCAGGCGAAGGCCAGGCGAAGGTTCGCTGCGAGGGTTCGCCAGGCGAATGAAGGCGAATTTGACAACATTTCTCTTTTGCTGTGTTGCTCATGTGGTGATAGTTTGGTGGTTTCACATAGATTGATATTCTTATGATATGATATAGATATGATCTATTGTGATAATGTGTGCTGTGGGTAGCCTACGGGCGTGAATCCTAGAATTGTGATTCAAAGGTTAATTGCATCAAGTATAAATACATGTGAACATAATAAGTGATTATGTGTGTATTATTTAATGAATTTGCGAATGCTCGATGTGTATACAATTATGTAATGAGTATGCATGAGAACATTTTTAATATGTGTGCATAACTTATAGTTGTATGATTGGTATTGCGATGTGAATACCTTCATTGTTGTGATAATTAGAGATACATGGGAATACAATGAGAAATGTATGTGTATCGTCTAATGAATTGTGAGTGCATATATGTATGCGATTGTTGTGTGAATGCATGGGAACATATGTGATATGTGTGCATCGTTGTTGAATATGATGATGTGTGAAATGAATACATTGATAAATGTTTGATATATGTTGTATGTGCAATCATGATGAAATTCTCGAAGGGGTGAATTATTCGAATGCATGGGATTAAGACGCGGGAACGGTCTTAAGTGCATTTATTGTGATTGGTTGATTGTACATGCATCATTCAGTCAAGAGGCAATGTCTGTTAGTTTCGTGGAAACTAGTGGCTTGTCCCAAACCTAGAAGGGTGGGTTTGAAGCCTGGGGGACGGGCTTGGTAGTTATCGGTCTAGAAGGGTGGACCCGGTTTAAAGTAAAAACCGAAAAATGATAACGAGTTATCGGTCTAGAAGGGTGGACCCGGTTTAGAGTGAAAACCGAAAAAAGATAACGAGAGTCGGTACCGCATAGCATGGAGTTGTATTGGATATGTTGAGTCACATTGCATAATATTGTTGAGGTATAAATGGGCTTGTGAATGATTGTGAAATTAAGCATGAAGGGATGTGCTTGTGAATGTTCATAATGTTGATATATGTGAACGTGATATAATTATGATTATGAGAATGAAGCGTGGTGAGAATGTGAATATGTGTTATATGATTACCTATATATATGTAATCTTATGCTTTGATTATTATGGTTATATTTCTCACCCTTCTGCTGTTTTATAATGCTCTACGAGGCATTGCAGATTAGGATGCTGGAGTCCTTTTGTGAAGAATAGTCTTCATTCTTTTGAGTCCGCTGCTCTGATATGTAACACCGGGTAGTTAGACTAGTATAGTCATTCTTTTGTGATACATTGCGATGTATCAGTTGATGTGATTGTGTAATCTAACTGATATGATGTATTAATTTGGATTAACTCATGTATACATGGATTAATATTTTGGAACTGATTAATGATTTGATCTGCCGCTTAATTTTGAAAATGTTACATATCTTATGGAGAAAAATGTGAAAGTGTTTTAATGGTGAAATTGTGGCATTCTTCTTTTATACCTTATTATAAAACCTTTTTACTCTGATAATTTGTATGTGCTTAATTGTTTTATATGCATTTATTTGGGGTATAGAAGGGGGTGTTACAATAGTGGTATCAGAGCAGGTCGGTCCGTCCGGCCAAGTTGTTAGAGTGTTTTTCCCTGTGTGTTATTGATATGCGTGTGATGCATTATCAATATTGGTTGTTCTTACGTGGTTCTGTTGTTGGAATTAGTAAGATGGTTGCAGGAAGGAACGATGAAGCGATTGCGGAGGCATTGACGAGATTGGCGGGGGCAATTGGGCAGAATCCTCCGGCCAATGTGAATGTGAGGAATCATGCTGATGATGGATTCCGTGCTTTGGGGAAATTCCAAAAGAATAACCCTCCGGTCTTCAAGGGAACTCATGAACCGGACAAGGCACAAATTTGGTTGAAAGCTGTGGAAAAGATTTTTCGAGTTATGAATTGCTCGGATGCACAGAAGGTGCAGTTTGGGACTCATATGCTCGAAGAAGAAGCTGAAGATTGGTGGGGTAATACTCGCCAAAGATTTGAGGAAGATGATATTGTTATTACGTGGGACTTGTTTAGAGAAACTTTTCTGGAGAAGTATTTTCCAGAGGATGTGCGGGGGAAGAAAGAGATCGAATTTCTTGAGTTGAAGCAAGGTAATTCGACGGTTGCTGAGTATGCGGCGAAATTTGAGGAGTTGATCAAATTTTGTCCTCATTACAATACTGGTAATGCTGAGAGGTCTAAGTGCCTCAAGTTTGTGAACGGTTTGAGACCCGAGATTAGACAAGCTATTGGGTACCAGGAAATCAGACGGTTTTCTGAGTTGGTTAACAAGAGCAGAATTCATGACGAAGACAGTAGGGCTAGGTCTAGCCACTACAAGAGCCTAAGTGATAAGAAAGGAAAAGGACAATTCAGAGGAAAACCTTACGTAACTCCTGCTGATAAGGGGAAACAAAGGGTTGGTTTCGGTAAGAAACTAAGTGGGGGAGTTTCTACTTCGGTGAGATTTTATAGGTGCGGTGAAGAGGGACATCGTGCTCCTGAATGCAAAAGTGTGGAAAAGACGTGTTTTAAGTGTGGCAAGCCAGGCCACAAGGCTCTAGAGTGTAGAAGCGGTGCGGGTGTTACTTGCTATAACTGTGGTGAGCGAGGGCACATCAGTACCAAGTGCGATAAGCCTAAGAAGAATCAAGGGAGCGGGAAAGTGTTCGCTCTATCTGGATCTGAGACTGCTAGCGACGATCGATTGATCCGAGGTACGTGCTTCATTAATGGTACACCTTTGATCGCTATAATTGATACCGGAGCTACACATTCTTTTATTTCTTTAGATTGTGTTAGAAGGTTGAATCTTGAGTTGTCTGTGATTGGTGGCGGTATGGTTATTGATACTCCTGCTATGGGTTCGGTAACTACACCGTATGTTTGCTTGAATTGCCTGTTGAGTATTTTCGGTAGAGATTTTGGGATCGATTTAGTGTGTATTCATTTAGATCAACTGGATGTCATTCTTGGAATGAATTGGTTAAAATTCAATCGTGTGTATATTAACTGTTTTGACCAAACGGTTATTTTTCCCGACTCGGATGTTGAAAGGGAATTGTTTATGACGAGGAAACAAGTGAAGGAATCGGTACAAGATGGGGCTAAGGTATTTATGCTTATGGCAACTTTGAGGACTAGTGAAAGTGAAGAGATTGATGCTTTGCCCATTGTTAGAGATTTTCCGGAAGTTTTCCCTGATGAGATAAAGGATTTACCGTCGGAGCGAGAAGTGGAGTTTCCAATAGATTTGATTCCTGGAACTAGTCCGATATCTATGGCTCCTTATCGTATGTCGGCATCAGAATTGAAAGAGTTGAAGAGTCAACTTGAGGATTTGCTTGAGAAGAGGTTTATTCGTCCGAGCGTATCACCGTGGGGTGCACCGGTGTTGTTGGTTAAGAAGAAAGAGGGTTCTATGAGGCTCTGTGTGGATTACAGACAGTTGAACAAGGTGACTATTAAGAATAAGTATCCACTTCCAAGGATCGATGATTTGATGGATCAGTTGGTTGGTGCAAGCGTGTTCAGCAAGATTGATTTGAGATCTGGGTATCATCAGATCCGTGTAAAAGCTGAGGATATTCAGAAGACGGCCTTTCGGACGAGGTATGGACACTATGAGTATTCCGTGATGCCATTTGGTGTGACTAATGCACCAGGTGTATTTATGGAGTACATGAATAGGATTTTCCATCCGTATTTGGATAAGTTTGTGGTGGTGTTTATTGACGACATCTTGGTTTATTCGAAGAGCGAAGAAGAGCATGTCGAGCATCTGAAGATTGTGTTATCTGTGCTGAGAGAGAAGCAGTTGTTCGCGAAGCTTTCTAAGTGTGAATTTTGGTTGAAGGAAGTTAGTTTCCTTGGTCATGTGATTTCTAGTAGTGGTATTGCGGTCGATCCGTCGAAGGTTGAAGCGGTGTCGCAATGGGAGACTCCGAAGTCAGTTTTTGAGATCAGAAGTTTTCTTGGTTTAGCCGGTTATTATCGGAAGTTTATTGAGGGATTTGCTAAGTTATCGTTGCCGTTGACGCAGTTGACTAGGAAAGGTCAAGCCTTTGTTTGGGACGCCAAGTGTGAAGCGAGTTTTCAAGAACTTAAGCGAAGGTTGACGACAGCTCCTGTTTTGATTCTGCCAAATCCAGAAGAACCATTCGTTGTGTATTGTGATGCTTCTTTGATGGGTTTAGGAGGTGTGTTGATGCAGAATAACCAAGTTGTAGCTTATGCTTCGAGGCAACTCAAAGTGCATGAGAAGAATTATCCGACGCATGACTTAGAGTTGGCCGCCGTTGTGTTCGTGTTGAAACTTTGGAGGCATTATCTGTTTGGCGCAATATTTGAAGTGTTTAGAGACCACAAGAGTTTGAAATATCTTTTTGATCAAAAGGAATTGAATGCGAGACAAAGAAGATGGCTTGAACTTTTGAAGGATTTTGATTTTGGCTTGAATTACCATCCGGGTAAAGCGAATGTAGTAGCGGATGCATTGAGTCGGAAATCATTGCATATGTCGGCGTTGATGGTGAAAGAGTTAGAATTGGTCGAGCAATTTCGAGATTTGAGTTTGGTATGTGAGAGGACTTCTTTTGGATTCAAGTTGGGTATGTTAAAGCTTACGAGTGGTATTTTGGACGAAATTCGAGAAGGACAGAAATCGGATTTGAGCTTAGTTGATCGGTTGACTTTAATCAACCAAGGCCAAGGTGGTGATTTTCGGATTGATGAGAATGGTATTATGAGATGTCGGGATCGAGTTTGTGTTCCAAACATGGTTGAGCTTAAGAAGAGCATCCTTGAGGAAGGACATCGTAGCGGATTGAGTATTCATCCGGGTGCTACTAAGATGTATCAGGATTTGAGGAAAGTATTTTGGTGGCCTAGTATGAAGAAGGATATCGCGAAATTTGTATTTCTTGTTTGACTTGCCAGAAGTCAAAGATTGAGCATCAGAAGCCATCGGGTTTGATGAAGCCGTTGTTTATTCCTGAGTGGAAATGGGATAGTATCTCCATGGATTTTGTATCGGGTTTGCCGAGGACGCAGAGTAATTTTGAGGCTATTTGGGTTATCGTGGATAGGTTGACTAAATCTGCTCACTTTATTCCTATGCGTATGGATTACCCTTTGGAGAAGTTGGCTAAGTTGTATATTGAGAGGATTGTGTGTCTGCATGGTATTCCGTTAAGTATTTTTATTTCGGATAGAGATCCGCGGTTTACTTCGAGATTTTGGGAGAGCCTGCAGAGTGTTTTGGGTACTAAGTTGCGTTTGAGTTCAGCGTATCATCCTCAGACTGATGGTCAGACGGAGAGGACGATTCAGTCGCTTGAAGATCTTTTGAGAGCTTGTGTATTGGAAAAAGGAGGAGCTTGGGATAGCTACTTGCCTTTGATTGAGTTTACCTACAACAACAGTTTCCATTCGAGTATTGGTATGGCACCATTTGAGGCGTTGTATGGTAGGCGGTGTAGGACACCATTGTGTTGGTTCGAGTCCGGAGAGAGTTCTGTTGTTGGACCCGAGTTAGTTCAACAGACTACCGATAAGATCAAGATGATTCAAGAGAAGATGAGAATTACTCAGAGTCGTCAGAAGAGTTATTATGACAAGAGGAGGAAGGCACTTGAATTTCAAGAGGGAGATCATGTGTTTCTTCGAGTCACTCCGATGACAGGTGTTGGTAGGGCACTGAAGTCGCGCAAGTTGTCGCCGCGTTTCTTTGGTCCTTATCAGATTTTGCAAAGGATAGGAGAAGTGGCCTATCGTGTGGCTTTACCACCGTCGCTTGCTAATCTTCACGACGTATTCCATGTATCTCAGTTGAGGAAATACATTGCGGATCCGTCTCATGTAGTCCAAATAGATGATGTGCAGGTGAGAGATAACCTGACTGTTGAGACATCACCTATGCGGATTGAGGATCGGAAATTGAAACAGCTTCGAGGTAAAGAGATTGCTTTAGTGAAGGTCGCTTGGGGAGGACCGGCGGGTGGAAATGTTACATGGGAGCTTGAGAGCCAGATGAAGGAGTCTTATCCAGAACTGTTTGAATCAGGTAACATTTTCGAGGACGAAAATTCCTAAAGTGGGGGAGAGTTGTAACAGCCCGAATTTCATTAAATAATTAATTATAGTAATTAATTGATTTAGTGGGATTTTTATTAATGTTGGAAATTAATTTTTATTAATTGGAATTAATAGAGAATTGAGAAGGAAATTGGAAGGAAGGAAAATAAAAGGAATATATAAGTGAGGAAGAAAAGAAAAGAAAGTTAGAAACATTTGGAGAGAAAGAGGAAAGAAAGAAGAAAGAAGAGAAAGAGAGGAGAAGAAGAGGAAAAGTGGAAATCATCAAGAACCAACATCAAAGCTCCGATTAATCGAGGTAAGGGTGAGAAATGTTTCTATTTGATTATTGCATGATGTTATGTATGTTGGGTTGGGGTTTTGGTAGAGTTTTCATCACTTTCTATTTAGGGCAAAAGTTGGATTAATCGGAAGATCGAGGATTTAATCGGTTAGAAACTGAATGTAATGCCGTAGAATAGTCGGGTAACATGTGTTGATGCTGTTTGTACTGATTTTGTTGTGTGAGAAGTTGGTTGATGGTGGATTGAGAAGGAGAAGACAGAATGAAATTCTGTTCTGCGCAGGTTCGCTGGCTTTCTCCAGGCGAATGGAAGCGAGGCTTCGCCGGGCGAAGCCTAGCGAATGCTGGCGAGCAATTATGATTAAGTCCCAGTGGACTTCGCTGGCGAGTTCGCCAAGCGAAGGTGGACAGCAAAGGTTCGCCCAGCGAAGGTGCCGATGAATGGTGGCGAATGAAGTCAGTAGCTACTGACTTGGGCTCGCTGGGAAGTCTCGCCAGGCGAAGCCTAGCGAGTGTTCGCTGAGATAGTTCGCCAGGCGAAGGCCAGGCGAAGGTTCGCTGCGAGGGTTCTCCAGGCGAATGAAGGCGAATTTGACAGCATTTCTCTTTTGCTGTGTTGCTCATGTGGTGATAGTTTGGTGGTTTCACATAGATTGATATTCTTATGATATGATATAGATATGATCTATTGTGATAATGTGTGCTGTGGGTAGCCTACGGGCGTGAATCCTAGAATTGTGATTCAAAGGTTAATTGCATCAAGTATAAATACATGTGAACATAATAAGTGATTATGTGTGTATTATTTAATGAATTTGCGAATGCTCGATGTGTATACAATTATGTAATGAGTATGCATGAGAACATTTTGAATATGTGTGCATAACTTATAATTGTATGATTGGTATTGCGATGTGAATACCTTCATTGTTGTGATAATTAGAGATACATGGGAATACATTGAGAAATGTATGTGTATCGTCTAATGAATTGTGAGTGCATATATGTATGCGATTGTTGTGTGAATGCATGGGAACATATGTGATATGTGTGCATCGTTGTTGAATATGATGATGTGTGAAATGAATACATTGATAAATGTTTGATATATGTTGTATGTGCAATCATGATGAAATTCTCGAAGGGGTGAATTATTCGAATGCATGGGATTAAGACGCGGGAACGGTCTTAAGTGCATTTATTGTGATTGGTTGATTGTACATGCATCATTCAGTCAAGAGGCAATGTCTGTTAGTTTCGTGGAAACTAGTGGCTTGTCCCAAACCTAGAAGGGTGGGTTTGAAGCCTAAGGGACGGGCTTGGTAGTTATCGGTCTAGAAGGGTGGACCCGGTTTAAAGTAAAAACCGAAAAATGATAACGAGTTATCGGTCTAGAAGAGTGGACCCGGTTTAGAGTGAAAACCGAAAAAAGATAACGAGAGTCGGTACCGCATAGCATGGAGTTGTATTGGATATGTTGAGTCACATTGCATAATATTGTTGAGGTATAAATGGGCTTGTGAATGATTGTGAAATTAAGCATGAAGGGATGTGCTTGTGAATGTTCATAATGTTGATATATGTGAACGTGATATAATTATGATTATGAGAATGAAGCGTGGTGAGAATGTGAATATGTGTTATATGATTACCTATATATATGTAATCTTATGCTTTGATTATTATGGTTATATTTCTCACCCTTCTGCTGTTTTATAATGCTCTACGAGGCATTGCAGATTAGGATGCTGGAGTCCTTTTGTGAAGAATAGTCTTCATTCTTTTGAGTCCGCTGCTCTGATATGTAACACCGGGTAGTTAGACTAGTATAGTCATTCTTTTGTGATACATTGCGATGTATCAGTTGATGTGATTATGTAATCTAACTGATATGATGTATTAATTTGGATTAACTCGTGTATACGTGGATTAATATTTTGGAACTGATTAATGATTTGATCTTCCGCTTAATTTTGAAAATGTTACATATCTTATGGAGAAAAATGTGAAAGTGTTTTAATGGTGAAATTGTGGCATTCTTCTTTTATACCTTATTATAAAACCTTTTTACTCTGATAATTTGTATGTGCTTAATTGTTTTATATTCATTTATTTGGGGTATAGAAGGGGGTGTTACATATGGTGTGTTATAATTGTTACTTGAGTTGGTAAATGATTGGAGATGGTTTTGGAAGAGTTTTGCAAAAACAATTTTTTGAACTAGTTTGGGAAACTTGGTGGATTTTGCAAGAACTTTGTGATAGAGTGGGAGGGAGAGTTCTAGATGGTTTTTTGTAAAAGAACTCGCGTGTTTGAGATGGTTTTGCAAGGTACTATTTATAGCCAAGGAGCTTGAAATGGAGGCATGGGTAGAAGTGAAGTTCTTGTCCATTTTGCCCTTTTTGAACAAAATCTTGTGAGTTTCAATGTGAATCTTTGATATCATCTAGTATCCACTCTATGCTATGTTTGATCATCTCCTAGGGATCATATTTAACATTTTTGATAGGATGGAAGAGTACTTTTTGCAACATAGTGGGTGGTTCTACTCATGATAGCCACCAATGTTCTCTTTCCTTGCAAGTTGCACTTTATCTTGGATTTAAATAATATTTACATCACATCACAAGCTAAACTCATGGAAAATAGTGCTAATCCTCTCCATTAACTTCATAATCATCAAAATTCAAGCTTAATTCATTATTAAAGGTGATATGATGTTAGAAACGAAGTTGGCCTCAATTTGGGGTCAAAACCCTGAAGGTTAATGGGTTCACTTTTCAGTTAGACAAACCGAAACGATCGAAAACCTTTGGATCAACCATTGATGTTCTAAGTTTAAATGAGCCTTTTAAACCTCTTGAGTAGGCTTAAATAGGTCCTATGAGCCTCATGGACTATGATTCCATCATTGGAGACCTCTCTAGGTCAAAAGTCAAAGTTTCAGTTGACTTTTTCATTAGGAAACCCTAATTAGGGTTCTTGCTCTGCACTGTCTCAATTCTCTTGGTGACCACCTCAAATTGAACTAACCCTTGATCAAATGTGATGTACTTGATGATATAGAGACTTATTATATGGAGAATCAATCCAAAACCTTGACTGATCAATCCATAGAAACCTTGATTCTGACTGTATGAAAACCCTAATTCATCTGCATCTTGACAAAGACAAACTTGAACTCTGTTAAGGTTAGATAAACAATTTTGATTCTCCTAGAATGATGAGAGGATCTAGGGGTCAAAATATTGGGTATAACAGTTGCCCCTATTTAAATATCTTCGCTGGATGGCAATGAGAGATAACGATCTCCATGGAATCATGATCAAAGGTATTTAAATATAGTAAACCAAATTTTTTTTCCTTAGATACTATGGTATATAAAAGGACAAATTCTAACATGCAATGAGTTCTAAATGATGCTTTATGATGCTTGGGTGCAAGAAAATTCTGACACACGAGCAAAAGAAAAGGACAGCAAAACAACGAGTAACCACTCACTGGGGACCTGACACACTGGGGAAAGATCCAAGGCATAACAATCAATAGTTCATACATGACTAATGATGGTACTTCAAGGGGATCTTCCACAGGTGATAGGAAACAGAAGTTCCACCTGGGGAAGGAAGGAGTAAACTTTCACCGAGGAGACAAAACTTCGCTGGGGAAATCAGATCTCCACTGGGGGAATACACATCCAACGGAGTATGCATCACAGAGGAAAAACAAAGTCAACGGACTCAAAATCCAACTGGGGACTCAAGAGATACGATCCCTATTGGGAAATAAACCAATGTAATTCCCTTAACACGAAGAGTTCGAGCGGGATCTTTAAGGAGACACAGGAAACGAGACTAGGCTCACCGGGGATACTAGTAACTACTAGATCTCCGAGACTTACTAGGACTATAGACAAATCATGGGTGTCTAAAGATATTGGTTACAACCATATAAATATTTGCCAATAACCATTAGACTTAACTGGGGAACTAGTAACAACCAAGCCACATACCAAAACCCATTGGTTTTATCAATCAACGCCAGTAACCACTGGACTTCTGCGGGAATTGGTAACAACCAAAAACTTATAATACCAGTAACCACCGGATCTTCAAACAAAAATTGGTAACCACCGGATCTTAAAAAAGGAAGCACATATATATCCCTCAAAACCTTAGGAACAAAAGCTAATATCCCCAAAGCATTAGAATATAGCAGAGACACAACCCGCAACACATTAGGATTGGATGAAAACCCTCAAAACCTTAGGATCAAAAGCTAATATATTCAAAGCATTAGGATATGGTAGAGACACAACCCTCAATACTTTAGGATTGGACAAAGAACCTCAAAACATTAGGATCAAAAACTAGTATCCTCAAAACATTAGGATATAGTAGAGACGCAATCCTCAATACATTAGGATTGGAAAAAGATCCTCAAAACTTTAGGATCAAAAACTAATACCCTTAAAACATTAGGATATAGACGAGACACAACCCTCAATACATTAGGATTATACGAAGACCCTCAAAACTTTTGGATCAAAAACTAATACCCTCAACACATTAGGATATGATAGAGACACAACCCACAATACATTAGGATTGGACAAAGATCCTCAAAACATTAGGATCAAAAACTAATATCTGTTGCACCCCAAAATTTGACCAACCGGGTCTCGCATTTGGCTCGATGTTTCGACGCATAACCGCATTCGCATCTGCCTATCGCATACATTGCATTGTTCATTTGTTTTGATCAGGGATCACAGCTCCCGTCTCGTGTTTCAGGTGTTTTTGACCAGTAGAATCGATTTTTGGGATGTTTCGGTGCCCGTTTATTTTTTACCGATTATTTTTGTGTCGTTCGGTGCTTATTTTGTCCCTCTGGGAATTATTGTGATTTTTCTGGATTTTATAGGATTTTTTAGGGTTTAATTAGCTTTTAAATCAATTTTTAGGATTTAATAGAATTTTAAATAGATTTTAATATTTTTAAATCAATTCTTAGCATTTTATAGATTTTAAATTCATTTTAGAATTTAATAGGTTTTTAATTCCTTCAAATAGATTTTAAATCATTTGTAGAAATCTTTTATAGATTTTAATATTTTTAGATAATATAGGATTTTGTTAGAATATTAGTATAATTTTTAAATAGAATTTAAATAGAAATAATAATAATAAATGAATAGATTTTTCCTTATTAAAAATAAATAGGTTTTGTTTTCTTTATAGAATAATAGATTTTTAGAATTTATTAGAGATTTTTTTAGAGTTTTAATTAGGAGTTAATTGGAATTTTAGAGTTAATAGGGGTTTAGAGTTAATTTTCAGATTAGTGGGTTATTAGTAGTTAATTAGCATATTTGTAATATTGTTTTCAGTTTTTGTGAGTTTCCTTTAGTTTTTTCGCAAAGCCCAGTTCAGCAGATAGGCCCAATTCGTCCAAAAACTCAGCAAAAAGTCCAAGCAGAATGAGTCCAAATGTCCAGCGTATTCCAACTGTATCCAGCACCTTCTAGAGAGATCCAGAGAAATCCAGAAAATCTCAGCTATAAGTACTCAGAGATGACACGTGTTGGAGAGGAGAGGGTCCCACGAGTTTCAGCATCCACGCGCCACGTACCCTCAGCCACTCCTCTCTCCCCGCCACGCTATCCCATACGTGGCAGGCATGCATGCCTCCACGCCACCACCGGCCCCACGCGTCCTCATCCCAGCATCTCACCGGTGAACCTCGCCGGCCGGCCTGCATGGCCGGCGGCCACCCCCAAACCCTCACCGGCGATCATCAATTCCAGAATCCGGTCATCTTCCCCTCCTATCTTCATCTTCTCCATCGCCACCATTCATCGCGCCCAGAAACCACCACCAACCGCCACCAGATCTCCACCACAAACTCCAACCTCCATCTCCAACACGAACCTCAGTTCAACAAACCATCAATCGCGCCTCAGAACCACCAAATCCCCAGCAATCTCCGTTCAACACTCATCACCAAACTCAGAAAACAAACCGGAACGATGAAGATTCATCGTCTTCAACCAACTGTTCATCAGCCTTCATGACCTTCACCAGAATCCTCCATCATCAACATCCACGAGTGTTCACATCAAAAATCCATCAGTTGGTGAAGAGTTTAATGCTGCTAGAGTATCACTTGGTGTTCTTGGTGTTATTTCACAGATCCACGAGTGTTCACATCAAAAATCCATCAGTAACTACTTTTACAAGAACTCCAACAAATCTCCAGGAATTCCTCCATCAAGAACATGCAAGGATGCCTTCATAAGCGTTCATCAGTTCTTCATCTGCGTACAGATCCCCAGATCTTCATCCTTATCATCAACGATTCGATTCACCTTCGTGACCCTCCCCAGAGACCTTCGTCAGTATTCATCTTCGCCTTTCCAGAATTCATCACGCCAACATCGTCTCCAGATCTCCAGCAACGCAAGAACATCTTCATCCAGAAATTTTAATGGTTCTTCAGGTTTGAGAGGAAGAACGAAGGAAGATCGAAGGAAAAGGAGAGGAAGAACGGAAGAGAAGAATAAAGAGAAACGAGGTGGTTTGGGAGAGACGAAGGATGGAGACGGAGGGGACTAAGGTGGTAGCGGCGGCGGCGCTGGGAAGAAGGAAAGGGAGAAGATTAGGGTTTCAGTTCTTCAGAAAGGAGAAGGAAGAAGAGGTTGGGCCAAGGCCCAGTTACAACTTTTTGGTACACGCCCTTCAGTTTTTTGGACTAACGTGGGCCTGAGCCCAACACAACTTTTGCCAGCAACACCCAGTCCCACCATACACCCCCTGCGTTTTTTTGTTGAAGAGAAGTGGGCTGGGCCCTTCAGTTTTTTTGTTATCTTATTTTTCTGTTAAACTCCCCTGTAAGCAATACACCCCCAGCCCCATTTTTTGTATTTTTTTATTCTCTTTTAAAGATTTGAAAAACATGTTAAAAAAAAAAAAGAAAGAAGAAAAAAAGAAAAAGAAGTATATTTGAAAAAAAATATATAGAAAAAGATTTGAAAAATATATTTGGAAAAAAAGAAGAAATAAGAAAAGGAAAAAGAGAAAAATATTGTGAAAAATAAAAGAAAATATTTTTGAGAAAAGAAAAATATGAGAAAAGAGAAAAGAAGAAAAAGAGGAAAAATATTAAAGTAGTTTAATGTTTTTTAAAAGCATTTTCTTTTAGGATTTTTTTCATAGAAGTTATTTTCGACTTTTAGGATAGAATTAGAGGCCCATTTGTTAGGGGGCCATTTTCACTCGATTTTTCAAGATAGAATAGGATAGCGTTTCCTAGGAGAATTATTTTCAGTATTGACTCAGTGTAATCATTTTTCAGAGATGAATAAAACGAGATTTGAGCTGTGGTCCCGTAGTAGCCGAACTACAGCTGCTCTGATTCTTCGTTCCAGACGAAGATATGTAGGCATAGGATGCGATATCCTAGCGAGCACACTAACGACTAACCTGTTGTTCTCTCGCGGCTGTGCGATCGAGACTTTCCCGCTGACGACTAATTGAAACCCTTTTTCTCTCTTGCCCAAGCGCATTTGAGACTCAGCCATAGTTGTGACCATAGGTTCCCGACCCTGTGAAGCCAGTTGTTTTTCTCACTGCTGTGTGAGAATGTTTGTTTAGCTGTAGTTAGCCCGAACTACGTTTGCTCTGATCTTCCATGCTGTGTGGAAGTACGTAGGCATAGGATGCGATGTCCTAGCGAGCAACCTTCCCCTCCTTTCCCGTAGGTAGGCGAACTACGTCGACTCTGATTTCTCGCTCCAGACGGGAATACGTAGGCATAAAGTGCGATACTTTGCCGAGTCGTTTTTATTTTTATTTTATTTTCTTTTTCACCCCTGACCTTTAGAGTAGATAGAATAACAATCCATACCCGAAAACAAGCGTGGATCCCGTCGAGTACGACGGACGTGAGGGGTGCTAATACCTTCCCCTTGCGTAACCGACTCCCGAATCCAGGTTTTGGTTGCGACAACCATACCTTTCCCGTGTTGTGCGAGGTTTACTTCGAGCGTTTCCTTTCCCGCTCTGAGGGATAAATAACGCACGGTGGCGACTCTTCTGTCAGCCGGCGCCGATTTTCGCAGTAGCGACAGCTGGCGACTCTGCTGGGGACCCAACGTCCCCTGGCTGCTGGGGACTGCGATAGTTCCCCATGCATGTGGGATCCAACGTCCCCTAAGAGAGAGTCAATCCTAGCGCTCGTTTGCTTGTCTATTTGGTGCTTATTTATCGATATTATTTGTTTCTGTTGGGCTGTTACGGGTATTCTATGATTGAGATAAGCCGGACCTGGGCTCGAGTATGAGTATACACCTAGATATAGTTGCGGAGAAGTAGTAGACGAACCTGTCTGCTGAGCAGGCGCAGTTCCCTACGAAAATTCGCACTCGGACGAGGTTCTCGCAGAGGTGCTCCTTTCCGGTCCTGAGGATCTGAGGGGAGTCCAGACGTGAGGATTGTCGACTCTGGGAACCGATCAATTGGAAGTCAGCTAAGTGAGGCCTCTTCATGAGATGACGATGCCACTCCTTCTGGGAATCGTATCATTCCTCATGAAAGTCTGTGACGCTGACGACCGCATAGGATGCCGTACCTTGTCAGATATAGGTCCATACCTGTGAGTGGGGGGGTTTTTTGTGCAGGAAACTTGACTTCCAACCTACCCGTTATTCTGGTCTTCTTTTCAGAGAACGTATCCGTCAGCAGCGCAGCAGTATTTAGATTGTGTGGGGGCTGTGATCCCGTGTTTGTTGCATTGCATTTGCATAGGCATCTTCGCATCATATTGCATAGCATTCCTCCAGCTAGCCAGAGTTCTGATCCAGCCTTTGTTTCCTGAAGGTGATTACCCGGAGTTTGGATTGAGCAGCTGTTGATTGTCAGAAGACCTACCTAGGGATTGAGTAGATTTGAGCAGAGTCAAGCATCGAAGTCAGCTGAAGATTATTGGTAGCCATGTCTGAAGGCAATTTCCAGTCTCCTAACACCTTGACAGGGTTCACTATGGCGTCCAACCCTCTGTATGATTCCATGGAAGATTCCCCGCAAGTGAACAACGTTGCTGCAGACCAAGTTGTACAGCCTTCTGTTGAGAACCGGGATCGACATGAGCAGTTTGTTGCCCAGAATGAGCGTCCTCCTCCTGTCAACAATCAAGGTGTTGCGTTCCCTGTGATGAATTACCGAAGAGATATCCCGATAGCCAGGATGGTAGATCCAGGAGCTCTCGAAAAGGCTAGAAGAGTCCGAGTGTTGGAAGATCAAATGAAAGCTTTGAAAGCCAAAGATGCTGTTAACCTGGATGCTGTAGGCATGTGTTTGGTTCCTGACCTGGTGTTGCCTTACAAGTTCAAAGTGCCGAAATTTGAGAAGTACACGGGAGATAGCTGTCCAAAGCTGCATTTGATGATGTTCTGTCGAAGAATGACTGCGTTTGCGCGAGATGATAAGTTGATGATCCATTGCTTTCAAGATAGTCTGACTGGGGCATCTTTGAGGTGGTATATGCAGTTAGAGAGGAATCAGATTCAATCATGGATGGATTTAGCCAGAGCTTTTCTGAAGCAGTACGATTACAACCTAGACATTGCTCCTTATCGCATGCATTTGCAAGAGTTGTCTCAAGATATCAATGAACCTATCAGGAGATATGCTCAGAGATGGAGAGAATTTGCTGCTAGAGTGCGTCCCCCGCTGTTAGACCAAGAGCTGGCAAGCATGTTTGTGGATTCCCTACAATATCCGTACTTCAAAAGATTGCTCGGAATTCCGGCAAGTTTCTCTGACGTGGTAGCATTAGGAGAACGCCTTGAGTATTCCATAAGAATGGGGAAAATTCAGATTACTTCATATGATCAAGCTGGTGAAACTGAATACCCTTGTGACTATCAGAGTGAAGAAGAAGTGGTGATCAACTCAGTCACGCCAAAGGTTGAATATCCTCCAAGCGAATCAGTGAATTTTGTTGGTTCATCATCTTATCAGAGATCAGTACCTCCCGTGGCTTGTTATACTGAACAGACAGCCGTGCCTGGGGCACCATATCAGGAATCTTATGTCGCTTCCATTGCAAATCAGCGAACTCGTGACCGAGGTTATCAGAATCAGCGTCAGAATCAGAACAGACCTCGCAACAACCTGGAACGAAGGAAAGCTCCTTTTCACCCAGTGCCGATGCCGTATAGCCAGTTGCTACCATCTTTGATTCAGAAGTCTTTGGTGGAACCTAAAGCTCTTAAGCCAGTTCCAGAACCTTACCCTCCTGGGTATAATCCCCACGTTCAGTGTGGTTATCATGGCGGCTCTCCGGGGCATTCAACCGAAGATTGTAAAGCATTTCAGGCGAAGGTACAGCAGTTGATTGATCAGGATCGCATTTCCTTTCGAGAAGGATTTCTGTTTGTTCATCCCTAACCGCTCAGCTGGCTAAGCTCGTAGATTCAGAAGGTGTTCCCCAGCATAAGCCAGTGGTTTAGACAGGCAGGCGCCTCAGTATTGGCAGTTCTCAAGCTTTTATATCATTTGCATTTGTAGTTTCTTTTCTGTTAGTTACTACCTGCTTTAATCATTGTATGTTTCGAATGGTGATAATAATAAAGTGACTATGCATTTTTCTGAATTAATCATGTCGCTGTCGCTCATTTATTGCATTGCACTGACACTTGCATTTTACTCACTCCATTTTTTCGCTGTGACTAGCAAAGTTAGGAGGGAGGATGACGAAACTGAAACTCATAACCAATGATTGTATGCTTTCAGATAAGACCGTACCGATGACGTACAAGGCATTGTTTCAAATTCCCCAAACACTGGAGATATAAGGAGTTAGTCCCTTGTTAACCACTTCGAGCCAGGAAGTAGAAGTTTTTTCGGACTTATAAACCTTCACATCTTAACCCGGGGCAGGGTAGTTGTCAGTTAGCTTGACCGAGCATTCAAGTCTTGCAGAGGAGTGTTGTCTTTCGAGGACCAATCAGTTGATACCTTTCAAGAGGTCAAACCTCATCAATCAGGAGTGAGACAGTTACAATCCTTTCGGAGCAATCGAGACAATCAGTGTCGCACGACTTTGTTCCAAAAGAAAGAAAGAAAGAAAGCCCGCTAAGTAAAAAGAAAGAAAAGCTGGAAAGCTAATACTTAGGCAAAAATTAGGGCATCCCGCTGGACTTCAAAAGAAATCGAAAAAATCGAAAAGAACTCAAAATGAGTCAGTCCAGGCAAAAGTTAGGGAACCAAAAGAATGAAAAAAAAGGGGATTAAAAAGAAATTTTTCCCAGCAAATCACAAAGTCGTGTACACAGACACCAAAGCGAAGAAGGAGTAGCTATCACTCTGGAAGAAAAGCATTGTGAATTCCTTAACTGTAGGTTCTTACCATTCAATATACTTCTCGAAGAGGCGAGCGCTTGTGCCAAGTTAACTGAACCTTAGGATCGGAGATCATCACGTAGACGGGGTGGGTACAAATCAAAATTTGAGCCAAATATCCTTTGTTTCACGAACCGTGAACCCGACCACGATACAACCCTTAAAAGACCTAATTGAGGTAGGGTTATTCTGAAGCGCATTACGATAAGGTCGAGTAACCTGACTCCTTCTTGACTTGCTAGTCACATCTTGTTGTATTTTCATTGACCACGTAAGCACTGTGTTTGAACTTTGGTTCATTCGTCACTCATCATCATATGCATGTAAATGAGTGACAGCTCAAATCTTTTCAAAATCTGCATAACCACTGCATTAAGATTACCATTCGTAGGCAGACAATTCTAATTGCAGGTTAGTAGTTGACATGAAGGAAATTCCAGCAGGAATAATCAAACAGGACTGAGTAATCCAGCAGTCTGAACCAGAATGGTGTATGTTGTGAAGCCTTGTGAATCAGGGGCATTGACTTCCGGTAAGTTCAGTATCAGTCAGTCTCAGGACAAGTCCCGAAGTTCCAGTTGAGCAGGGGCAATTTGTTTGAGAAGCAGTTGATCAGAAGGAGTCTTCTCGAGAGCCAGTCAGGGGCAGTTATGCAGAATGTTGAGATTTGAAAGCAGATGCTTCCTATGGATAATCAGACCGGGTTAAGTCGCTAGAACGCTCATTCAGGGGCAAGTCATCGCAGAGAATGTTGAAATCAACTGGGTTGTTAGGTGTTTAATTGGAGATTGAATTCTTTTGTCGTGCAGATGTCGGGGCAAATATTCTCGAAGTATTCTCGAGGCAAGCTGTTCAGAGCAAGTACTCCCAAGAGTTAGATTGGGGCAAAGTGAATTGTACTGGGGCAAGTTGTGCAAGCCAGTCTTTTATCCCCCAGCTGAGTTTACCAGGGGCAAGTCATTCAAACCAGCTTGTTTATCCCCAGCCAGAGTTGAGTATCGGGGAATCATGTCAATACCCTTATCAAAAACGAAAACCTGTCAAATAAGAAGATCTTGTTGTCGTTGGATCGTTATCCTGCAGTTTAAACCTGTTGCGTGTCAGTAACCAGTCGTTTCCAAAGCATCAGTTCCCGTCCTGGTGCAGTTTATCGTAAGCATCAGTTCCCGTCCTGGTGCAGTTTATTGTAAGCAGCAGTTCCCGTCCTGGTGCAGTTTATTGGTAACCAATTCTCGTTTGGTCACCGTTTCTTCAAGTGTTATACCTGTTCTCGCCTGGTGTACGTGAGCTTTCAGCCAGTTCTCGCCTGGTTGTCTATACCTCAGCTTGTTATCCAGTCAGCCTCGTCTGATGTTCAAAAAAAAACACAAAAATCAATTTTCCTAACCTATTTTCCTATCAGTTCTCGCCTGGTAGTCTACCATTGAATGCTAGTTCTCGTCTAGTATTTTCCATTCCACTGTGTACATAGTCCATGTTTATGCTAAACCAGAAAAGCAAAAAAAAAAAAAAAAAAAAAAACCTAAAGGTATCTGACACAATATTTCCCAATGACCCGCATGTCGTCATGTTCCCCGATACGAAGCTCGATGGATGCCAGTGCTCCGAGTAATGTTTGAATTCCTTGCAGATGTTGTTAAATCAGAATTGTTACTCTTCAGCAGATGAAAGTTGCTTATTATTCCCGGAAGAGTCGAGATTGCCTTTTACCCCGTATCAGAGTAGGATCAGGAGTGTCTTCAGCAGATTAAGATTGATATCCTTGATAGTAGGAGCATTTCCAGCAGTGTGCTGCGCGTAATCAACCTCAGTTTGGGTCAATCCCCGCAGAGCGCAATCAGTTGCCAATGGTTTGAAGAAAGCATCCCCGAGCAGAGTTCTCCTTCTTTCCCCAGTGAGGTCGTCAAGCAGGGTTGCCTTTTCATTTCTCCAGCAGGGCAGTTATCCCCAGCGGATTTGATTTCTCGTTTCCAGCATTTATTTTGCTGAGATGGTTCTGTGACTTCAGGTCATCCCCAGTAGAATTGACGATATCTTCGGCATTTATTTTGCCAAATGGTTTTCAGACCTGGTGTTCTCTGGCAGCTCGAGCTTGCATTAGCATTTGCATATATAGTCATAGCATTTATACAAGCATATAGCATATCCATGTCGTCTAGGCATTGCATTTTCAAACAAAACGCATAGCATTTACATATCATATAGGACATTGCATCATTATCAAGCATACGCATGTCGAAACATAGACCAAGATGGTTGCCTATTGGATTTCGAATGTGTTCACCTGCAGAGTTGTGTGGTTCAGCTTCTTGTCTCCCCCAGCGGAGTGATTCTTCATATTTGGGTGTTACGTCAGCATCGGAAAAAAAAAAAACAACAACAACAAAGATTGACATATATCAGACTTCTGAAGCTGCCCCCTTTGTCAAAACAGGTGCAAGGCAGTTCCATTCAGAATCCCCCAGGAGAATTGTCCTCAAGTTCGCATTGAACTGTGAGTCGACCAGATTTGATCCCATGAGAGAGATGGGAATCAAAGTGTTTGCTTTATGAAGCATTATTTCAATACTTGTGGCGTCACACAGGTGTTGAAAAGGAGAAAAATTTTATCAGAAAAATTGACCAGATGTTGCCGTGACAACCAAACTTCAGTTATTGGAAGCTATTCCTCAAGCAGTTTTGCAGTATATTCTTGCGGTTGGCAAATTTCAGGGTTCCATTTGTATTCAACCGTCATCTACCATGAATGTTTGAAGGCTGAGCGCTCTTCACCCATTCAGGTCGAAGTCGCTTGAATAGGGGCAGCTGTTGCACCCCAAAATTTGACCAACCGGGTCTCGCATTTGGCTCGATGTTTCGACGCATAACCGCATTCGCATCTGCCTATCGCATACATTGCATTGTTCATTTGTTTTGATCAGGGATCACAGCTCCCGTCTCGTGTTTCAGGTGTTTTTGACCAGTAGAATCGATTTTTGGGATGTTTCGGTGCCCGTTTATTTTTTACCGATTATTTTTGTGTCGTTCGGTGCTTATTTTGTCCCTCTGGGAATTATTGTGATTTTTCTGGATTTTATAGGATTTTTTAGGGTTTAATTAGCTTTTAAATCAATTTTTAGGATTTAATAGAATTTTAAATAGATTTTAATATTTTTAAATCAATTCTTAGCATTTTATAGATTTTAAATTCATTTTAGAATTTAATAGGTTTTTAATTCCTTCAAATAGATTTTAAATCATTTGTAGAAATCTTTTATAGATTTTAATATTTTTAGATAATATAGGATTTTGTTAGAATATTAGTATAATTTTTAAATAGAATTTAAATAGAAATAATAATAATAAATGAATAGATTTTTCCTTATTAAAAATAAATAGGTTTTGTTTTCTTTATAGAATAATAGATTTTTAGAATTTATTAGAGATTTTTTTAGAGTTTTAATTAGGAGTTAATTGGAATTTTAGAGTTAATAGGGGTTTAGAGTTAATTTTCAGATTAGTGGGTTATTAGTAGTTAATTAGCATATTTGTAATATTGTTTTCAGTTTTTGTGAGTTTCCTTTAGTTTTTTCGCAAAGCCCAGTTCAGCAGATAGGCCCAATTCGTCCAAAAACTCAGCAAAAAGTCCAAGCAGAATGAGTCCAAATGTCCAGCGTATTCCAACTGTATCCAGCACCTTCTAGAGAGATCCAGAGAAATCCAGAAAATCTCAGCTATAAGTACTCAGAGATGACACGTGTTGGAGAGGAGAGGGTCCCACGAGTTTCAGCATCCACGCGCCACGTACCCTCAGCCACTCCTCTCTCCCCGCCACGCTATCCCATACGTGGCAGGCATGCATGCCTCCACGCCACCACCGGCCCCACGCGTCCTCATCCCAGCATCTCACCGGTGAACCTCGCCGGCCGGCCTGCATGGCCGGCGGCCACCCCCAAACCCTCACCGGCGATCATCAATTCCAGAATCCGGTCATCTTCCCCTCCTATCTTCATCTTCTCCATCGCCACCATTCATCGCGCCCAGAAACCACCACCAACCGCCACCAGATCTCCACCACAAACTCCAACCTCCATCTCCAACACGAACCTCAGTTCAACAAACCATCAATCGCGCCTCAGAACCACCAAATCCCCAGCAATCTCCGTTCAACACTCATCACCAAACTCAGAAAACAAACCGGAACGATGAAGATTCATCGTCTTCAACCAACTGTTCATCAGCCTTCATGACCTTCACCAGAATCCTCCATCATCAACATCCACGAGTGTTCACATCAAAAATCCATCAGTTGGTGAAGAGTTTAATGCTGCTAGAGTATCACTTGGTGTTCTTGGTGTTATTTCACAGATCCACGAGTGTTCACATCAAAAATCCATCAGTAACTACTTTTACAAGAACTCCAACAAATCTCCAGGAATTCCTCCATCAAGAACATGCAAGGATGCCTTCATAAGCGTTCATCAGTTCTTCATCTGCGTACAGATCCCCAGATCTTCATCCTTATCATCAACGATTCGATTCACCTTCGTGACCCTCCCCAGAGACCTTCGTCAGTATTCATCTTCGCCTTTCCAGAATTCATCACGCCAACATCGTCTCCAGATCTCCAGCAACGCAAGAACATCTTCATCCAGAAATTTTAATGGTTCTTCAGGTTTGAGAGGAAGAACGAAGGAAGATCGAAGGAAAAGGAGAGGAAGAACGGAAGAGAAGAATAAAGAGAAACGAGGTGGTTTGGGAGAGACGAAGGATGGAGACGGAGGGGACTAAGGTGGTAGCGGCGGCGGCGCTGGGAAGAAGGAAAGGGAGAAGATTAGGGTTTCAGTTCTTCAGAAAGGAGAAGGAAGAAGAGGTTGGGCCAAGGCCCAGTTACAACTTTTTGGTACACGCCCTTCAGTTTTTTGGACTAACGTGGGCCTGAGCCCAACACAACTTTTGCCAGCAACACCCAGTCCCACCATACACCCCCTGCGTTTTTTTGTTGAAGAGAAGTGGGCTGGGCCCTTCAGTTTTTTTGTTATCTTATTTTTCTGTTAAACTCCCCTGTAAGCAATACACCCCCAGCCCCATTTTTTGTATTTTTTTATTCTCTTTTAAAGATTTGAAAAACATGTTAAAAAAAAAAAAAAAGAAGAAAAAAAGAAAAAGAAGTATATTTGAAAAAAAATATATAGAAAAAGATTTGAAAAATATATTTGGAAAAAAAGAAGAAATAAGAAAAGGAAAAAGAGAAAAATATTGTGAAAAATAAAAGAAAATATTTTTGAGAAAAGAAAAATATGAGAAAAGAGAAAAGAAGAAAAAGAGGAAAAATATTAAAGTAGTTTAATGTTTTTTAAAAGCATTTTCTTTTAGGATTTTTTTCATAGAAGTTATTTTCGACTTTTAGGATAGAATTAGAGGCCCATTTGTTAGGGGGCCATTTTCACTCGATTTTTCAAGATAGAATAGGATAGCGTTTCCTAGGAGAATTATTTTCAGTATTGACTCAGTGTAATCATTTTTCAGAGATGAATAAAACGAGATTTGAGCTGTGGTCCCGTAGTAGCCGAACTACAGCTGCTCTGATTCTTCGTTCCAGACGAAGATATGTAGGCATAGGATGCGATATCCTAGCGAGCACACTAACGACTAACCTGTTGTTCTCTCGCGGCTGTGCGATCGAGACTTTCCCGCTGACGACTAATTGAAACCCTTTTTCTCTCTTGCCCAAGCGCATTTGAGACTCAGCCATAGTTGTGACCATAGGTTCCCGACCCTGTGAAGCCAGTTGTTTTTCTCACTGCTGTGTGAGAATGTTTGTTTAGCTGTAGTTAGCCCGAACTACGTTTGCTCTGATCTTCCATGCTGTGTGGAAGTACGTAGGATGCGATGTCCTAGCGAGCAACCTTCCCCTCCTTTCCCGTAGGTAGGCGAACTACGTCGACTCTGATTTCTCGCTCCAGACGGGAATACGTAGGCATAAAGTGCGATACTTTGCCGAGTCGTTTTTATTTTTATTTTATTTTCTTTTTCACCCCTGACCTTTAGAGTAGATAGAATAACAATCCATACCCGAAAACAAGCGTGGATCCCGTCGAGTACGACGGACGTGAGGGGTGCTAATACCTTCCCCTTGCGTAACCGACTCCCGAATCCAGGTTTTGGTTGCGACAACCATACCTTTCCCGTGTTGTGCGAGGTTTACTTCGAGCGTTTCCTTTCCCGCTCTGAGGGATAAATAACGCACGGTGGCGACTCTTCTGTCAGCCGGCGCCGATTTTCGCAGTAGCGACAATATCCTTAAAACATTAGGATATAGTAGAGACACAACCCTCAATACATTAGTGTTGTACCCCAAAAGTTGCCCAACCTTTTCTTTACTTGGCTTGTGTTTCATTGCATCTTCTAGCATTTGCATTTGCATATCATTCTTCGTTTGCAGGGGATCAAGAGAGGTGTGCATATCAAGATAAGGTTACCAAGGGGTACAAGCCTAAGAAAGAGGTTTTATGCAAGTGGTCAAGTGCTTATTATCATCAGGAGAAGGTCAAAGCTCTTTGAGAGAGTGGATGGATAGTTGTGGTTTATCTCCTATCTTGGAGGCCATTTGAGGATCATCTGAGCATCATGAGTCCATGGTTATGGATGGGGAATGTTGTGGGAGCTCATTGAGTGCTTTGAGAGTCATTGTGGAGCTTATCCAAGTTGGTAGATCATATGCAAGAGGTGGCAGTCAGAGGATTGTACACCTAGGGTTTCATCTTCCTAGTGCCAAGTTAACTAAGGATTTGAAGAAGATTAAGACTTAGTTCTAAGTCATTGTGATCATGGAAAGTTGTTTTGAAGCATCTAAGATGTTATTTCAATATTAGTTCAAGAAGAATCAAGAGTGTGAGAAGTTATTAAATTAGGGTTTCAGAGGTTTGTCAGTGTAAAATCCCCTGTTTAGTGCCTAACTTCAAGACCACATATCTGAAGATACAAGCTTCATCTCACTTTGATGCAAACATGAGACTTGTAGAGCATGTTCTTAGATTTATTTTGAGTACTATAACTCATCCATTGGGTTTATGGAACTCAAGTTATGATGCTGACAAGTTATGGGTCCTCAGATGAATGTAATTTCAGTCAACAAAAGTCAACCAACTTCCAAGGCACTTTTAACCTAGAATCATGTTTCATCTCACTTTGACCCAAACATGAAAGTTCTTCCTTATGATCTTAGCTTTCAAAAAGTCCTAGAAGTCCTTCATCTCATGTGTAAAACTCAAGTTATGAGGCTTGCAAGGCAGGGGTATTTTGGGAAAGTGAGATTATAGGTCATTTTCATTCTAGGTCTTTTTCATGATCTTGTGTACTTCAAATGAAACATTTCCCAACATGAAACTTGCTTCAAATGATCTCAATTCCATCATGAAACATCAAATTGTTATGGATTTGGCATGGATATGAAGATTGGTAAAGAAAAATCAAGGAAAATGAACTTAAAAGGCATGAATTTAATCGAAGTGGTTTTTAATCATTTTCATAACATGTTTGTGCATATTTTGATTCACTTTATCATGACAAGAAAGATGCACCAAGAAAATGTGAGGCATGATGTGCGAAATGTGTGTAAATTCAAGTAACTTCAAGTGGAAGTTTCACATTCAATCTTCAACATTGGATCAATTCAAGGATTCATTTCAATCCACATGATCACTACACATCATCAGCTGTTAATTTGAATGATCTTCTAAGGGAATTGGCGCCAGTTTCACGTGGACATGAACTCAAATTCCAACTTTGGGCATTTCATCAATTCAAGCAAACCAGGCCAAATTGGGCCTCCAAACACTCATGGATCCATTACATAAAAGCTTCAGATGAACTTGGAAGCTTCATTCGTGCATTTTGGTGAAGAACACGCATAGGAGCAGTTGGAAAATTCAAGAACCAAGTGAAAAGTGGAAACTGGAATTGAGGCAAATTCAAAGCAATTCAACACCAGAATCATCTTCCTTGAAGTTCATTGAGTGAATCTGGATTATTTTGTGCAAGCTTGATACCATTAGAAGCCCCAACGAAGAGGCTCCATTAGGTAATTTCCTTCTCAAAATTTCTCGCTCAATATGCATTGATTCATCTCCATTCTTGTTGCATACTGAAGTCCTACATGTGTAGGCAAATTCTGGATCATTAATTGTTGTGTTTGTGATGATTTCATTTATGTGCTCAAATATTTGAGGCTTCGATTCTCTTTATTCTTGCATGATATTTGAACTTGGACAATGGATCTATGATCTACGTGAGTTCCTCTTGAGTTTGGTATAAGATTCCGTGCTGTTTGGTGAAGTTTTGATCCTAGCTCCGGCCAGGTGCGCCGGAGAAGATGACCGGAGACTGTAGCTCCGTCATTTGGTTCAGTCTCAGGCGATCCAACGTGTGATTGATTTGACTTGTTGACTTTACTTAATGAGTTGAATGATTTTTGAGGACCATTTTCCCCCTAGTTTAAGTCATTTTGGTTTGACTTTTGTGCCATTTTTGTTGACCCTCGATTCTTCCATTTTATAGTGGTACACCTTAGGGATTTATTTCTTTTGGTGGTGCTTTGATAGAACATTGCCCTTGTGCTTTTGGCATCTGGTTGATAACTCTTTGATGATCATTTGAGATTTTATTTGGTTATTTGTGAGCCTTTTTCCTATTTTTGAGGTGACTTATAAGTTAAGTTACTTCTAAGGAAGGTTTACACAAGTATTTGATCTAGTTTGAATGGGAAATGATTTCAATGGATCCCTTGAACTCCTAAATCTTATTAATTCATATTGTTAACATATTGAGCTTGCTGGATGTTCATGTTTAGGTCATAAACTTGTACATTTCTTGTTGAAGTTTGCATTCCGTTTTAGGCTTTCCACTTGAGGTTCAAGTGTTGAATGTGTTGAATGACTTAGGTCTTATTCCTTGCCTATCCTTGCATCCTCTTTTGATGTGTGTGCTTTCTATTTTGTGCATCTTCTCCTTTCATCTCTACTTCTGTCCAATGACTTTGGGATCCCATTTGAGATGGCTTAGTCCCTCCTGTGGAGGTACTTGAAGCATGTCATTGAATGGTGATTCTTTGAAGACTTATTTTGATGTTTTCTTGCATGATCTTAATAATGCCTTTGGTTGAGTGATCTTTTTGAGTCCCTTGTTGTTCTCATCTCTTCTCCCATTATCCCTTTGCATTATGTCCTCATCTATTTTCATTTGGTTTACCTTTGGGTATTATGGTTGATGGTAATGGTTGTAGGATTCATTCTCCCATTTCATCCCCTTTTTGTGCACTTTGTTTGATCTCTTTTGTGTGCTTTCTTTTGGATTTATTTCTTCTTTGTTTTTGCATTTCTTTCTTGCATTAATAAAGGTTGAGATGTGATTGTGGAGGTGTTTACCCCACACTTTTTCCTCCCTTTGCTTGTGTGTTGCATTGCATATGCATCCTTTCTTCTTTCATGTTATTTTATGCTTCCTTCTTCTTCTTCTTTCTTCCTTGCCATGTTCCCTTAGGACCTCTAATCTCCTTGTTCAAGGTTGATTATGCTAGACCTTAGGCTTGAACCTATGCATGATAACATTAGGTAGCATTCCCTTTACCTCAATCATAGGTACATTTTGCATGAGAACATTAGGTTGAGTCTTAGTCTCCCTTTAGAGTGTCTTTCTCTTCTCATCTCAAAACAACTTCAAAACACATAATAAAGGATAATGAATGTTGTACGCTACGAGCCTTAACTACTTGGGAAATGATAATTGGGTGGTGTCCTCTCAATTGTCTAGAGTGTTAGCGTATGTCCTTTGGACGATATGCGATGCATTCGCTCCTAAGTCATAGTCTTTAGTGAAACATGAATTACAAACAATAATCAATGCACTTCTTCTCTAAAAGACTTAAGAAACAAACTTCAAATCTTTTTATCCTTCGGGATCTTAATTTGGAAAACCTTTTTCATAAGGAGAGTTTTGTTAACTCTTGGTTCTACCACAAACGGGTAACGCCTAAGTCTCCAATGATCGAGCCGCATACACCTAACTGCTAGAACTAAGTTTTAACCCTACTCGAGTAAAAATACTTGAACCAGTCTGTGGTCTTGTTAGCTCGTTTGCTTTGATTTCTCATACCAGATGAAAATACGTAGGCACAAGACGACGATGTCTTGATGAGCAACCTTCCCCCACCTTTCACCCATAGTTATCCTAACTACGTTGACTCTGACTTTCCCATTGCACGAGGGAGTATGTAGGCACAGAGCGGCGATGCTCTGCCAAGTCTCTTTTCTTTTCTTTTGTTCCTGATACCTGTAGCTAGATAGTAAACACCCTTTAGATAGATAACAAGCGTGGATCCCGTCGAGTACGACGGACGTGAGGGGTGCTAACACCTTCCCCTTGCGTAACCGACTCCCTAACCTGAGACGTGGTTGCGATGACCTATCTTTTCCCCTTTTCGTAGGTTTTCTCTAATCGTTTCTTTTCCCTCTCGTTGGGATAAATAACGAACGGTGGTGACTCTTCTGTCATTGCCGACACCTTTTTTCGCAGTAGCGATAGCTGACGACTCTGCTGGGGAAGAAACATCCCCTATGCGAGTCAATCTTAGCGCTTGTTTATTTATCTTTGGGTGTTGTATATATGTATTTTATCTTTCTGCATTTACTTTCAGCATTGTATATATCAGTTTTGCTGTGCTGTTGGGGGGGGGGGGAATTGTTCCATTGAGAGATAAGCCAGACCCAGGCTTGAGTACAAACATAGCATTAGAAGTGGAAAGTAGTGGTGAACCTGTATGTTTGGCACGCACTAGTTCCCACCAAATTCGCGCTCAGACGAGATTCTCTTTGATGATTTTCTTTCTAGCCAGTGGGCCATTGAGAGGAATTTAGATCCGAGGGTTGTCGACTCTGGGGACCGATCATTTGTGATTCAGCTAAGTGAGGCCTCTTCGGGAGATTATGATGCCAAACCAAAAATGGTGAATGCATCATCGTTTCTTGAAAGTCTGTGACGCTGATGAACGAATAGGATGCCAAACCTTGTTAGTGGATAGGTCCATACCTGTGAGAGGGATTGGGTTATGCAGGAAACCTTAACTTTCATATTACCCGGTTCTTTTCAGTGTGAATCTGTGTTCTTGATACCAGGGCTTCCTATCAATGATAGTGTTATGTTCTTGCTAAAGCGGAGCGCTGGTCCTTCTCAATCAACAACACAACAATCTTGATCCCCTCTTTGCATTATCATATTGGATTTTATTAACATGTATTTATGTTGCAGGTGCATATTTCCCTTTGATTCTAGTGTTCTTTCATCTGACATGGAGCCTAGCCTAAGGAGGACATTGGCTTACAAGTTTCCAACACCTGATATTGGAGCTTTACGGAGTTTGATTTCTGTAGCCGACAGGAAAGTGATGGAAGACTTCAGACAGTCCTATGGGAAGCTTCTGAGTCTTGTCTGCAAGCCTTCTGGGTATGAGTTGAATGGTCTGCATACTCTTCTCCAGTTTTATGACCCTCAGCTGAGGTGCTTTACTTTTCAGAGTTATGTGCTGGCACCTACCCTAGAAGAGTTTTCTGTGTTGCTGGGAGTGCCTATTCTTGATCAGATACCGTTCTATCATACTGAGGATGAGCCTAACCTGGCTAAGCTTGATGCAACTTTGCATTTATACGTCTCTAAATTGAAGGGGAAAATAGCTAAGAGAAATGGAGTACCTGGGTTTCCGTTATCTTTTCTGATGGATAAGGCTCGACACTTTACAAAGGAAGGTTGTTGGGTGGTGTTTAATGCTATCCTAGCATTATGTATCTATGGTATTATGCTATTCCCTAATATTCCAGATTTTGTAGATTTGGATGCGTTCCATATCTTTGCGTCAGGGAATCCTATACCTACGTTGCTAGGTGACGTCTATCATTCTGTGCACTATAAAAATGAGAATAGAAGATGGAAGAGTGTATCTTGTTGTGCGCATTTGTTTTATACCTGGTTTGTAAGCCATCTTCCCAAGACTGGTCCTTTCTCTGATATTGTAGGTACATCAGAATTGTCTGAACGTTTGATGAGATTGTCTACTGAAGACATTGTTTGGTTTGACAGGGATATGCTGGGTACTGAGATCATTTATAGTTGTAGAAGTTTTCCTAACGTTCTGCTGGTCGGAAGGAGAGGTTGCATTAACTATAACCCATCCATCACAGTCAGGCAATTTGGGTACGCTTTGAGAGGGCCTCCGAAGGATGAAGAGATACAGGAATCTCTGTATCTCACTGGGTTGTTAGAGGGTGATACTTTAGCCAGAGTTGAGCATGCTTCGAGTAATATTCACAGAAAAGGGAAGGTTTCCTTGGGGAAGAGTAATAGTCGAGCCTATGAGCCCTATTTGACTTGGATTCATAGTAGAGCCGAGAAGTTGATGATGCCCTACCCATCTGCTAAGTTTGTGTGTCCTCTTTTGATTGAAGAACCCACTACTGTTGACATCCAGAAGTACAACCAGTTGTGGTCTGAGAAGGAAAGTTGAAAAAGGCTAATGAAGAGTTAGAGAATGAGATCATTCAGCTCCGGAGCGAAAAGAATGAAGTTGTCTATGCATCCAAAAGACAGGCTGAGTTGGTGAACAGACTGGGCACAAATTTGACCAAGGAGACTAGTTCTTGAGAGCGTTTGGGCTTAGATCTCAAGGCTGTCAGTAGTGTTCTTGCCTCTAAGAAGAAGGAGTTAGACAGGGCTTATCTGGAGATCTCCAAATTCCACAAGCAGTGGAATGCAACCCTTACCAACAACAAGGAGCATGAGAATGGGTTGAAACAGCAGATCACCAAGCTGAAGACTCGGATTAGGGTCAAGGATGAGAAGATAGCTGCTGAAGCTTCACTCAGACGTGCCAGTGAATGCAGGCTGAATAAAGCTCTTGCAACCTTAGAGGATTACAGGCTGAAAGCTGATTCGAAAAGGTGCAAGCTAGAGGAAGTCTTCGGTGAGGGGGCCTGGGAAGACTATGCTGAGGATCTACAGTCTACTGTCAGCAGGAGAGATGCACTTATCCAGGGTTTGCTTCTCAGACCAGACCACCCTGAGACGAAGGAGTTGCTAGATGATTTTCAGTCTCGGCATCGCACTTGATTGTTATCTTTCATTTCTCTTTGTATTCTGTTGTATTGATGTGTTGACCATCACCAGGCTTGTTGGTTGAGGTCATTCTGATTGTACTCAGTTGTTTTGCTTGTATTTTTCCTGTTAGGATTTTGGTTATGTATGAGGAGTTTCTACTCTATGCCTGTCTGTGGGTTCTCCATTGTCATGTTGTTCTTCTGGAACTGGAATCGAGGGGGAAATTTCCCTGTTGCATACATACATGTCTGCATTTTGCATGTTTGTATTGCAGGTGCATCAGAACCGTTGATCTTATTTTCCTGTGGTCCGTTAGTGTGTTTCAGGATAGACAACCGGACAATTCGCCATTACGCTACAAAGGGGAATCGACGCAAGGTTATGGAGCAGATTCGAGCAGAATTGAGGGAAGTCCGAAGCCAGATGGGATAATTTGTGGTGGATATGCAAGCCTTGTGTCTGGATCATAAGATGCTTAAGGAGGAGGTTCAGCAACTGAAGGCTCAGATGGGCCTAATCACAGAGGTGATAAGGAATGTGCTAAGAAAGGAGGGTGATCAGGTGCCTAAAGTTGCAGCGGAGATGGTTATCCCACCTTTATCTGTGGAATCTTCCCCAAAGCATGTTGTGCCTCAAGGATATTCTGCACAACCTGAGATTCCAGAAGTTCCACGTCAGCATCCACCTCCTGCTTCCCAAGGATATCCTAAGATTATGAGGTATGCTCAAAGGACGAAACAACTCGGCATAATCTTTGACCAGATCCCTTTGACTTATGCTCAGTTGTTGCAACTCTTGCTTCAGCTGCGATTGGTTGAACGTTGGACTCTGTCTCCGTTAACGGGTGAGCCACCATCAGGCTACGGTGTAAGTTCCCATTGTGATTTCCATTTTGGGGCACCGGGGCATAATGTCGAAAAGTGAAAAGCTTTTAAGCACGTAGTTCAGGATTTAATTGATTCAAAGGCAGTTAAGTTCACGCCGGGCGGCATGAGTGTATCAGACAATCTCCTTCCAGTCACTACAGAAGAGGTGGATATTCCTGCTTTCGTCCCTGAAGTTGCATTTAGTCAGGATCACATCTTGCAGTTTGTGGTTTTAAAATCCCCGTGCCCACAGATACTGCCTGTTTCTGGGCTAAGTCTGAGAATGAAAGTGCTTGAGCATAAGGGATGCCCTAATCAGCACCAACAACCTCCGGTTTCTCGGCAACGTCACAATCAGCGCCGAAGTCAAAAGTGGCTTCGCAGCAATTCATCTCATTTTGGTCACACCTCCGGGTATCCAGAGCAGCAATCCTCCTACCAGCCAAGTGGGTTCAGCAGTTCATGTCACGGAGGAATTCATTGAGGGCAGGTGTTCAGAAGAATATCAGGATGACTTTGATGCGTAATTATGAAGATGGCTGACTCAGCAGCTTGTCAAGATTTGAAAGCTCGATTCCCCGAAGCTGGCAATCTTTGTCTTTATCATGTCATTTCTTTGCATTTGTAGTTTCTTTTCTGTTTAAGTGCAAATCTCATTTGTAAAAATTGTTTGTTTTCAATTGATAATGATAATGAAATGAATATGCATGTTTTGATCAAATCCATTTGTGTTCACTAATTACTTTTTACAGATGTCAAACGCTTGTTTAAGCGAAATCTGGGGAGGATGACGAAGTTTAAAGACGCGCAAGCTTCCGAGTGTATGCTTTTGAATAAGACCTACTGATAATGTACATGCATTGTTTAAAATCCCTAAACACCGGAGATATAAGGATGATAATCCCTTGTCAACCCCTTCGATCCTGGTAGTAGGAGTTTCTTTCTAATAAACGAAAAAACCCTCAATCTTAACCCGGGGCAGGGTAGGTGTCAGTTAATTTGATCGAGCGTCCAAATTGCAAAAGGAGTGTTCCCGTTCGAGGATCAGTGACACCTCTAGAGGTCGTGCCTAAAAAACCACAGCGATTATCCGGTACTAATCAGGAGTGAAACAGTCGCAATCTTTTCAAACAAGTCAGACAGGCCAGTGTCACATGATTTGTTCCGGAAAAAAGAGAAAGAAAAGAAAAAGAAAAGGAAAAGCCCGCTAAGTCGAATCTTGAAAACAAGCGACTTAGGAAAAAAATGAGGGCATCCCGCTGGACTTTGAAATCGTAAGAAACTCAAAGGAGTCAGTCCAGGCAAAAATTAGGGAATGGAAAAAACGAAAAGCGACAAGGAAAAATCCTCGAAATAACAAGTCGTGTGACTCCATGCACCAAAGATGAAAAGCGAGTGACTGTCACTCCGAAAACTTGTGGTTACCTGAACCATTACCCTGTCATTCAACCTTTAAGAGGTGAGCGCTCGTGTCGAATAAGCTGAATATAGGATTGGAGAACATCAAGGAGAATGGGTGGGTTAAAATAGATTTTGAGCCTATATCCTTTCTTTCAAACCGTGAACCTGACCATGTTACAACCTTCAAAAGTCCTAATTGAAGCAGGGTTGTTTCAAAAGCATACTTCGGTAAAGATCGCATCGGAACTGACTCCTAAAAGGGATTCCTCTTACAGCGTTGTATTAATGTTGACATTTTGATAAATGATTTCATTCACTATATGTCACAAATTTTTCCAGCAAACAGAATTGGATTTCAAAACTTTCATATGCATTGCATTAGTATATCTTTTGTGCAGAACAATTTGTTTTACTTGCGAGTAAGCGCTCGACAGCAGGAAAGTTTCCACAGTGAAAATTCTGATCAGGATATAATGTAGAATTCCTGAATACTCCACTGGGGCCAGCTATACCCAATGATCACATCATGGAAGTCAGCCATCCCAAAAGACAGTTAACTTGGGGCAATCAGGTCGAGATTCGGTAAATCTCTCGCAGCCAGGGGTACTGCTCCACCAATCAGCTAATTAGGGGCAAAGTCATTGTGAGGTTGGGGAAGATTACCCTAAGAGCACACAAGCTATTCTTGGACAGAGGAAAATTAATATGAAGAACCTCTTCGAGGTTCAAAATGTTGAGGCAGTTCATATCAAACCGTCAGGGTACAGAGATTTCAGGTTTCCTTTCGAGGAAGATGTTGCGGAGATCCCACGGGTTGGGGCAAAATTGGGAATGAAGGAATTGTTCCTCTCCATGTCTTCAGATTTTATTAGAAGTGGTCAACCAGGGACGAATCCTTTCATGTTACAAATTCAGCGGCAAGCCATCTCAAGGTCGTGTCATGGCAAGCTTTTCTTTTCGTCCTAGAGATTAGACCGGGGCAAATTGAACTACACTGGGGTAATTACTCAAGCAAGTTTATTCTCCCCAGCCAGAGTTCGTCCTTAGCCATTGGAGTTTGCATCTATATCCCCAGTAGAGTCGTATGCAGGTTATGTGAGTAGTTAAGTGTGTACGCTTATCCCCGGCAGTTGGTCGGCACACATTTAATCCCCGCAGATTTCAGGTATGTGCTTACTCCCCAGCAAGTCACGATTGGATTTCTTTCCATTGAGTAGGTGTGGAACCTATCCCCGACAGTTGGTTAGTACATATCCCTCTCCAGCAGATTGTCTGTAGATACTTAGCTCTCAGCAGCGCAAGTCGAGGCCTCCGGCAGAGCTGATTCCCATGCAGAGTCGTTGATTCCCCGACAGGTAAGATCTGATCCCCGCGTCTGGTTGTCTTTCCTCAGCCGATCTTTTGTTCCCCAGGAGGGTTGTGTCCTGGAAGGGGCCGTTCATGGCATTGCTTTGCTCCATCAAATGAGACCAGGCTATTTAGCATGCTTGTTCCATTTCCGCCAGTAGGGTGGTCTATTCCCCAGAAGGTTTGTATTCTGGAAGGCCGTTCAAGGCATTTTCCTCAGCAGGTGGTGAGTTGTATCCCCAGTTGAGTGGATTCTCGTTCTTGTTAGAACGTTGTTACCCAGGAGTTTCTTTTTGCAGGAAGTCACCCAGGGCCCGTTTCCTCAGCATAAGTCCAATTGTAATTGGCATGTTTTATTTCGCCAGCAGGATGACTTATTTATCTCTCCAGCATTTATTTTGCTGATTCGGTTCTGTTGCATCTGCATGCGTGCATAGCATTTCCATCTCGTATGGAGCATTACGTTATTTTCAAACATATGCATGTGAAACATAAGCCAGGTTGTTATCTCTTTGTTTCAGGTGAATCTTCGGAGGTTTGATGGTATCCAAACCATGGCAGATCATGTGTTTTATCTAGTCCTTGTGGTATCCAGACCACGACAATTGGTGTTATGGTGCTTTGTCCGTCGAGTATCCAGACTCCGGTAAAGTCGGTGGGTATCCAGACCCTAGTGAATATATTTGTGATGTATTTCCTCGTCCATTGAGTATCCAGACTCCGGTCAATTACGTTGAGTATTCAGGCTCCGGTAAATTTCCAATTTGTGATGGGTTTTATTTCGTCCGTTGAGTATCCAGACTCCGGTCAATTACGTTGAGCGTTCAGGCTCCGGTTTATTTCGGTTTACTTCGTTGAGCGTTCAGGCTCCGGTTTATCCCGGTATATTTCGTCGAGTATTCAGGCTCCTACAATTTGGCATATGGTATCCAGACCATGACAAGTTTAAATGTGATTTCTCTGGCTCGTATGGTATTCAGACCATGACAATTTCAGATGTGACTTTCTCTGTCCGCCGAGTATCCAGACTCCGGTTTATTTTGTTGAGCATCCAGGCTCCGATTTATTACGTTGAGTGTTCAGACTCTGGCTTTTACGTTGAGCGTTCAGGCTCCGGTTTATTCCGGTCATTGCGTTGAGCATCCAGGCTCCGATTTATTTCGTCGAGTGTTCAAACTCCGGTTTATTATGTTGAGCATCCAGGCTCTGACTTTTACGTTGAGCGTCCAGGCTTCGGTTTATTACGTTGAGCATTCAGGCTCCGGCAAATCTCCAATTTGTGGTGAATTCTTCGTTCGTTGAGTGTCCAGACTCTGGTCAACTTCGTTGAGCTTCCAGGCTCCGGTTTATAACGTCGAGTATCCAGACTCTGGTAAAGTCAGTTGGGTAGCCCAGACCTTGATGAGTATAGTTGTGATGCATTCTTTCATCCGTTGAGTATCCAGACTCTGGTCGTTCCGTCAAATATTCAAACTCCAGTTTTTACGTTGAGCATCCAGGCTCCGGCTATTACGTTGAGCATCCAGGCTTCGGCTTTTACGTTAAGCATTCAGGCTCCGGCTTTTATGTTGAGCATCCAGGCTCCGGTCAATTTTGTTGAGTGTTCAGACTTTAGTTTATTACGTTGAGTATTCAGACTCCGGTCTATTACATTGAGTATTCAGACTCCGGCCTATTATGTTGAGTAGTCAATCTCGGTGGTTAATTTTGTTCGTAGAGTATCCAGACTCCGCATTTTGAAATGGTATTGTTAACTCATGTAGTATCTAGACTCTGAAGAGTATATTTGTGGTGTATTCCTTTATTGTGTTGAGCATCCAGGCTCTGGTTATTACGTTGAGTATTTAGACTCCGGTTTATTACGTTTAGTATTCAGACTCTGGTTATTATGTTGAGCATTCAGGCTCCAGTTATTGCGTTGAGCATTCAGGCTCCGGTTATTGCGTTGAGCATTCAGGCTCCGGTTATTACGTTGAGTATTCAGGCTCCGGTTATTGCGTTGAGCATTCAGGCTTCGGTTATTGCATTGAGCATTCAGGCTCCGATTATTGCGTTGAGCATTCAGGCTCCAGTTATTTTGTTGAGTGTTCAGACTCCGGTTTATTACGTTGAGCATCCAGGCTCCGGTCTATGTGGATGTGGTTCTCTTGTTCGTTGAGTATGCAGACTCCAGAAATTTGAGATGTTCCAGACCATGGCACAATCTTTGATGGACGTGTCCATCTTATCATGTTTTCCCAACAGAGTTGCTTGGTTAAGCCTTTCTCTTCCCCAGCGGAGTATTCTTGTGGTTTATCAAGATGTTTATCAAGTTCAGTTATCTCCGGAGATTTCTGCGATTGGAAAATTTTCGGGTTCTTTGGTATTCAACCGTCTTTTACCTTGATTGTTTGAAATTCGTTCGCTTTTCACCCAGTCAGGTCCAAGTCGCTTAAATAGGGGCAGTTGTTGTACCCAAAAAATTTCCCAACCTTTTCTTTACTTGGCTTGTGTTTCATTACATCTTCTAGCAGTTGCATTTGCATATCATTGTTCATTTTCAAGGAATCAAGAGAGGTGTGCATAGCAAGAGAAGGTTACCAAGGGGTCCAAGCCTAAGCAAGAGGTTTTATTCAAGTGGTCAAGTGCTTATTATCCTCAGGAGAAGGTCAAAGCTCTTTGAGAGAGTGGATGGATAGTTGTGGTTTATCTCCTATCTTGGAGGCCATTTGAGGATCATCTGAGGATCATGAGTCCATGTTTATGGATGGGGAATGTTGTGGGAGCTCATTGAGTTCTTTGAGAGCCATTGTGGAGCTTATCCAAGTTGGTACATCATATGCAAGAGGTGGCAGTCAGAGGATTGTACACCTAGGGTTTCATCTGCCTAGTGCCAAGTTAACTAAGGATTTGAAGGATATTAAGACTTAATTCTAAGTCATTGTGATCATGGAAATATGTGTTGAAGCATCTAAGATGTTATTTCAAGATCAATTCAAGAAGAATCAAGTGTGTGAGAAGTTATTAAATTAGGGTTTCAGAGGTTTGTCAGTGTAAAATCCCCTGTTTAGTGCCTAACTTCAAGACCACATATCTCAAGATACAAGCTTCATCTCACTTTGATGCAAACACGAGACTGTAGAGCATGTTCTTAGCTTTCTTTTGAGTACTAGAAATCATCCATTGGGTTTATGGAACTCAAGTTAGGATGCTGACAAGTTATGGGTCCTCAGATGTATGTAATTTCAGTCAACAAACGTCAACCAAATTCCAAGACACTTTTGACCTAGAATCATGTTTCATCTCACTTTTACCCAAACATGAAAGTTATTCCTTATGATCTTAGATTTCCAAAAAGTTCTAGAAGTCCTTCATCTCATGTGTAGAACTCAAGTTATGAGGCTTGCAAGGCAGGGGTATTTTGGGAAAGTGAGATTATAGGTCATTTTCATTCTAGGTCTTTTTCATGATCTTGTGTACTTCAAATGAAACATTTCCCAACATGAAAATTGCTTCAAATGATCTCAATTCCATCATGAAACATCAAATTGTTATGGATTTGGCATGGATATGAAGATTGGTGAAGAAAAATCAAGGAAAATGAACTTAAAAGGCATGAATTTAATTGAAGTGGTTTTAAATCATTTTAATAACATTTTTGTGCATATTTTGATTCACTTTATCATGACAAGCAAGATGTACCAAGAAAATGTGAGGCATGATGTGCGAAATGTATGTAAATTCAAGTAATTTCAAGTGGAAGTTTCACATTCAATCTTCACCATTGGATCAATTCAAGGATTCATTTTAATCCACATGATTACTACACATCATCAGTCGTTAATTTGAATGATCTTCCAAGGGAATTGGAACCAGTTTCACGTGGACATGAACTCAAATTCCAACTTTGGGCATTTCATCAATTCAAGCAAACCAGGCCAAATTGGGCCTCCAAACACTCATGAATCCATTACATAAAAGCTTCAGATGAATTCGGAAGCTTCATTCGTGCACTTTGGTGAAGAACACGCATAGGAGCAGTTGGAAAATTCAAGAACCAAGTGAAAAGTGGAAAATGGAATTGAGGCAAATTCAAAGCAATTCAACATCAGAATCATCTTCCTTGAAGTTCATTGAGTAAATCTAGATCATTTTGCTCAAGCTTGATACCATTAGAAGCCCCAACAGAGAGGCTTCGTTAGGTAATTTCCTTCTCAAAATTTCTCACTCAATATACATTGATTCATCTCCATTCTTGTTGCATACTGAAGTCCTACATATGTAAGCAAATTCTGGATCATTAATTGTTGTGTTTGTGATGATTTCATTTATGTGCTCAAATCTTTGATGCTTCGATTCTCTTCATTCTTGCGTGATATTTGAATTTGGATAGTGGATCTATGATCTACGTGAGTTCCTCTTGAGTTTGGTATAAGATTTCGTGCTGTTGGGTGAAGTTTTGATCCTACCTCTGGCTAGGTGCACCGGAGAAGATGACTGGAGACTGTAGCTCCGTCATTTGGTTCAGTCTCAGGCGTGTGATTGCTTTGACTTGTTGACTTCACTTGATGAACGGCTCAGATGAGAGCTGACTTGCTTACGTGTTCTGGTTGACTGCCAAGTCATAAGTGAAACGGTGCGTTTCACATGGCTAAGTGAGGTGGGCTCAGCGTGCTTTTGGCACCCCCCTGGGATCCAACCCAACTGTTTTGCCTTGGTTAATTGCTATTTACACCGCTTGTTCTTTTTTCCTTGTATTTTCATTTTATTTTAATTTCTGTTTTCATTTTGGATATTTAAAAATAGCTACAAACATGATAAATTCCCCTAAAAAATATTTTTAGACACTTTAATGTGTCATTTAATTTTTGGAAATTTTTATTTTTGTTTTTGTTTTATTTTTCAATTAAAATGAGAATTAATGTTTGAAGGTGTTTTTAAATGATCTTTTAATTGTTCTTTTGGGTTCTTGATTTGTTCTTGATCCAATGAATGAAAATCATTCCTTATTTCAATAATGAGTTGAATGATTTTTGAGGACCATTTTGCCCCTGGTTTAAGTCATTTTGGTTTGACTTTTATGCCATTTTTGTTGACCCTCGATTCTTCCATTTCAAAGTGGCACACCTTAGGGATTTATTTCTTTTGGTGGTGCTTTGATGGAACATTGCCCTTGTGCTTTTGGTCTCTGGTTGCCAACTCTTTGATGATCATTTGAGATTTTATTTGGTTATTTTTTAGCCTTTTTCCTATTTTTTAGGTGACTTACAAGTTAAGTTACTTCTAAGGGAGCTTCACACAAGTATTTGACCTAGTTTGAATGGGAAGTGACTTCAATGGATCCCTTAAACTCCTAACTCTTGTTGATTCATATTTTTAACATGTTGAACTTGTTGGATGTTCATGTTTAGGTCATAAACTTATACATTGCTTGTTGAAGTTTGCATTCCTTTTTAGGCTTTCCACTTGAGGTTCAAGTGTTGAATGTGTTGAATGACTTAGGTCTTCTTCCTTGCCTATCGTTGCATTCTCTTTTGATGTGTGTGCTTTCTATTTTGTGCATCTTCTCCTTTCATCTATACTTTTGTCCAATGAATTTGGGATCCCATTTGAGATGGCTTAGTCCCTCCTGTGGAGGTACTTGAAGCATGTCATTGAATTGTGATTCTTTGAGGACTTCTTTTGATGTTTTCTTGCATGATCTTAATAATGCATTTGGTTGAGTGATCTTTTTGAGTCTCTTGTTGTTCTCATCTCCTCTCCCATTCTCCCTTTGCATTATGTACTCATCTCTTTTCATTTGGTTTGCCTTTGGGTATTGTGGTTAATGGTAATGGTTGTAGGATTCATTCTCCCATTTCATCCCATTTTTTTGCACTTTGTTTGATCTTTTTTGTGTGATTTCTTTTGGATTGATTTCTTCTTTGTTTTTGCATTTCTTTCTTGCATTAATAAAGGTTGAGATGTTCTTGTGGAGGTGTTTACCCCACAATTTTTCCTCCCTTTGCTTGTGTGTTGCATTGCATATGCATCCTTTCTTCTTTCATGTTATTTTATGCTTCCTTCTTCTTCTTCTTTCTTCCTTGCCATGTTCCCTTAGGACCTCTAATATCCTTGTTCAAGGTTGATTATGCTAGACCTTAGGCTTGAACCTATGCATGATAACATTAGGTATCATTCTCTTTACCTCAATCACAGGTACATTTTGCATGAGAACATTAGGTTGAGTCTTAGTCTCCCTTTAGAGTGTCTTTTTCTTCTCATCTCAAAACAACTTCAAAACACATAATAAAGGATAATGAATGTTGTACGCTACGAGCCTTAAGTACTTGGGAAATGATAATTGGGTGGTGTCCTCTCAATTGTCTAGAGTGTTAGTGTATGTCCTTTGGACAATATGCGACGCATTCGCTCCTAAGTCATAGTCTTTAGTGAAACATGAATTACAAACAATAATCAATGCACTTCTTCTCTAAAAGACTTAAAAAACAAACTTCAAATATTTTTATCCTTCGGGATCTTAATTTGGAAAACCTTTTTCATAAGGAGAGTTTTGTTAACTCTTGGTTCTACCGCAAACGGGTAACGCCTAAGTCTCCAATGGTCGAGCTGCATACACCTAACTGCTAGAACTAAGTTTTAACCCTACCCGGATAAAAATACTTGAACCAGCCTGTGGTCTTGTTAGCCCAAACTATGTTTGCTCTTATTTCTCATACCATATGAGAATATGTAGGCACAAGATGGTGATGTCTTGGCAAGTAACCTTCCCCCACCTTTCACCCGTAGTTAGCCGAACTACGTTGACTCTGACTTTCCCATTGCACGAGGGAGTACGTTGGCACAGAGCAGAGAAGCTCTGCCGAGTCTCTTTTCTTTTCTTTTGTCCTTGAAACCTGTAGCTAGATAGTAAACACCCTTTTAGATAGATAACAAGCGTGGATCCCATTGAGTACGATGGACGTGAAGGGTGCTAACACCTTCCCCTTGCGTAACCGACTTCCGAACCTGAGACGTGGTTGCGATGACCTGTCTTTTCCCCTTTTCGTAGGTTTTCTATGATCATTTCCTTTCCCTCTCATTGGGATAAATAATGAACGGTGGCGACTCTTCTGTCATTGTCGGCACCTTTTTTCGCAGTAGCGACAATTAGGATTGGACAAAGACCCTCAAAACATTAGGATCAAAAACTAATATCCTTAAAACATTAGGATATAGTAGAGACACAACCCTCAATACATTAGGATTGGGCAAAGATCCACAAAACATTAGGATCAAAAACTAATACACGTCTAGATTGACGACTAAGGCCGAATCACCATACACATCTAGATTCTTGATTCTCAAGTCAATAGCTTCTTCTAGACCCATGATGCATGCTTCATATTCAGCTTTATTGTTGGTGCAAGAGAACGTTAATCAGGTAGTGAACAATATGTGAGAATCGTGAGGAGTTATAATAATTTCCCCGATTCTGTTGCCGTATGAGTAAACAGCACCGTCGAAAACCAACTTCCATTGAGACCCAATCTCAGGACCCTCATCAGGTAGAGGCTCATCACAGTCCTTCATCTTCAAAAACGTTATATCTTCATCCAGAAACTCAAACCTCATTGGCTAATAATCTTCAATTGGTTGTTCCGCAAGATATTCTGACAAAACACTTCCCTTAATGGCTTTTTGAGAGACATACTGAATATCATACTCAGTCAGAACCATCTTCCATCTAGGAATTCTTCCGGAAAGCGCTTGCTTTTCATACACATATTTGATCGGATCCATCTTTGAAATCAGCATGGTTGTATGGTTCAACATGTATTGCCTTAAGCGATTGGCTGCCCAAGCGAGTGCACAACATGTCTTTTCTAGTATCGAGTATCTTGACTCACAATCTGTGAATTTCTTACTCAAGTAGTAAATAGCGTGCTCTTTTCTTCCTGTCTCATCGTGTTGACCAAGCACACAACCCATTGAATTCTCAAGAATTGTCAAATACATAATCAAAGGTCTTCCTACGACTGGAGGCATCAATATTCGAGGCTCCTGCAAATACTCCTTTATCTTCTAAAAAGCCCTCTGATAATTTTCATTTCAAACAACCGCTTGATCTTTTCTCAACAACTTGAAAATAGGCTCACATGTAGTTGTAAGGTGAGATATGAACCTCGCAATGTAATTCAGTCTCCCAAGGAAACCATTGACCTCTTTCTCTGTTCTCGGCTCGGGATTTCTTGTATAGCTTTTATCTTTGCAGGATCCAACTCAATTCCTTTTTTACTGACAATAAAACCCAACAACTTCCCCGATCTCACCCGAAGGTGCATTTGTTAGGATTCAACCTCAGCTTGAACTTACTTAACCTTTCAAACAACTTTAGAAGATTGACCAGATGTCCTTCCTCCGTCTGTGACTTTTCAATCATGTCATCAACATATACTTCGATCTCATGATGAATCATATCATGAAAGAGAGTCACCATTGCCCGCTGGTAAGTTGCCCCTGCATTTTTCAATCTAAAAGGCATAACTTTGTAGCAAAAAGTCCCCCATGGTGTGATAAAAATAGTTTTCTCCATATCCTCTGGGGCCATTTTAATTTTGTTATACCCAGAGAAGCCATCCATGAAGGAAACCACATAGTACTGAGCAGTGTTATCAACCAAAACGTCAATGTGGGGGAGCGGGAAATCATCTTTCGGGCTTGCTCTATTCAGATCTCGATAATTGACGCATATCCTGACCTTCCCATCTTTTTTAGGTACAGGGACAATATTAGCGACCCACGGCGGGTAGTTGGTAACGATAAGAAAACCAGTGTCCAACTGCTTTTGGACTTCCTCTTTGATCTTGACTGCCATATCAGGTCTGGTCCTCCTCAATTTTTGCTTGACTAGTGGACATTCTTCTCGAAGAGGTAGACGGTGCACCACTATATCGGTATCCAACCCTGGCATATCCTCATAGGACCAAGCAAAGACATATCTATACTCACAGAGTATTTCTATCAATCTTCTCTTGACATCGTCTTCCAATGCAACCTCAACTTTGACTTCTTTCTTGTCGTCTTCAGTTCCTAGATTGACGACTTCAACGTCCTCCTAATGAGGAAGAATAACCCTTTCCTCTTGTTTCAAAAGTCTGGCCAGTTCTTCAGGTAGGTCACAATCTTCACCAGTCTCTTATTCGACTTGATAAATAATATTATCAAAGTCATATCGAGCCATAGCCAAATCTGAATCGATGGTATCTGAGATATGAAACCTGCATGATTGATGTTTTATGCCTATTATGATATGCAAATAAACGCAAACACATTGCCATCTTCTGTTTTTTGTTAAAAATATAAAAAAGAAAAACAAGGACCAAAATATTTGAATGCAAAAAGGACGTCTTTCATTCATGATAAAAGTTTGAAAATAAACAGAGGGGCCCTACAAGAAAAAGCCACTACGTCTTGGGCAGAACATAGGACCAGACATAATCAAAATAAATGAAAATTACTCTTCTGATGTAACTTGGATGATTTCCTCCACAGTCCAGTTGCAAAGTTTCTGTCCGGGGACACATGGACGGATCCAAGCATCCATATCACAATCATTGTCTCCTTCGTCATCCTCAACAGCCATGATCTTGTCGAAAATAACCCCACCGCTGGTAAACTGAACAGGTCCTCTGTACTTAGGAGGATCCCTTGAAGAAGATGGGCTATATCCCAGACCGAACTTGTCATGCTTAGCAGGAACATCAAGCACTTGGCCCCATTTTTGGGATGACTCAGATTCCACTATAGCACGGGCTTTCTTGAATGACGGCATTGACACCTTTAGCTTCTATAGGAGGCTTCTATCGAATCTGCGCAGTTTCAAAAGCTTGGCAAAGCGTCTCGTGGATCTCACCGTCCACTTCCACATACTTAAAAGATGATAATTGACTGACCATAATGTCTTCTTCTCCAAAAACGGTAACTACCTTCCCTTCCACCATATATTTCAATTTCTGATGCAACATGGAAGTAACTGCCTCAGCAGAGTGTATCCAAGGTCGGCCGAGAAAACAGCTATAAGCAGGCTGGATGTCCATGATATAGAAGACTGCATCAAAGATCTCTGGACCCACCTGAATTGGCAATGTGACCTCACCAAATACTGACCTCCTGGTTCCATCAAACTCCCTCACCACCAAATCACTTGGAGTGCAGATTAAGCCTTGAGTATCTAACTTCATTAGTGCTTTCTTCGACAACACATTAAGTGAGGATCCCGTATCAACTAGCACATGGGATAGAACAACTTCTCTGCACTCTATGGATATGTGCAGAGCATGGTTATGGTTTCTCTGGGCAGGAGTCAAGTCCAAATCAGTAAAGCCCAAACCATTACCAGCATTGACGTGGGCCACCACTCCTTTCAATTGGTTAACAGAAATCTCCTGTGGCACAAATTTCGTATTCAAGATCTTCAACAAAGCATTTCTGTGTGCCTCTGAGCACAACAACAATGATAGGATAGAAATTTTAGAAGGTGTCTGATGCAACTGATCTACGATCTTGTAATCACTTTTACGAATAAGCCTCATGAATTCTTCAGCATCTTTAGTCAAAGAGTCTTTCTCCCCTTGCTGTTGAACCTCTCCTTCTACCACAGCTTTACCTTTACCCTTGTTATTCCTTCCAACAATAGTTTCAGGTGGAGAGAAGACTCTACCACTCCTAGTTATTCCCCCTGATCCAACAACATTGTCAACAGAAGTGCCTCCAAATGATGCCTCCATCAACTCTTGTTTTTTCCCGTTGCAGAACACCTCTGCCCCATAATTCCAAGGAATGGCCTTGGTGCTCTCATAAGGTACCGGTCCCGGCGTAGTAATAATAACAGGAGTTGGCCTTGGCGGTGTTTAGATGTTAATTGTCCGGTACAGAATTGAAATTGTTGCAACCTCATCATGCTCATTATTAATTTCCTTCATTTCTTCTTCTCCCACAATCCTGTCGAACTGTAAACTACCTTCATCAATCAAACTTTGAATATGACTTCTCAAAGAAACAGAACCCTCTGGATGCACACCACATTCTGCACAACCTTATAAATAACCCAGATAGACACCTCCCTTTAAAAGTTTATCTTTCACGTAGCTCAAAGGCGTCTTCAATTCTGCAACATTAGTTATCAAGTTTAACCTCTCTCCTTCAATAACATCATTGGTTCTAGCCACCCCATGATTTGGCATCAGGTTCTGATTTACATTTGGGGTCTCATTTGTAAAATTAATGGCTTTGGAATCAAGTAGATCATGTACTTTGTGCTTAAAAGCTTTGCAGTTATCAGTATTATGACCCGGAGCACCGGAATGGAAATCACACCTAGCGTTTGCATCATAACCTGGTGGAGGCGTACCAATGAGTGGCGCCAAAGTTCTCTTCTGAATAAGTTGCAATTGTAACAAATGTTGCAAAAGCTACGAGTAAGGCATGGGAGGCGTGTCGAACTGCCTGTTGGCCATCCTTCCTATATCTTGGTAACGACGAGGCGTAGTAGTTTGTTGTTGTGGTACAGCCGGAATAGCTATACTGGCAACTTGTTGTTGATGTTGATGCTGAGGTTGATATTGATGTTGATGTTGATGTTGCACCCGGTCTCTACCTCTCTAGGCTGATACATCATTCATATCCCCTTCCCTTTTCTTCGGTTCCCATTATATACTTTCTTCATTCCTCCTGACGAAGGCCCCACCCCACTCAATATCTTTCCTGTCTTTATCCCATTCTCTACTCTCTCCCCTGCCATCATTAAGTCTGAAAAGCTTCCGGACATGAGCCCGATCAATTTCTCATAGTATGTCCCTGGCAAGGTCGCCATAAACATGTCAATCAATTCACGTTCCACCATTGGGGGCTGAACTCTCGCCGCTAACTCTCGCCGCCTCTGGGTGTACACCTTGAACCCTTCATTATTCCTTTGTGACAAATTCTGCAATTGCACCCTATTAGGTGTCAGGTCACTATTGTATTGGTAGTGACGTACAAATGCCTCTCCCAACTCTCTCCAGCTTCTTATATGTGTCCTTTCCAGACCCATATACCGTTCCAAAGAAGGACCCGACAGACTATCCTGAAAGAAATGCATCAAAAGTTTCTCATCATCTGACTATGCTGACATTTTCCGAAAATAAGCTCTAAGGTGTACTCTAGGATAAGTCGTCCCTTTGTACTTATCAAAATATGGTACTTTGAATTTGGGGGGAATCTTGACCACTGGCACCAGTCCCAGATCTGACATATCGAGTCCCAAATGATTTTGGTTCTTGAAGGCTTTCATCTTTTCTTCAAGCAGTTTAAACCTCTTATCAGCTTCTGCTGGGAGACCCATACCCAAGTCTCTCATTGAAAATACATCGTCTTGATCATCCTTTTCCTAGTAACGACCTGCAGCTTCGTGTACAACACCCACAATGCCTCCAGCACCAGCTATATAAACTCCTCCCTGATGACCTCCGCCCGGAGGGTTAACTACAGTTGGAACACCGTTGACCTAAGGGATACTGCCATCAACTGAAAGAGGGAAATTAGTAGTCCCTCCATGTAGAACGCCATTGTGTTGCACCCCAAAATTTGCCATCTTTCAAGGCTTGACTCATTTCTCCATTTCTTTCAAATTCAATGACATAAAGGAAATCCATCATGAATTCAAGATTAAAGGCAAGAATATTATAAAGAGAAGTTTTGTGACATTACAAGAATGTCATTTGTTGCAAGATTTTCAACTCTAAGTAATGTTTAGAAATTAATGTATTTCTAATCTTCATTCAAGTCTCTAATCCAATTCATGTTATGGAAATTCCACACCAAGTCCACATTATATCCAAGAAATATCTAAGAATTAAATCAACATTGGAAAATGTCATGATCAAGACTATGTTTGCTTAGCCATGGGCAATGTGAATATTATGCAAAACAGCCCCATGCAAGAGATGACCATATGTGCCATGTTACAAAATTATTTTTATGTCATAAGGTCAAAGAAATAACATGCAAATGATACATCTACATGCTAAAAAATCAGTTTTCAAAAATGCTGTCAAAAAGTAGTGATAATTGGCTACATGGGAATATTCAAGCATGACCAACCAAGGGACCAATGGGCACAAAGAGGGACAGCATTGTAGAGTGTTGTAGCAGAAAAATGCAGCACAAGCATACTAGAAGTAGAGGGAAAGTGGGGCTGCACAAAAAGGTAGTAAAAGATATTGCCAAAAATGGAAATTTTGAATTGAAAAGTTGTGCAAGGAGTGTGGCATTGGGACAGCAGCAAAAGGTGACAGAAAAGTGTGAAAAAGGGGCTGCAAGCAAGGATAGGAAGATAGTATTCCTTTACTATCATCACATAACACAACACACAAGCAAGCATTGAAGGAGATACTACACTTGGAGGAGAGAAAAAACCAGGAAAAAAATAGAGAGAAGAAAACCACCAAAAACAAGAGGAGCTTCTTGAAGAGCAACACTTCCATAACATAGAGTGAAGAACACATTCATCCAAAACCAGTAGGAGCTTGAAAAAGAAAGGAGGAAAATCTTTGGTATCCGTCCTTTTAACTTTACTCTCCTTTTATATTTGGTGTTTTTTTATATTTGTTGCATTTGTCATATGAATGTTGTTGTTATTGTTGTGTATACTATGTAAGACCCCAAGGGGACCAAGAGTCCATGGTTTAGAACCACAAAAAGTCAAAAATAACACATAACTTCCACCATTGGAAGTTAAGTGCAAAATGTGACATTTTTGAAAAAAGCCTAAAATAACACATAACTTCCACCATTGGAAGTTAAGTGCAAAATGTGACATTTTTGAAAAAAACCTAAAATAACACTAACTTCCACCAGTGGAAGTTATGTACAAAATGTGACATTTTTGAAAAAAGGCTAAAATAACACTAACTTCCACCAGTGGAAGTTATGTACAAAAAGTGACATTTTTGAAAAAAGCCTAAAATAACACTAACTTCCACCAGTGGAAGTTATGTACAAAAAGTGACATTTTTGAAAAAAACCTAAAATAACACTAACTTCCACCAATGGAAGTTATGTACAAAAAGTGACATTTTTGAAAAAAGGCTAAAATAACACTAACTTCCACCAGTGGAAGTTATGTACAAAATGTGACATTTTAAAAAAAAAAAGCCTAAAATAACACATAACTTCCACCATTGGAAGTTAACCCAAAAATGTCACATTTTGATGTTACTGTTTTTTTGACTTTATTCAAAGAGTTCGCACGACGAACTCTTTGATGGCACTTCGTGCCGTTTTTCTTGTGTGTCTCGATTTTTTTTTAGCCGTCTAGTTTATGTTTGTATGATTATTGTATGTGAATATTGTTATGGTCCTTATTTACCTTTGTTTTCCAAAAACTATTTTTAAAAGTAAACTCTCGATTCTCATCGAGCCATTTTTGACCTTGTAAGCCGACCGCCTTGTGCGTCCGCCATCGACCTTGTTCGTGTCACCTCAAACCTTTTTAAGCAATTAAACCCTTGACCCAACGTCAAGCGGATTTTCTCAAACGATTGTTAAGCCAATTCACCATATTTAATAAAAGGGTAAAGTTCTCTTTGTATTGAACTAAAGAGAATGGATTGAGTGTAGACTTCTTCCTTTCCGAGTGTCGAGATGCTCACTGTAGTGTGGGTGGTTTTGATACTTGTCTTTCAATACGAAGACGTTTTCATCCACACCTTTTTCTTCTAAAAAACCCTCGGCCCCGTATCAAGTGCATTTTCAAAACACTTACAATAAATAAATCGATTCTCTTGGTATTGAACTAAAGAGAGAGGATTGAGTGTAGACTCCTTCCTCTCCGAGTGTTGGGATATTCACTTTAGTGTGGGTGGTTTCGATACTCGTTTTTCAATACGAAGACGTGACTTTATCTGCCACCTATCTCCCTCTACAACTTCTTTCCGCAACCTTTGTCACCTAAAAACCTCGGTCCCGTACCGAGCGCATTTTTAAACTCTTTTCATAACAAAAACTTGAATGGTCGTGGAGTGGTTAGGCGTAGGCCTTCTCCTATCCCGAGTGCTGGCGTTTACCGTAGGGTTCTCTGTCGCAAAAGCACTTACCATTCAAAACCAAAAACACTTTAATAAGAGAATGAAGTTCTCTTTGTATTGAACTAAAAAGAGAGGATTAAGTGTAGACTTCTTCCTCTCCGAGTGTCGAGATGCTCACTGTAGTGTGTATGGTTTTGATACTCGTCTTTCAATACGAAGACGCTATGTTCGCCACACCCTTTCATAACAAAAACTTCGAGATAAATAATTGGGTACTACCCATAGGGGTTACTATCCGAGGACCTATCTCGCCCCTTAAAATAACAATTCAACAAATCAAATGTGACATCTTGCCTCGCATGGCGAAAACTTATCTTTCGAAAAGGATATGATACGTCCATTCTACCGCAAAGAGGTAATGTCTAAGTCTCCAACGAGCGAGCAGCAATACACCTAACTGTTAGAATGCGTACGATAGCATCATCCATAAAAACGTCAACAAATCGTAGGCCGAACTACGACTGCTCTGATTCTTTACTTTTTTTCAAGTAAAGATATGTAGGCACAAGGGCCACAATCCTTGCCGAGCACATTCCCCCTTATATCAGTAGTTTCCCGAACTACGTCGACTCTGATTTTCTCATATCCGTTGAGAATACGTAGGCCTAGGACCGTGAAGTCCTACCGAGTCTGTTCTTTCTCTTCTTCCCCCGTCACCTTTCTTTCCCCGTTTCTAACCTTTCCCTCTATCCGTGGAACACTTTTATAACATAATATTTAAGCAAATAAAATCACACGTCACAAACAAATGGTTCCCATCGAGTACGATGGATGCGAGGGGTGCTAATACCTTCCCTTTGCATAACCGGCTTCCGAACCTGATCTTGGTTGCGAGACCATCTTGTCCATTATTTTCTTAAGGTTTTCTCGATATTTTCCTTTCCCCTCATGGGATAAATAAAGTTCGGTGGTGACTCTTCTGTCCTTTTCCTTTTCGCCCTCCCCGTCGTTGCGCGTATTTTTCGAGTAGCGGCACATTGCCATCCACCCGTGCTATCAGTGGTTGGACCAAAGTTCTCAATTGCTCCTGCCCATTGGCTACCCCTTGCATCATCTCCATGAATTGTGCCATTCTGTCCCTGACCTCTTGTAGCTCCTGCTGTACTTGATCCATGACTCTCTGTTGATTCCCTCTTGTAGAATACCTATAGAAAACTAGATCTGCTATCCTGTTAACTGGTGAAGAAAACCAAGTAGAGATAAGATTGAAGGCCCAAGAACACTTGTTAAGCAAATGAGGATGATAATGCAAAATGCAAGCATGTATATATGATTCAAGGAGATCTTCCCCTCGATTCTAGTTCCACGAATAAATAGCAAAACAGGAGAATAAAAGGTAGAATCACAAGCCTTATCTCATAAATAAAATGAGAACAGAAGTCAGCGTATACAAAACAACGACAAGGAATACAACTGCATACAATCCTATGGCCTCATCCAACAGAACTGGTGATGGCCATAATACAAGACATGAACAAAATTAAAGGAAAGTTGTATCAAACAACTCTCTTCAGCCACTGTCACTCCTGCGTTGAGTCTGAACTTCCTTTAGCAGCTCCTTTATGTCTGGATGTTCAGGTCTTGCAATCAACTCCTGTATGAGCAGGTCTCTTCCGCAGATAACATCTTTCAAGCTTTGAGCATAGTCCTCCCAAGCATCCTCTCCGAAGGCATCTTCAAGTCTTGGTTTCTTCAATTCTGCCCTCATCTTAAACTCCTCCAATGCTGATAGGGTTTCTTGTAATTTTTTATCGCTTGCTGATCAGTGGGTTTTAGTTGTGTTTTTCAAACTGTGTTTGTCGGTTGTTTTGCATTGTTTTTATCCATTTTCGAATCTTTTGTTTATGTTGTCATAGTTATTTTCAGTCGTCTTTGTGTGAGTCTTATTTTGATGAAGTTTCGAATCTTTGGCTGTTTTTAGTGTGTTTTTGGCAGGAAGTGATGACTCGATATCTATGCCGTTTCGGAGACGAAGAAAAGCTGAAAACATGGAATTCAGAGGCCTGACACGGGTACCCGTGTTGCACAACACGGCCCATGTCAGGAGGGACACGGTTGGATGAAACGCCCAAGTTTTGTAGAGAAAAATGGAGAACAGAAGAGCAACACGGGTGCCCGTGTCACACAACACGGCCCGTGTTGTAGCCCCTGAAGAAGAAAAGCCACGCCCTCTGGAGCAGCAGCCTGACACGGCCACTCGTGTCCCATGACACGGCCCGTGTTAGGGCCACTGATAGTGAATTTGTCATTTTTTCCCGTTTTGTGCTAGCAGAACTATTTCGAAGGGCATTTTAGACATTTCGTGATGTAATTTGAATTTAGATTTATTAGCGGCATTTTGGCTAAGACTGAATACTTTTGGATTGGGATCAAATTTTTACACTAAAGAAGGAGATTTTTGGAGAACGAAGGATCGATCAAAAGCGGAAGCAATTGATGATCCAAGTGAACCAATTTCTATTGTAATGATCTTTTCCCTTTTATTTTTAAGTGCATTTGTTTTGATTAAGAACATGAGTGGCTAAACCCCCATTTGTTAGGCGGTGGTCCTAAATTGCGATGTATTGACCTTTGTTGGGATTATTCTATGAGATTTATGTTACTCACCTTATACCTTTTATTTTGCAATGATCTTTATGATTATTCGTATTGGAAAATAGAATTTGATTTACGATTAGGTTTTGGTCTGGAAAGTCAACCTAATGCTTTTGCAAAATAACATTACGGTAGATATTGCCTAGGAATGGGGATATCCCGTAGCACGTGTTTTATGTCAGAACTATTGCTTGATGCTTTTCATGGGCAACTGAGGAATTAGTGTGCATGAAATTCATCAAAGGGTTTTTCATTAAGGAATTAAGGAAAACTGATTTTGAAATTTGACTGATTTAGGTGGGAAACAATTATCTCAGAATAATTCTTTATGGTCTTTACTCGCAATTTATCCACTTCCCTAGCATTGTTCTTAGATAAATCTAAAAGTCATTATTTACTAGCTTTTATATCCTGCTACCAAACAACCCCTGGGAATTTTTGTTCCTTTGAATACTAAAACGACTGTTAATTACTACGCAGTCCTTGAGATCGATACTTGGGACTTTTTCCCTTATTACTACATCGGTGAAAATAGTACACTTGCTATTTTTCCGATCAAGTTTTTGGCGCCGTTGCCGGGGACTGCCAAATTAACGTTGTTTTTAGGATCCAAAAGAAATTTTGTTGCTCTGCGACTAAATTTTTTAATTATTCGCTGTATTTTCTCTGTGCTTAAAATATCTAACGTTTGTCTAGCTGTGTATGCGAGGTCAGGCCTCAGCTAAATATTCTTTTGATACAGAACCAAAGCGAGCATTGCACGAGAGACTGAGAAAAGCTAGAGTTGAAAGACTAGCAGGGTCAAGTTCAGGCTTCGGCGTTCTGTTGCTAGAAATAGAAGAAGTTATATCTGTGCACAGTGACTCAGAAGCAGAGAGAGAGAGAGAGAGAGAGAGAGAGAGAGAGAGAGAGAGAGAGAGAGAGAGAGAGAGACAACACCTGAAACTGTTCAAATGGCTGGGAATCCACCTCAGCCTGAAAGACTTTTGGGAGACTATGGAGGGGCTAATGCTCAACCAAACCGGATGACCATCGTGAATCAACCGGTGAATGTGGCACACTTCCAGCTACATCCTTCCACTATTCGCCAGTTGGAGAGCAAGCCTTTCGCATGAAGAATCAATGAAGATGCAAATAAGCATCTACAGAGATTCCTAACGACTACCACATCTTTGAAGATAAAAGGCCATTCTGAAGAAGCCAAGAGACTGGTTATGTTTCCGTTCACACTGACTGATGATGCGGAAGAATGGTTCTACTCACTTCCAGCTGGGAGTATCACAACCTGGCAAGAGATGGAAACTGCGTTCCTTAATGAGTATTTCCCTGCTTCAGTGTTTATTTGAAAAAGATATGACATTGTCAACTTCAAACAAAAAGAAGGGGAATCTTTAGGGGATTCATATAAGCGGTTTAAGAGGTGTATGACGGCATGTCCTACTCATAACATGGACGCCACCGAGCAGATGCAGAATTTTGTGAATGGATTACAACTTAAAACAAAACAGCTTATTGACACTGCGGCCGGTGGCTCAACCAACTTCTCAACAGCCACTGGTATCAAAAGGATCATAGAAGCAATTGCCGCCAACAAGCATCTTGAGTTGTATGATCGCACTGTGAACCAACCGGAGGGTAAGATTGATTTGAAGCTGGCTGATCAGGTCGTTTAAATGGAGGACCAAATTACCACCGAGGTAGAGAGAAGGTTAAAGAAGATGAATATTGGAACCCAGACAGTGGCCCAAGTTGAACCAGTTCAAGCACCACCTTGTGAAATATACGGTGGACCGCACTTTACCGTACATTGTGTGGCAACTCAAGAGCAGGTGGAACAGATTAATATGTTGAGGCAGAACAATCCTTATGCCAACACATATAATCCTGGTTGGAAAAATCACCCAAATTTCTCATGGAAAGATCAGCAAGGAAATGTGCAGAAACCGATTCAAGGCCAACAACCATACCAACCACAGCAGCAACAATATCAGCAGCCACCATACCAACCTCAATATCAACAACCTCCACAACAAGCCCCTAGAAAAGCTGATTGGGAGGTCGCCATTGAAAAGATGGCTGCCCAAAGTTCTCAATTTCAAGAAGAGACAAGGAGAAACTTAAGGAATACTGGTGCATCCATTAAAAATCTTGAAGTACAAATGAGTCAGATTGCTCAACAACTCGCGAGTTCGCAAGCGCCGGGTACACTTCCGAGTGCTACAGTGCCAAATCCTAAAGATCACCACCAAGTTAAGGCGATGGTAACAAGAAATGGTAAATCCAAGGAAATGGAGGAAAAGGAAGCTGAGCTAGATGATCATATGATTAAAGTGGAACTGGAAATAAAAGAAAATGATGTTGTTGAAGAAGAAGTGGTAACACCAGCACCGGTGACTAAAGAAAAAGTTGTAGAACCAAAACCGGTGATCTAGCTACCTTATCCATCAAGAAATAAAAAGAAGGGACATCAAGAGAAGAATTTTGAGAAGTTCCTTGAATTATTTAAAAAGTTAGAGCTGAATATTCCGTTATTGGAAGCACTTGAGCAAATGCCCACTTATGCAAAATTCATGAAAGATATCATTGCTAAGAAGCGAACCAGTGAGTCCGAACCTATTATTCTAACTGAAACTTGTAGTGCTATTTTGCAGGGTTTGAAGATTCCGATGAAAAAGAAGGACAGCGGAGCGGTTACTATTCCATGCACTATTGGTGATAGGGCATTCAAAAGAGCTTTAATCGATTTAGGGGCAAGTATTAGTCTCATGCCTTTGTCCATCTACAGAAAGTTGGGTATCGGTGCAGTTCAAGATACTCGGATGACTCTCCAATTTGCAGATCATTCGGTTAAGCGACCTTACGGAGTAGTCCAAGACGTGCTAGTGAAAGTGGATAAGTTTGTGTTTCCGGTCGATTTTGTGATCCTTGAAATGCCGAAAGATGAAGAAATCCCTTTGAATTTAGGCCGACCATTCTTGGAAACCGGGAGAGTCATGATAGGTATGGAAGGTGGTAACCTTACCTTGAAGATTTATGACGAGGAGTTAAAAATTAATGTGAGGAATACCATGAAGCATAAGGAGGATTTTTGCACAAGTAGAAACATACAAGTACTAGAGCAAGTGATAGAGAATGAACATTTGGAGAGTGTCACCCAATTACCTCTTGAGAGAGTGTTAAGCATGTCAATTTTTAAGGAAGATAAAGAAGTTGATGATAGTGACATGGAGGTGGTGGAGATGTTGGAGACTCAACCTTTTCAAAGAGGATTCCGACCACATCGTTGGGAAGACTTAAGGCAACCTATAGTGTTGGAAGGTGATGAAGAAAAGCCAAAAAGTTCAGAATTGAAACAACTTCCTGAGAATCTCAAATATGTGTTCCTCGACACTGAAGAAAAATGTCCCGCAATCATTAGCTCTAGTTTGAAAAGTGTCCAAGAGGACAAGTTGATTGGAGTTCTAACAAAATTTAAGGGTTCTATGGGGTGGAAAATTGAAGACCTCAAGGGTATAAGTCCTACAGTTTGCATGCACAAAATTCTTATGGAAGAAGATCACAAACCGGTTGTGCAGCCCCAGAGGAGACTAAACCCCCGTTATGAAGGAGGTAGTAAGAAAGGAAGTCGTTAAGTTGTTGGATGTGGGACTTATCTACCCTATATCAGACTGTTCATGGGTAAGTCATGTTTATGTGGTCCCCAAGAAAGGAGGTACAACTGTAGTGACTAACGAAAAGAATGAGTTGATTCCCATTAGAACGGTCACTGGTTGGAGGGTGTGCATTGATTACAGGAGGCTAAATTTATCCACAAGAAAAGACCATTTTCCGTTGCCGTTCATTGACCAGATGTTAGAGAGATTGGCTGCGCATGACTACTATTGCTTTTTGGATGGGTACTCCGGGTACAACCAAATTGCGGTTGCACCGGAGGATCAAGAGAAGACGACTTTCACCTGCCCATACGGTGTCTTTGCATACAGACGGATGCCATTTGGGCTGTGTAATGCACCAGCGACGTTTCAAAGATGCATGACGTCTATTTTTGCTGATATGCTCGAAAAGCATATGGAAGTCTTCATGGATGACTTTTCTATGTTTGGCTCATCGTTCGATAATTGTTTAACTAACCTTTCACTTGTTTTGCAGAGATGTCAGGAAATTAACTTGATCCTAAACTGGGAAAAAATCCATTTTATGGTGCGAGAGGGCATTGTCCTTGGTCACAAGATCTCTCACAAGGGGATCGAAGTCGATCAAGCCAAAGTGGAGGTGATATCCAAGTTACCACCATCGGTGAACGAGAAAGGTATTCAAAGTTTCTTAGGCCACGCGGGTTTCTACCGTAGGTTCATAAGAGACTTCTCCAAGATAGCTAAACCATTGACGTCCTTGTTGGTCAAGGACAAAGCGTTTGTGTTCAATAAGGAGTGTGCTGATGTGTTTGAAAAACTGAAAAACAAATTAGTTTCAGCACCGATTGTAATTGCCCCCAACTAGTCTCTACCGTTTGAGATCATGTGTGATGCCAGCGACATTGATGTGGGGGCTGTGTTGGGGCAGCGGAGAGAGAAGTTGTTGCATGTTATTTATTATGCTAGTCACGTTTTGAACCCTGCACAGATGAATTCTGCAACTACCGAGAAGGAGTTGTTAGCTGTGGTGTACGCCTTTGACAAATTTAGGCAATATATGTTGGGTTCCAAAGTGATTGTTTATACTGACCATGCTGCTTTAAAATATCTTTTTGCTAAGCAGGAATCAAAGCCCAGGCTCCTGAGATGGATCTTACTTCTTCAAGAATTCGATGTGGAGATTCATGATAAGAGAGGGTGTGAAAACACCGTAGCTGATCACCTCTCGCGAATGTCACCAATTGAAGAAAACGAGGACAAGCGCCCGATAAAGGATGAGTTTGCTGATGAACACATCCTAGCTATTAATGGTGTTCTGTGGTTTGCCGATTATGCAAATTATTTAGTCGGGGGTATAATACCTGACGACTTTGATTCTAACAAGAGAAAAAAGTTTGTTCATGACTGCAGGTTTTACTTATGGGATGACCCGTTTCTTTACAAAAGAGGGGTGGATGGATTGGTCAGAAGATGTGTTCCTGAAGATGAGCAGAGGAAGGTGCTCGAAGCATGTCATAATTCAGAGTGCGGAGGACATTTCAGCGGGGATAGAACTGCAACAAAAGTCCTCCAATTGGGTTTGTACTGGCCCTCTATTTTTAAAGATGCTCAAGGGTTGGTGAAAGAATGCGACAAATGCCAGAGAACTGGGAATATTTCAAAAAGCAATCAAATGCCCCAAAATTTCATGCTGGAGGTTGAATTGTTTGATGTTTGGGGCATAGACTTCATGGGGCCGTTTCCACCATCCTTTAGAAAGAACTACATTTTGGTTGCAGTGGACTATGTATCTAAATGGGTTGAAGTTGTGGCTTTTCCGACTAATGATGCAAAGGTTGTGGTAAAGTTTTTAAAAGAAAACATTTTTGCAAGGTTTGGAGTCCCGAGAGCGTTGATAAGTGATGAAGGAACTCACTTCCTAAATCACCTTATGGAGAGACTCCTTCAGAAGTACAATGTGAAGCACCGGGTAGCCACTCCATATCATCCTCAAACAAGTGGTCAGGTGGAGGTATCAAATCGGTAACTCAAGCAAATTTTAGAAAAAACTGTAAGTTCATCGCGGAAGGATTGGTCAACTAAGTTGGATGATGCGTTATGGGCATACCGAACAGCGTTTAAAACACCCATCGGCATGTCACCATACTAGCTTGTCTATGGAAAAGTCTGCCATTTACCATTAGAGCTAGAACATAAGGCATTGTGGGCGACAAAGTTCTTGAACATGGATTTATCGCTAGCCGGAAGTTCTAGAATTCTTCAATTACACGAGTTGGAAGAGTTTCGGAATCAAGCCTATTAAAATGCCAAACTTTACAAAGAAAAAACAAAAAAATGGCATGATCGGAGAATTCAAAAGAAAGAATTTTGGGAAGGGCAGTTAGTGCTCTTATACAACTTCAGGTTGAAACTTTTTCCTGGAAAGCTTAAATCAAAATGGTCGGGACCGTTTATTGTACACAAGGTGTTTCCTCACGGAGCAATGGAACTGAAAAACCAAGCAAACGGGGACACTTTTAAAGTGAATGGTCAGAGATTGAAACTCTACCACGATGGTCAACAGAGGGATAGAAGTGAAGTCGTTCATCTCACAGGATAGGATGAAGGACCTTCGGGCCATGCGACGTAAAACGAAGCACTTCGTGGGAGGCAACCCACACATTTTATACTAATGTTTTCATTCTTTTTCTTTTCTTTATAGGTTGTATTGGCTTACAGTTCATCGGTGAAAGGAGGATGTCGAAAACCGGGCAAAAAGTGAAAAAAATTGGAGGATCAGAAGCCTGACACGGGTGGTCGTGTTGTACAACACGGGCCGTGTCAGGAGAAGGAAGAGCAATTGAGTTTTGATGGCAACTCAGTGGTGTGACACGGGTGTCGTGTTGTGGGACACGGCTCGTGTCACAGATACCAGGTCTTGAAAAAAAAAGGATGATTAATTAAGCTACAAGAGGAGTAACACAGGTGCTCGTGTTGCAAGCGCGGCTGTCAAAATTCATTTTCTCGTGTGGGCCTCATCTCACTTATATCATTTTCATCCTCTCATTTATCTCATATACCTTATCTCTTTCATCTTCTACAATCTTCCTCCTTATCAAAACCTAAAACTACATAGCCTCTTCTCCACAAAAGCTCCAATTTCACCAACACCCACTCATCAAAAGCATCTTCCCCCTTCACGAAAAACGTTCCCCTCATCGTTGTGGTCAATTCTACAGTGACGTTTTTCTCTAACGGTAACTTCGAATTTTCTGTGTTTTTTTTGTTTTGTAGGATAAAGCATGTCGCCTCGTAGAGACACCGGTAAATCCGTGGCCGAAACTTCGCGCCCTAGAAAAAGAGCACACCGCATGGAGAATCCTCATAACATACTGTTTGAAGAGTCGGCCCACCAGAGGAAGTATTTAAACATGGTAAAGCGTAAGATTATCCCGACCAGGTATATCTGCAACCATACGCTTGATAATTTAGGGATGAGAATAGAAGTACATAGAATGTTTCACATTCTTGGTATGCTTGAGTTTATGCAATTCGAAGCGCCGACTTATGAGCGCATAACTCTTGAATTTCTGAGTACTTTAGAATTTCAGCTCAAGCATCGGTGGACAGGTACGGAGGAGGAATACTATGGTATGCTGAAATTTCGTCTGTTCGATACCGATCACAGTCTGACGGTAGCGGAATTGGGAGATATTCTGAAGCTCCCCAGTTTTGGACCCGGAGCACCTCCGGGTAATTTCAGTGTAGGTGACTTTTGGAAGGCCATTACAGGTAAAACAGATTATGTCGCGAAGGCGGCAAAAGGCTCTTGCATTCATAACCCGTGTTTCAGGTATGCGCAAAAAGGGCTGGCATACACACTATTTGGCAGGGGTGACAGCACGGGAGTGGCGACTCAGAGGGAGCTATACTTATTGTATGGCATGGCGAATCAAGACCTGATAAATGTAGCTTCCTTTGCAGCTGACCATCTGAAGCGGATTGCGAACGCGGCTTCAGGCGAAATAAGTGTCGGCGGGATGATAACTCAGATCGCCAATCACTTTGGTCACGGTCCTCTCCTGATGGAGGAACCCACGGTCGCAGGTAAGACAAAGATAGACCTAACCACCCCCACCGCCCAAGGTATGATTCAAGTCTTTGATAATTATTACTCCTTGGTAAGCCGAAACAGTCATCTCCTAGCTTTACATGCACCTGACTTTATTAGCATTCAAAATATGAATAATTGGTTGTATGAGAACATAATGCAGGACGACGACGACCAATTCAATGATGGTACAGGTACAGAATATTTTGATGAGGAAGGAGATCAGACGGAAGAAGTCCCTATACTGACTACTCGAGTCTCTCCTCATCAGGAGTCTGGCTCCGGCTCTTGGAGCTTGTCACAGAAAGAGTGGGATTGGATGGAGAATGAGGTACGTTACCTCCGAAGCGAACAAACGAGGCAAGGAGAGGAACAAACGCGGCAAGGCAACGAGAAAATCCGCCAAGGAAGGTTGATAGGTGAAATGCACGAATGGATGCGGCAGATGATGCTGCGGGACCGACCTCCTCAACCATGAACTCTATGAGTCCCCCTTCTACTAGTGCTTCAACAGTGGGGACACTGTTGAGTTCAAGTGTGGGGGTATTTATATGTGTGTTTTTGTTTTCCTTTATTATATCAATCTTTTTATTCTGTTTTGTGTGAGTTGTTGTCAGTTTGAACGCATAATTGATGTCCCATAGTGAAAACCCCCCGAATTCGAGCTGATAAAAAAATTGTTTCTGAAGAGATGTGTGTTTAAACTGTTCTGCGAGTGAGGTGTTGAGAAAGTATATAGAGTGCTTGGTAAAAAGAACCGTGAGGAGGAAATTGGAATATTCTGGAGAGGTAGGTAACACGCGAACACCCTGACTTTCCCGAATAAGGAACGAGTCCGACGTGTAGATTTGTACCATAGTACTTTGATCTGAGAAGTACCCCCTAGTCGTTTATCTTGACAATCGGGCTTAATTTATAAGAATCGTGTGTGTGAGGTTGATCAGAAAAAAAATATTGAGAAAAGGCACATAAAAAAAAGTTTAAATAAAGGCAATTAGACGACCAACCCTTCTAAGTTGGGTAACCCTCACCCGGTTATTCAGCCCAACGGCGGTCGAACTTGAAAGCCATTCACTATATATATATATATATATATATATATATATATATATATATATATATATATATATATATATATATATATATATATATATATATATATATATATATATATATATATATATATATATATATATATATATATATATATATATATATATAACAGTGCCAGAAAAATTGTTGATCAATCTTGTGCATGCGAGGAAAAAATCATAAAAGCCTTTAAGTGATTGTCCGAATGAAGAGGCTGAAAATCGAAAAGAAGACTTAAGTACAAAGCATAGTCGGAGAGGTTACCGATAGGGAGATTGAGGTCTGTGGTTTTGCCGCAGTCTAGTGTTTGTGTGTTACTTATTTGGACGGAGTAGGCTGAGACTAATCCTCGTGGGACTTGGAACGAGAAACTCACGTATGAGTATCAGCACCGTAACTCGCAGTCCTGTTGACGGTTCATTTGTGCGGAAAAAAAATATACAAAGTTTTGTTTGGCGAGATTTTTGCTTGAGGTCAAGCAAAAGTTCAAGTTCGGGGGAGTTTGATCAGTGGGTTTTAGTTGTGTTTTTCAAACTGTGTTTGTCGGTTGTTTTGCATTGTTTTTATCCGTTTTTAAATCTTTTGTTTATGTTGTCATAATTATTTTCAGTCATCTTTGTGTGAGTCTTATTTTGAGGTTTGTATCACTTTTGCCGCTGGTGCGTTTGATTTGGCTGTTTTTAGTGTGTTTTTGGCAGGAAGTGGTGACTCGATATCTATGTTGTTTCGGAGACGAAGAAAAGCCGAAAAAGTGGAATTCAGAGGCCTGACACGGGTGCCCGTGTTGCACAACACGGCCCGTGTCAGGAGGGACACGGTTGGATGACACACCCAAGTTTTGTAGAGAAAAATGGAGAACAGAAGAGCAACACGGGTGCCCGTGTCACACAACACGGCCCGTGTTGCAGCCCTTGAAGAAGAAAAGCCACGCCCTCTGGAGCAGCAGCCTGACACGGCCACCTGTGTCCCATGACACGGCCCATGTCAGGGCCACTGATAGTGAATTTGTCATTTTTTCCCGTTTTGTGCTAGCAGAACTGTTTCGAAGGGCATTTTAGACATTTTGTGATGTAATTTAAATTTAGATTTATTAGCGGCATTTTGGCTAAGACTGAATACTTTTGGATTGGGATCAAATTTTTACACTGAAGAAGGAGATTTTTGGAGAATGAAGGATCGATCAAAAGCGGAAGCAATTGATGATCCAAGTGAACCAATTTCTATTGTAATGATCTTTTCCCTTTTATTTTTAAGTGCATTTGTTTTGATTAAGAACATGAGTGGCTAAACCCCCATTTGTTAGGCGGTGGTCCTAAATTGCGATGTATTGACCTTTGTTGGGATTATTCTATGAGATTTATGTTACTCACCTTATACCTTTTATTTTGCAACGATCTTTATGATTATTCGTATTGGAAAATAGAATTTGATTTACGATTAGGTTTTGGTCTGGAAAGTCAACCTAATGCTTTTGCAAAATAACATTACGGTAGATATTGCCTAGGAATGGGGATATCCCGTAGCACGTGTTTTATGTCAGAACTATTGCTTGATGCTTTTCATGGGCAACTGAGGAATTAGTGTGCATGAAATTCATCAAAGGGTTTTTCATTAAGGAATTAAGGAAAACTGATTTTGAAATTTGACTGATTTAGGTGGGAAACAATTATCTCAGAATAATTCTTTATGGTCTTTACTCGCAATTTATCCACTTCCCTAGCATTGTTCTTAGATAAATCTAAAAGTCATTATTTACTAGCTTTTATATCCTGCTACCAAACAACCCCTGGGCATTTTTTTTCCTTTGAATACTAAAACGACTGTTAATTACTATGCAGTCCTCGAGATCGATACTTGGGACTTTTTCCCTTATTACTACATCGGTGAAAATAGTACACTTGCTATTTTTCCGATCACTTGCGTACCGGCGGGATGATTCCATTGAAACTTCTCCATCTTTGACTTTGAGTTGTATCTTAAATATGTCAATCTGTCTATGAAGCTCATCTTCCCTTCCTTTGTTAGCAGTTAATGCAGCGTTCCACTGATCATTGAACTTAGATATCTCCAGGTATGCCTTATCCAGTTCTTTCTTTTTATGCTTAAGGATACTATCGGTACTTTTCAAATCTTGGCTGACTCGTCCTCGCACTCAAATCTCTTCATCTAACTCCTTTTCCACCTTAGCTAAAACTTCTGTCTTTGTCTTTGCTAAGTAAACAGCTTCATTCTTGTCACTCTTTAATTGACTATTTTCTTTCTTCATCTCTTCATTCTCCTCACGCAATTCTTCTTTTTCAACCCACAGCTTATTGTATCTTTGAATATCAACCATCGTAGGTTCTTCAATGACTAAAAGATATAGAGGTTCTTTGATAGAGAAGGGTAGCAATATTTTCTCCAACCTCTTCTGGATCCAATCCAAGTGAGGGCCATAAGCTCTGTAATTACTTTAGCCCAAGGAAAGTTTCCATCTTCTATGAACTCTTCCCCAGGCTTCCTTTATCTTGGCCAAAGTATCAAAATCAGCCACACCAGTGAAGTATAGAGATTCCTGCACTTCCTTCTCCTTCAGGGGTCCCTTCAAGGCATAACCAAACTGTCTGACGGCAAGAAAAGGGTTGTAGTTAATCCCACCTTTTCTTCCTATCAGAGGTACATTAGGAAAACTCCCACAGCTAAAAATGATCTTCACACCGAGCAGATCTCGATTGAACTAGATGATATCCTTAGATGTCAAGCCCATAAGCCTTTCCGACCTTTCAGACGTATCCCTTGCATCAACAAAAGCTTCGATGCGAGGAAGATTATCCATGAACCACTTGTGGAAGAGTGGTGCACAGCAAGAAACATTCTTCCCTCTCCTCTTTTCATTTTTGTAATGCACTGAATAATACAAATCTCCTAGAATAGTAGGTACGGGGTTCTTGGAAGCAAAGATGTGAAAAACGTCCAAATCAGCGTAATCTGGAATGTTAGGAACAAAACAATACCATATATGCACAATGTCAGAATAGCATTGAAAAGTACCCAGCATCCTTCCTTGGCAAAATACTGAGCCTTACCCACCATGAAAGACAAGGGAAAACCAGAAGCTCCACTCCTACAGACCACATTACCCACCAATTCAGATTTGCTCAAATAAAGAGCATTGGCTAACTTCTCCAGATCAGGTTCCTCCTCGGAATGAAAGAAAGGAATTTCTTCTAAGACTGAAACTCTCATTAGAAAAACAAACTGCTTCAAAGTAGGAACTAGGACATAATCAGGAAACGTGAAACAACACAACTGAAGGTCATAGAACTGCAGTAGAGTGTGGATAGCTCCTTGTTCGTAACTTGTGACTTTGTGGACAAAACTCAGAATCTTCCCATAGTCTTTTTTGAAATCTTCCAAGACACCAGAACTAGCCATGGAAATAAGACCAAATAAAGGTCTTAACTCTGGCAGCGGGAACTTGTAGATGATAGTCTTCTTCAATTCAGGATCCATGTTGATAGCAGATCAGATTACCAGAATCAAAGGGAAGATGAGAACCTGAGATCACACATACATGTAGATTTTAATATGCAACATGAATATGCAAATGCAAACAGGGGATCAAGTTGTCCAAAACGGTTGTGCCGTTGACTGAGTTCAACCAGAACTTCGCTCTGATAAGAAATCCAGAATACCAAAACACTTAAGATCAAAGGTTTGCTTCAACAGACAACCGGGTCGGTTGAAAGTCAAGGTTTCCTGCAAAACCCTTCCCACTCACAAGTAGGACCTAATCTCTGAAAAGGTACGGTATCCTATGCAGGTCTCCAGTATCACGGACTCTCAGGTTTAGAAACGATGATACATTCACCATTTTTGGTTTGGCATCATGGTCATTAGTTTTCAGATCCCACACCCCTTCAACTGTCCAAGATGCACAGGATAAGATGTCTTCAAAGAAAATCTCGTCCGTACGCAAATTTCATGAGGGCTCGTGCATGCCAAACATGCAAGCCCACACTACTCTCCACAATAATATTAGGTGTGTACTCAAGCCTGGGTATTGGGCTTATCTTTCAGTGGAAACAACCCACCCAAAAACACAGCAGTAGTAGCATAATATGATAAAAAAAATGTGAAATGAAATAATATACAACAGTAAAGTAAAAATACAACATACATATGCACGTCAATAAACACTTAAAGACATAAAACAGGCAAGCTTTAGGATTGACTCGCATAGGGAAACCTGTCCCCAGCAGAGTCGTCAGCTGCCGCAACTGCGAAAAACACCTGGTGGAAAAAACAGAAGAGCCTCCACCGAATGTTATCTATCCCAAAGAGAGGGAATGTAAACGATCAAAGAAAACCTAAAGAACAGGAAAAGACAAGGTCATCGCAACCAAATCTTGGGTTCGGGAGTCGGTTACGCAAGGGGAAGGTATGAGCACCCCTCATGTCCGTTGTACTCAACGAGATCCACACTTGTTGTCTAATCAAAGGGTGTGAGTTATCTAAAAGCTACTTCTAAACCGGGGAAAAAGAATAGAAAAGACTCGATAGGACATCGCCGCCCTACGCCTACGTATTCCCTAGTGCAATGGGAAAATCAGAGTCATCGTAGTTCGGGAAACTAGGGGTGATGGTGGAAGGTTGCTCGCCAAGACATCATCGTCTTGTGCTTACGTATCCTCTTCTGGTATGAGAAATCAAAGCAAACGTAGTTCGGGAAAACTAGACCACTGGTTGGTTAAGTGTTTTTTTAATGAGCGACGTTAAGTTCCCGTTCTAGCAGTTAGGGTCGATGCCTGTTTGCGGTAGAACGGAAAAACAACGTACTCTTTTCTGAAAATGATTTGAAGAACAATCCCAAAAGATAAAAAGGTTTGAATTTGGTTTAAGAGTTTTAGGGAAGTGGATTGAATTAGTTTGAGACTCACGTCGCACTAAAGACTATGACACGAGAGCGAATGCATCGTATATCGCCCATAAGGCATACACTAAGCACTCTAGACAAGTGAGGAAACCCCCCACTCATCATTCCCCATGTACTTAAGACTCGTAGCGTACAATGTTTATCGCTCTTTATTATATGCCTTAAAGAAGTTTGAGAGAGAGGAAAGAGAGACGCACATAAGGTCTAGGGGAAACTGAATCCTAACTGTTATCATACAAAGTGCCCTAATGTCAGGATTAAGAGGGAAGCTAACCTAATGTTGTCATGCTCGGATTGAAAACCTAATGTCTCTCCTACCTCGGACTTAATCAGAGATTAAGTTGAGCTAGGAATCCTGAGGGGTCATGTGAATACGGGGGTAAACAACAAGTAAACACGAAACATCGCAATCACAAACAACATCATGTATTGAAACTCAAATTAATATCTAAGACAAACATGTACAAGTATTATTAAAGAAATATTTACAAACGCACTCGAGAACTGATTGAATTAAAAATCAAAAAAAAAAAAACAAAGAACAAAAAAACAAACCCAACAAGTAGAAATAGGGTTAATGTGAAAAACCAGAATTGATTAAATTCTAAACAAAAGGTTATTTTCAAGTTAAATCAAAATTAAATCCTAATATAACCCTAAATCACAAGTTAATTAAATTCTAAACAACAAAGTTAGTCCGAAATTAAATCAAGGTTAAATCCTAACTTAATTCTAAACAATTTTAAACTTCAAATTAAAATCTAGTTAATATTCTAATTAATCTAACTAAAACTAAACTATTATAATTAGAGCTAAACCAATTAATTAACATTAGTTGACAACTACATAATTAACTCTAAAAAAACAAAAGACTAACCAATTAAGACTAATTAATAATTAAATCCAAATTAAAAAATTAAATAACAAAAAACAAATAGGAGAAGACAAGGGAGGTGTAAACAGTAAGAAAACAGGAAGAAAATAAAGATGGGCCTCGCGTAGGGGGTGCCAAAAATAAAACAAAGCAAAGCCCAAATGAAAAAGAAACCTAGTCAGCCCAGGGGTTCATGATGAACCTCAGTCAAGCCATGTTGACCCCCTAGACGGATCCAGGCCGTTGGATCGAAGGACGATCCTTTGGTAAGCTCAAAACTCCCTTTTTTCTTCTCTCGTCCAAACTTCTGCTTTGTTGCTGGTTAGGGTTTGGCTCCAGCTATCTCAGAGTTTCTGGTTGTAAAACTCTATATGGAATTTGAGCTTTTTAGCTTTTTAGTACACTTTAGGGGATGATCCTTGAGGTTGCCTCTGATGTTTTTTCTTCATAATGAATAGTATCATATATATATATATATATATATATATATATATATATATATATATATATATATATATATATATATATATATATATATATATATATATATATATATATATATATATATATATATATATATATATATATATATATATATATATATATATATATATATATATATATATATATATATATATATATATATATATATATATATATATATATATATATATATATATATATATATATATATATATATATATATATATATATATATATATATATATATATATATATATATATATATATATATATATATGGTCTGATTAGGGTTTTTGTATGAAAAATGAAGGTACAACATCAATTCTGAGTCATGTGAGGGGTGAGGAGTGTGCTTGCATAAAAATGGAAATGCTCAGAATTTTGTTTGTAGCACCAAGTGTGGTCCCCTACTAAACATCCTCCATATGGCCCCACAAGTTCTAATTTCTGAATTCTGTAACATGACCCAAAGAACACTTATGCACTGCCTCCAATTCTTTGTGAATGCGTTTGAATCATTTGATGAATATGATTAGGTGGATTGATATGTGTTGCTCTTTGAGTATGAATTTGACATGTCTTGGACTTGATTTTGATGGTTTGAATAACGCTTGTTCACTGAATATGCCATGTTGGAACTTTAAAAAGTGTGGAAGTTGATTGTACTAAACACTCAAATGCAAGTGAAATATTCAATAATTTCCAGTTTCTATTGGCTTCAGCACAAAACAAATGCTATAGATAAAACATTTCTTGCCAAAAGCTCCTTTAGTATAACCAATGTTATGTGTCTTCTTGTGTTAAATCCCTCGACTCCAACCCTCCTATTACACTTCAAATAAAAAATATCTTCAACTAAAGACTTAGTTGGTTTACCATAATCACACTAAATGAATCATGGATAGAATTATTCACATACAAATGTTGTTAGAATCATAATTCTATCTCAATTACAACAAGTATAAAACTGAACACTCTAACTTGGAAACATCATCATGTTTCGGTTCCTCCAAGTGTCTAGGCTACTTGTATCTTCCATCATGGAGCTTTAATATTTACAAAGTAAACCAAATGGTTGGATGAAAAGCTTGGTGTCTAGTACGTGATCTTGCCCTCTTTCAAGCAAAAATGAGATCTCAAGGAATGAAAGAATTTTGACTAACATCACTATGAACGCCTCTTCACAGATAAAACTCCGAAAACCACATACCTAGAGAAATAAGCTATGGTCATGTGATTCTCAGTTGGAACATCTTGTCAAACTCAATTTCAAAGGATTGAAACCCTAATTCATGCTTCTTGGGACCTCTTAAAAATAGAAAAGCTCTACCTGAGGAAGCTTATTTCTGAACTGCACTTCTCCTGAATCATTGCCTGATAACTTGCATTTGAAGCAAACTTTTGATGGTTGTTTTTTTAGAGAAACCCCTGACCTCGTGTCCACCCTAATTCATCCAAACTTCTGATTTTATGTCTCCTCTTGACCTTCCTTGTTATAAACACATGAAATCATTTGAGGACACCTAGCATATTCTTGGTTAACCTTGAGATCCAAGATTTTGACCCCACTGAACCACAGTTGACTTTTGTTGACCAGACGAAACCCTAGAGTCTTTTCCACTGATTGCAACTCCTGTGAGGGCTTGTGATTACATATAATCCATGTAGAGGACCCTTAATGTATGTATTGAGCTTTAGGATCATGTCTTGCCCAGGGAACTAACCACACATGCCTTTTGAATCAAAAACCCTAATTTAGTTGCCTACAAGATTAAGAGGAGGAGATCAATGTTTGCATTCTTGATTCAAGTGGTTGAATGACATATCTTGATGATGATGAAGACCCTGTTCCTTGAAGATGTGTCCTTTCTTGAACTTTGAATATAAAGCTTCTTTCTTGAGTAGTGAATAAGATGCCTTGATCCCTCGTCTAGAACCAATGATATGCTCAAACGCCAATGCAAAACGGTATGAAACATAAGCTAAGATACAAGGAAAGAAGATGGGAAAATTTTGGGGTGCTACACCATGCCTCAGGTTAAGTGTAAGGGTTTGGAAATTCGAATGGAAACTCCTACTTCTAGGCCCGAAGTGGTTAACTAGGGACTAACTCCTGATCTCTCTAGTGTTTAGGGATTTGAAACAATGCATGTACATCGTCGGTAATGTTTTATTCAAAGCATACAACCAGAGATTTTCACATTTAGATTCATCATCCTCCCTCTAAGAGTTTAAGTAAGAAATTGGTATTGCAGTACATAAAACATCTTTATGAGTGAACACAAATGGATTACTTTAAGAAAAACATACTCATTGCATTAAGATTATCATTAAAAAACAAACGAGTTCTACATGCAAACAAAGTTTTGACATACAATAAAAGCTACAAATGAATACGCAGTAAAGAAGCTAATAATCACCATTGTTAAGGAGGCTTGACTCCGTCTGGACTTATTGCTTCCAAATATATCTTTGCAGTCTGGGTGCTCACTATCGCAGTAAGAATCGGAGACCATATCTGTTGAGTTACCTAGGCTTCACAAATTTTAATTCACCACCGATCTTTAATTTATCCAAGGGAAGGGAAAAAGAACGAATAAACCCATAACATACAATGCAAAAACAAAACAAAAGAGAATCTAAGGTTCGACGATTAATTATACCTAGGGAAGGTGCTAGCATCCTAAGTATCATTAGTACTCTATAGGAACCTCTTGTTTTAATTTGTTATTTGTTAAATTGTATGCTAAAGGTGAAAAGTAAAAGGAAGATCTAAGGTGCTATTCCTAACTATGCTCACCAAGACATCGCATCTCGTGCCTACGTATCTTGACTACGATGGAATCAGAGCATTCGTAGTTCCCCTCACTAAGGGTAAACAAAGTTTGTTGGTTTTAGGAGAAGAGACAAGTTGTCATCTTAAGGAGAATACTCAACTTAAACCACTACAAACATATGGAAGACAGATCTTTACTTCACATTAAGAGAAGGGCTCCAACTCATATATAGAATCGACGAGTATGCCACTTGCCTCTCTTAAGTGGCAAAGAAATCAACATCTTTCTCAAGTATGTCATGGGGGTAGAAGAATTACATCTCAACTAGGGATCAATCATGTCTAATCCTCATGGGAGAAGAAGGGAACCCATTTGTAGGTTATCTAAAGTTGTAGCAATCCTAAAGGACTAGCCCAAGGATACAGACTAAGGTGTTAGTCTAAAGGAAAAAATCTAAGTGTATACACTAAGGTAATCAACCTAAAAGGGGAATAGGGATCAAATTAAAAATTAGAAGAAGAAGAGGGAAATGAAAAAGAGGTGCAATGCACATGACAATATATTCAACCAAATGTCTTTCCCTTAGACCCACAACAGAGGCCGCCAAAATATCAGAAGAATGCAGATGATGAACACCAAATGGAAAAGTCAAAGATAGATGAATATCAACATGTGAGACAAGTAATACAACATCCAATCAACTTGTAAAGTAAGGCATCATATCATGGATCAAGTATGCATCAGGCCAAACATAAGTAAAAAACAGATATGCAAAACACATAAGGGTGAAGAACCCTAAACAAACATCAAATGCCAAAGCATCCAAACAAAATGGACAAAGATGGAATGAGAACAAAGGAGGAAAGTAGCTACATCACATCATATTCAACTCATATGAAAAAATTAGAATAGGAGAAAAATTACACAAGGCATGCATCGCATCAACACTCAAACAATTGTCCACACATGACTCATGCAAAACACACTTCAAAAGATTCACCATGTAAGATTAGAGTGAGAAACCAAGTAAAGGCAGCAACATAATCATGAACATCAACTAAACATCAACCCATTAATACACAAGAGAAACAACAAGGATTAAATCCAAAACATGCATCAAGGCTAAGCAAGCATACATCATGGTCATCCTCAAAGAAAAAGAAGTGTTCAAGCAAAGCACAAAAGCACAAAATGATAAAGTAAGACATATTATAAGATCAAGGTCAGAATCAAACACAAATGTATCATATCAATTTAATTTCATGATATCAAACAAAATCAAAAAGGATCATGCTCAAAAAGAGTTAGACAAACACCATTCAAACCACTCATAAAGGATCAAAGATGATTCATATGAAGAAAGGAAAGAAGAGAGTTCAAACAATGACCAACATAATATGAAACCAAGAATTCAAACCAAATCAAATCAAACATGTAACAACTTATGAACATCCACTAAGGTCATGCAAGAAAGCACCTTGAGAAATTAGGTCAAAGGCACTAATGGTACAAGGGTAGAACAACATCAACTTGGAAATTCCACCAAAAATAGGAAAATAATCAAATGAAAGTGTATCCAAAGTTATAATCAAGTCAAAACAGTACATGATCACATTCAATGAGCATTTAAAACTATGATTTTGTTTTGAAAATAAACCAAAAATACCTAAAAAGTACAATATGAATTGTGCGCTATGATCCTTAAGAAATGGAGAAGGAATAAGAGGGTGTATTCCTATTCTTATTCTGGTTATCTTTGGATACAAGACGAATGAACTAGTTGTTCAAAGTATTCACCTCCATTCATAGACTTTAGCGCAATTCAAATCAAGGTAATTTTTATAGTTAAAGGAAGAAAAAGGGGGAGGATGTAGACTCTCTCTCCCCAAATGTTCAGATACTGATGTAGAGCTCTCTGTCTTAATATTCATCTTCAGACTATAATCAACCACAACCAATCAAATTAAATTTCTCGCATAGGGCATTCAAAATATTTTCTTAAAGGACATGATATTTTCGTTCTATCGTAATACAAACAATGCTTAAACCTCCCACACGCAAGTATACAAACAAATTTTAACTGCTAGAACGTGAACGTTAACATCGTTCAATAAAAATAACCAACCAACACTTACTTTATATCCCACAAACTATGAACCTCTAATTTTCTCATTGCACTATGAGAATATGTAGGTACAATATTTCAAAATATTGGCGAGCACATTAATTAAAAACTTATTTTCCCCTCAATTAAGACTAATCACAAGTAACCTTTAGATAGTAACATGCATCCACGCAAAATAATCAAATTGGTCCCCGTTGAGTACAACAAATGTGAGGGGTGCTAATACCTTTCCCTTACATAACCGACTCCCAAACCCAAATTTGGTTGAGATGACCATTTTCTTTTTCTTTAAAGGGTTTTATCGATATTTTACCTTTCCTTTGGAATAAATAATTTTCAACTTTATTTTTTTTTGCGGTGCGACACTAGTCACTCAAGGAAACTAACTCCAAGATAAATTGTCTAAGACTTCTTGAGTATTCAGACTAACACTAGTCGCTTAAGAACTTAACCAAGGTTAATAATATAGTATTGTGTTTACAAAGAATGCTTCATTACGAAGTCAATGCTCAAGAGCCGTTTTCTTGACGATGATTCTCTTTAATGGATATTCTTCATTACGAAGTTTCAGCTCAAGAGCCACTTTCTTTATTTTTCATCTATTATATCTTTTTGACATAAATCCTTTGACCTTTTTATATAATAAGAATTAGATCCGTTGGAGGCCAGAATTGGAGTTTTCTTTGAGGTACACCTTTGTTGTAGAGTAGGTAAGTACATCACAAAATCTTGGGTAGGTGGAAAACCTTTTATAGTCATTTGAAGTAGTACTATTGATTTGATGTTTGATTAGCACAATGCATAGTAACTCTTCGCCCATTAAAATATTCTAAAACAATGTCTTGGAATACAAGTGATAAATAAAATGTTCAGAGTTTAAAATCTATCAGAGTTTAATGACTAGATAAGGTTAGGATGACATAGAGGGTATCAAATGTGTCTTCTTCATAAGTTTTTACTAGTGATAACCATAGTAGACAATATCTTCAGAACTTCTACAAGAGTTGCATCGATTTAGATTCTGATGAAGTCCAAACTTCAGAGTCTCTTTTATTAGAGTACATAGTTTCAATATTTAGAGTCTCTTTTATTAGAGTACATAGTTTCAATATTCAGAGTCTCTCTAGGACCAGAGTTCAGAGTATGATATGATCAACATTTTTCAGCATCCTGGATTATTCAGATCTATCTTTTGATTCTCCTTCTTTCTAGGTCATATTTAGCTTTTCTTCGCTTTAAGTAAGCTCAGAGTCCGCACACTTAACCAATTTCCATACAACAAAATTTTTCTTTTATACTTTGGTATCAATAAAATTCAGAAATAGTTGTATAATCAAACTTGTTTCAACAATGACCATATTCCACTTTGTCAAACAAATGAAACATAACTACCAAATGATAAAATAATTTAACTACAAACCTTAAGAAGATCAACAATAACTACACAAAAGCCAAACCATATGTCATACTGCATATGCATACTCTCAAAAGAACTAGTTGATCAAGAATTTTCAAGTATACTATATCCTATTAACCATTTTCATTCATAATCTATCTTCTTCACAGTAACATTTTGCTTTGTCTATGACTGCTACTTCTTTGTCAAGCAGTTAAAAGAAGCAAGCAAACATGATTGTTGGATCAAGGCTATGAATTCTGAACTAGATGCTTTGAAGCATAACAAAAACTGGATTTTTGTTGATCCACCACATACTATTAAATCTCTTGAAAGAAAATGGGTTTACAAAGTGAAACATAAAGCATATGGTACCATTGAGAGGTATAAGGCTAGATTAGTAGCCACAGGATATAATCAAGTTGAATGGTTTAATTTCTTTGATACTACTATGAGAACTTTGTTAGAATTGGCTTCCATAAATTCATGGCATCTACATCGATTGGCTGTAAACAATGCATTTTTTGCATGGAAAGTTACATGATGAAGTGTACATGTTAGTTCCACAAGGAGTTACTAGTCCAAAACTAAATCAAGTGTGCAAGCTTTTGAAGTCACTTTATGGTCTAAAGCATTCCAACAAGAAGTGGTATAAAAAATTGGATGGCTTCTTGATTTCTCAAGATTATAAAGAATTCAGTTGAGATTACCCCTCTTCACATTTCACAAAGAATCAGACTTCGTTGCTTGTTACTGTATGTAAATGATGTTATTATAGCAGGAAATTCCATAGATGAAATTGAAAGAATCAAATCCACACTTGATGTTGAATTCAAAATCAAAGATCCTAGCAAGCTAAAATATTTCCTAGAAATATAGGTTGTTCATTCATAAATTGGCATTGGCATTTGCCAATGGAAGTATTTCTTGGATTTGTTGAAAGATACAGGTCTTCTTCGTTGCAAGGAATTTTCAAGCTTATTTTTGTTAAGTCACAAGCTCATATTACAGATTTCTTCACAAAATCTTTGTCACCTAAGAACTTTAATTTTTTCATATCTAAAGTTAACATATTTGATATATATCATGCTAAGTTTAAGGGAGGATGTTAAAGCTCTTAGTGAAATACCTTTGTCAGCAAGTTAATACCTTGAGTTACACCATTACCATCATGCTCCAAATGTAGAGAAGTATAACTCAACCAAAGTTAATTATCATTGATTGTTAGTTTGTTAACATCACTTAGAGGGTTTGTAACTTTTATAATAGACTCCTTATAACTAGATTGTATTCAATCAATGAACTATTGCACTTTGCTTGCATATTCTTCATTGAATTCAATTCTTCTTCTAGTTTTCATCATGATAGCTAAAAACTTCATGAATTTTAAAAAATTGATCTATTCAAATATTTGTGTTAATACATTATAATCTATATAGCATTAACACCTCTGAAAAATGATGTGTTTATATTTATGTCGAAGACCGACAATACCTACTTACATTATAATTACCTTTAATTTATTAGTTTTTTCAAATTAATACAAGTGTTTTCGTGTCGATGTCGATATTGTATTCGAGGTGTGATGTTCATAGATTATAATTAATATTAAAAATTTGATTGAAATAATTGTCTTCTCTTATAATTTATATTTTATCAGTTTTTATCTTTGATGTGTTTAAACCTAACTCGACAAATAAAAAGTATAAAATTTATATGACATAATATATAGCTGTATAAATCAAAATTATTATCGTCATGCATGATGGACATCTCAATTACTATTATCTTTAATATACTCATATAATTTAATTAGAATTATTTTCCCCAAAGTTGACATTCTTTACGCACCATGAAACCCACGTAATCAATGGAATTTTCATCCACAAAAAGGAACTATTCTTCACATTCCTCACCCATTTTCTCACTCTAATTCTCATGGTCCCATTTTTAGCCTTGATTGGCTTATCTTTATGGGCCTATGCTAGAGATTCTTTATCACAAGAACAAGTAGAAGTAGCCATGTGTATATAATGAAGTGAAACACCACACAAGTCCCCATCAAATCACGGAATTAGAACCTTTCACCTTTTAATCCCTGTAGGCTGGATCATACCAAATATTATTGCCCTCTCGTGACTAGATATATCTATACATGTCCTCTCTCACTCCTCCATCTATATAAATACACACATTCTTCAACTTAATTTCAATCACATCACTAACAACTATCTTTTTATTTCTAATACAAACACTCACACGTCTTCGTTGAGTTGTTTTACCCTCTCTTAAATCAATCAGATCTTTAAAATTTTAGGGTTTTCTTCAAACTCGAGATCAGAATCAAGTCATATATTGCAATATATAATCAATATATAATTGTATACTTTAAAAAAGTAACAAAAACTTCATATTTATACATTTAGATGGATCGAGTATCGAAATTGGCGTCGCAAAAGGCGGTGGTGATCTTTAGCAAGAGTTCATGTGGGATGAGCCATGCAATCAAGAGGCTATTTTATGAGCAAGGGGTTGGTCCAGCAATCTATGAGCTAGATGAAGATAAAAGAGGGAAGGAAATGGAATGGGCTCTCATAAGATTAGGATGTAACCCTAGTGTTCCGGCAGTATTCATTGGTGGCAGGTTTGTTGGTTCAGCCAACATAGTCATGACCCTTCATCTCAATGGCTCACTCAAGAAAATGCTTAGAGATGCTGGTGCTCTTTGGCTTTAGGAAAATACATATCATGGAAGCTCATATTCTAGTGCAAATGCAAACATCCAAAAATGGCCCTTTTATTTTTATAATATCATAATTAACCAAGTTCTCTATTTTTGTGAGACATTGAGGCTTTAACAATATGCATTATTGTATTAGAATAATCTTGGTTACTTTCAATATAATTTTGAGTTCTATAACTTTGTCTTCGAAGTATTTACAACTACTCTATGTCTCTAATTATAAGTTTCCATTTAAGAGAGAGAAAATAAAATAGGGTTTAAATTAGCCAGAGTGAAACTGTGAGATTTGAAGATTCTGAGTTACGTATCCATGCATGCCCATTAATTTTGGAATAACATTTATATATATTTTATGGCGGAGATGCGTAGCAACAACAAGCTAGATGACATAATCTATGTTGCAGTGCCAGTCTCTATCATTTCAAAATTAAGTGGGATATATTCCTTGATTTGATACATGCATATTAATGCATTATGCATAGACAGAAGTAGATAAAATTTCCGAATAGAAATATTCTTAATATATTATATAAAAATTAAAAATTAAAATTAAAATTTATGATAGAGTTGTTCCATCAGAATCTAGGGTGGCTTTTCAACCTGCTGTTGGGGTATTGTTTCGTTCTGTAATAAGAAATAGAGATAGATCCAGAAGATGCGGCGAAGTAGAGTTTTTGATGTGGCGGAGTGAGGATGTATCTTCAAGTTTTGATGTGGCGGAGTGAGGATGTATCTTCAAGTTTCGTTCAGTATGTAAATAGTAGAGAGTATTTAAAATGTGTTTGAAATTTATTATCTAAAATAGCGTCATATATATATATATATATATATATATATATATATATATATATATATATATATATATATATATATATATATATATATATATATATATATATATATATATATATATGTATGAAAGAAAGATAACAGTCTCGCTATCTTTCGGCCGTAAAATGCAGAGGGATTGTTGGATGTGGTAGATATAAAAATCTCCTGCAGCGAGGTGCAAGGTAATCTTGTGTTAAGGCGAAAATTCCGGAATCATGATTGTGTGGTTGGTTGGTAAGTCTTATTCCAAAGCGGTCTATCTCAAGATGGTCGGTTCTAGGGAGATATGGTCCTCCCACAATAGTTCCCATCTAAGCCCTCGTGCTTAAATATCAATGTGAGGGTTTGTAGAATTTCGTCATCGGATATTGATCACTCTTCTACATGCTTCTGGTGTTTGGAACATCAAACGTTTATTCGGAGGTGTCATTATGATCATTCTTGGACACTGAAACACTTGAGTGTTACGTGCGATGAATGTGATTATTGATAGGAAATCTTTCTTTCTATATTGTCAACACATAAGTGTCGTACCTCAAAAAATGAGAACGAGCTTGCGAAGCGCAATCGCACGCTTGCAGGATGGACTTAACAGAATCGTCACCGATCTTTATTTATTCTCATAGAGGGAAAGGGAAAATATCGAATAAAACCCTAAAAGAAAAGACAATGATATGGTCATCGCAACCAATATCTGAGTTTGGGAGTCAGTTACGCAAGGGTAAGGTATTAGCACCCCCTAACGTCCGTTGTACTCAACGGGAACCATTAGGTTAGTTTTGCGTGTTATTGTTTGTTAAAAAGTTAGGCTTCTCAACTTATTATAAGAAGAAAGAAAAAAGAAAGGGACCTAAAGGTTTTTATTACTAAGGGTCTCGACAAGACTTCGTAATCTCATGCCTACGTATTCTCATAGTACAATGGTGAAATTAAAGCTTTCTTAGTTCGAACTAACAAATGTTTGTTTGGTGGTCGATTTTAACGAAAAATATTTAGTCGCATTCGACATAAAATATTGTTTTATCCAAAACAGGTGCGAAGCGGACATTTGCATCACAACAGAATGCATTTACAAATCAACATTCGTGGGAAACGCCTATTATCTCAACTCAAGTAGTTTGTGGACGAAGCAATGTTTTGTGTCGTCTCAAGACACAATATCTCGCGTTTATGAAAAGGTTTTAGGATTAATCGCACGACGACGAGAAAAAAAGAGTTTGATGTGTTAAAGTGTTTTGAATTGACGAGAGAGCTCGAACAGTCGAGAACTACATCTCGTGTTCTTCTTCTTGGGAGACATTGACTATACCCTGCTCCTCTTTCATCTTTTATTAATGAAAAGTGTTTGAATATTTTTAGGTATTTTGAGTTTTTTATTGGAAAAAGACATTCGATGTTGATCAAGGTTTATTTATGATTACGAAAGGGTTAGAAGTGAAATGATTGGAAAGAAAAGGTTGATGACGATGCCTGAAGCAATTGACTTACAAATTGGATAATCGGGTGGAGTTAAGATGTGATCAATTGGTGTTGACCAACGTTTTTGAAAATGAATTTTGGTGTTAACCAAGTCCTTTGATTTTTTGAAAGATTGATTTAATATTTTTTTTTTGTTTTGTTTTTTATCTAATTAGCTAATCTACCTAAGTGAGAACAACATAAGCCACAAGATAAATAATTACACACAAGAATGGTGGTTACATTTTAAACAATTGAGAAATAATTAAAGTGTTATAAAAATAAAAATATAATATTAAACAAGTTACATAATAATAAATAAAAAGAAAAAATAAACATGAGCAGAGAATATAAGGATAATATAAATCTAAGAGATAATACTAACATATTTTTTATTTATTTTGATTATTAATAAAATTAAAATATATTTTTTGGATTTTTATCAAGAGGATTATGTAAGGGTTGTTATGCTATGCAACAGAAAGTGGTAACAGATGAAAAATTATGCAGACAAATTCTTCACAAAGATTTAATTCATTATAATAAAAGTTAGTACAATGAAGAATCTATGAGATACCAGATTGAGAATAATTTCTCAATCCTTCTTGGAATGAAACAGAACACTTGATGCAATAGAACAGTAAGAGAAATCATTCACAAGGAATGCCAATAGAGGAAGAGAGAATAGTGTCACTTGCTGTCTCCTTTTCTCACTGCATCCTCCTTGCTATATATGCTGACACGTAGAATATTTTATGTTAGGGGTTTTCACTCTCTTGCCTCTCATTGGTCCCACAATGTTAGGATCATTTGCCATATGTCCTTTATTGCTTATTATTTATCCTTTTCCTCCAACAGTATTATTTTGCCAGCTCATAGCATTACTCCCCTCATTAACAAGGACCTTGTCCTCAAGGTTAGGATACAGAACCTTCAATTCATCCCAGTTTTCCCAAGTGACTTCCGTCGGCAAAGTATCCCACTGGACTTGAACCTGTTGAATTGGTTGGCCATTTTGGATTACAGTGCGATGGTTAACAATAGCGTGAGGCAAAATCAATGGTCCTTGCTCAGTAGTAGTTAATGGAAGGGGTAACAGCTGTGTATGGTGGTCACCTTTGCATAATTTTAACGCAGACACATGGAACACAGGGTGAATTTTCGCAGTAGTGGGAAGCATCAGCCTGTAAGCAACTTGACCAATGCGCTCCATGACAGGAAAGGGGCCAAAGTAACGCATATTGAGTTTCTGATTGCACCTAAGAGCTATTGAGTATTGACGGTAAGGTTGCAACTTGACCAACACCATGTCACCCACCTTAAATTCAACAAATCGTCGTTTATTATCAGCAAATTTCTTCATGATTTGTTGAGCTCGCATTAAATTAGCCTTCAGAGCAGCCAGTGTATCATCTCGCTCCGTCAACAGCTGTTGTAACAATGGTGGATCACCATTGTTAACTTCATAGCGAATAAGGCTCGGAGGATCTCGTCCATAAACCACTTTGAATGGTGTCATACCAATACTTGTGCGGAAGGAAGTATTGTATGAGAACTCTGCCTAAAGCAGTAATTTGGACCAAGCATGAGGAGAATCGCTAGTAAAACAACGAAGATAAAGTTCTAAATATTTATTTACAGCTTCAGATTGGCCATCGGTTTGAGGGTGGTATGCCGTGCTCATAGACAATGTTGTGCCACTGAGTTTGAATAATTGTTGCCAAAATTGGCTTGTGAACACACGATCCCGGTCAGACACAATAGTCTTAGGAAACCCATGAAGTTTAACAATTTTATGGAGAAAGACTTCTGCTACCTTGTGACTGTTATAGTCAGCCTTGAGGGGAATGAAGTGACTATATTTGGATAAACAATCTACAACCACAAGAATAACAATGTAAGAATTATATGGTGGCAGTCCCGTAATGAAATCCATCGACAAGTCTTCCCAAATTTGTTGTGGAATAGGAAGAGGTTGGAGTAATCCAGCAGGTAAGGTTGTCGAGTGTTTGGCTTGTTGACAAACTAAACATTGTGACACAAACTCCTTAATATCCTTAGTCATAGTGGCCCAGAAAAATTGAGTCGCGATGCGCGCTTTGGTGCGTGTAACTCCAGCATGTCCTCCTAAGGTTGAAGAATGAAACTCAGTGAGAATGCGTTTGATCAATTCAGGCTGTTGAGGAATAACCAATCTATTCTTCCAGAATAACATATCATGCTTGACTTGATAGTGAGGTGTAGGACATGTACACAACAAGCATTGATTTCTAATCTCTGCCAACACAGAATCCTCATTCGCAGCTGAATGAATCATGGAAATAAGCTGAGGTGTGTGTATTGATAGGGCTAGACAGAATGAACGCGAGAGACTATCAGCTGCAATATTATCCACTCCCGGTTTATACTCGATGGTAAAGTCATATCCCAGAAATTTGTGAAGCCAATGCTGTTGTTCGGGGGTTTGAATCGACTGATCAGTGAAGGATTTGAGGTTGCGTTGATCAGTCTTGATAACAAATTTATGACCAATCAAATAGTGACGAAATTTCGCCAAAGCTTCTGTAATAGCGTAGAGTTCCCGGACATACGCATATTGCTTTTGCATTCGAGGGCACAATTTTTTTGAAAAATAAGCAATGGGGTGGCGTGCTTGACTTAGCACCGCACCGATACCGGACCCGGAAGCATCAGTCTCAAGAGTAAAAGGCAATCGGAAATCTAGTAATGATAAAACTGGGGCTTGTGTGATGGCCTGTTTGAGTTTGTCGAAAGCTTCAGTAGCTGCTGGAGTCCAATGGAAAGCATCTTTTTTTAAAAGTTCAGTGAGGGGTGAGGCAATGGCAGCATAATTGCGAATAAAACGACAATAATAACTTGATAATCCTAAGAACCCTCGAAGCTGTTTGAGAGAAGACGGAACTTTCCATTCCATGACAGCTTGAATCTTAGATTTATCCATTTCAACGCCTTGATTTGAGATGATATGGCCTAGATAATCCACTGAAGTAAGGCCAAAGCAACATTTGGAAATCTTGGCAAATAGCTCATGTTGTTCTAGCAACCTTAATACAACCTCCAGGTGTTCAAGGTGTGCAGACCAAGAGGGGTTGTACACCAGTATATCATCAAAGAAGACTAACACAAACTTGCATAATTGGTCTCGAAAAACAGAATTCATAAGACTTTGGAACGAAGTTGGTGCATTGGATAACCCGAACGGCATGACAAGCCACTCATACAACCCTTGATGTGTACGAAAAGCAGTCTTATGACGATCCTCAGGATTAACTAAGATTTGATGGTAGCCTGCTCTCAAATCTAATTTAAAAAAATAAGCAGCTCCAAACAGTTCGTCCAACAACTCATCAACCGTTGGTATTGGAAAGCTATCTTTGATTGTAATTGCGTTTAATGCACGATAATCAGTGCAAAATCGCCATGATCCATCTTTCTTTTTAACCAGCAAAACCGGGGATGAAAACGGGCTAGTACTAGGTTGAATAATACCCTATTGTAACATTTTAGAAACCATTCGTTCAATTTCTGCTTTCTGACTGTGTGGATATCTATAAGGTTTGACCTTAACCGGATTACTACCATCAAAAAGAGGAATCGAATGATCTTGTACCCTTGGTGGAGGTAAACGATTAGGTTCCTCAAAAACCTTCCAATAACGGTGCAACAATGTAGCTACATCGTCTGGTAATTTATCAATAGTAGCTACTGATGATGATGGTGCTATAAAGTGGAATTGCAGAGTATATGATGAATCAATAGAATGTGTATCATGGAGACGACAGATATGATGAAATTGAGACTAACTCGTTTCCATGGATTGCTCACCTCGAAGAGTGATGAATTTATTGTTGCAGTAGAATTTAATCACTAACGCATCATAGTCCGCAATGTGAGGACCTAGAGTCTTGAGCCATGGTGCTCCTAGTACCAAATCAGCACCAGTAATAGGAAGTAAATACACTGGAAGGTGGAGATTGTGACCCTGTATCGTGACTGGTAAGTCCTGAATCAATCCCGAAGCCGTCAGTGTACTACCATTTCCCACAAGAACTTGAAATTGAGGAGCTTGTTGAATTGGCAATTTCAAACACTGAGTTATGCATGGCTGCAAAATATTATCGGAGCTACCACTATCAAGGAGAACCTGGACTTGTACTCCTTGAATGTGCCCTTGAAAACAAAGTGTGCATGCACTGTGCGCACCGTTGAGGGCATTAAATGAGAGATGGTGCTCTGTTGCAAGTATCTGAAGTAAAGAATCAGCATCTGGCGGATCTGTTTCTTGCTCGGGTGAATCAGAATCATCAATTTAGAGAAGGAGGTAGTGTTTATTTGGACAACGATGGTTGGGTGTGAACTTGTCATCACAATAGAAGCATTGGCCCTTGCTACGCCTGAGTTGAATCTCAGCAGCGGTGATGCTGCGAATGGGACGAGGATTGGGAATTGGTGTTTGAGTTTGGGGTCGGGTTGATGGAGTGGGTAGAATGGCGTTGGTGGGTCGGGTCAGAGAGTGTGGGCTAGGATTGTAAATGGGCTTTGTGGTTTGTGGGTAGGGTTTTGTGAAGGGGGTGTACTTTTCTGCAAATAATTTAGCTAAGGAAAGGGCGTGAGAGAGAGGTAGGGTTTTGAGCTATGACATCACGATGAATCTCAGGCTTAAGCCCACTAATGAAACAATCCAAGATTGCATCAGGTGATAGGCCATGGGAGCGATTAGCAAGGTGTGAAGGTGGAGTAGTATTCACTGATCGTTGAGGTCTGTGTTAATTTGAAAAGGTTAGGTCGTGGAGATTCGTATGGAGAAGGACCATATTCCAATTCCAGAGCACGTGTGAAAGCACCCCAAGATCGGAAAGGGTTGTTACAGGTAATCATTTGATACCAAGGTACGACATCTTTGTCAAGATTCATCGCCGCAATGGTAAGGCGTTGATTGTCCAGTGTCAAGTAATAATCAAAAAACTGTTCAACTTTAAATATCCAATTCAATACCTCAGTACCGTTGAACCTGGGAAAATAAAGCTTCACGTTGCATATCTGAAACGGCTGTCGTGGAGTTCCGTCTGAGTTCCCGCTACCATTCAAGGCGGAAGAGAGTTGTAAAGAGCCCAGTTGTGCTTCAACCCGTTCGAGACGCGCCATATCGTTGTGTCGGTGTTGCATATAGTCGTTATGTCGTGCGTCGGCATCTTCCATCATCTTCTGCATCGTGGTGTTGATACCATTGATGGCAGCTTCCAAACCTTTCATTCGCGTATTTTCTGCCATGGTAAGTCGATGAAAGCACCAAATGTAAGGGTTGTTATGCTATGCAACAGAAAGTGGTAACAGATGAAAAATTATGCAGACAAATTCTTCACAAAGATTCAATTCATTATAATAAAAGTTAGTACAATGAAGAATCTATGAGATACCAGATTGAGAATAATTTCTCAAGCCTTCTTGGAATGAAACAGAACACTTAATGCAATAGAACAGTAAGAGAAATCATTCACAAGGAATGCCAATAGAGGAAGAGAGAATAGTGTCAATTGCTGCCTCCTTTTCTCACTGCATCCTCCTTGCTATATATGCTGACACGCAGAATATTTTCTGTTAGGGATTTTCACTCTCTTGCCTCTCCTTGGTCCCACAATGTTAGGATCATTTGCCATATGTCCTTTATTGCTTATTATTTGTCCTTTTCCTCCAACAGTATTATTTTGTCAGCTCATAACAGATTAATCATATTTTATTGGATTATATAACATGATATAAATAATAAAACTAAATAGTTAAATAAAATAATAAAAAAGAAAAAAGATTAAATAGAAAAATATAAAATACAAAGAAAAGAAGAAGAAAAATGGAAGGAAAGAGTGAAAGCAGTGGGTGTTGAACCCACACCCTATAGGATGCAACTAAACTTCCTAACTATTGTGTTTAGCCTGCTAGCTTATTTCTATTTCCAACCAAGAAAAAAAACAATATTAAAATGGATTTAAAAATGAAAAAATGGCGCGTAGAGGGAGTCATCTTCTTTCTTATGACATCCAAAACTTAAAAATGTCAATCTCTCAAACACAAATCAAACGTGACATGTAGATACACTATCTCACTTAAAATTTCACAAGGAATTCAAATATAGCCTTAGTTTTTATTTATTTATACTCTATCTCATGAATTAACTAAAAACCAGAAAAACCCTAGATTTTCAAAATGAAATTAAATGGCATATGATAGCAATCAATGATCAAATGTTCATGGATTTCATTTGAAATTTTGGAACTAACACAACCGATGTTAAAACAGATGTCACAACACTAGTAATCACAACAGAAAAGGCACAACCCACCACACAAACATTCATCCATCTTGATGCTGGTGTCAATACTGATGTAACAAAACATCAGAACACAAAGTCATGCAAGATGTTATGACATCTGCAGACTGATAGAACAATTTATCCAACCATTTAAATTATGCAAAACTTTAAATGCATAACGATAAATACCATAATGGATTGTTAACCCGGTTCGGTGAAAAATCACCTGCATCTGAGGGGCTTCCAAGCCAGGACGGAAATCCACTATCAGTAGTATCAATTCAGAGCTAAACTCACTCGTTTACAACCACTTACTTAATCCCTACCCAGTGCAACTTCTACCTATGAACTCCTAGATATGAAAAACCACCATCTCACTCCCAATTACCACAGTGATGAAAAAATACTCTCAGTCCTAGGGAATGCCATAAGAAACCAAAAAGAAAGATGTACCCTCTTTCTTTCAAGAACAATACAAGGTAAAGACTCTTGACCATGAACAATACTCCGCTTTGCTTAAAAGCTTCAACCAAGAACCATACTCAACTCTTACTTCAAAGCTTCGAGGGAGAATAATATACAACCTAAATATGTCTACCACGACGCATCAAAAGATACAAAGGGTGACTTACAAAGTCACACACAAGAGATTCTTAAAACCTAAGTTTCTAAAACTTTCCCTAGTTTTTACAATAGTGAAAGTTGTTAAATACAATAGTTTAGGTCTTCTTTAAATAATCCTCAGCAGTCCATGGGCTTCAAAATCTTCACTCAATTCTAGCTTGATCCACATGCTGAGAGATGCATCAATTATGCAGAAAAAATCTCCTTGAATCTTGGAACAAATCATCAAGTTTCCTAAATTGTCTTAACACCCAATTTAGAAACTTGTACAGTTGAAGATATGAAAACTTGTTCCAGATAACATCTTTTTTACCTACTTAAATAACTGAGATATATCTAAAAGAAATATCACATAATCAAATCAAATCTTGTCAAGATTTAAAATAGCCAAAACAAATGTTATGGTATAACATGTTCCAACATCTATTAGGACATCTGCACAACAGAGAACTGAACAATGTTATAACATCACACGCAACATCCTGCTGTGGTCCATGTTTTAGCAAAATTATTGTCAATCCTAAAATCATGGAACTTACAATCTCCCCCTTTGGAAAATTTTGGCTAAAAAACATTTTTCACAATAAACCTTGGAGAGAGGAATAAAACCATAAAAGCACACAACACCAGTTGCATTACATGTAATCATTGCAACTGTGTACATGAGGAAGAAGATAACTTGCATCTTCAGGATTATCACATGCCTCTTCAGGAATTTCCAAGATACTCCCCCTAGAGTACAAAACCTATTCTTGTCACGAAGGAATAAAGCTTCCTCTCAAGGAGAACAAGAAAACAAACCCACATGTTGAAGCATAAATGTACTGATTTAGAGCACAAAGCCATCCACTGAACACCAACTTTACTTCTTTCAGCCAGGATCAACTGAAAACCGAACATAATGCCAAAGCATCATATCTTACATCTCTCATCCACCAATAACGCCCCCTTTGAGCCCTACAATCATTCTTCAGAGAAAAATAAATTCTCCAAGACAATATCCATTACTGTTTCTTAGGTCATTCCTAAGAAGTATGAATAGTCCTAGTTCAAACCATCAGCCTCACAAAGCTATAACATCCAGAACCATAGCAATACTTCCAAGTCCACAAGGTACACTAGCAGTATAATGTCAAGACATATTGTTTGACATCACAACCTTACCATAGGTACAAGAACACAAGATTCCTTATACAGGTTGCACCAATGTAGCAACACCACAGGCAGATACACAACTCCCCCTGCCACACATAATCAACATTCCCCCTTAAGGAGAAAATCCAAACACACGAAGAATGACTTGAACATCTTCATGTTTAAACAATAGCTTCACACTCCTTATTTCAAAACACACTCTTCATACAGTCACTGCAGAGAAAAATAACTTGATTCTCTCAGACACAAATAACCTTGTTCCTTGAGGATAACTCCAAGCAAACCAGGACTATTTCAACTCTCACATCAGAGGCATAGGCACAACAAAATAAAATCCTCACAAACATATAAGCGACACATAAGTCATATTAACTCTTTGGTTAGGAAAGATGCCATGTACGCTTGGTTTGACATCATGCACATTCTCCACAACAGAAGAAAAATAATTCATCAACCTTCTCCTTTCACAAGGTTCAGGCTAATGCAATCTCCTTCTGAGATACATGCAACAAAATCATCTCCTCACAAATAGACTAAGCACCACATAAATTAGAACATTTGGTCTGATATCCTTCTTCTACATATAACAGTAAGAACTTACCATGACTAACCATCATGACATACATTCTCACCACACTCCACTTTAGACTTGGCTAGTATCTCTACATCTTACTCCACCATGATTAGGTATATCATTTCTGAATCTAATGGTGGAGTAACAAACTCCACACCATGAACTCCATGAGTGACTAATCAGAATACCTTCCATAAGGTCCTTGATCATGTGGGAACAACAACAGGACTGAAAATTCCAATATAAGCACCTCCTTACCCTAGACAAAACTCTAAAACACTCATATCAAACATCTTAGATGAGACTCCAAGACGAAGATATGAAAACACCTAACAATCAGCAACATTCTTGAGCTTTTAGCTATTACAAGTTTCAAAAAGGTTGAGATAAACTTTGGAAACAACCATATAGTTAGAGAGAAACCACTTCTAAGAAGACCACATTATACAAGATAGTACAGCTCCAATGCATACAAATGACTTCAGCTTGAACATCTTGATGTTCAGCATAATGTCAGAACATTTGATTTAAATCAATGACTTGATTAGCCAACTGATGAAATCACACATTCCTGAAACAATCTTGAAGATCTAAGCCTTAGACTTCCATAATTGTCCCGCCTTGAATAGCTTTCCACCATAGCAGAACAAGATTCCATGTTCTCATAGACTTGATCATGAAATCAAGTTTGAGTAAACAACCTCCATCTTGTACATATAAATGGAAAAATAACAACCAATCCTTTTCAAGATGACTCAAGAGAAGGAACAACTACCTTGATGATAGTCTTCTTCAAGCATAACTCTCCAAGGGAATCATCCTTACAAGATCAGAGTCCACACCAAAACCAAACCTAATAGAAGAGGTAGTCACAATATAGACACGACTATCTGTACGATCACTCAAATCCAGCTTTGAAAGACCAGAAGAGTCTCCAAGATGTCAGAGTGAATGTCCTATACATTTTTCCTTGAATTCCATATGCACATAATCTGGTAGAGATGTCTTCACATCCCTTCAACATAAATTAGGCCACAAGCTCCTTCAAAGGAGAAACATAAGGCTAGCTCCATCTCAGAAATAAAATAAATTAAAGAAAACTCACCAAAGCTGATGGTGTCTTGATCTTCATCTTCACCATCTTACATATATAAGACAAAACTCTTGGATTGAGGCCCAAGAACCTGCTAACCAAAATATCCTTCAAGTATAGCCTTGAGAGATTTCCTAACACTTTTGGTCACCATGCTTGTGTCTGGAAATTAGAACACATGTTGCACACCTCCTTTGGCCCATGAATTCACTCCTTAGAATAACAAGAGTCATCACACACTCTTTGATGACAAATATGCAGTAGAAGCTATCCTTTTAAAGATCAAATTGTACCAAACAAATACTATCTGAAGCTCACCCAAAACTGATTGGGTGCCTGCTCTGGTACCAATTGAAATTCTGGCACTTAAATACCAGATGTTAAGATGGATATCACAACACTAGTAATCACAATAGAAATGGCACAAACCACTACACAAATATTCATCCATCTTGATGCTGATGTCAATACTGATGTAACAAAACATCAAAACACAAATTCATGCATGTTATGACATTTGCAGATTGAGAGAATAATTTATCGAACCATTTAAATTACGCAGAATTTTAAATGCAAAAAGATAAATAACACAATGGATTTTTAACCCCGTTTTGTGCAACATCACCTATATCTAGAGGCTACTAAGCCAAGAAGGAAATCCACTATCAGTAGTATCAATTCAGATATAAACTCCCCTGTTTACAACCCCTCACTTAATCCCTACCTAGTACAACTTCTACCTAACAACTCCTAGATATGAGAACCATCTCACTCTCAATCACCGTAGTGATAAATAAACACTCCTAGTCCTAGGGAATGCCATAAGAAACCAAAAAAAAGATGTACCCTCTTTCTTTCAAGAATAATACAAGGTCAAGACTCTTGACCATGAACAATACTCGGTTTGCTTAAAAGCTTCAACCAAGAACAATACTCAACTCTTGCTTCAAAGCTTCGAGTGAGAATAATATACAACCTAAATATGTCTACCACGGCACATCAAAAGATACAAAGGGTGACTTACAAAGTCACACACAAGGGACTTTCTAAACCTAAGTTTCTAAAACTTTCCCTAGTTTTTACAATAGTGGAAGCTGTTAAATACAATAGGTTTAGGTCTTCTTTGAACACTCCTCAATAGTCCATGGGGTTCGAAATTTCCACCCAATTCTAACTTGATCAACACGCTGAGAGCTGCATCAATTATGCATAAAAAATCTCCTTGAATCTTGGAACAAATCATCAAGTTTCCTAAATTGTCTCAACGCCTAATTTAGCAACTTGTATATAGCTGGAGATATGAAAACTTGTTCCAGATAACATCTTCTTGACCTGCGTAAATAACTTAGATATATCCAAAAGAAATATCACAGAATCATATCAAGTCTTGTGAAGATTTAAAATAGCTAGAATAGATGTTCTGGTATAACATGTTCCAAAATCTGTCAGAACATCTGCACAACGAAGAACTGAATAGTATGTTACAACATCACACATAACATCCTGTTGTGATACATGTTTTAGCAAAATTATCGTGAATCCTAAAACCATGGAACTTACATCATTCATAGCATAAAAACAAGCATGATGATTACAAGAATGAAACAAAATAAAGCTTGCAAGTATGAGAACCAGAAAGTGAAAAGATACATAGTGGAGTGAAATTGTGTGTTAGAACAAGATTTTGGTTCTGCATATAATCTCTAGTTTTGATGATAATAATACATATAATTTTTTATGTAACAATTATGTACTCTAATAAATTTCTTAAAGTACGCAATTGTTTTGTGAAAACTGATTCTGGATAACTCTCGAGTCTTATAAATCAGAATCTCTTGCATGCCACAAGAAATATATTTCGAGTTTTTATAAAGAAACATCAGCAATTCTGGTGAATGTTGAATGCCTCTGAAGAAAAAGAAAGATATGCGCTTCTAAGAAAAAACTTCACTTCCAGCTCTGATAAATTGTTCTAAAGACCCTGAAGACAAGGTTCTGATGAACATGTTCTAAAGATTCTGAAGACAACACTTCTAAAGATTTTAAAGACACTGAAGACTCTAATATCCCTCAATCTTTTATCCTTTGTTCTTATCAGATAAAGTTGATAAGAAGATATTGACAAGACAGAAATGTGTGATGAAAGTATTCGTACATGTAGACATCCCTATATTGGTATAAATTGATTTTTAATCAATATTGTTGTATGGATTATGGTGAGAATTTTCTACTACTGTCTCTCACGGGTCCAATGTTACCGTTGCAACAACTGGCTTGAATAGTTACGATTTTACCCCTCAAGGTCCAAACATCCAGCTATATAAAGAGACCACTCCTTCTTGCAATATACAACTATAAAAAATCAAAAGAAAAGAAACATGCACAGTCTAAAATCTATTTCTCATACATAAGAAATGCTTCTCATATTTGTGTAAAAACTTGTTCTTAACTTTGTTTCATTTGCTTTATAGAAGCATTATTGTAAACATGTTTCTATATCTTCATTGAAGTTAGTAGACTTGACAGGGCCAAGGTGTTTTTCTAAACACTTAGGGTCTGTTTGGTTCAAATGAGGGGGAGGGGAGGGGAGGGATTTTAATGAAGGGAAAGGGAGGGGAGGGGAGGTGAATGATTTTTTTTAATCAGATAAGTGTTTGGTTCAAAAGAGAGGAGGGGAGGGGAAGGGAGAGATTTTAATTAAAAATATGTTTGGTTCAAAAGGGGAGGGGAGGGGTTTTATTAATAATTTACATTTTTATCCTTATGATCTTATATAAGTCATATGATATTAAAATGTGAAAAATTCATGCGTATTTTTGTTAGTAGTAAAATTTATAATGTTAAGTGATTAAAAAAGTATTTATTTGTCACATAATGTTATAAAATTGAGTACAATTGATTCGACTTATAACTTTCCAACATAAATTAAACTATATGTCAATAACATCGTTTAAATTGTGATGAATCATATAACAAAACAAATATATAAAATAACTTATAATTAAATATTAATGGTTCAAAATATTTAATAAAATGAATAAACAAAAATAAATAAAATGAATGGTTTACAATTTGATATAAAAGAAAATATGATAAAATATATAACAAAATTAAAAGAAAAAAACAAATATAACTAAACATAATTTTTTTTAATAAAAAAAGACAATGATTATGATTTATATTAAGTATAGAAATTATAAAATAATTTGAAGGTGGAGAACAATTATAATAAGTTGATGAATACAATCTAGAAAAAGCAGTAACACAAAAAAAACGAATAATTTTGAAATACTGAAATTAAACTAAGGATATTTAAGTAAATATAATAATTTTTAAATATCAAAACTCATATTCCCTCCCCTCCCTTCCAAATCCCCCCAATTCGGAGGGAACCAAAAAGTGTGTTTTTGAGGGATTTTGCTCCCCTCCCCTCCTCTCCCCTCCCTTCCTAAGATTTGAACCAAACATATTTAATTAAAAATTTCTCCTCCCCTCCCCTCCATCTACCCCGAACCAAACACACCCTTAGACTAACTTGTTGTAATCTTTCAAGATTAGTGGACTAAGTCCTTTTTGAAGTCGTAATCACATTAGCGGGTGGGCTGGAGTAACTTCGTTAATAGTGAATCAGAATAAAAAATTTTGTGTTTCTTTATCTTCATTCTCTTGACAACTTTTGTGTAAAAGGTACAAAAACTTTACTTTTGTAAACACCCAATTCAACCCACCCCCCACCCTCTTTCTTGTGTTTTTCTCCACCTTCATCGTGGACCCTCTAAATGAGGTTCCAGCAATGAAATGATGACCCCTCTAGCTTCCTTGAGTTCTCAAGAGTACAAGGATGTAATTAAAATTGATCAAAACCTCCTAGATTGCTCTGACCAAATCAACTTGAAAATGGAAAAAGTGAGGTTTGGGATGTGGTGTTTAGGGTGTTTCAGATGAGTTTCAATACATACAATTTCCTTCTTATGGTTTATGCACTATGCCAAAAAATACTTTTAGCAGCGATTTTTTTGGCCTTTAGCAGAGCTTAAAAGCGCTGCCTAAAGTGGCGCTGCTGTAGGTAAAGACATTGCTTATTTTAAGTAAAAAAACGCTACTATAGGCCCCCTTTTGATTGTCATTCAGCATCAAGGAGGGTGGTGAAATGAAATTTGGTGGTTTGGATCAAAGGAAATGGCCTTGTGATTTGTTTTGAAAAACTTCCTCCTTAAGTGTGAAACTTGAAAAAGGCTTGAAAATGTGAACTTATGTTGGCTCATTTTAGGCAATAATTAACATTGTCATGGCATGATGATGATATGGTACCAAAAGAACAAAAATAATTCAAATTGGTGGCTTGAAATGAAAGAAAGTCAAGTTAGGTCAAATATTCATGTTTTCATGGTCATCATGCTTCCACTTGCCTTGAAAATCATCAAAGGTCATGGAATTTGAGATCATAATAAGGTTAAGATCATAAGACACAACTTTCATGTTGCACAAACTTTATTTGAGGTCTTGAAGTTCATGAATTTTGACCTTGAAGTGAATGACCTAAAACTAGGTCATCCAAAATGATCTTGACTTGAGAGGACCATAACTTCAGTTCTACACATGCAAATGATAAGTTCTTTCACTTTTTAGAAATCTTAGACAATGAGGAACAAGTCTCATGTTTGAGGAAAGTTGAGGAAAAACTTTCATCCATGTGAAAATTTCCTTAGAAGTAAGTTACCCTTGGATACCTCTAAATCTTCTCCACTTTGTAAAACCAACTTGCAAACATCCTAACTTGAGAAGTGTAGATCCAATGAAGGAGTTCTTGTAATCAAAATAAATCTTGGATAACAAGGAATAAGTCTCATGTTTTATGGAAAATGAGATAGGAATTGCATCATGATGAAACTTGTCATTGAAGTTAAGTACCAAAAATAGGGGATTTTACACTTAGAATCCTCTAAAACCCTAATTTAGAAACTTCTTGATCTCTTTGATTCTTCTTGACCAAACTTCAACATAATACTTGAGATGACTTAAAATGGCCTTTCATGTCTTAAATGATCAAAACTGAAGTTTTGAAACTCTTCATATCCACAGTTGACTTTTTGTTGACAAAATGAAACCCTAGCATTTTATCCACTGATTGAAACTCTTGCAAGTGCTTTGTGTAGTCATGTACTCTCTCTAAAGGACCTTCAAGATGTTTATTGATCTTTAGAATCAAGTTTCAACCAAGTAACTAAGTACATATGCCTATTGCATCAAAACCCTAGTCTAGTTGCCCTCAAGATAAGAGGAGCTGACCTATGCTTGAATTCTCACTTCTAAATGTTATGAAACATTATTTGATGATGATGAAGACCCTGTGCCTTGAAATTGCCACAAAATTGAATATGTATCATCGTTTAGAGCTTTGAAGATGAAGCTCCCTTCTTGTGTGTTGAATAGGATACCTTGATCCCCTGTCTAGAATCAATGCTATACACAAATGCCAATGCAAGATGATATGAAACATAAGGCAAGATAAACAAGAAAAAGGATGGGCAAATTTTGGGATGCTACAAGTAAACACAAATATATACAAGATGTTCATATAGGATACTATAGACACTTAGAGTGTTAATACCTTCCCTTAGTATAACCAATCCCGATTTTTAATCTCTTAGTGATTTTCATTGCATACACCCACGAGTTTATTTAGATTTTTTCCCATTCCCTCTCTTGGGATAAATTAAAATTTCACATGAAGAAGAAAAAAGGGTGACCTCCTTTGGAAGAAGAAAAATCTTGCCGCTACAACATGTTTACCGCTTTCTATAATTGTAGAACGATTAAGAATTTTGGGCTTTGTACAAATTTATACTCTTGTTTCATTTTACAACTTATTTTAATGCTTGAGTCACTTAGGTCCAAAAGCCACAAATTATGAGAAACCTCCATTGTTTACTAAATGCTTGGATAACTGGTAACTTTGTTTAATTCGTTTGATTCATGCTTAATCTATTGATTATTGTGATTTTGTGGAAACATTAGAAAGGATCAAGGATTTGTTTATATTTAGCACAACTATATCCAAAAGTAACTTACCCGTGAGTAGTGAGAATTCGTTAACCCTTTTATGCCTAATAGATTAGATCTCAATTTTAGTGATGAACTTGGTGTTTGTACATAATTTGAAAGTTTAAGTTCATCATTGAATTTTGTGAGATTCCAAAAAAAATTCTTGAAACCTTTGAACTAGGTTCTAAATTAATTTCCTTGCCATAAAAATCAAGGAGCATTCACTTGAGGGTTGTTGGTATTCAAGTTAGGGAGAATGAAAGAAAAGTGATAGGTTGCTCAAAAATTTTGAAAAATTTCAAACAAGCAAAGAAAAAAATTTGTTGTGAATATGAATGTGAAAAAGAATGCTTGTTTGAGAGAAAAAAATAGAAAATGCAAATAATTATGAAAAAATGAAGTTTGAGAAGGTGACCAATTAAAAAAAGGGATTTATGAATTAATTTGTAATGTGTAAATAACTTGTATAGTGAATGTATCTTTTGCATTGTCAATTTCGATTCAATGACCTTTAGAAATGACCATTTGTTGTGAACCCGACCAAAATACAACCTTGAAAGCCCTTAGTGATCTTTTGCTTCCACAATTTTTAATTTGATTGATTGATGAATGTATGAATTAAATTGTGTTAGCATTGTTGTTCAATTGAGTGTAATTGTCCCGCGGTTGCAAATGCATAATTTTCTTCATCCGATAATTGAATTGGAGTGTTAGAGTGATTCAAGCATGAGAGTTTAGTTATTTTGTAAAAAATTGCATGATATTTGTTTTAGAACTAATTTTTTTTCATTGTTGATTCTAGGAAGTTGTGATCATTACTTGTATGCATTCTTATGATTGAATTTGAACCATAAATATTTTTCTTGGTTGAATCTATGCTTGAGAAAATCCTCTCGTTGTTATAAGGGGCATAATTTGTTTGAGGACGAGCAAAAATCTAGTTGGGGAGAGTTTGTTGAGTGCAAAATATGCCTTATTTTGATCCATGAATCTTGGCATTTTTCAACTTGTTCTAAAGTTTCAATTGAACTAATTCATGTTCTTATTAGATTCTTCAATATAATTAATTTTACCTTTGGATGCCTTGATGTGTGTGCTATTATGTAGGAAATAAGTTGAATTGTCAAAGAACTAGGCACAATTGAATGGATAAGGAAGCCAAAGGAATAAGGAAGAATTTTGCAGGTTCACTGTGCAAAAGATAGAAAGGTCAAAGCGAGCTCGCAGTGAGAGATCATAGCAAAGTAAACCAGAACTTTTGGATGGCAGTAGCTAAACCCCTGGTTGGTGGTAGTGCAATGTCTGAGTGACCACGTTTGCAATGAGAACAAAAGCTTCATAATGGGAAGTCAAGGAATCTCCAGGGGTGGTTTAACTATTCGTAGGCACTTGAAGTGCCAAAAAGTGGAGTTCGCAGTGCGAATAAGACAGATTTTGGAAAGATATTTATGTCCTTTTTTCCACTTTATGGGGATTATAACCTACCAACTCTTACTTTTGGATATTGTAACATTGGCTTGGGAAGAAAAAACCCTAGTTTCATCATTTCTTCATCAAGAAGTGATATTTTGCAAGTAGAAGTTGGATTCGCATCCTAGACTGATTCATCATCTTGAATGCTCATTCATCTTCTTTCTTGTCTTGTAGAGCAAGCTACCATGACAATGGGTAGCTAAATCCTTTGTATCAAAGGTAGAGGTAGTCTATCTTAACTTGTATGTATTTAGTTTGATCTATTTATATGTGATTCAGAATATGCAACACTCATTTCATTAACATTAACCTTAAAAAAACAAACAAGTTTGAAAGCAAATAAACACAATACAAACAAGGAAATTGCAAACGGAAAGAAAACATGGCCTAGTGACTAATCAGTATTGAGAATGATATTTCCTATTTGATCCACTAACTTTAAGAGGTGGCATGTCGTACTCGACATTGGGAACAACCTTCATGAAAGATATAACATTTCCTCTAACCAAGTCTTGTACTCTAGCCTTTAGTGCAACTCGTGGAATTCGTAGTGGAGGTGGGATCTAAATTCAGCTAGAAGAGGATTTGGAGGAGGAGGTAGAGATATAGTTGTAATAAAGCCTTTATGGACCAAGTAATGATATAGTTAAGTATATGTTGTGGGAATAAGGTCAAATTAAATCCTATTCTTAACATTACAATTTTGATTTTGGCCAGCATTATGTTGTTAAGGAGCCTGAGATGGTGGAGTGGTAACCACAAGAGAAATTGTAGCTACATATGGTTGACCATAATATTGTTGCCTGTGGCGAGGTCTCCTTTCATCTGAAACATCATTCGTATCGCCCCCTCTTCATCTTTTGGAAGTTCCCAGAGGACTTTCTTGCACCACTAGAGGCTTCAGCAGCGTTAGAAATTTTTTCATTCTTGATACCCACCTCTAATCATAGTTACCAGGCCAGCAAAACCATATTATACATTGCCTATCATATTTTCCCAAAAGAAAGGTTGTAGAGCGTCCATGAACAATCCATTTAACTCTTTCTCTGCCAATAATGGATCCACCTGGGCAGCCAGCTCTCTCTAGCACTGAGCGTATTATTTGAAAGGCTCTTTATCCTTATGAGACATGTTTTTCAATTAACGATGATTCTGTGCCATGTCTAAATTGTACTTATATTGCTTCATGAAAGTATCAGCCAAGTCCTTCCAACTTTGGATGCAGCTCTTTTCAAGTTTCATATACCATTTCATTGAAGCTCCACTCAAGCTATCCTGAAAGCAGTGAATAAGAAATTTTCCTTGTTGGTATATGCAACCATCTTACAATAGTACATCACCAAGTGGCTTTTTGGACAAATGTGCCCCTTGTATTTTTCAAATTCTAGAGTTTTAAATTTGGCAGGAGTAACCAAGTATGAAACTAAGCACATGTCAATTGTAGCAGCACCAAAGATATCCTTACCCTCGACAGCTCTTAACCTCTTCTCCAGAGTCTGGCACTGCTCTCTGACTTCATCACTATCTCCAGCTTCTCCTTGAATTTCAAATTGAGGACCAACAACATGGAACACAAAGTCAGGATTTTCATAAGCATCTTGAGCAAGAGTATGCACGACATGTTCAGGTTCAGTGATAATAGAATCTTGGAACATTGGTAGTACAGACGGGTGTTCGAACTGCAGTAAAGCAGTAAGAAGCAAAAATTTAGATTTGGAAGGATTTCCTCTAGGATTTATATCGTCTCCACAGAGATCGGTGTAAGGGAAAGAATGTCATTCAACAGTCTCTATATTTCTAATCTTGTTGTGATTATTTTGGTTAAAATATAAAGTAAAGAATTAAAATATAAACTGAGCCTTGTTAGGATTGGATCTCATCGATTGATAACACATGCATTCTTATAACCAATTAAACACAAATCAATCATTCGTCTGATATCCTCATGTACCACCCACAATAGAGGTTATTTCTAACACAACATCGAAAGAACAACCGTGTGTCTCATTGGTGATGTCTCACGCAACTCAACAACACAGAGCATTAAGAACTGATACTCAAGAAAATGTTAAGCCTAAATCTATGTCTAGAGTCTAGAACCTAACAGAAAATCATTATCATCGTAGATCCAGATCTGAAGAGTATATTTCTATAAAGATTCAAATCAAAGATAAATAGTTAAACAAAGATGACATCCATATCAGCTTCATGATTGATTCACATAAAATGCCATGATCAGAATGTGTACATACGCTTAACCCTTTTTACATGCATTCACCTAATTTTTCAAATGTATGTGAACATAGTTCTTCATCTCTATTATTACGCATCCTTACAATATCATATTGATCCTACTCATGCTACTAATCAACACAACATAATCAAAGATACTAGTGAATATCAACTTATAAAACATGCCAAAAGTTTACTCGTTGATAGATGAATATCTAAGATCTAAGATTTGAAAAAGGTTTTGTCAAGACCAAAAAATAAGAAATCAAAGACAACGTCAATATTGAATCAAAACTAGTTCACAATACATATATTAGATGAAGTACATAAGGTATCAAAAGATTACATTCAAACCCAATAAGAGATCGAAGATCTTACCTTCTCCCCCTTGAGGTTTGTGTTTCTCTCTCTGTAATATGTTTGAAATGAAGAGAGATAAAGTTTCATTCTATAAATATAAGGGTTATGTTCTAAAAAGTGAGAAAAGTAATTAAATAGTTATTACAAAATTAGTCACGTTCGCCTAGCGAACACCCTATTTGCCCAGTGAAGACTACGTTTGGGCACTTCAAGTGCCTCAGAAACAGTTAAACCTTCCTTGGAAAATATCTGAGTTCGTTGTGCGAATACTTCTTCGCACACCGAACCTCTTCGCTACAGATTCACCCAGCATTCTTTGGGCTCTTTTCATACTGCCTCTAATCTGGGATGGTTCGCTGGGGCTTCGCCAGGACCTCGCACAGTGAGCATTTGCTTTCACATCGCTGGTGTTTGCACAACGAACATGTTGATTCCTCTTTTCTTTGGCTTCCTTCCAATCCTTTTTGTCTTAATCATTGATGTTTTATACCAATATTCTGCACAATAACACACGCATCAAAGAACCCAAAGGTATTTGCAATATGTTAAAGAATCACACAGGAACAAGAAATAAATTCATTAAAACATGAGAAATGAGTTAAAAAATGCCAAGAAAGATGGTTCAATTTAAGTCAAAATTTGCACTTAAGGACAGGTCATCTCTTATAGTATTTTCAAAGGGTGAAGAGTAATTTTCTAGTAATCCAAACTCTGGCCAAGAAATAACTGGCCTCGATGGGGCATTAGGTCAACAACAAAACTATTGACTTCAGAGATGACAATTCTCTGAGATTGAGTTTCCCTATCGGTCAAGGCTTATAGCATTTCAACTCATTAATGTTTTCCCTAACTCTTTCGCTATTTTGCTCTTGATCAACCATTCTTCTTTTGACGTTGGCCCTACTTCTGTACTTGTGTTAAGGAATCGGCTTGACGATAACTCAACAAATCTGAAGACGAGAACGAATGAAAATGAGCTTCTTGATATATATATATATATATATATATATATATATATATATATATATATATATATATATATATATATATATATATATATATATATATATATATATATATATATATATATATATATATATATATATATATATATATGTATATATATATATATATACATATATATATATACATACATATATATATATATATATATATATATATATATATATATATATATATATATATATATATATATATATACATATATATATATATATATATATATATATATATATATATATATACATATATATATATATATATATATATATATATATATATATATATATATATATATATATATATATATATATATATATATATATATATATAAATAAGAATCCTAAGTATCTGTAGTACTATACAGAAACCTCTTGTTATTATTTGTGTTATGTTAAAGTTTGCTTGCTAAGGGAAACGTGCTAAGGTAAAAACATAGAGGTATATATACTAAGTATGCTCACCAAGACATCACATCTCGTGCCTACGTATCCTGATTATGATGGAATCAAAGCAACCGAAGTTCTCCTACTAGGGATGGGGAACTCTTGATTATGGTCAAAGCTCCAAGGGGAAGTAAGTATTCATAACCATGATACTTACACAAAGTTAACCAACTCTCTAAGTTTAAGTTGAAAATCCTAACTAGGGCTGACTTTAATAAAAGTCAAAAGGGGAAGTGAGTACTCATAACCATGATACTCACATAGATTTTACCAACTCTTACTTAAATATAAGTTGCAAAACCAATTGCTTTTAACCAGACCAAAAGGAGACAGATAACATGTAGTTGTTAGTGGTTAGAGGGCTCGACAAGATATCGCATCTTGTGCCTACATATCCTTACTAGGAAAGGAGAATCAAAGACACCGTAGTTCGGCCCACTAGGGATGAGGAACTCTTGATAACGATCAAAGTTCTAGAGGGGAAGTAAGTATTCATAACCATGATACTTACACGGAGTGCGATGACTCTAAGTCTAAACTAGGTTATAACAGGCAAGACTCTCATAAGGTATCGGAAGAAAGATGGATAAGTCTATCCTAAAAGAAGAATGACATATTAGTCAACAAATGTTCCCTTCCTTTGGAAACTGGGGAAGACACCCACTTGTAACAACAAGCATTGACAGAGGAACTCAAAGGCAAATGATAACAATCAAATGCACAAATAGCAACATAAGCATATTAGTTCTAAAACAAAATGAACAGCTCATGATATAAACAAGTAACAAAGATCAAGTACCATGATATTTCAAAAGTTGGTAACAAACAAATGAAACACAAACATGCAAAGAACAAACCCTAACTTGACACACCAATCAAAAATAATAAAATAGACAAATAAAATCAAACTAGAGACTCAAACTCAAGTCCATGCCCTCAAGAATATACGTGCACACTCTTATCAAAAGATTGGCACAAAAACCCCATAAAAACTAACTAACAAGCTCATAACACCAAAATGATAGAGGTTTAACGAAATTCCACTAAAAGCCCTCAAGACAAACACATCAAAACTCAACAAAAATGCTCCAACATCTCATATTCATATATTAAAGGTTGACAAAAAAAAGCAGCTCAAGAAAACATATGGAAGGCATCCAAACAAAAACCTAAATATGAAGGTATTTTAGTAAACTCACTACACAAAATAAGTTAAATAAAATATAAATATAATTAATAAAAATAAAATAAAAATATTAACAATGAGTTAAGACAAAATGTGTTTTAAAAATATTTTCTTGTGATTTTTGAATGTTTAGAAAATAGTAAATAAGAACAAAAACTAATAATAAAAGAAGATAGAAAAATAAAAAGGGAAAAAGGCAAAAGGGGATGCACCTAGTAAAGATTCTAAAAAAAAACTAAATGGGCCTTCGCATTGGGTGGAGAAAGTAAAAATAACTAAGCCCAAGTCAAAATAGAGCACACTGATCTAATAGTAAGAGTCCGAAGAGACTCCATCATGCACCTTAAACACACGATCGTTAGATCATACGATATGACCCAATCAACTAATCTGCGGTCTGGATAGAAGGTTCACGATAAACTACAGTACGTGTTACGCATGGGAACAAACAATTCTTCTTAAAAACAAAACAAAAGGCTACGCCTAAAGAAATAGAGCCACGTGAAAACTAACAGCATTAAAAGTCTGCCACCTACTCATTAATGCTCATAACCCAAGAAACAAAAGATCAAAAGGCTTTGCTAAGTTGATAAACGTCAAATACTACAGATTTCTTTCCTGATGCATGCTTCCTCTTTTCGTCATTCTTAAAAAAACCTATGCAAAAAAAAACTACTGCCGGAGATGACATAACCCGCCGGAGATGAGAGCTCCGGGCGGAAACCGCCGTCTTCTCCAGCAAAGGTCTCTCATTTCACCTCGAACCCAAAGCAGACCCTGCATCAAGTTCTCGCCTGAACACAAATCCTCTTCTGATTTTACCCAAAAAAACTAGTAAATCACACAAATCTAACTATTCCTCTTATGAAACCCTAACCCCAAACACCTCAAGAAGAAAAGAACCATATCCTGAAAAGCTTTCTATGGCCGAAAAGCAACAAGGTGGAGCAAAACGCAATAGAAGGAAGATTCAGAATGCGAAGAACTTACCCTCGAAGTTCCCACACGCCGGTATATTCTGTAACTTCTTCTTCTTATTTCGTGTTCCTTTCACTGCCTCATTGTCATTGATTTCTCTGTTCAAAAGAAATGACTCTTTTCTGTTGTTTTTGTATATTGTTGCGTTATTCTTTTAGTGAGTCTTATTTTTTTTTTTGTGAACCCTCCTCCTCCTTTCAGACCAAAGAATCCTCTTTTTAAAACAAAAACTTTGACTCTGAATCCTCTATTTTGAATATTGATACTCTGTACTTCTGCTATCTCATTTTGTCTTTTTTCCAAAATTATGTTTAAGGTTTTCCTGCTAATATCTGATACCCTGCAACTTACTTATGCTGTGAATTTTTGAAAATTATCATGTACTGTCTATTTTCTCTGCTCTGAAATTTTTGTATTTGCTATGAAACTCTCTGTTGTTGTGAAAGAAGACTTGATTTGATTTTGTCAAAAGGGATTTTCTGTTTTGAATTTTCTGCTATTTTGAATATTGATGTATGTGTGAGGTGTGAGTGTTTTGAGTGATTTATACTAATGGTCAAAACTGAGGCTTAGATTTCAAACTGTAGCCATGAATTTGTGATGTAGTCTTTTTTTTTTAAACTTGGCTCAATGGTTTAGGATGGATTTGATTTGGCATGGAAGTTGTGGATTGAAATGATGACATTGAAATTAGACGTTGAATTTGTGTGATTAAATTGACATGGTTTGTTATTAGTGTTTGAAGTATTTTGTTTATGATTTATGTAGGTTACCACACAAAGCTTAGAGAAACCCAGGGTGAAGATAGCGATGAAGTACACGAGAAAGGCGTGAATATGTTGGGGAAGTATCGTGACAAATTTTGAGACAACATGTGACGAAAGAAATGTAGCTTGAATGTAACAAAAATGTACAAGTTGTAACAAAGGTTTTGATTGTAATAAACTTCAAATTGTATCAAAACATGTAGTTTGGATTAACTTTGTGTAAACTTTGAATCATTATCCAAGAATAAAGTGGTATTTGGCCAAAACAAAAGAAAGATTACAATCCGGGTTTGGGATTGTAATCTTTGATATATATCTTAAATTTATGAAGACATTGAATTTGAAATGAAATTTGAGGCTTTAAGTTGACACTTCAAAACTTGATCATGGAGTTGACACTTCAAAACTTGATCATGGAATTGGTGATTTTGGGTTATGAAATTGTCTAGAATGGACTTGAATATAAAATAACAAGTGGATTTTGGGTTATGAAATTGTCTAGAATTGCCTCAAACTTTATTCAAATTGATTGCAAGCGTCAAGCAATGTTTGGATTCTAAATTAGTTTGTGACAAACTTAGATTTAGCTTTCAAATTTCAAGACATGATTGAATTAGAAAATCGGTTTGTGACAAACTTAGATTTAGTTTGCAAATTTCAAGTCATATTTTGGAGGCAACTCCTAAGCCCATTTTTCACATAATATCTCAGGATGTCCGCTTATACTTCAAGTTTCGCCAATAAGGTTTTAGGCTGTGTAGGAGGCACTTGGTCCTCATATGGGTTACGTATGAGAATATTAAAATGTGTTTCAAAGACATTTTCCAAGAGGAGTTTTATCATTTTCAAAGCATAGCAAGTTCATAAAGCCACAAGCCTTGCGCCTAATACTAAATGGTGCTACCTACGGGGTGGCTGAGAAGTCAAATTAATAACAAAACCTGTTAATAGCAATATGTCATATCTCAAAACCAACAAAAAATGGATTTGTGGTAAGCTGTTATGAGATTCAAAGGTTAAAACTCAAATAACTCGCGGGCTTTTTGCGGTAAGATTGTTCAATGCTGGGTCCACTCAAAACAAATTTTAAAAATTTATTGCGAAAAGGAATTCTACTAAGTGATGAAATAGTTCACACCAGAGTTTAAAGCCAAGGAATCAAGGTATTACATTAAATTTGGATATTACAAGATACATTGTTTAGTATCACAAGTTTATAATGACTAGAAAGAAACAACTGAATCCATGAAACAAGGTTTTTCACGCCAATTTCCTTTTCTTCAAAGCACCCCAAAGTCAAAAAGGTATCGATCCTTCATGCCTCGAAGGTTCCTCTGCAAGCCGCATCCTCTTCCCTCCTTGAAACAACACATAACAAGCATAAGTTAAATAAATGAAACGAGCCGCAATCAATACGAAGGCAAGAAACTACAAAGAATCAAACCTGACAAAAGACTTTCTGCATCTAAAACTCTGAATGTTGATCATGAGGCGGATAAGTCTGAAAATACCATTGACAGAAAAAGGAAGTCACATATTAAACATTAGGCAGATGCACTTGTATGGAAAAATCTACATCATGACCATCAATACAAAAGGCCGAAAAATACAGACGGATGGAATTCAATTAAAGAGCCTAAACTACAAACTACAGCCCGTCGCAGAGTGGGGGATCGCCTTCATTCTTCCTTCAATACTCTTCTACTCAACACGCATTTTCACCTTCAATCATTTCCCGTAGAGCTTCATCAGTCTTCAACCGCTGTTTTTGCACCGTACCAAAACCGTCTCAGAATTACGCCAATTCTTCAACATCTTCTTCGATTCATTGACATCTCCTTTCATCCTTACAAGCCTATATTATTCTCCGGTTCTACTGACGGCGAACTCCGAATTTGGGATACATTTCAACGCCAAACAGTTTCATCAGCATGGTTACACAGTGCCGCACATGAGATTATTGTTGTTGCCAGTAGTTCTTCACTCGGAACCAATAAATTTGTGAGCCAGGGTAGGGATGGAACTGTGAAAGTTTGGGATTTTGATGATGCTGCTTTGTCCAGGATTCCATCCGTTACAATCAAGACAAATAGTTGCCACTTTTGTAAGTTTTCCCTGGTTAAGAATCATTCTACTTGGTTAAAAGAATGGGAGGCATCAAAAGATTGCCTTGAAACAGAAGAGGCTCATACTAATCAAAGTTCTTCTGAAAGCTCTGAAGGGCTACCATATGTGGCTTTGTCAGGGGAGAACTCTTATGAGGTTGAAATTTGGGATCTTAAGTCAGCTGAGAGATTTGCACGAATCCTTTCAAATATCGGTAGTAAGGCTTAAAGTGTTAGCAGTAAAGGGATATGCATGGCACTTCAATTGTTTGTACCATCTGATTCACAAGGATTTTTAAATGTCATAGATAGATATGAAGATGGTTCAATGCTTTGGTGGGATGTACGGAATCCTGGATCTCCAATAAGTTCTGTGAAATTCTGAGCCGATTCTGAGCATCTGTATTGACGGGTCTTGCAAAGGCGGTATCTTGGGAGCTGCAGATGAGAGGATTGTGATGTATAGCCTGGATCATGCTTCGGGTACAGTAACAACAGTCTTCATTGCAACCCGGAAATAAATCGGCTTGCAGCAGCTTCTTCTTAACAATCATCAGAGGAGTAGTCAGATCAGTCACCATAGAAATATAAGAACTATCATCAACAACATTAACAGTCTTCTCATGCTTAGGCATAGGAGCAGTAATCACATTAGGAGTCTCAGGAGGGTCAAACTCAACTTCTCCAGCATCAATCATATCCTGAATCTTATTCTTCAACGCCCAACAGTTATTAGTATCATGCCTGGGGCAGTTCGAGTGATATGCACACCTTACATTGGGATTGTAACGAGGAGAGGAAGTATTGAGGTTAGTAGGAGGATCCCTCACAGTAATCAGCTCCCTTTTCAGCATGTGTTGCAATGCCTGAGCCAATGACATGCTGAGCTTTGTAAACACTCTATTGGGTGCACCTTGCTTAGGCTGATTATTCGGTTGCTGATTCTGTTGTGTAGGTGCAGGGTTGGAGATCAGAACTGCCCCCACAAATTGATTCCGTCTATTCTTATTACGACCCTGTTGACCATAAACAACATTAGATTCTTTTTTCCCACCAGAAGTCTTCTTAGCAGTACTTGAAGAGGCATTTATCTATATCTTACCACTTCGTATACCATTTTCCACACGTTCTCCAGTCATTATCAACTCGGTGAAACCAAATGACGAGCTTCCAATCAGATGACTATAAAAAGGACCAGTCAGCGTACTCATAAACATATCAACCAATTCTCTGTCAGTCAAGGGAGGTTGAACTCTGCTTGCAAGATCTCTCCATTTCTGTGCATACTCCTTGAAACTTTCTTTGGAACCCATGGACATGCTCTGAAGTTGAATGCGATTTGGCGCCAAATCAGAATTATATTGATACTGCCTATAGAAAGCTTCAGCAAGATCACTCCAGGTTCGGACGTTAATGCTCTCATGTTGGTAATACCACTCCAGTTGGGCTCTTGTTAAGCTTTCCTGGAAGAAATGAATCCATAGCTTCTTATCAGCAGTATGGGGTTGGATTCTTCAGACATAAGACCTCAAATGTAGCTTTGGGCATGAGACACCATCATATATCCCAAAAACTGGAAGTTTGAGCCCAGTAGGAATGACAACTTCAGGAATCAAACTCAAATCTTCAAAGTCAAAACCAGACTTCTTCTGCAGATCCATAGCATTCACTCGGTCTTCCAGCAGCTTAATCTTCTCACTGTCAGTAAGATCATGATAATAATTTTCCTCACGATCAGAATCACTAATAGCATCATGCAGACTGTCTTCTTTCTTCACCGAGTATTCCTCTTCAGAATTCTCACTTTCATCATCAATCTTGGCTGGACCCTTGAACCTCCTACCCAGGTTGATAAGGCCAACTGATTTCTTGGTCTTCTTCTTTTCCTTCTTGAGCAGAAGTGCCTTCAATTCTTCTTGTCCCTTGGTCAAGTTCAAGATTATCTCTTGAAACTGAGCATGCTGAGCTTGAAGTTCTTGGATAGTTTGATCGGGAGCCATTTCTGCTGAAATAAACAGCGAGAAGATGAGAAACCTGTAACGGAAACATGTTATGCAATGATATGGTATGAAGATGCATACGCAATGTTTTCAAAGACCGCAGGATTTAAATTTGTTGAAAACAGGCAGAAATAAAAATTTTATTAGTAAACATAAAATAGTATTGCCCCTTGGGCTTACAGATGAAGGAACATAGAAATTATAAAGGAAATAAAGCATATGAGATTCAAGTCTCCCATAGACGTTTTCTCTTTGGGTTGAGATAGGTATTGAGATTCCGCTCCTCGTGAAGTTGCTTTGTTAGCTCCAACACCTTGTCTTTGTAAGCTTGAAACTGAGTCTCAAAGGTATTTCTTTCCTCCTTCAGTTGAATCCAAGACTTCTGCAACTCTTTCAGATCTGTAGGCATGTCCGGATGAAGAATAGTATAAGAAACATCTCCTTCAGCAACAGGCTCCACGGTTATTGGTAGGACAGCAAGGTATGGCATCATAAGAGTCTGAGCACGAGACCACACCCACTTGAGATAAGGTTCCATAGGAATGGAGTGCTTTGGTTCCAAAGTATTGCTGTTGATCTTATTCACCATGCTCCAAGCTCGTATAAACCTTTGATGGTAATCTTGAAGATCGTTGTCATAATCAAACACAATACCCTGAGTAAGCATGTCATGAGGACCATTACTCCGAGCGTAACCAAACTGGCGAAGTGATAGAGAAGGATTATAGGTAATGCCTCCTCTTATGCCAAGGAGTGGCACATTAGGGAATTCTCCGCAACGGTCAATGATAGTGACATTCTCCATAGATCTAGAACACCAATAAATGTCTGAATGAGAAAGTGACATTATTCTTTTAGACCACCTCCAACCTTGCACATTCTTCATCACAGATCGAGGAAGGTGTGAAATAAACTACCTTGATAGTAGAGGTATGCAACACATCAGAGTTCCTTTCACCTTCGTAGTACGAGTATGAAGAGAGTGTAAGATATCTCCAAGCAAAATAGGCACCAGATTGTGAGTCAGAAATATGTTGATGGCGTGTACATCTATGAACTGGTCTGGATTAGGGAACAACACTAAATCATAAATTAATAAGGCTAAGATCTCCTCAAAGGCATCATAACTCATAGCATCCAGGAATATCTGGGCTTTCTCCATCAATACCTTAGCAAGAATACCCTTAGTTCCACTTCTCGTTTCCAATACAATGTCTGACTTCCTTAGATATAGGGCTGCAACAATGACTTCAGGTTTAGGCTCTTTCCCTAAGCATGTGAAAGGTTTCTGATCAAGGATAGGCACACGAAGTAATTTGGAGAATTCTTCCATTGTGGGCACCAGTTGATAATCGGTAAATATGAAGCAGTGATGTTTAGGATCAAAGAACTGGAACAAAACACTCATCATATCTTCATCAAACCCTGAAGTAACCAAGTCAAGTAGGTGACCATGCGTCTTGATGAATTGAGAGCTTCCAGAAACTTTAGAGACCAATTCCTTAAGCTTGGGAGGTATCCTTACAAAGTTGACTCGGATAGTGTTCCTACGAGCGGAAGCCATAACCTGCAACAAAGAATAAAGATAAATCCTTTGGCCCTTGAAATGGTTAGTGAGAATGCTATGCTTATGATGTCATAATGTTATGATGTTATGATGTTATGTCCAAACACGAACATGTGGCACACACAAGCAATTCACACAACAACCCTAGGTTTAGAGGCTTGCATGAGGTTTAAAGGTAGGTACCCTCCCACTGAAGTTTAGTTGGTTCATCCTGTCCTAGAAATAGTAACCGGGTTCTACGGGATCTCAATATCATTGATTCTTCTCAAAGGTTGTTGTTCAGTAGGCAACTAACTTGCCAACCAAAACTCCCTTAGATTAGAATCTCAATGAGTGTAGTATCGAGTATCAACCAACTTCAGTCTTCACCAAAGCCGGTTATCTCACTACTTTCTAAAGGCCAAGATGGGTCAATTAGGGTTCTAAAATTTAGTTAGTGTTAATGACAACGTATGGCAGCCTCATATTATTCTCAACTGACTTAAGGAACATAAGTACCCACCAAGAAGTCACACTAACTATAGCTACCAGATCAACCATATCAGTATACGCCATACAGTTTCCTTGGTCTATTGCTACTTACCTAAGGTACACTAGATCCGGGTTAGGATCTTTCACACAAAAGCCCAACAAGTAAGTAAAGCAAGCAAGACAAACAAATAAGTGATCTAATTCCTAAGGAAACTCTTCTTTTACCAAGTACTCCCCAGCAGAGTCATCAGTTCTGTAACACGGTATGAGAACTGACTTGGTGTTTTTGTTTGACAAAAACATGTGCGGATAGCAAGAGTCGCCATCGACTTTTATTTTATCCAATAGGAAAGGCTATAAAAGAACATGAAAGGCCTTTTTGAAAAGATTTTGAGTTCGGGGGGTAGGTTATATAAAGTGAAGGTGTTAGCATCCTTTATATCCATGGTTATCCATGGGTTCTTAGTTACTTAGCTCACTTGTTTGTTTGAAAAGTAATGTGAAATGTATGTTTAGAAAAGATTTTCAGAAGTTCTTTGTAGTGATCCTCGTATGGATGTATACAAAGCCTTGAGTTTGGAAATATTTTGAAAGTGGGGTGTAAAGAATATTTTTTTTTAAAAGTGAGCAAGTATTTAAGTACTACCTACCCTAAGTTTGTAAGGTCTTTCTTATTATTTATTTCCTTTAAGGGTAAGACTGTCCTTACTATTAGTGAGTAAGTAGTCTTTACCTTGGATGTTAAGGGACGGGCGTAGGGTCATCGTATAGTCAAAGAAGGCAACATGTAAGGGTGTCTTAGTAATTCGAAGGGACTATCATCATTTTTGTAGGGTCATCGAGGGACAAGATCATTTATCCCGTAGGCAACTTCGAAGGTACTATGATCCTTTTAACTTTAAAGGGGCTTGATGATTTATCTGTTTGCAAGGACATCACCTAAGACACACCTACGTTCGAGGGACTTGACCATATTAAGGCAACTAAGAGGGGTAACTCTAGGAGGTGTAGATGGCGATCGTAGAACGATCAACTTACATGTGTGAGTGATTATTTTCAGATATTTCTTTTATTATTGATTCTCTAAGTCCAATTTATTCAATTAGATCTTTTCACGCCCTAGATTACTAACCAAACAATTAAATATTTAAGGAAATAATAAAAAAAACAAGAAATAAAGTCCTAAACTATTACACGGCTTCGGGGCAATTACAGAATAATCGGTGCGAAAAAATAAATTACATAAGGAAAATCCTATACAATCCTCTAAATAATATAAATAAAGCAATGAAAATAAATTAAATTAGGAAATTAATTGTTTTAAAAAAAAGATCAAGTTTAGAAAATGAGGGTCTAATTAGGGTTAGTGAAAAATTAGGTTTTTTAAATTAATCTAAACCTAGTTATATTCATTTACAATTTTAATTAATAAATTAAAAAAAAGTTATGTGAGAGAAAAAAAAATATAAAATTATATTATAAAATTTATTTTAAGAAAAATAATTAGTGAGCAGTTAGTAAAGATTAATGGTTAATTAAATTAATAATAATATTTTAATAATAATAACAATAAAACATTAAAAAAAAAAAAAGGAAGAAGTTCACTAAAAATAAATGGGGGAAGACCTGAAAATGTTCGTACGAAGAGTTTCGACTCTTGAAAAGCTTATGCCTTAACCATGACACTTCTTGAAACCTGCATCATATCTTGCAAACAAATAATCAAAATAAACCTAAACATGATTATGAAGATCATTATGAACAGAAAATATGATAAAGTGCAATGAAATCAAAGATTAGAAAGAAAAAAGAAGAAGAATGAGAAGCGGCATGTTCATGGGATACACTTCGTGAGGTCTCAACCTTCAAGTCTTTGTGGGATAAGTTCCTAGGATCTTGAGGAATGTGAATGGACTTGTAGAGCTGATTGACTCTTATTGCAAAGCTGTTTTAAGATTTTTCTAAGGTTCTTATGGCTTCCAATTTTTTTTCTCTCCCCCCTCTTTTCATTCTGACTTTGTTGTGTATATAAAGTAGTGTAAATTAGGGTAAACAATTGGGCCTTGGTTGGAGTTTTATGGGTTGCTTGAAGATGAAGGAGCCAATTATCATAATTGTAAAAAAAAAATCAAATTAAATCATACCATATTGGTCTTGAACGAATTTGGATGACTTCAATCACTTTGAATACCATATATTTGATCCCAAAATAAATCTTAAATTAAATCTTTGATTTTTTATAATTTATTTTAATTAAAAATGATTTTAAATGATAAAAATAAAAAATAATAAAAAATAAATGATAAAAATCAGAAAATATGGTCATTGGGTCGTGAATGACTTTATCTTCAAGTTTGGGTTGCAATTTTATGGGCCCATTTGGAAAGAAATGGAGTTATGACCCTTTTTACTTCATACACCCCTTACCAACTTTGACAATGCATAACTTCCTCAATTTTAATGTTATGGAGGTGTTCTAAGACTTTTTATAAATCTTAGGGTATCCTCTAATCAACCCTTTTGGTCCCATGTCCATATTTTTTTACCGTTTTCAAATTATGAGCTTTGGAAAAAGTTGACTTTTTGTTGACTTTCAAAAGGACCTATAATGTCTTGGCTCATATCTTTCAAATGAAGCATTTTTAGGCTTAGCTTGTGATACACAAAGTTGTAAAGAATTAAACTTCCTTCAAAATGAGATTTGGATGGGAAATTTTTAATGAAACATGTGAAAGTTATGGCTGGTCAAAGTTCAATTGACTTTTCCTACACAAAACCCTAATTTAGCAACTTCCGATTCTTGATGATCTGAGGTTTCCCTGATGAATCATGATCAACCCTTAATCAAATGATGAATTTCACCTCGTAATCTTGATGTTGACCAAAAATCTTGAAGTTTGACTTTGAGTTGACCACAGTTGTCCTCAGTTGACTTTTTGACCAAGTTAACTGATTTTTAGGTATATGAGCATCTGACTGGCCAAACTTGCGAGGAAAGCTCTGAAACTTGACATGGGGATTCTTTGAAGTACGTGGGATGTTATGAAGTCCATTTTAAGTTTTAGAAGTCCATTTTGCTCGGGGAGACTCAAAACCCTAGTTCTAAGATCCACTGTTCAGGAGGAGGCTTTGATGAAACCTTCAATCCCTTTGACCAATTGCGAATCTTGTGACTATTAAGTAACCTCTTGGGACACATTGTCTTGAATATGGGAGGGTAAATTTTGGGGTACAACACTCTCCCTTCCATAGTTAGGAGTGAAAGTCATATGAATTTTCAGATACTCGGAGTTTTCTTCCAAGGTTGGAAGCAACTGAAAGTCTAGGAATGTGAAGCAATGGTACAGTGGATCATAAAAATTTATGAGGGGTTGCATATTTCTTCATCTACTTGTGTATCTAACAGAGATAACAAGTCCCCATACTTGGCTATAAAAGCAGCAGGATTCCTTACCAGGCTCTGTAAGATCCTTAGGTTGTCTAACCTCAGGCTCGGGAATGTAATCATGTTTCTTTGATCCATCAATATGTCTGCAAAAAAAAAAATATTTTTGAACTCCTTGAATGGTTAGAAAAAATGCAAAATGCAACGCCAAGACGCCAGGTGCAACTGGTTTTACAAAACTCAAAAGATAGTTAAAGCAAAACCCTTTTTTCATTTATGTTGAGAAAAGTTACAACTTTTGAAATATAACACAAGAAACGTGAGGCTACGTCAAAGGAGAAGACTAGGACCTATGGTTAGGAAGTCTAAAAAGAGTCATATCTGCGCTTCCTTTTCAATTTTTTCAACATAGTGTTCTCCATCACCAACTTGTCTACTATCCCTTTCCAAGCGCCAGAAGTTGGTGGGATATTCGAATACTCATGAGTACTCTGCGTAAGTTTGACGCTAGAGCAAAATAAATTATCCTTTGTCATATCTCCACCAGTCATGTGTCTTTTGAGCCACCCAATCAACTCATCTTTGCCTTGCAGATCTCTCTGCAATTTTGTCGTCTCAGCATGAAGAGTATGGTACTTGCCTTCCCAAGTGTCTCTCTCAAGCTTTGTTCTTTCAAGAACCTCTTGGTATTCTTCCATATTTTCAATGGGAATGGCAGAATATGACGCGATGATAATTTGTGTGTTCTTCTCAAGAAGGTAAGGCATCTTGAGATCACGAGCTCTAGATTGGACCCACTAACTGAATGGCTCAAGAGCTACACAGTTTCTCTTTCCAAGGTCAGCATTGGTTTTTCTCTGCATGTTCTTTCAAGCATCAATGTGTTATTTCTTAAACTTTCCTCTGCTTCAGCGTTAAGGTAGAAGAAACCGAACAATAGGATGTTGTTAGGCTTATCCTTCATATGGAATCCGAATTGACGTCTAGCCAAGGCAAGATTGTAGTTGATCCCCCCTCGTACTCCAAGAGTGGAACATTTGGAAAATATCCATAGTTATCAATGTAGACTCCTTGATCATAGGTAGAATCGTACCAATGAATGTCTACTTGAGTTAGAGACATAATCCTTTGAGACCATCTCCAACCATTAGGATTTTCTTTGAAGGCATTTGTACTTGGTAGATGATTGATAAACCATTTGTATAACAAGGGTGCATAGCAGCTAATAGTTCATTTACCTTGAAGAGCCTTGTGATGAATGGAATGATAGGCGTCATCTAACAAGGTGGGTATCGGGTTACCATTCAAGAATATGGTGATGGCAGTTGAATTGATGAATTCTTCTACCTCTAGGAACAACACCAAGCCATATATTAATAGAGCCAAAACTGCTTCGAATGCATCCATACTACCTTCCTTGGTAAGGTAAGTAGCCTTCTTCAATAAGTAAGCAGAGTGAAAACCGTTGACCCCATCCTTTGAAGTATGATCGGCTTTGACCTCAGATACTTCTAGATGGAGTGTGTCAACAATCTCCTTCGGCGAGGGTAGCTTCTCCAAACCACTGAAGGGCTTCTTATCCTTCACAGGAATTCCAATGAAGTAAGAATACTCTTCTAATATTGGCATCAACTGATAATCTAGGAAGATAAAATAGTGGTACAGCGGATCATAGAATTGAACTAAGGTGTTGAGAACCTTTTCTTCCATTCTAGTTTTCACCATGCTCAAAGCTTCCCATATGTTTTCCCAAAGTATTTAGATATCATTGTTCCTAGCTTTCTCAACTCCATTGTATCATATTTCTTAAATTTATATTTCTTAGTGTTTCTTTTCCCAAAATCTATCATAACTAGGGTTTCGTAAAAAGAAAATGACTGAGTTTTACAAAACAAGCGCACCAAGATGAGGTGCTATGATGACATGACGATATGATGCACACACATGAAAATGCTAGCAAGCAAAGGTCCTAAGTTTGGATTACGAGAATGAAGCCAGGGTATACCCTCCCAAAGGACATGTACTAAGGTTTTCATTGTGCCTGTAGAACGGGTTCTATCAAGAGTTCTCAGAGTCATAGGTAAATCCCTCAGATATTATCAACCAACATGACTACTTACGTGGGTCAAAAATATTCTCGGGATAGAATCGTCTGAGTGTAGTATCGTGTAACAACTATTTCGGGACTACTCCCTCATAATCTCCGCACTACGTCCTAAAAAGGCCAAGTGAGGTTAGTGGGTAACTAAAGGTCCTCAGTTTCACAGAATTTCAGGTTGAAATAACCAATGAAATGCATGACTACTCATACACTATAAATCATCTCAAGGAGGTCTCAACTGAGTGTGGTTACATCATATGTTAAACATGTTAAGACTACTTCCAACAGTTAACTATTGATTATACCACATCCTATCATATATACACTCAAGTCCCGGTTAGGACTTATCTCACCACTCAATATATCACCCAAATGATCCAATGACAACAGAACAGTTATATATTTACAAATATACATGTATAGGCAAACATATAGAGATATAACACATAAACACACAAAGTGGGCTAAACCCTCAAACAATTGCATTATTGTTACACCCCAAAATTTGCCCCACACTTTTTGCTTTAGTTGGCTTTTGTTTCATTGCATTCATAGCATTAGCATCTGCATACCATAGTCCATGAACAGGGGATTGAGAGGTGTGTGCTTATCAAGAGAGGGCTATCAAAGGTCTAAGCCTATTCAAGGGGTTATATTCAGGTCATCAAGTGGTTTTAAATCAATGGTTACGGGTGGAGAACATTGTGAGAACTCATGGGAGACCTTGAGGTTCATTTTGAAGCTTATGTCATTCATTATATTAAGTGTGTGAAGCCACAGTCAAGATTGGTGCAATTAGGGTTTTCGCCTGGTCAACCCTAAGTCAACAGTTGAACTGAAGGAGATTAAGACTCAATTCCAAGTCTTTATGATCATGTGATGTTGTGTTGAGACACTCCAAAGGTTATTCCAAGATTATTTCATCAATATTCAAGACTGTGAGAAGTTGCTAGGCTAAGGTTGCTATGCTTGATAGTGTAAAATCCCCTGGTTTTAGTGCCTAACTTCAAGACCACATAATTCAAGATGAAAGCCTCATCTCATCTTGATATCCACATGATACTTTTATAGCATGTTCATACCTTTAATTTGAGTATTAGAAGTCACTCATTGGATTTCTAGAACTCAAGTTATGAGGCAGACAAGTTACAGGTCCTCAGATGAATGTGATTTTTATCGTCAAAAGTCAACCAACTTCCAGGACATTTTTGAGCTAGAAGGATGTTTCTACTCAATCCTTGGCCAACATGAATGTTGTTCCTCATGATCTTAGATTTCCAAATAGTACTAGAAGTCTTTCATCTGATCTGTAGAACTCAAGTTATGAGGGTTACAAGTCAGGGGTATTTTGGGAAACTTTGATTACAGGTCATAAAATTACAGGTCAAGTTCACCACTTTGCATAACTCAAATGGAATTTTTTCCAACATGAAATTTGCTTCAAATGGGGTCATTTGGACAACTAAACCTCAAGGTTTCAATGGGCTAGCTCATAGTTGAAGATTGGTGAAGGAGATTTTGTGAAAGGCATGTGAAAAGCCTAGTTTGTGATCTTGCAAAAATTAAATCAAATATGGTCATATTTGTGCTCATTTTGAAGGGAAAATATGTTTTAAGAACATTGGTGACAAAATCAATTGCATTTGAGGCATGGTTCATGGACTATTTCAAGCTTTCTTCATGTTTAAGCAACACTTTGGATTATGACCATTAAGATCCAAACAAGGAGGGATTTTGGGCCATTGATCTTTCTTACAATGCAAGCAATTGAAATGAATCAAAAATAAGGAAAATGGACATGGTTTCATGGATATTCATGGGCTTCCAACTTGGAAAAATCCAAAAAATCAATTTTACATTCAAGCCACATTTGGGCCTTCAATTCATTATAAACTTGTTCTATAAGTATTGTAGAGCAATTCCATAATTTTTTTGGATGGAATTGAGTGAGAAATAGAGATATAGCAATTGAAAAAGTGAGCTTCCAAGTCAAAAATAAGTTCTTCATTTTCCATCAATTCAAGTGTTCTCACTTATCCAAACATCTTCAACAACTATCATTGAGTGATTCCACACCATTTTCCAGAAGAATTCGTGTCCCATTGAAGCACTACAACTCCATTTTCAGAGGTATAAGGAATTCAAGATTACTCCTTATTTATCCATCTTTCTTGCACCATTTTTGCACCATTACAATCCCCTCAATGTAAATTTCGTTTCTGGTAATGTTTGGGGAAGTTTCATGAAGAAATTGTGTTCTTGATATTTCTTGAGGGAGTCACGGGTTTTGAGTTTGAGAAGGTTTCACTTAATTTCAATGGGATATTATTATTCCTCATGAAATTTGCCACAAGATTGGTTCAAGAAGCGTGCGTTTTCGTGGAGAAACGAGGGAGATACGGTGTAGAGAAGGACCGCCGGCGAGTTCACGGTCACCGTCCGCGGCTGCACTATTCGCGACTGGTTTTTTTTCCTTCCAAACATTCAAATGAAGAAGATAATGGACCACCATCGGATTAGAATGCAAGAGTGGACTTGGTATCTCCATCGTGTGAACACCAACGCGCCACCTCACCATAACTTAAGTGACTCAGCTGGACTTAAGTGAACTAGTATCCACACCCCCACGCATAGGCCCAGTCCAAGAATCAACTGAATGGTTTCGCTATTTGGCACACATATTTGTTTATTTTTCATTGATTTTCCTTTTTTCTTTACATTTTACTTGCTAGTTTTAATTTCATGAAAAATAGTAATCTTGCTCCTAAATTCTTGAGATTTTTACACCATAATATTTGACGTGATTAGAGATTTTAGGAATTGAGAAAACTGATTTTGGATTTATTTTCAATTTGTTTGATTTTTCTATTTTTAATAGTCATTAAAAATGTGAAATTGTACCATTCTTCTTGTGGATTTTTGTTGAGGTACCAAAAAAACAAATAAACTCCTAATCTTTTATGGGATTATTGTGCATAGGTTGAGGGATTTATGTGTATTTTTCTCTGGATTTTATTGTACCATTTTCATTGGTTTTGAGTGCCATTTTGTTCATGCTCTAGTTTGCCTTAGTTCTGGAGCACCCTTTATGTTTGCCCTCTGTTTAGGCACTTCCCTTTGGATTCTTTTCTTCCCCTTTGAACCTCTTGTTCCCCACACTTTGTAGGTGCTTGGAGAATTTATTTGGTATTTTTAGATGCATTTTACTATTTTTTCCTTATTTTGTTTTGAAAGTTGACTCATAATTTGACACTTTCACTTGTACACTTGTATTGTTCTGGCTCCAAAAGCCTTGTAATGCTTGTATGATGAATCTTATGGTGATTGTTTCATGTTATAGGCTGATTATAGGTCTTGTGGACCAATTTTTGGATCTTTATATTGTGTGTAGCATTCCCATTTTCCTTTATATTTCAATGCTGAAACTTTGTACTTGTAAATGTCATTACATGAGTACCTTTTGCGCATTTCTCTTGGTTCCTTACCATTTCCGTTTTGATATTCATTTGTGGATTAGGTTGTATGATTATAATATGCCACCCTCTTTCCAATGACCTTGGTGTGTCATTTAAGGAAGTTTTAGGTCCCTCCTTTGGAGGTCTCTAAGGCATGCCTAAAGTGGTGAATCCTTGAGGACCTCTTTTGTATGTTTTGTGACTTGCTTTTTGTTGCATTTCTTCTCCTCCTCTCTTTGCATTTATTCATACTTTGGCTTGAGGTTGATATGAGCTTGTTGAGGCTCCTGCCCCACACATATTTCCTCCCTCACTTGCATTGCATCCTTACCTTCCATGTTTGCATTCTTATAATTGTTTTCTTCTTCTTCTTTTGTCTTCCTTCCCTTAGGATTTCCATTCCTTCTTGTGCAAGTTGGAATGTGATAGACATTAGGGTCCTAACCATGCATGATAACATTAGGTAGTTCCCTCCTAACCTCAACCATAGGATGAACTTTGCATGACAACTTTAGGATTGGATTAGTTCCCCTTTAGTGCGTCCTTTCTCTTCTCATCTTCAAACATTCTTAAAACACTTAATAAAGGATAACACGTGTTGTACGCTACGAGCCTTAAGCACTTGAGAAAGGGTTGTTGGAGAGTTTCTTTTCAACAGCTTGGGTGTTCAGTATGGTACCTTTTGGGTGACATGCGACGCATTCACTCTTAAGTCCAAGTCTTTAGTGCAACATGAGTTACAAACAAAACTCAAAACACTTTTTCTTTAAAAGACTTCAAAAATAAACATCCAAATTCTTTTTGTCCTCTGGGACCTTTAATCCTTGGAAACCATTTTCATAAGGAGAGTTTTGTTAACTCTCGGTTCTACCGCAAACGGTAAACGCCTAAGTCTCCAAAGGTCGAGCTGCATACACCAAACTGCTAGAACCGTCTGTTAACTCTACTCGGGTAAAACATTTTGAACCAAACCTGTGGTCTTGTTGTCCCGAACTACGTTTGCTCTGATCTTTCGCACTGTGTGAAATTACATAGGCACGAGATGCGATATCTCGGCGATCAACCTTCCCCCGTAACCCGTAGTTAGGCAAACTACGTTGACTCTGATTTCTCGTTCCAGGCGGGAATACGTAGGCATAAAACTGTTGTGTTCTGCCGAGTCATTTTCTTTTCTCTTTAGACCAGACTTTGAGCATAGATAGATAAACCAACCCGTCAGGCAAACACAACAAGCGTGGATCCCATCGAGTACGATGGATGTGAGGGGTGTTAATACCTTCCCCTTGCGTAACCGACTCCCGAACCCAAACATGGTTGCGATGACCTTGTCTTATACCTTTTCGTCAGGTTTTTTCCAATCGTTTCCTTTCCCTTTCTATGGGATAAATAACGAGAGGTGGCGACTTTCCTGTTTTGCCGACACCTTATTTTCGCAGTAGCGACAGTTATCCCCAGTGAAGTCGCCATTTCTGTTACGGCGAGAATTAGATGTCAAGCTATTGATTAACTTGAATCTTAATTCATTAAAATTCACCACTGAGATTTAATTTATCCAAAGGAAAGGTTAAAGAAAGAAAAACATTTTGCATGATGTAACAACAATGCTAAAGATTCGGGGATCGGGGTTGGTTATGCCTAGGGTAGGTATTTCACATTCTAGACATCTATAGTACTCTACAAGAACCTTTTGTGTGTATGTATGCTAAGTTATCTAAGTTGTTTGCTAAGGTTATGGATCAAAGATATGGTAAAGGTCTAGGTAAAGACCTAAGGGTAATTCTAAATTTTCTCGCAAAGATATCCCATCTTATGCCTACGTATCTTGACTAGGATGGAATCAGAGCAACTGTAGTTCTCCTCATTAGGGTCAAGGAATACTTCATTATGGTCAAGACTCCAAGAGGAACAAACATAAAAATGTTTGTGTAGAGTTTAAAAAAACTCTCTAGATCTAAGTTGAACACTCGAAGGGATTGACTTTGACAAAAGCCAAGAGGGGAGTAAGTAATCATGACAATGATCCTTACATAGAGTTGACAAACTCTATCTTAAAGTTCTAATTAAATGATACTCCTAACAAGGGGTAGGTCTTTTAGACTTAAAGCAAATTATAATGGATATAGGTTCTAACTTAACTAAGCTAAACAACCTAATGACTTAACCAAGTCAAAGGGAAGGGTAATGATCCATCTATGACAGTGAAGTCAATAGAGAGACTTTCCTTTGGAATAAGGGAACAACAGGGCAACTGGATAAGAACTAACAAGTTCCATCACTTGGGGAAACTTAAAAAAGTTAAAGCATACATAAGCATTCATTCAAACATGATGAAGATATAGAAGAGCATGGTAACAACCAAGAAAGTAATGCAAGCATGTGACAACATCAAGTAAAGAACAAGGTTACAACCAAGTATTTAAAAATGAAAGAATCAAATCAAATGATTACAACAAAAGGTGAACAAAGATGTTTAAGCATATAAAAGGTGATGGTGATAAAGGTTCTTGCAATACAAACATTTCAAGCATCAATCATAAGTCAAAGACATTACTTATCATGGTAAAGTTCAAAGATTATGAAGGTAACAACCAACAAAAGCAAACATGAAACATGTGTGATAACAACAAGTTCATCAATGGTAAACAAACAAAACTCGTTCGTAAAAGTTACAACTTGGCATATAAATAAAACAAAGATAAGTGTAACAACATTCAATCATTTTTAAGGCATATTGATGACAACCAATCATGGATAAACAAGAAGAGTGACAACAGTTCAAGCATGGATTCAAAACTTCACAAGGGGAAAGATGAACAAGATTCATGGTAACACCCAAGGTAAGAATGAAACCTAAACATGTTAGGGTTCTAACAAGACACATAAACAAGTAAGATGAGGTATAAGGATCATGTTCAAGAGGTTACAACATCAAGAAGCATACATGAATTCACAAAGGAGTTCCAAATCATACATTCACATTCATGCATTTAGAAAAGCAAGAATAAAACCATAAACATGTTATAGTTCTAACAAGACACATAAACAAGTAAGATGAGGTATAGGGAATATGATCAAGAGGTTACAACATCAAGAAACATACACAACTCAACAAAAAGTTTCAAGGCATGATTTTCATGTTCAAGCATTTACAAAGGTAAGAATAAGCATGGTAAAGCAAATGAATTTTTTTTCAAACATAGAAACATGTTAAACATCCAAAATGTATTCATACAATATAAATCATGCAAGAAAAATCAAGTACTAGGTCAAAGAAACTCATGAAAACAAGTTTTAAAAAACCCTAAAAAAAGGTCATGTCTTTCAAGTGAATCAAAGTGTTTCAAAAATGACAATTCTTTAGTTATTTCTTCACATATTTAAACTATACATATCAAAGAAAATTCTGCAAAAAGAATGGCATCAAAATGATAAAAATCAAGGAAGTTATGCACTTTGGAAAATAGGGTACCAAACTAGGCAAGGCAAGGAAACGTAGGCAGATTTGCAAGAGCAACCATAACTTGCTCAAAACTCAATGAAATTGAGTGAAACAAAAAAGGAAATTGTGTATTTTTTCACAAGGAACTCAATGATGGTGGTAGTTTTCAAAGATCATGCATTGAATTAAAAATTCAATAGCCATACCAAAAACAACATATTATGTGTAAGAACACCATGACAGTCCAAATACAAGTTTCCAGCAGCAAACCAATGATCAAACACAACATATAGAACATATAAAGGATTTTTACAAACACCATACCTCAAGAGAGGAGTTCATTCAACAGATAGCACATGATACATAGGACATATAAAAGAGGTTTACGACCATCAAACATCAATGCCTAAACAGAAACCAAGAGTTGCTTATGTAAATGAAGCCTAAGGCAAGCTAACAAGCAAGAACACATGGACAATTAAGAGGGTATAATTTCAATAGCAAACTAAGGTGCAAACATGACCTATAATACACATCAAACATGTTTAGCATCAATGTACCTCAATATTTAACATGGTTTCAAAAATGGCCAGTATGAGCATATACCTCTTGTAGCCTCTTCAAGCCAATACACAAAACAAGAATTCCATATGAGATGTGATGATCTAAACAGCCCCAAAATGCTTCAAATGAGATGTTCAAGTGATCCAAACTCCTTCCAGATGGTTGCCTTGACAGAATGGTGCTTTGTGTAAGAAAACTCCAAGAACTCCAAAGTGAAAGGAAAGGAAATGATGTTACAGAAGTGTGGTAATGATTCGGATAGTTCAAACAACCTATTTGGAAGGTGTTTGAAGTGTTAGAAAGGTTGAAAGAGGACTAGACAGAGTTGTAGCTCTAAAAGTGCAGAAAGTCAAAGTTTTGTGGATTGACAGTTGACTTTTTGAGTGAGAAGTTTTCTGGTAGAAGTGAGTGTTTGAACAACTTTAATACATAATATGTGATGTGTTTGAAGTGTTGGTGGAAGGTTTTGATGGTTATATGATATTTTGGAAAGGTTTATGCAAAGACAGATTTTGTGCCTTAAGGGAACAAGCTTCACAAGTTGCAAGAACAATGTGATCAGAGTAATGGGGAGATTTTGTTTGGTTTCTAGCTCAATCTAGTGTATTTTGGATATTAGGAGAGTGTTCTATTTATAGGCAAGCTTGAAAATCAAGTGGTATGTGCAGATTGGATCATCTTGCCAACTTTGCCCTTTTTGGAGGCAAAAGGAGCAAATCCACCTTAAGATCTTTCTTATGAGTTTAAGCCATCTCTCTATGAGTTTCATCATCATATATAGCCTTAAAATAATGGTCTTAAAGTGAAATGAAGAGTGTAGCTAATGTATTTGTTGACTTGTCACAGAACTTGCAAAATGTTTCTCTCCTTCCACTTGCATGATTAAACAATTCATTTAATCCAAAATCCGAGTTTTACTTGTGGCTATGCATTTTAATCCCCTTAATTAGGTCCTTAAGCATAAAATAATGAGTTAATCAAGTTTTTAGAAGTAGTTTGAATGGTTTATGCATCAAAATGTAAGTGCTGAACTTGGTTTTGTGGCATGAAAAATGCCCAACTTGCCTTCTTCTATTCTCCCTAACTACAAAGGTTAAGAAAATGATCTTATACTTTTTGAAAAGCCCCATACATGATCTACAACATTAATGTTTTACACAAGTTCAAATTCCAAAGGAAACTGTGTCATAAGTCCTCTTGAAGTGTGTTGCAAAAGTTGACTTATAAGTCAAGAAACACGAAAATTTTCGAAGTGTTGAAATTCTTCACAACTTGATGAGCTTATAACTCAAAATATATGCACTTTTGGGACTCAAAACCATATGAAACTTTTTTAGGGTTCCTCAAGAGCTTAAGAATAAGCTTTGAACCTTTCCATTTGGATGTGTGGTTAGGAAGTTATGGTCATTTCAAGTTGGCTTAAAATTAGGGTTTTTCATGAATCCTAGTTTCTTGATTTGCAAGTTATCCATCAATTCTTGATTTAATCTCCACCAAACTCACTAGTTAGGCACAAAAAGATGTTGGAAGACTTGCTTGCTTCAATTTGGGGTCAAAACCCTAAAAGTCAAAGAGTTGACTTTCCAGTCAGACAAACCAAACAGTTGAAATCTTCAGGATCGATCCTCAGTATTCTAGGTTCTTTGAGCATTTAACACTTCTTGAGGAGACTTTAATAAGTCATAGGAGTACCATGTATCATGATTTAAGCTTTGGAAACCTCTTTAGACTAAAAGTCAAACTTCAGTTGACTTTTTCCACTATAAACCTTAATCAGGGTCTTGCACTGCTCCTTTTCTTTTGGTAACAACCTCAAATATCACTTCTTCTTGGCAAGATATGAGCCTATTGATGATATTAATCCTTTATTTGTATAATATCAATCCAAACCTTGATTGATCAGCCCACAGGATTCTTGATTTTGATAGTGTGAAACCCTAATTCATCTGCATTTTGACAAAGATTAACTTGAAAAAGGTTAGTGTTAGATAACACATGCTTGATGCACCTAGAATGATAATAGAATCTAAGGGTCAAAATTTGGGGTATGACACTTCCATAATTGATACATTTCTCTTACTCCTTCATATATTGCATCTCATTTCCCCCTTTGGTGGGCACTATGTTTCCATCTCCCCATTACAATGTAATAGTCTAGTTCTTTTAATTTCTTATTTGTGCTTGATTGTTGTTTAAGAAAGATAAAATGAACTTAGGATTAGAACACATTTTAAATAAAAGGAGCAAACAAGGTTTGATCCAAGGTCAAGTCATTTTTCAAAACTCATTAACTAGGTTTACACCTTAGGGTTTCTCTCATTTCATACTCTTTTCTTATCTTTTCCATTAACCCCACATAAACTTTGTATGTATTCTACCTTTGTAAGACGATTGCTTCACACATCGCCATCAACCTACCTTTTTCTATTCACCATCCCTTCTTTTCAAAACCTTTTATCTATTTCTTTTGTCTCCTTGAGTCTAAAAAATTTGGTCTTGCATCAAGTGTATTTTCAAACTCTTTTCTTAATAAACTTGGATGGTTGTGTAGTGGTTAGGAGAAGGCCTTATCCTATCCCGAGTGCTTGACATTACTTTTAGGGTTCACTGTTATAAAGCATTTACCATTCAAAATTAAAACATCTTTAATAAGAGAATAAGGTTCTCTTTATATTGAAATAAAGAGAGAGGATTGAGTGAAGACTTCTTCCTCTCTGAGTATTAGGATACTCACTTTAGAGTGTGTGGTCTCGATACTCGTCTTTCAATATGAAGATGTGACAATATTCGCCACACCATTTTCATAATAAATCTTTTGAGATAAACAATTGGGTACTACCCGCAAAGGGGTTACTATCCGAGGACTTATTTCACCTTTAAAAATAACTTTTACAAATCAAATGTGACATCTTGCCTTGATGGTGAAAACTAATCTTTTAGAAAAGGACATATTACGTCCTTTCTATCACAAACAGATAATGCCTAAAACTCCATAAGCGAACTGCAGTACACCTAACTACTAGAATGCATACATTAGCATCATCCATTAAAAAACACCAACAACCCGTAGGCCGAACTACAAACGCTCTGATTCTTCACTTCTTTTAAGTGAAGATACGTAGGCACAAGGGCCACAATCCTTGGCGAGCACACTTCCATCTTTTTTATCCGTAGTCCTTTGAACTATGTTAATTCTGACTTTCTCATTCCTGTTGAGAATACGTAGGCATGGGACCCCGAGATCCTACCGAGTATTTTCCCCCTTTTCACCTTCTCTTTTCTATCTTACCTTGGTTTCCATCCCTTCTATATCCATTTAGAACACTCTTAGAAAGCAATATCCTTTAGCAATATCCTTACACATAGACAAGCAAACAGTTCCCATCGAGTACGATGGATGTGAAGGGTTCTAATACCTTCCCTTTGCATAACCAGCTTCCGAGCCCTTTCTCTTGGTTGCAAGACCATCTTATCCATTTCCTTCTTGGGGTTTTCTCGATGTTTTCCTTTTTCTTTTTGGGATAAATAAAAGTTTAATGGTGACTCTTCTGTCTTTCCACTTTCGCCTCTTCGTCGTTGCATTTTTTTAAGTAGCGTCACAATGAATAATGCAAATGATAATGATGATGTAGGTTGAATACATAACATGAGAGTAAATGCATTAAAAGATTAAGGAATTTGAACATTTCATCAAATAAATTACCAGCATCATCGTGCGACGCGTCAACCTATACAGGTTGTACGTTAATGAATACTCTATTAACACACTTAATGAAAATTTCTTAGGGTTTGCGTCGACCATAAGGTCGACCTGAGTAGACCCACTTTACAAACATGAAAAGTTTCAGTTTTGTGAGTCGACCGGAATCCTATGTAGGTCAACTCATACAGTTAAAAATAGCATAAATCATTAATTTGGTTCAATAAGCATCCAAAATGACATAAATGAACAACATACCCATTCTTCAAATATGCAAAGGGATGAAACATGCTTAATTATGGAATAAACATCAACAACAACACATAGTTTGATACATTACTTTACACGAACGAAGTGAGTGCGAGAGTTTACAAATAAGGAAAGATAGTACCTCAACTTCAATTGATAGCTAATGCCCTCACATATGGCTCTATACTTCTTCATTTGTTAGATAAAATGATGAACAAAGCATACACACACACACACACACACACACACACACACACACACACACACACACACACATATATATATATATATATATATATATATATATATATATATATATATATATATATATATATATATATATATTAAGCATGTGATAATGACTACCTAAACACGATCCGAGATGTCGAGAACACCGAGTTCCCTACGGATGTGAAAGAAAGACTCTGTAGCGAGTGGTTTTGTAAAGATATCTGCAAGTTGATTCTTAGTATCAACATGCTCAAATACCACATCACCCTTCTCCACATGATCCCTAAGGAAGTGATGGCGTATTTTGATATGCTTGGTGTGTGAATGTAAAACGGGGTTCTTAGTTAGGTTAATGGCACTAGTGTTATCACAAAATATCGAAACACGTTCAAGTTTTAGATTATAGTTGAGCAATTTTTTGCTTAAGCCAGAAGAGTTGAGCACAACAGCTACTGGCCGCAACTTATTCCGCTTCGGCTGTTGACAAAGCAACGGAAACTTTCTTTTTGTTATGCCAACTCACCAAAGAATTTGAAAACAGATGACATGTGCCACTTGTGCTTTTCTTATCTGATTTGTAACCAACAAAGTCAGAATCAAAAAATCCAACCAAGGAGAAATCATTACCCTTAGAATACCAAAGCCCATACTTTGGAGCACCATAGAGGTATCTAAGTATGCGCTTCACAACTTTTAAGTGAGATTCTTTGGGACATGATTGATACCTTGCACACATGCAAACAGTAAACATTATGTCAGGTCTACAAGCGGTAAGATAGAAGAGATATCCAATCATACCTCGATACCTTTTTACCTCTACATCCTTACCATTTTTGTCTCTGTTGAGATTTGCACACGTAGGCATCGGAGTGTCAATAGCCTTGGAGTTTTCCATGTCAAAATGCTTGAGAAGCTCAAGACAATATTTTGTATGGATCACAAATGTACCCTCTTTTAGTTATTTTATTTGCAATCTGAGGAAATAGTTGAGCTCCCCCATCATGCTCATCTCAAACTCTCCCTGCATTAATCTAGAAAACCCCCTCACCATATTCATGTAGTTGATCCAAAAATAATATCATCAACATCTATTTGTACAAAGATTAAGTGTTTTCCTTGACGTTTAATAAAAAGGATTGTGCCAAACTTTCCTCTTGAGTATCCTTGATCAAGAAGAAATTTTCTAAGACGTTCATACCAAGCCCTAGGGGCTTATTTAAGTCCATACAAATCTTGTTTTAATTTGTAGACATGATCAGGATACTCATGGGATTCAAACCCGGGAGGTTGGGCTATATAAACCTCTTCATTTATATATCCATTGAGGAATGCACTTTTTACATCCATTTGAAATAGTTTGAAATCTTTCGCACAAGCGAAAGCAAGAAGATGGCGTATAAGTTTCCTCATAGTCGATTCCTTTCTCTTGGTTATACCCATGCGCGACCACTCGCGCCTTATTGCGAGTAATGACTCTGTTTTTGTCTAGCTTATTCCTAAACACCCATCGGGTACCAATTACTCGATGATCCTACGGAGGAGGGTCAAGGTCCCAAACCTCATTTCTTTTAAACTAATTAAGTTCCTCTTGCATTGGTAGGAACCAATGTTCATCGAGTAATGCCTCTTTTTGGTTTTTATGCTCAACTTGAGAAACGGAAGCGAATTGATAACATAAATTACTTAGCTTAGATCGAGTTGTCACTCCCTTTTAGATATCACTGAGAATTATGTCGATGGGATGGTCTTTAGAAGACTTATATGCTAGAGGAAGACCATTTGTGTAGGTCGGATATACTTCCTCAATCCCCTCATGGGAGTATCTTTTTCCTCCTCAACTTTGACTGGGTCAGGTTGATCAATTCCTTTCTCAACATCTTTGAGTATGTCTTCAGAAGATACACCTGCACCATGAAATGAAATACCTTTTTCGACACTTTTCGGATAAGACTTGTCAAATGTGACATGAACAGACTCCTCAACTGTAAGTAGTCTCTTACTATATATTCTATAAGCTTTACTTGACTGAGAATATCCGAGAAAGATACCTTCATCTGCCTTGGAGTCAAATTTACCTAGACTCTCCTTTCCATTGTTTAACAGAAAACACTTACAACCAAAGACATGAAGGTGAGACACATTTGGCTTCCTCCCTTTTAAAAGTTCATACAGAGTCTTGTTAAGAATAGGACGGATGAGCACCCTATTCAAAACATAACAAGTCGTAGTAATGCCATCGACCCAAAAATATTTAGGAAGCCCACTTTCATTGATCATAGTTCTTCCTAACTCTTCCAAATTATTATCAATTCCGTGTCTACCACAATATTCTTCAAAAAGATTATTTTTCAAACCCATCTTCATGATCACTTCTAATTAATATGATGTTTGTGTTTAACTTGTTTTGAGAAAGTTTAGAAAAAATTTCAAAGGCGGAGAAAGTATCGCTCTTGCTAGCCAAGAAGATAGTCCAACAAAATCTAGAGAAATCATTGACTATAACAAAACCATAATAGTTACCACCTAGAATCTTAATTCTAGATGGTCCAAAGAAATCCATGTGAAGAAGTTTCAGAGGTCTCGTAGTTGACACAATGTTTTAAGATTTAAATGAGATCCTTGTTTGCTTCCTCATTTGGCATGCATCACATAAGTGATCCTTTGTAAACTTGATTTTGGGTAAGCCAATAACTAGGTCCTTAGAAATTATCTTGTTTAGTAATTCAAAATTGATATGCGCCAAATGTCTATGCCATAACCATGAGTCCTCACTCATAGTCATGAGACATTTGTCGCTGCTCAATAATACTTCACTCAAATCTAGCATAGACATTATTTACCCTCAAGCCATCAAAAACACCCTTCTTTTTATCATTATTTTTAATCATGCAACAATCTTTTGAAAAATATACTCTTTATCCCTTGTCATATAATTGACTAATGCTAATGAGATTATGTTTAAGGCCTTCAACTAGCAATTCATCAGAGATAGTAGTCGATGAGGAATTACCTACACTACCTTTTCCAAGTATTGATCCCTTGTTATTGTCTCCATATGTTACAAATCCCTTCTTCTTTGCCACAAAGTCAATGAAGAGATATATGTCTCCTGTCATATGTCTTGAGCATCCATTATCAAGAACTCATCTTCTCTCAATAGGCTCAAGACTTTGTACCTATAAAAACAATCAACGCATATAGGTACCCAATTATTTATTGGGTCCTTGGTTGTGAGTGAAATCTTGGTTGCATTTAGGAAACCATTGATAAATCCCTTTAGGAACTAAAAATCTCCTAAAGCGACACTTAGCAATGGTGTGACCCCTTTTGCAACAATACAAGCAAGTAAGGTTAACTTTTGTATCACTTTTGTTATCTTGATTTTTTACCACATGTGTATATTTTTGATAGGGATTAATCATACTTTTTCTAAAATGTGCTCTATCAATAGCAAAAGTGATTTTAGGTTCTAGAGCCTTGTCAAGTTTGGTCTTGAGAGTTATAAACTCCTTTTGCCAAATATAACAAGTATCACACCCAAAGTTTACCCATATATCTATTTCTTACTCATAATCCACCTTTTTTCCTTCCACTATGGATGTCTTCAGAGCCTCCAATTTCCTTTCGGAATCGAGGATCTTTTTCTCCAAATGAGCAAAAGATTTCTTGTTTGAGGCCAGCCTTTTAAAGGCTTCCTTGGCTTCATGGTGTAAGGTATCAAAGGCAGTTTGTAATTCAGAATGAGACAATCTAGTAGAGTTATCATATTTAGCATGTCGTACCTTTTTGTTTTTCTTCTTTTGATGAGCAGAGAGACAAAGGTTGACAGATTCTTCTTCGTCACTTGAACTATCATCCTCGGATGACTCGCTATCGCTTTACCAAGCGATGTAAGCTCTTCTAGGCTTAACTTGTTTCTTATGTGACCGATTACTTTCCTTTCCTTTGTCCTTTTTCATCAATGGATAATCCAGCTTGTAGTGTCCGACTTTTCCGCAACTGAAGCATGACCCTCTAACTCTACTCCCTTTATTGCCTTCATTCTTAGAAGACCTTGATTGTTTTCTGAAGCATGCTTCCTCTTTTCGTCATTCTTAAAAAAACCTATGCAAAAAAAAACTACTGCCGGAGATGACATAACCCGCCGGAGATGAGAGCTCCGGGCGGAAACCGCCGTCTTCTCCAGCAAAGGTCTCTCATTTCACCTCGAACCCAAAGCAGACCCCGCATCAAGTTCTCGCCTGAACACAAATCCTCTTCTGATTTTACCCAAAAAAACTAGTAAATCACACAAATCTAACTATTCCTCTTATGAAACCCTAACCCCAAACACCTCAAGAAGAAAAGAACCATATCCTGAAAAGCTTTCTATGGCCGAAAAGCAACAAGGTGGAGCAAAATGCAATAGAAGGAAGATTCAGAATGCGAAGAACTTACCCTCGAAGTTCCCACACGCCGGTATATTCTGTAACTTCTTCTTCTTATTTCGTGTTCCTTTCACTGCCTCATTGTCATTGATTTCTCTGTTCAAAAGAAATGACTCTTTTCTGTTGTTTTTGTATATTGTTGCGTTATTCTTTTAGTGAGTCTTATTTTTTTTTTGTGAACCCTCCTCCTCCTTTCAGACCAAAGAATCCTCTTTTTAAAACAAAAACTTTGACTCTGAATCCTCTATTTTGAATATTGATACTCTGTACTTCTGCTATCTCATTTTGTCTTTTTTCCAAAATTATGTTTAAGGTTTTCCTGCTAATATCTGATACCCTGCAACTTACTTATGCTGTGAATTTTTGAAAATTATCATGTACTGTCTATTTTCTCTGCTCTGAAATTTTTGTATTTGCTATGAAACTCTCTGTTGTTGTGAAAGAAGACTTGATTTGATTTTGTCAAAAGGGATTTTCTGTTTTGAATTTTCTGCTATTTTGAATATTGATGTATGTGTGAGGTGTGAGTGTTTTGAGTGATTTATACTAATGGTCAAAACTGAGGCTTAGATTTCAAACTGTAGCCATGAATTTGTGATGTAGTCTTTTTTTTTTAAAACTTGGCTCAATGGTTTAGGATGGATTTGATTTGGCATGGAAGTTGTGGATTGAAATGATGACATTGAAATTAGACGTTGAATTTGTGTGATTAAATTGACATGGTTTGTTATTAGTGTTTGAAGTATTTTGTTTATGATTTATGTAGGTTACCACACAAAGCTTAGAGAAACCCAGGGTGAAGATAGCGATGAAGTACACGAGAAAGGCGTGAATATGTTGGGGAAGTATCGTGACAAATTTTGAGACAACATGTGACGAAAGAAATGTAGCTTGAATGTAACAAAAATGTACAAGTTGTAACAAAGGTTTTGATTGTAATAAACTTCAAATTGTATCAAAACATGTAGTTTGGATTAACTTTGTGTAAACTTTGAATCATTATCCAAGAATAAAGTGGTATTTGGCCAAAACAAAAGAAAGATTACAATCCGGGTTTGGGATTGTAATCTTTGATATATATCTTAAATTTATGAAGACATTGAATTTGAAATGAAATTTGAGGCTTTAAGTTGACACTTCAAAACTTGATCATGGAGTTGACACTTCAAAACTTGATCATGGAATTGGTGATTTTGGGTTATGAAATTGTCTAGAATGGACTTGAATATAAAATAACAAGTGGATTTTGGGTTATGAAATTGTCTAGAATTGCCTCAAACTTTATTCAAATTGATTGCAAGCGTCAAGCAATGTTTGGATTCTAAATTAGTTTGTGACAAACTTAGATTTAGCTTTCAAATTTCAAGACATGATTGAATTAGAAAATCGGTTTGTGACAAACTTAGATTTAGTTTGCAAATTTCAAGTCATATTTTGGAGGCAACTCCTAAGCCCATTTTTCACATAATATCTCAGGATGTCCGCTTATACTTCAAGTTTCGCCAATAAGGTTTTAGGCTGTGTAGGAGGCACTTGGTCCTCATATGGGTTACGTATGAGAATATTAAAATGTGTTTCAAAGACATTTTCCAAGAGGAGTTTTATCATTTTCAAAGCATAGCAAGTTCATAAAGCCACAAGCCTTGCGCCCAATACTAAATGGTGCTACCTACGGGGTGGCTGAGAAGTCAAATTAATAACAAAACCTGTTAATAGCAATATGTCATATCTCAAAACCAACAAAAAATGGATTTGTGGTAAGCTGTTATGAGATTCAAAGGTTAAAACTCAAATAACTCGCGGGCTTTTTGCGGTAAGATTGTTCAATGCTGGGTCCACTCAAAACAAATTTTAAAAATTTATTGCGAAAAGGAATTCTACTAAGTGATGAAATAGTTCACACCAGAGTTTAAAGCCAAGGAATCAAGGTATTACATTAAATTTGGATATTACAAGATACATTGTTTAGTATCACAAGTTTATAATGACTAGAAAGAAACAACTGAATCCATGAAACAAGGTTTTTCACGCCAATTTCCTTTTCTTCAAAGCACCCCAAAGTCAAAAAGGTATCGATCCTTCATGCCTCGAAGGTTCCTCTGCAAGCCGCATCCTCTTCCCTCCTTGAAACAACACATAACAAGCATAAGTTAAATAAATGAAACGAGCCGCAATCAATACGAAGGCAAGAAACTACAAAGAATCAAACCTGACAAAAGACTTTCTGCATCCAAAACTCTGAATGTTGATCATGAGGCGGATAAGTCTGAAAATACCATTGACAGAAAAAGGAAGTCACATATTAAAGATTAGGCAGATGCACTTGTATGGAAAAATCTACATCATGACCATCAATACAAAAGGCCGAAAAATACAGACGGATGGAATTCAATTAAAGAGCCTAAACTACAAACTACAGCTCGTCGCAGAGTGGGGGATCGCCTTCATTCTTCCTTCAATACTCTTCTACTCAACACGCATTTTCACCTTCAATCATTTCCCGTAGAGCTTCATCAGTCTTCAACCGTTGTTTTTGCACCGTACCAAAACCGTCTCAGAATTACGCCAATTCTTCAACATCTTCTTCGATTCATTGACATCTCCTTTCATCCTTACAAGCCTATATTATTCTCCGGTTCTACTGACGGCGAACTCCGAATTTGGGATACATTTCAACGCCAAACAGTTTCATCAGCATGGTTACACAGTGCCGCACATGAGATTATTGTTGTTGCCAGTAGTTCTTCACTCGGAACCAATAAATTTGTGAGCCAGGGTAGGGATGGAACTGTGAAAGTTTGGGATTTTGATGATGCTGCTTTGTCCAGGATTCCATCCGTTACAATCAAGACAAATAGTTGCCACTTTTGTAAGTTTTCCCTGGTTAAGAATCATTCTACTTGGTTAAAAGAATGGGAGGCATCAAAAGATTGCCTTGAAACAGAAGAGGCTCATACTAATCAAAGTTCTTCTGAAAGCTCTGAAGGGCTACCATATGTGGCTTTGTCAGGGGAGAACTCTTATGAGGTTGAAATTTGGGATCTTAAGTCAGCTGAGAGATTTGCACGAATCCTTTCAAATATCGGTAGTAAGGCTTAAAGTGTTAGCAGTAAAGGGATATGCATGGCACTTCAATTGTTTGTACCATCTGATTCACAAGGATTTTTAAATGTCATAGATAGATATGAAGATGGTTCAATGCTTTGGTGGGATGTACGGAATCCTGGATCTCCAATAAGTTCTGTGAAATTCTGAGCCGATTCTGAGCATCTGTATTGACGGGTCTTGCAAAGGCGGTATCTCGGGAGCTGCAGATGAGAGGATTGTGATGTATAGCCTGGATCATGCTTCGGGTACAGTAACAACAGTCTTCAATTCAACCCGGAAATAAATCGGCTTGCAGCAGCTTCTTCTTAACAATCATCAGAGGAGTAGTCAGATCAGTCACCATAGAAATATAAGAACTATCATCAACAACATTAACAGTCTTCTCATGCTTAGGCATAGGAGCAGTAATCACATTAGGAGTCTCAGGAGGGTCAAACTCAACTTCTCCAGCATCAATCATATCCTGAATCTTATTCTTCAACGCCCAACAGTTATTAGTATCATGCCTGGGGCAGTTCGAGTGATATGCACACCTTACATTGGGATTGTAACGAGGAGAGGAAGTATTGAGGTTAGTAGGAGGATCCCTCACAGTAATCAGCTCCCTTTTCAGCATGTGTTGCAATGCCTGAGCCAATGACATGCTGAGCTTTGTAAACACTCTATTGGGTGCACCTTGCTTAGGCTGATTATTCGGTTGCTGATTCTGTTGTGTAGGTGCAGGGTTGGAGATCAGAACTGCCCCCACAAATTGATTCCGTCTATTCTTATTACGACCCTGTTGACCATAAACAACATTAGATTCTTTTTTCCCACCAGAAGTCTTCTTAGCAGTACTTGAAGAGGCATTTATCTATATCTTACCACTTCGTATACCATTTTCCACACGTTCTCCAGTCATTATCAACTCGGTGAAACCAAATGACGAGCTTCCAATCAGATGACTATAAAAAGGACCAGTCAGCGTACTCATAAACATATCAACCAATTCTCTGTCAGTCAAGGGAGGTTGAACTCTGCTTGCAAGATCTCTCCATTTCTGTGCATACTCCTTGAAACTTTCTTTGGAACCCATGGACATGCTCTGAAGTTGAATGCGATTTGGCGCCAAATCAGAATTATATTGATACTGCCTATAGAAAGCTTCAGCAAGATCACTCCAGGTTCGGACGTTAATGCTCTCATGTTGGTAATACCACTCCAGTTGGGCTCTTGTTAAGCTTTCCTGGAAGAAATGAATCCATAGCTTCTTATCAGCAGTATGGGGTTGGATTCTTCAGACATAAGACCTCAAATGTAGCTTTGGGCATGAGACACCATCATATATCCCAAAAACTGGAAGTTTGAGCCCAGTAGGAATGACAACTTCAGGAATCAAACTCAAATCTTCAAAGTCAAAACCAGACTTCTTCTGCAGATCCATAGCATTCACTCGGTCTTCCAGCAGCTTAATCTTCTCACTGTCAGTAAGATCATGATAATAATTTTCCTCACGATCAGAATCACTAATAGCATCATGCAGACTGTCTTCTTTCTTCACCGAGTATTCCTCTTCAGAATTCTCACTTTCATCATCAATATTGGCTGGACCCTTGAACCTCCTACCCAGGTTGATAAGGCCAACTGATTTCTTGGTCTTCTTCTTTTCCTTCTTGAGCAGAAGTGCCTTCAATTCTTCTTGTCCCTTGGTCAAGTTCAAGATTATCTCTTGAAACTGAGCATGCTGAGCTTGAAGTTCTTGGATAGTTTGATCGGGAGCCATTTCTGCTGAAATAAACAGCGAGAAGATGAGAAACCTGTAACGGAAACATGTTATGCAATGATATGGTATGAAGATGCATACGCAATGTTTTCAAAGACCGCAGGATTTAAATTTGTTGAAAACAGGCAGAAATAAATTTTGTATTAGTAAACATAAAATAGTATTGCCCCTTGGGCTTACAGATGAAGGAACATAGAAATTATAAAGGAAATAAAGCATATGAGATTCAAGTCTCCCATAGACGTTTTCTCTTTGGGTTGAGATAGGTATTGAGATTCCGCTCCTCGTGAAGTTGCTTTGTTAGCTCCAACACCTTGTCTTTGTAAGCTTGAAACTGAGTCTCAAAGGTATTTCTTTCCTCCTTCAGTTGAATCCAAGACTTCTGCAACTCTTTCAGATCTGTAGGCATGTCCGGATGAAGAATAGTATAAGAAACATCTCCTTCAGCAACAGGCTCCACGGTTATTGGTAGGACAGCAAGGTATGGCATCATAAGAGTCTGAGCACGAGACCACACCCACTTGAGATAAGGTTCCATAGGAATGGAGTGCTTTGGTTCCAAAGTATTGCTGTTGATCTTATTCACCATGCTCCAAGCTCGTATAAACCTTTGATGGTAATCTTGAAGATCGTTGTCATAATCAAACACAATACCCTGAGTAAGCATGTCATGAGGACCATTACTCCGAGCGTAACCAAACTGGCGAAGTGATAGAGAAGGATTGTAGGTAATGCCTCCTCTTATGCCAAGGAGTGGCACATTAGGGAATTCTCCGCAACGGTCAATGATAGTGACATTCTCCATAGATCTAGAACACCAATAAATGTCTGAATGAGAAAGTGACATTATTCTTTTAGACCACCTCCAACCTTGCACATTCTTCATCACAGATCGAGGAAGGTGTGAAATAAACTACCTTGATAGTAGAGGTATGCAACACATCAGAGTTCCTTTCGCCTTCGTAGTACGAGTATGAAGAGAGTGTAAGATATCTCCAAGCAAAATAGGCACCAGATTGTGAGTCAGAAATATGTTGATGGTGTGTACATCTATGAACTGGTCTAGATTAGGGAACAACACTAAATCATAAATTAATAAGGCTAAGATCTCCTCAAAGGCATCATAACTCATAGCATCCAGGAATATCTGGGCTTTCTCCATCAATACCTTAGCAAGAATACCCTTAGTTCCACTTCTCGTTTCCAATACAATGTCTGACTTCCTTAGATATAGGGCTGCAACAATGACTTCAGGTTTAGGCTCTTTCCCTAAGCATGTGAAAGGTTTCTGATCAAGGATAGGCACACGAAGTAATTTGGAGAATTCTTCCATTGTGGGCACCAGTTGATAATCGGTAAATATGAAGCAGTGATGTTTAGGATCAAAGAACTGGAACAAAACACTCATCATATCTTCATCAAACCCTGAAGTAACCAAGTCAAGTAGGTGACCATGCGTCTTGATGAATTGAGAGCTTCCAGAAACTTTAGAGACCAATTCCTTAAGCTTGGGAGGTATCCTTACAAAGTTGACTCGGATAGTGTTCCTACGAGCGGAAGCCATAACCTGCAACAAAGAATAAAGATAAATCCTTTGGCCCTTGAAATGGTTAGTGAGAATGCTATGCTTATGATGTCATAATGTTATGATGTTATGATGTTATGTCCAAACACGAACATGTGGCACACACAAGCAATTCACACAACAACCCTAGGTTTAGAGGCTTGCATGAGGTTTAAAGGTAGGTACCCTCCCACTGAAGTTTAGTTGGTTCATCCTGTCCTAGAAATAGTAACCGGGTTCTACGGGATCTCAATATCATTGATTCTTCTCAAAGGTTGTTGTTCAGTAGGCAACTAACTTGCCAACCAAAACTCCCTTAGATTAGAATCTCAATGAGTGTAGTATCGAGTATCAACCAACTTCAGTCTTCACCAAAGCCGGTTATCTCACTACTTTCTAAAGGCCAAGATGGGTCAATTAGGGTTCTAAAATTTAGTTAGTGTTAATGACAACGTATGGCAGCCTCATATTATTCTCAACTGACTTAAGGAACATAAGTACCCACCAAGAAGTCACACTAACTATAGCTACCAGATCAACCATATCAGTATACGCCATACAGTTTCCTTGGTCTATTGCTACTTACCTAAGGTACACTAGATCCGGGTTAGGATCTTTCACACAAAAGCCCAACAAGTAAGTAAAGCAAGCAAGACAAACAAATAAGTGATCTAATTCCTAAGGAAACTCTTCTTTTACCAAGTACTCCCCAGCAGAGTCATCAGTTCTGTAACACGGTATGAGAACTGACTTGGTGTTTTTGTTTGACAAAAACATGTGCGGATAGCAAGAGTCGCCATCGACTTTTATTTTATCCAATAGGAAAGGCTATAAAAGAACATGAAAGGCCTTTTTGAAAAGATTTTGAGTTCGGGGGGTAGGTTATATAAAGTGAAGGTGTTAGCATCCTTTATATCCATGGTTATCCATGGGTTCTTAGTTACTTAGCTCACTTGTTTGTTTGAAAAGTAATGTGAAATGTATGTTTAGAAAAGATTTTCAGAAGTTCTTTGTAGTGATCCTCGTATGGATGTATACAAAGCCTTGAGTTTGGAAATATTTTGAAAGTGGGGTGTAAAGAATATTTTTTTTTAAAAGTGAGCAAGTATTTAAGTACTACCTACCCTAAGTTTGTAAGGTCTTTCTTATTATTTATTTCCTTTAAGGGTAAGACTGTCCTTACTATTAGTGAGTAAGTAGTCTTTACCTTGGATGTTAAGGGACGGGCGTAGGGTCATCGTATAGTGAAAGAAGGCAACATGTAAGGGTGTCTTAGTAATTCGAAGGGACTATCATCATTTTTGTAGGGTCATCGAGGGACAAGATCATTTATCCCGTAGGCAACTTCGAAGGTACTATGATCCTTTTAACTTTAAAGGGGCTTGATGATTTATCTGTTTGCAAGGACATCACCTAAGACACACCTACGTTCGAGGGACTTGACCATATTAAGGCAACTAAGAGGGGTAACTCTAGGAGGTGTAGATGGCGATCGTAGAACGATCAACTTACATGTGTGAGTGATTATTTTCAGATATTTCTTTTATTATTGATTCTCTAAGTCCAATTTATTCAATTAGATCTTTTCACGCCCTAGATTACTAACCAAACAATTAAATATTTAAGGAAATAATAAAAAAAACAAGAAATAAAGTCCTAAACTATTACACGGCTTCGGGGCAATTACAGAATAATCGGTGCGAAAAAATAAATTACATAAGGAAAATCCTATACAATCCTCTAAATAATATAAATAAAGCAATGAAAATAAATTAAATTAGGAAATTAATTGTTTTAAAAAAAAGATCAAGTTTAGAAAATGAGGGTCTAATTAGGGTTAGTGAAAAATTAGGTTTTTTAAATTAATCTAAACCTACTTATATTCATTTACAATTTTAATTAATAAATTAAAAAAAAGTTATGTGAGAGAAAAAAAAATATAAAATTATATTATAAAATTTATTTTAAGAAAAATAATTAGTGAGCAGTTAGTAAAGATTAATGGTTAATTAAATTAATAATAATATTTTAATAATAATAACAATAAAACATTAAAAAAAAAAAAAGGAAGAAGTTCACTAAAAATAAATGGGGGAAGACCTGAAAATGTTCGTACGAAGAGTTTCGACTCTTGAAAAGCTTATGCCTTAACCATGACACTTCTTGAAACCTGCATCATATCTTGCAAACAAATAATCAAAATAAACCTAAACATGATTATGAAGATCATTATGAACAGAAAATATGATAAAGTGCAATGAAATCAAAGATTAGAAAGAAAAAAGAAGAAGAATGAGAAGCGGCATGTTCATGGGATACACTTCGTGAGGTCTCAACCTTCAAGTCTTTGTGGGATAAGTTCCTAGGATCTTGAGGAATGTGAATGGACTTGTAGAGCTGATTGACTCTTATTGCAAAGCTGTTTTAAGATTTTTCTAAGGTTCTTATGGCTTCCAATTTTTTTTCTCTCCCCCCTCTTTTCATTCTGACTTTGTTGTGTATATAAAGTAGTGTAAATTAGGGTAAACAATTGGGCCTTGGTTGGAGTTTTATGGGTTGCTTGAAGATGAAGGAGCCAATTATCATAATTGTAAAAAAAAATCAAATTAAATCATACCATATTGGTCTTGAACGAATTTGGATGACTTCAATCACTTTGAATACCATATATTTGATCCCAAAATAAATCTTAAATTAAATCTTTGATTTTTTATAATTTATTTTAATTAAAAATGATTTTAAATGATAAAAATAAAAAATAATAAAAAATAAATGATAAAAATCAGAAAATATGGTCATTGGGTCGTGAATGACTTTATCTTCAAGTTTGGGTTGCAATTTTATGGGCCCATTTGGAAAGAAATGGAGTTATGACCCTTTTTACTTCATACACCCCTTACCAACTTTGACAATGCATAACTTCCTCAATTTTAATGTTATGGAGGTGTTCTAAGACTTTTTATAAATCTTAGGGTATCCTCTAATCAACCCTTTTGGTCCCATGTCCATATTTTTTTACCGTTTTCAAATTATGAGCTTTGGAAAAAGTTGACTTTTTGTTGACTTTCAAAAGGACCTATAATGTCTTGGCTCATATCTTTCAAATGAAGCATTTTTAGGCTTAGCTTGTGATACACAAAGTTGTAGAGAATTAAACTTCCTTCAAAATGAGATTTGGATGGGAAATTTTTAATGAAACATGTGAAAGTTATGGCTGGTCAAAGTTCAATTGACTTTTCCTACACAAAACCCTAATTTAGCAACTTCCGATTCTTGATGATCTGAGGTTTCCCTGATGAATCATGATCAACCCTTAATCAAATGATGAATTTCACCTCGTAATCTTGATGTTGACCAAAAATCTTGAAGTTTGACTTTGAGTTGACCACAGTTGTCCTCAGTTGACTTTTTGACCAAGTTAACTGATTTTTAGGTATATGAGCATCTGACTGGCCAAACTTGCGAGGAAAGCTCTGAAACTTGACATGGGGATTCTTTGAAGTACGTGGGATGTTATGAAGTCCATTTTAAGTTTTAGAAGTCCATTTTGCTCGGGGAGACTCAAAACCCTAGTTCTAAGATCCACTGTTCAGGAGGAGGCTTTGATGAAACCTTCAATCCCTTTGACCAATTGCGAATCTTGTGACTATTAAGTAACCTCTTGGGACACATTGTCTTGAATATGGGAGGGTAAATTTTGGGGTACAACACTCTCCCTTCCATAGTTAGGAGTGAAAGTCATATGAATTTTCAGATACTCGGAGTTTTCTTCCAAGGTTGGAAGCAACTGAAAGTCTAGGAATGTGAAGCAATGGTACAGTGGATCATAAAAATTTATGAGGGGTTGCATATTTCTTCATCTACTTGTGTATCTAACAGAGATAACAAGTCCCCATACTTGGCTATAAAAGCAGCAGGATTCCTTACCAGGCTCTGTAAGATCCTTAGGTTGTCTAACCTCAGGCTCGGGAATGTAATCATGTTTCTTTGATCCATCAATATGTCTGCAAAAAAAACAATATTTTTGAACTCCTTGAATGGTTAGAAAAAATGCAAAATGCAACGCCAAGACGCCAGGTGCAACTGGTTTTACAAAACTCAAAAGATAGTTAAAGCAAAACCCTTTTTTCATTTATGTTGAGAAAAGTTACAACTTTTGAAATATAACACAAGAAACGTGAGGCTACGTCAAAGGAGAAGACTAGGCCCTATGGTTAGGAAGTCTAAAAAGAGTCATATCTGCGCTTCCTTTTCAATTTTTTCAACATAGTGTTCTCCATCACCAACTTGTCTACTATCCCTTTCCAAGCGCCAGAAGTTGGTGGGATATTCGAATACTCATGAGTACTCTGCGTAAGTTTGACGCTAGAGCAAAATAAATTATCCTTTGTCATATCTCCACCAGTCATGTGTCTTTTGAGCCACCCAATCAACTCATCTTTGCCTTGCAGATCTCTCTGCAATTTTGTCGTCTCAGCATGAAGAGTATGGTACTTGCCTTCCCAAGTGTCTCTCTCAAGCTTTGTTCTTTCAAGAACCTCTTGGTATTCTTCCATATTTTCAATGGGAATGGCAGAATATGACGCGATGATAATTTGTGTGTTCTTCTCAAGAAGGTAAGGCATCTTGAGATCACGAGCTCTAGATTGGACCCACTAACTGAATGGCTCAAGAGCTACACAGTTTCTCTTTCCAAGGTCAGCATTGGTTTTTCTCTGCATGTTCTTTCAAGCATCAATCGTGTTATTTCTTAAACTTTCCTCTGCTTCAGCGTTAAGGTAGAAGAAACCGAACAATAGGATGTTGTTAGGCTTATCCTTCATATGGAATCCGAATTGACGTCTAGCCAAGGCAAGATTGTAGTTGATCCCCCCTCGTACTCCAAGAGTGGAACATTTGGAAAATATCCATAGTTATCAATGTAGACTCCTTGATCATAGGTAGAATCGTACCAATGAATGTCTACTTGAGTTAGAGACATAATCCTTTGAGACCATCTCCAACCATTAGGATTTTCTTTGAAGGCATTCGTTCTTGGTAGATGATTGATAAACCATTTGTATAACAAGGGTGCATAGCAGCTAATAGTTCATTTACCTTGAAGAGCCTTGTGATGAATGGAATGATAGGCGTCATCTAACAAGGTGGGTATCGGGTTACCATTCAAGAATATGGTGATGGCAGTTGAATTGATGAATTCTTCTACCTCTGGGAACAACACCAAGCCATATATTAATAGAGCCAAAACTGCTTCGAATGCATCCATACTACCTTCCTTGGTAAGGTAAGTAGCCTTCTTCAATAAGTAAGCAGAGTGAAAACCGTTGACCCCATCCTTTGAAGTATGATCGACTTTGACCTCAGATACTTCTAGATGGAGTGTGTCAACAATCTCCTTCGGCGAGGGTAGCTTCTCCAAACCACTGAAGGGCTTCTTATCCTTCACAGGAATTCCAATGAAGTAAGAATACTCTTCTAATATTGGCATCAACTGATAATCTAGGAAGATAAAATAGTGGTACAGCGGATCATAGAATTGAACTAAGGTGTTGAGAACCTTTTCTTCCATTCTAGTTTTCACCATGCTCAAAGCTTCCCATATGTTTTCCCAAAGTATTTAGATATCATTGTTCCTAGCTTTCTCAACTCCATTGTATCATATTTCTTAAATTTATATTTCTTAGTGTTTCTTTTCCCAAAATCTATCATAACTAGGGTTTCGTAAAAAGAAAATGACTGAGTTTTACAAAACAAGTGCACCAAGATGAGGTGCTATGATGACATGATGATATGATGCACACACATGAAAATGCTAGCAAGCAAAGGTCCTAAGTTTGGATTACGAGAATGAAGCCAGGGTATACCCTCCCAAAGGACATGTACTAAGGTTTTCATTGTGCCTGTAGAACGGGTTCTATCAAGAGTTCTCAGAGTCATAGGTAAATCCCTCAGATATTATCAACCAACATGACTACTTACGTGGGTCAAAAATATTCTCGGGATAGAATCGTCTGAGTGTAGTATCGTGTAACAACTATTTCGGGACTACTCCCTCATAATCTCCGCACTACGTCCTAAAAAGGCCAAGTGAGGTTAGTGGGTAACTAAAGGTCCTCAGTTTCACAGAATTTCAGGTTGAAATAACCAATGAAATGCATGACTACTCATACACTATAAATCATCTCAAGGAGGTCTCAACTGAGTGTGGTTACATCATATGTTAAACATGTTAAGACTACTTCCAACAGTTAACTATTGATTATACCACATCCTATCATATATACACTCAAGTCCCGGTTAGGACTTATCTCACCACTCAATATATCACCCAAATGATCCAATGACAACAGAACAGTTATATATTTACAAATATACATGTATAGGCAAACATATAGAGATATAACACATAAACACACAAAGTGGGCTAAACCCTCAAACAATTGCATTATTGTTACACCCCAAAATTTGCCCCACACTTTTTGCTTTAGTTGGCTTTTGTTTCATTGCATTCATAGCATTAGCATCTGCATACCATAGTCCATGAACAGGGGATTGAGAGGTGTGTGCTTATCAAGAGAGGGCTATCAAAGGTCTAAGCCTATTCAAGGGGTTATATTCAGGTCATCAAGTGGTTTTAAATCAATGGTTACGGGTGGAGAACATTGTGAGAACTCATGGGAGACCTTGAGGTTCATTTTGAAGCTTATGTCATTCATTATATTAAGTGTGTGAAGCCACAGTCAAGATTGGTGCAATTAGGGTTTTCGCCTGGTCAACCCTAAGTCAACAGTTGAACTAAAGGAGATTAAGACTCAATTCCAAGTCTTTATGATCATGTGATGTTGTGTTGAGACACTCCAAAGGTTATTCCAAGATTATTTCATCAATATTCAAGAGTGTGAGAAGTTGCTAGGCTAAGGTTGCTATGCTTGATAGTGTAAAATCCCCTGGTTTTAGTGCCTAACTTCAAGACCACATAATTCAAGATGAAAGCCTCATCTCATCTTGATATCCATATGATACTTTTATAGCATGTTCATACCTTTAATTTGAGTATTAGAAGTCATTCATTGGATTTCTAGAACTCAATTTATGAGGCAGACAAGTTACAGGTCCTCAGATGAATGTGATTTTTATCGTCAAAAGTCAACCAACTTCCAGGACATTTTTGAGCTAAAAGGATGTTTCTACTCAATCCTTGGCCAACATGAATGTTGTTACTCATGATCTTAGATTTCCAAATAGTACTAGAAGTCTTTCATCTGATCTGTAGAACTCAAGTTATGAGGGTTACAAGTCAGGGGTATTTTGGGAAACTTTGATTACAGGTCATAAAATTACAGGTCAAGTTCACCACTTTGCATAACTCAAATGGAATTTTTTCCAACATGAAATTTGCTTCAAATGGGGTCATTTGGACAACTAAACCTCAAGGTTTCAATGGGCTAGCTCATAGTTGAAGATTGGTGAAGGAGATTTTGTGAAAGGCATGTGAAAAGCCTAGTTTGTGATCTTGCAAAAATTAAATCAAATATGGTCATATTTGTGTTCATTTTGAAGGGAAAATATGTTTTAAGAACATTGGTGACAAAATCAATTGCATTTGAGGCATGGTTCATGGACTATTTCAAGCTTTCTTCATGTTTAAGCAACACTTTGGATTATGACCATTAAGATCCAAACAAGGAGGGATTTTGGGCCATTGATCTTTCTTACAATGCAAGCAATTGAAATGAATCAAAAACAAGGAAAATGGACATGGTTTCATGGATATTCATGGGCTTCCAGCTTGGAAAAATCCAAAAAATCAATTTTACATTCAAGCCACATTTGGGCCTCCAATTCATTATAAACTTGTTCTATAAGTATTGTAGAGCAATTCCATAATTTTTTTGGATGGAATTGAGTGAGAAATAGAGATATAGCAATTGAAAAAGTGAGCTTCCAAGTCAAAAATAAGTTCTTCATTTTCCATCAATTCAAGTGTTCTCACTTATCCAAACATCTTCAACAACTATCATTGAGTGATTCCACACCATTTTCCAGAAGAATTCGTGTCCCATTGAAGCACTACAACTCCATTTTCAGAGGTATAAGGAATTCAAGATTACTCCTTATTTATCCATCTTTCTTGCACCATTTTTGCACCATTACAATCCCCTCAATGTAAATTTCGTTTCTGGTAATGTTTGGGGAAGTTTCATGAAGAAATTGTGTTCTTGATATTTCTTGAGGGAGTCACGGGTTTTGAGTTTGAGAAGGTTTCACTTAATTTCAATAGGATATTATTATTCCTCATGAAATTTGCCACAAGATTGGTTCAAGAAGCGTGCGTTTTCGTGGAGAAACGAGGGAGATACGGTGTAGAGAAGGACCGCCGGCGAGTTCACGGTCACCGTCCGCGGCTGCACTATTCGCGACTGGTTTTTTTTCCTTCCAAACATTCAAATGAAGAAGATAATGGACCACCATCGGATTAGAATGCAAGAGTGGACTTGGTATCTCCATCGTGTGAACACCAACGCGCCACCTCACCATAACTTAAGTGACTCAGCTGGACTTAAGTGAACTAGTATCCACACCCCCACGCATAGGCCCAGTCCAAGAATCAACTGAATGGTTTCGCTATTTGGCACACATATTTGTTTATTTTTCATTGATTTTCCTTTTTTCTTTACATTTTACTTGCTAGTTTTAATTTCATGATAAATAGTAATCTTGCTCCTAAATTCTTGAGATTTTTAACCATAATATTTGACGTGATTAGAGATTTTAGGAATTGAGAAAACTGATTTTGGATTTATTTTCAATTTGTTTGATTTTTCTATTTTTAATAGTCATTAAAAATGTGAAATTGTACCATTCTTCTTGTGGATTTTTGTTGAGGTACCAAAAAAACAAATAAACTCCTAATCTTTTATGGGATTATTATGCATAGGTTGAGGGATTTATGTGTATTTTTCTCTGGATTTTATTGTACCATTTTCATTGGTTTTGAGTGCCATTTTGTTCATGCTCTAGTTTGCCTTAGTTCTGGAGCACCCTTTATGTTTGCCCTCTGTTTAGGCACTTCCCTTTGGATTCTTTTCTTCCCCTTTGAACCTCTGGTTCCCCACACTTTGTAGGTGCTTGGAGAATTTATTTGGTATTTTTAGATGCATTTTACTATTTTTTCCTTATTTTGTTTTGAAAGTTGACTCATAATTTGACACTTTCACTTGTACACTTGTATTGTTCTGGCTCCAAAAGCCTTGTAATGCTTGTATGATGAATCTTATGGTGATTGTTTCATCTTATAGGCTGATTATAGGTCTTGTGGACCAATTTTTGGATCTTTATATTGTGTGTAGCATTCCCATTTTCCTTTATATTTCAATGTTGAAACTTTGTACTTGTAAATGTCATTACATGAGTACCTTTTGCGCATTTCTCTTGGTTCCTTACCATTTCCATTTTGATATTCATTTGTGGATTAGGTTGTATGATTATAATATGCCACCCTATTTCCAATGACCTTGGTGTGTCATTTAAGGAAGTTTTAGGTCCCTCCTTTGGAGGTCTCTAAGGCATGCCTAAAGTGGTGAATCCTTGAGGACCTCTTTTGTATGTTTTGTGACTTGCTTTTTGTTGCATTTCTTCTCCTCCTCTCTTTGCATTTATTCATACTTTGGCTTGAGGTTGAGGTGAGCTTGTTGAGGCTCCTGCCCCACACATATTTCCTCCCTCACTTGCATTGCATCCTTACCTTCCATGTTTGCATTCTTATAATTGTTTTCTTCTTCTTCTTTTGTCTTCCTTCCCTTAGGATTTCCATTCCTTCTTGTGCAAGTTGGAATGTGATAGACATTAGGGTCCTAACCATGCATGATAACATTAGGTAGTTCCCTCCTAACCTCAACCATAGGATGAACTTTGCATGACAACTTTAGGATTGGATTAGTTCCCCTTTAGTGCGTCCTTTCTCTTCTCATCTTCAAACATTCTTAAAACACTTAATAAAGGATAACACGTGTTGTACGCTACGAGCCTTAAGCACTTGAGAAAGGGTTGTTGGAGAGTTTCTTTTCAACAGCTTGGGTGTTCAGTATGGTACCTTTTGGGTGACATGCGACGCATTCACTCTTAAGTCCAAGTCTTTAGTGCAACATGAGTTACAAACAAAACTCAAAACACTTTTTCTTTAAAAGACTTCAAAAACAAACATCCAAATTCTTTTTATCCTCTGGGACCTTTAATCCTTGGAAACTATTTTCATAAGGAGAGTTTTGTTAACTCTCGGTTCTACCGCAAACGGTAAACGCCTAAGTCTCCAAAGGTCGAGCTGCATACACCAAACTGCTAGAACCGTCTGTTAACTCTACTCGGGTAAAACATTTTGAACCAAACCTGTGGTCTTGTTGTCCCGAACTACGTTTGCTCTGATCTTTCGCACTGTGTGAAATTACATAGGCACGAGATGCGATATCTCGGCGATCAACCTTCCCCCGTAACCCGTAGTTAGGCAAACTACGTTGACTCTGATTTCTCGTTCCAGGCGGGAATACGTAGGCATAAAACTGTTGTGTTCTGCCGAGTCATTTTCTTTTCTCTTTAGACCAGACTTTGAGCATAGATAGATAAACCAACCCGTCAGGCAAACACAACAAGCGTGGATCCCATCGAGTACGATGGATGTGAGGGGTGCTAATACCTTTCCCTTGCGTAACCGACTCCCGAACCCAAACATGGTTGCGATGACCTTGTCTTATACCTTTTCGTCAGGTTTTTTCCAATCGTTTCCTTTCCCTTTCTATGGGATAAATAACGAGAGGTGGCGACTTTCCTGTTTTGCCGACACCTTATTTTCGCAGTAGCGACAATTATCCCCAGTGAAGTCGCCATTTCTGTTACGGCGAGAATTAGATGTCAAGCTATTGATTAACTTGAATCTTAATTCATTAAAATTCACCACTGAGATTTAATTTATCCAAAGGAAAGGTTAAAGAAAGAAAAACATTTTGCATGATGTAACAACAATGCTAAAGATTCGGGGATCGGGGTTGGTTATGCCTAGGGTAGGTATTTTACATTCTAGACATCTATAGTACTCTACAAGAACCTTTTGTGTGTATGTATGCTAAGTTATCTAAGTTGTTTGCTAAGGTTATGGATCAAAGATATGGTAAAGGTCTAGGTAAAGACCTAAGGGTAATTCTAAATTTTCTCGCAAAGATATCCCATCTTATGCCTACGTATCTTGACTAGGATGGAATCAGAGCAACTGTAGTTCTCCTCATTAGGGTCAAGGAATACTTCATTATGGTCAAGACTCCAAGAGGAACAAACATAAAAATGTTTGTGTAGAGTTTAAAAAAACTCTCTAGATCTAAGTTGAACACTCGAAGGGATTGACTTTGACAAAAGCCAAGAGGGGAGTAAGTAATCATGACAATGATCCTTACATAGAGTTGACAAACTCTATCTTAAAGTTCTAATTAAATGATACTCCTAACAAGGGGTAGGTCTTTTAGACTTAAAGAAAATTATAATGGATATAGGTTCTAACTTAACTAAGCTAAACAACCTAATGACTTAACCAAGTCAAAGGGAAGGGTAATGATCCATCTATGACAGTGAAGTCAATAGAGAGACTTTCCTTTGGAATAAGGGAACAACAGGGCAACTGGATAAGAACTAACAAGTTCCATCACTTGGGGAAACTTAAAAAAGTTAAAGCATACATAAGCATTCATTCAAACATGATGAAGATATAGAAGAGCATGGTAACAACCAAGAAAGTAATGCAAGCATGTGACAACATCAAGTAAAGAACAAGGTTACAACCAAGTATTTAAAAATGAAAGAATCAAATCAAATGATTACAACAAAAGGTGAACAAAGATGTTTAAGCATATAAAAGGTGATGGTGATAAAGGTTCTTGCAATACAAACATTTCAAGCATCAATCATAAGTCAAAGACATTACTTATCATGGTAAAGTTCAAAGATTATGAAGGTAACAACCAACAAAAGCAAACATGAAACATGTGTGATAACAACAAGTTCATCAATGGTAAATAAACAAAACTCGTTCGTAAAACTTACAACTTGGCATATAAATAAAACAAAGATAAGTGTAACAACATTCAATCAATTTTAAGGCATATTGATGACAACCAATCATGGATAAACAAGAAGAGTGACAACAGCTCAAGCATGGATTCAAAACTTCACAAGGGGAAAGATGAACAAGATTCATGGTAACACCCAAGGTAAGAATGAAACCTAAACATGTTAGGGTTCTAACAAGACACATAAACAAGTAAGATGAGGTATAAGGATCATGTTCAAGAGGTTACAACATCAAGAAGCATACATGAATTCACAAAGGAGTTCCAAATCATACATTCACATTCATGCATTTAGAAAAGCAAGAATCAAACCATAAACATGTTATAGTTCTAACAAGACACATAAACAAGTAAGATGAGGTATAGGGAATATGATCAAGTGGTTACAACATCAAGAAACATACACAACTCAACAAAAAGTTTCAAGGCATGATTTTCATGTTCAAGCATTTACAAAGGTAAGAATAAGCATGGTAAAGCAAATAAATTTTTTTTCAAACATAGAAACATGTTAAACATCCAAAATGTATTCATACAATATAAATCATGCAAGAAAAATCAAGTACTAGGTCAAAGAAACTCATGAAAACAAGTTTTAAAAAACCCTAAAAAAAGGTCATGTCTTTCAAGTGAATCAAAGTGTTTCAAAAATGACAATTCTTGAGTTATTTCTTCACATATTTAAAATATACATATCAAAGATAATTCTGCAAAAAGAATGGCATCAAAATGATAAAAATCAAGGAAGTTATGCACTTTGGAAAATAGGGTACCAAACTAGGCAAGGCAAGGAAACGTAGGCAGATTTGCAAGAGCAACCATAACTTGCTCAAAACTCAATGAAATTGAGTGAAACAAAAAAGGAAATTGTGTATTTTTTCACAAGGAACTCAATGATGGTGGTAGTTTTCAAAGATCATGCATTGAATTAAAAATTCAATAGCCATACCAAAAACAACATATTATGTGTAAGAACACCATGACAATCCAAATACAAGTTTCCAGCAGCAAACCAATGATCAAACACAACATATAGAACATATAAAGGATTTTTACAAACACCATACCTCAAGATAGGAGTTCATTCAACAGATAGCACATGATACATAGGACATATAAAAGAGGTTTACGACCATCAAACATCAATGCCTAAACAGAAACCAAGAGTTGCTTATGTAAATGAAGCCTAAGGCAAGCTAACAAGCAAGAACACATGGACAATTAAGAGGGTATAATTTCAATAGCAAACTAAGGTGCAAACATGACCTATAATACACATCAAACATGTTTAGCATCAATGTACCTCAATATTTAACATGGTTTCAAAAATGGCCAGTATGAGCATATACCTCTTGTAGCCTCTTCAAGCCAATACACAAAACAAGAATTCCATATGAGATGTGATGATCTAAACAGCCCCAAAATGCTTCAAATGAGATGTTCAAGTGATCCAAACTCCTTCCAGATGGTTGCCTTGACAGAATGGTGCTTTGTGTAAGAAAACTCCAAGAACTCCAAAGTGAAAGGAAAGGAAATGATGTTACAGAAGTGTGGTAATGATTCGGATAGTTCAAACAACCTATTTGGAAGGTGTTTGAAGTGTTAGAAAGGTTGAAAGAGGACTAGACAGAGTTGTAGCTCTAAAAGTGCAGAAAGTCAAAGTTTTGTGGATTGACAGTTGACTTTTTGAGTGAGAAGTTTTCTGGTAGAAGTGAGTGTTTGAACAACTTTAATACATAATATGTGATGTGTTTGAAGTGTTGGTGGAAGGTTTTGATGGTTATATGATATTTTGGAAAGGTTTATGCAAAGACAGATTTTGTGCCTTAAGGGAACAAGCTTCACAAGTTGCAAGAACAATGTGATCAGAGTAATGGGGAGATTTTGTTTGGTTTCTAGCTCAATCTAGTGTATTTTGGATATTAGGAGAGTGTTCTATTTATAGGCAAGCTTGAAAATCAAGTGGTATGTGCAGATTGGATCATCTTGCCAACTTTGCCCTTTTTGGAGGCAAAAGGAGCAAATCCACCTTAAGATCTTTCTTATGAGTTTAAGCCATCTCTCTATGAGTTTCATCATCATATATAGCCTTAAAATAATGGTCTTAAAGTGAAATGAAGAGTGTAGCTAATGTATTTGTTGACTTGTCACAGAACTTGCAAAATGTTTCTCTCCTTCCACTTGCATGATTAAACAATTCATTTAATCCAAAATCCGAGTTTTACTTGTGGCTATGCATTTTAATCCCCTTAATTAGGTCCTTAAGCATAAAATAATGAGTTAATCAAGTTTTTAGAAGTAGTTTGAATGGTTTATGCATCAAAATGTAAGTGCTGAACTTGGTTTTGTGGCATGAAAAATGCCCAACTTGCCTTCTTCTATTCTCCCTAACTACAAAGGTTAAGAAAATGATCTTATACTTTTTGAAAAGCCCCATACATGATCTACAACATTAATGTTTTACACAAGTTCAAATTCCAAAGGAAACTGTGTCATAAGTCCTCTTGAAGTGTGTTGCAAAAGTTGACTTATAAGTCAAGAAACACGAAAATTTTCGAAGTGTTGAAATTCTTCACAACTTGATGAGCTTATAACTCAAAATATATGCACTTTTGGGACTCAAAACCATATGAAACTTTTTTAGGGTTCCTCAAGAGCTTAAGAATAAGCTTTGAACCTTTCCATTTGGATGTGTGGTTAGGAAGTTATGGTCATTTCAAGTTGGCTTAAAATTAGGGTTTTTCATGAATCCTAGTTTCTTGATTTGCAAGTTATCCATCAATTCTTGATTTAATCTCCACCAAACTCACTAGTTAGGCACAAAAAGATGTTGGAAGACTTGCTTGCTTCAATTTGGGGTCAAAACCCTAAAAGTCAAAGAGTTGACTTTCCAGTCAGACAAACCAAACAGTTGAAATCTTCAGGATCGATCCTCAGTATTCTAGGTTCTTTGAGCATTTAACACTTCTTGAGGAGACTTTAATAAGTCATAGGAGTACCATGTATCATGATTTAAGCTTTGGAAACCTCTTTAGACTAAAAGTCAAACTTCAGTTGACTTTTTCCACTATAAACCTTAATCAGGGTCTTGCACTGCTCCTTTTCTTTTGGTAACAACCTCAAATATCACTTCTTCTTGGCAAGATATGAGCCTATTGATGATATTAATCCTTTATTTGTATAATATCAATCCAAACCTTGATTGATCAGCCCACAGGATTCTTGATTTTGATAGTGTGAAACCCTAGTTCATCTGCATTTTGACAAAGATTAACTTGAAAAAGGTTAGTGTTAGATAACACATGCTTGATGCACCTAGAATGATAATAGAATCTAAGGGTCAAAATTTGGGGTATGACACTTCCATAATTGATACATTTCTCTTACTCCTTCATATATTGCATCTCATTTCCCCCTTTGGTGGGCACTATGTTTCCATCTCCCCATTACAATGTAATAGTCTAGTTCTTTTAATTTCTTATTTGTGCTTGATTGTTGTTTAAGAAAGATAAAATGAACTTAGGATTAGAACACATTTTAAATAAAAGGAGTAAACAAGGTTTGATCCAAGGTCAAGTCATTTTTCAAAACTCATTAACTAGGTTTACACCTTAGGGTTTCTCTCATTTCATACTCTTTTCTTATCTTTTCCATTAACCCCACATAAACTTTGTATGTATTCTACCTTTGTAAGACGATTGCTTCACACATCGCCATCAACCTACCTTTTTCTATTCACCATCCCTTCTTTTCAAAACCTTTTATCTATTTCTTTTGTCTCCTTGAGTCTAAAAAATTTGGTCTTGCATCAAGTGTATTTTCAAACTCTTTTCTTAATAAACTTGGATGGTTGTGTAGTGGTTAGGAGAAGGCCTTATCCTATCCCGAGTGCTTGACATTACTTTTAGGGTTCACTGTTATAAAGCATTTACCATTCAAAATTAAAACATCTTTAATAAGAGAATAAGGTTCTCTTTATATTGAAATAAAGAGAGAGGATTGAGTGAAGACTTCTTCCTCTCTGAGTATTAGGATACTCACTTTAGAGTGTGTGGTCTCGATACTCGTCTTTCAATATGAAGATGTGACAATATTCGCCACACCATTTTCATAATAAATCTTTTGAGATAAACAATTGGGTACTACCCGCAAAGGGGTTACTATCCGAGGACTTATTTCACCTTTAAAAATAACTTTTACAAATCAAATGTGACATCTTGCCTTGATGGTGAAAACTAATCTTTTAGAAAAGGACATATTACGTCCTTTCTATCACAAACAGATAATGCCTAAAACTCCATAAGCGAACTGCAGTACACCTAACTGCTAGAATGCATACATTAGCATCATCCATTAAAAAAACACCAACAACCCGTAGGCCGAACTACAAACGCTCTGATTCTTCACTTCTTTTAAGTGAAGATACGTAGGCACAAGGGCCACAATCCTTGGCGAGCACACTTCCATCTTTTTTATCCGTAGTCCTTTGAACTATGTTAATTCTGACTTTCTCATTCCTGTTGAGAATACGTAGGCATGGGACCCCGAGATCCTACCGAGTATTTTCCCCCTTTTCACCTTCTCTTTTCTATCTTACCTTGGTTTCCATCCCTTCTATATCCATTTAGAACACTCTTAGAAAGCAATATCCTTTAGCAATATCCTTACACATAGACAAGCAAATAGTTCCCATCGAGTACGATGGATGTGAAGGGTTCTAATACCTTCCCTTTGCATAACCAGCTTCCGAGCCCTTTCTCTTGGTTGCAAGACCATCTTATCCATTTCCTTCTTGGGGTTTTCTCGATGTTTTCCTTTTTCTTTTTGGGATAAATAAAAGTTTAATGGTGACTCTTCTGTCTTTCCACTTTCGCCTCTTCGTCATTGCATTTTTTTAAGTAGCGTCACAATGAATAATGCAAATGCTAATGATGATGTAGGTTGAATACATAACATGAGAGTAAATGCATTAAAAGATTAAGGAATTTGAACATTTCATCAAATAAATTACCAGCATCATCGTACGACGTGTCAACCTATACAGGTTGTACGTTAATGAATACTCTATTAACACACTTAATGAAAATTTCTTAGGGTTTGCGTCGACCATAAGGTCGACCTGAGTAGACCCACTTTACAAACATGAAAAGTTTCAGTTTTGTGAGTCGACCGGAATCCTATGTAGGTCAACTCATACAGTTAAAAATAGCATAAATCATTAATTTGGTTCAATAAGCATCCAAAATGACATAAATGAACAACATACCCATTCTTCAAATATGCAAAGGGATGAAACATGCTTAATTATGGAATAAACATCAACAACAACACATAGTTTGATACATTACTTTACACGAACGAAGTGAGTGCGAGAGTTTACAAATAAGGAAAGATAGTACCTCAACTTCAATTGATAGCTAATGCCCTCACATATGGCTCTATACTTCTTCATTTGTTAGATAAAATGATGAACAAAGCATACACACACACACACACACACACACACACACACACACACACACACACACACACACACACACACACACACACACACACACACACACACACACACACACACACACACACACACACACACACACACACACACACACACACACACACACACACACACACACATATATATATATATATATATATATATATATATATATATATATATATATATATATATATATATATATATATATATATATATATATATATATATATATATATATATATATATATATATATATATATATTAAGCATGTGATAATGACTACCTAAACACGATCCGAGATGTCGAGAACACCGAGTTCCCTACGGATGTGAAAGAAAGACTCTGTAGCGAGTGGTTTTGTAAAGATATCTGCAAGTTGATTCTTAGTATCAACATGCTCAAATACCACATCACCCTTCTCCACATGATCCCTAAGGAAGTGATGGCGTATTTTGATATGCTTGGTGTGTGAATGTAAAACGGGGTTCTTAGTTAGGTTAATGGCACTAGTGTTATCACAAAATATCGAAACACGTTCAAGTTTTAGATTATAGTTGAGCAATTTTTTGCTTAAGCCAGAAGACTTGAGCACAACAGCTACTGGCCGCAACTTATTCCGCTTCGGCTGTTGACAAAGCAACGGAAACTTTCTTTTTGTTATGCCAACTCACCAAAGAATTTGAAAACAGATGACATGTGCCACTTGTGCTTTTCTTATCTGATTTGTAACCAACAAAGTCAGAATCAAAAAATCCAACCAAGGAGAAATCATTACCCTTAGAATACCAAAGCCCATACTTTGGAGCACCATAGAGGTATCTAAGTATGCGCTTCACAACTTTTAAGTGAGATTCTTTGGGACATGATTGATACCTTGCACACATGCAAACAGTAAACATTATGTCGGGTCTACAAGCGGTAAGATAGAAGAGATATCCAATCATACCTCGATACCTTTTTACCTCTACATCCTTACCATTTTTGTCTCTGTTGAGATTTGCACACGTAGGCATCGGAGTGTCAATAGCCTTGGAGTTTTCCATGTCAAAATGCTTGAGAAGCTCAAGACAATATTTTGTATGGATCACAAATGTACCCTCTTTTAGTTATTTTATTTGCAATCTGAGGAAATAGTTGAGCTCCCCCATCATGCTCATCTCAAACTCTCCCTGCATTAATCTAGAAAACCCCCTCACCATATTCATGTAGTTGATCCAAAAATAATATCATCAACATCTATTTGTACAAAGATTAAGTGTTTTCCTTGACGTTTAATAAAAAGGATTGTGCCAAACTTTCCTCTTGAGTATCCTTGATCAAGAAGAAATTTTCTAAGACGTTCATACCAAGCCCTAGGGGCTTATTTAAGTCCATACAAATCTTGTTTTAATTTGTAGACATGATCAGGATACTCATGGGATTCAAACCCGGGAGGTTGGGCTATATAAACCTCTTCATTTATATATCCATTGAGGAATGCACTTTTTACATCCATTTGAAATAGTTTGAAATCTTTCGCACAAGCGAAAGCAAGAAGATGGCGTATAAGTTTCCTCATAGTCGATTCCTTTCTCTTGGTTATACCCATGCGCGACCACTCGCGCCTTATTGCGAGTAATGACTCTGTTTTTGTCTAGCTTATTCCTAAACACCCATCGGGTACCAATTACTCGATGATCCTACGGAGGAGGGTCAAGGTCCCAAACCTAATTTCTTTTAAACTAATTAAGTTCCTCTTGCATTGGTAGGAACCAATGTTCATCGAGTAATGCCTCTTTTTGGTTTTTATGCTCAACTTGAGAAACGGAAGCGAATTGATAACATAAATTACTTAGCTTAGATCGAGTTGTCACTCCCTTTTAGATATCACTGAGAATTATGTCGATGGGATGGTCTTTAGAAGACTTATATGCTAGAGGAAGACCATTTGTGTAGGTCGGATATACTTCCTCAATCCCCTCATGGGAGTATCTTTTTCCTCCTCAACTTTGACTGGGTCAGGTTGATCAATTCCTTTCTCAACATCTTTGAGTATGTCTTCAGAAGATACACCTGCACCATGAAATAAAATACCTTTTTCGACACTTTTCGGATAAGACTTGTCAAATGTGACATGAACAGACTCCTCAACTGTAAGTAGTCTCTTACTATATATTCTATAAGCTTTACTTGACTGAGAATATCCGAGAAAGATACCTCCATCTGCCTTGGAGTCAAATTTACCTAGACTCTCCTTTCCATTGTTTAACATAAAACACTTACAACCAAAGACATGAAGGTGAGACACATTTGGCTTCCTCCCTTTTAAAAGTTCATACAGAGTCTTGTTAAGAATAGGACGGATGAGCACCCTATTCAAAACATAACAAGTCGTAGTAATGCCATCGACCCAAAAATATTTAGGAAGCCCACTTTCATTGATCATAGTTCTTCCTAACTCTTCCAAATTATTATCAATTCCGTGTCTACCACAATATTCTTCAAAAAGATTATTTTTCAAACCCATCTTCATGATCACTTCTAATTAATATGATGTTTGTGTTTAACTTGTTTTGAGAAAGTTTAGAAAAAATTTCAAAGGCGGAGAAAGTATCGCTCTTGCTAGCCAAGAAGATAGTCCAACAAAATCTAGAGAAATCATTGACTATAACAAAACCATAATAGTTACCACCTAGAATCTTAATTCTAGATGGTCCAAAGAAATCCATATGAAGAAGTTTCAGAGGTCTCGTAGTTGACACAATGTTTTAAGATTTAAATGAGATCCTTGTTTGCTTCCTCATTTGGCATGCATCACATAAGTGATCCTTTGTAAACTTGATTTTGGGTAAGCCAATAACTAGGTCCTTAGAAATTATCTTGTTTAGTAAGTCAAAATTGATATGCGCCAAATGTCTATGCCATAACCATGAGTCCTCACTCATAGTCATGAGACATTTGTCGCTGCTCAATAATACTTCACTCAAATCTAGCATAGACATTATTTACCCTCAAGCCATCAAAAACACCCTTCTTTTTATCATTATTTTCAATCATGCAACAATCTTTTGAAAAATATACTCTTTATCCCTTGTCATATAATTGACTAATGCTAATGAGATTATGTTTAAGGCCTTCAACTAGCAATTCATCAGAGATAGTAGTCGATGAGGAATTACCTACACTACCTTTTCCAAGTATTGATCCCTTGTTATTGTCTCCATATGTTACAAATCCCTTCTTCTTTGCCACAAAGTCAATGAAGAGATATATGTCTCCTGTCATATGTCTTGAGCATCCATTATCGAGAACTCATCTTCTCTCAATAGGCTCAAGACTTTGTACCTATAAAAACAATCAACGCACATAGGTACCCAATTGTTTATTGGGTCCTTGGTTGTGAGTGAAATCTTGGTTGCATTTAGGAAACCATTGATAAATCCCTTTAGGAACTAAAAATCTCCTAAAGCGACACTTAGCAATGGTGTGACCCCTTTTGCAACAATACAAGCAAGTAAGGTTAACTTTTGTATCACTTTTGTTATCTTGATTTTTTACCACATGTGTATATTTTTGATAGGGATTAATCATACTTTTTCTAAAATGTGCTCTATCAATAGCAAAAGTGATTTTAGGTTCTAGAGCCTTGTCAAGTTTGGTCTTGAGAGTTATAAACTCCTTTTGCCAAATATAACAAGTATCACACCCAAAGTTTACCCATATATCTATTTCTTACTCATAATCCACCTTTTTTCCTTCCACTATGGATGTCTTCAGAGCCTCCAATTTCCTTTCGGAATCGAGGATCTTTTTCTCCAAATGAGCAAAAAATTTCTTGTTTGAGGCCAGCCTTTTAAAGGCTTCCTTGGCTTCATGGTGTAAGGTATCAAAGGCAGTTTGTAATTCAGAATGAGACAATCTAGTAGAGTTATCATATTTAGCATGTCGTACCTTTTTGTTTTTCTTCTTTTGATGAGCAGAGAGACAAAGGTTGACAAATTCTTCTTCGTCACTTGAACTATCATCCTCGGATGACTCGCTATCGCTTTACCAAGCGATGTAAGCTCTTCTAGGCTTAACTTGTTTCTTATGTGACCGATTACTTTCCTTTCCTTTGTCCTTTTTCATCAATGGATAATCCAGCTTGTAGTGTCCGACTTTTCCGCAACTGAAGCATGACCCTCTAACTCTACTCCCTTTATTGCCTTCATTCTTAGAAGACCTTGATTGTTTTCTGAAATTGACGAGATTCTTTTTGGAATGTTGGATATCATTTTTCTTTACATAGAGATTGTATCGCTTCATGAACAACCTCACACCCTCATTCGTTTCGTCATCTTCGTCACCACTCGAGTCGCAATCACTCAGCTCTTTTACATAGGACATTGAACAAGAACCTTTTAGAGCTATGGACTTCTTTTCCGTAGTTTTGGTCTTCTCGTTCTTTTCCTTTTTCTCAAATTGCTCGAGACTAAGAAGCGCTTGCTTATGTTCTTAGAGCTTTCCAAAAAGAGTTGTAAGGTCCAAAGTCATAAGATCATTTTCTTCATTTATGGTGGTGACCTTTGGTTGCCATTTCCTAGTAAGACATCTTAAGACATTGTTAGTAGCAACATCATTGGAAATTGGTCTACCAAGTGAATTCAGTCTATTGATTAAGTGATAAAATCTCTTTTGCATGTCAGCAATGGTTTCTCCTTGCTCCATGTGAAAGAGATCAAACTCTTGAGTCAAAGTATTGATTCTAGCTAGTTTGACATCATTTGTTCCCTCATAGGAAACTTGTAATGAGTCCCACATAGCTTTAGCAGTCATACAATGTTAAACTCTATAGTATTTATCAACTCCCACGGAGGAGATCAAAATATTTTTAGCCTTCCAATCGTAATTGTACTTTTTCTCGTCTTCATCATTCCATTGTGCTTCAGGCTTAGGCAAAACCATATTATTTTCATCAGTCATGGTTATTTCTATATAACCGTTCAATATAATGTTTCATACCTTCCTGTTAATGGAATTTATATGCACGTGCATACAATCTTTCCAGTAACTATAGTTTTCACCGTTGAAAACAGGTGTTATATTGTAAGCCTCTTCTATTTCGTTATCCATTTTCTAAGAAGTTATATGCGAAGCACAGAATGAACTGGTGCTCTTGATACCACTTGTTAGACGACAATGCAGATCTAGAAGGGGGGTTAAATAGATCACTTGTTAAAAACAGAGGTGGTGCTTACCAATATTTGGTTTTAAAAAGTTTTTAGGCGGAAGTTGCCGATGAACTATATTCTTCTAAAAGGAACCTTTACCGAAAAGACTAGATATACTAAAGCCTATGGAATCCAATAAAAACGAGATTTTAGAATCACTAATTTGAACATACATCAACTATATTTTATTCACTATAAGGTTGGACTGTTTCCAATGCGTGAAAAATATAACCCAATTGAAAAGACAACACAAGTGTTTGTGTTCACACAATCAGTCGAACACTTGGTATGCAAGGCACCACAAGTGAATTTCAATATGTGAGTGAAGTGCTATAGTATTCAATTACAATCAAGGATTGTAATAAGGTTTCTAAAAATGGTCCAGCACTGTACACATCAGAATTTTGATCAACTAAATTGTTTGCATGCAAACTCAGAATTTAAGCAATTGAAAAATAAAGAGAGAACACCAATTTGTTGAGGCAGTTCCCCGGTCGTCCCCGCTTGGGGTACGTCTGCACTCAAATCTAGAAATAGAATTGAGGCCTGTATATATATAACCTGTTTGCAAATGTTTATAAGAGAAGCAATATAATTCAAACAATCAAACCTAATTGTTGATGCAGTGTCTATTCCTTCTCTTCCCTTTATTCAAGTTGAATCAAGTCCTTCGAACGCGATGAATAAACCTTCGATTACGGCACACCCTTTGAACAACCCTATGGTCTTCAAATCTTGCCCTGCTGATTTCAATCACCAACGCTTCAAACCCAAACCTTCCTCTCACGATCCTCCGGTTACCTCTACTAAACTGAAATAACCTCCCGTTCTTCGATTACCTTCACTCAGCTGAATCTGTGATGGAACGATTTATGCAAAAACCCATAAAATACAAGATTCTTAGAGGACAAAACCGTAACAGTTTTATTCAAGAAAAACCCAATGATTTCTCAACCCAAACCTGATTACACCAATCCTATGTTTGGACGTTATCACCTCAATAATGCAGAATGCACAACAAAAATGATTATGTGTAGTTGTTGAGAAAATGCAAGAAAGAGGATGAAGATGATGAGAATAAAATCAGTGTATATTTTCACTTTTCTTTTTCTTATTTGAAGAATAAGCCAACTCAATATATATGCAAGTCAAAAAAACAATTAACCAACTTAACAAACACTTTGACAATTTCACATACCAGAAATTTGGTGAAAAACACACGAGCAACCGACATATAGAAAGGGAAGGGTCGACCTGAGCTCTCCCGATTTTTAGATTGTGCAGAAAATAGTACTTTGCATCGACCAGAGCAGGTCCTGCGTCGATGCAAAGGATACAAATTTAGACAGATAGAAATAAACATAATATGAGTAGATCAAAGGGTCGACGCGAGCACACTTGAGAGTAGATCATGCAAAATAACTTATGTATGAGTCGACCGTAACAATCTTCGAGTCGACTCAAGGACTCAGAATATGAAAAAATGCATATTTTCATGTATTTAACTACTTTTGAGATACTCCACCATATTGCAAGCTAGACCAACAAGATCAAACCTATATGGAACATATATTGTACTTTTTCTATATGTATCTAACCATGTTTTTGACCAATGTTTGACGCAAGAGGAATAAGATATGCATATGCGATATAATGATACCGTCCAAAGTACATTTTCCTACCTATGTAAGTTTTGACATCATTAAAACAAGTATATCTAACTATGAGGAACTTTGCCCTCACAAGATTCACATTTCACTAAAGACTATGATATAAGAGCGAATACGTCGCATATCTCCAAAGGGGCATACACTAAACACTCTAGACAAGTACGAAGAACCCCTCACTCATCATTTCCCTCATGCTTAAGGATCGTGGCACACAACGTTCATCATTCTTTATTAATTGTCTTAGAGTTGTTTAAAATGAGAAGAGAAGACACGAAAGAAAACACTAAAGGGAAACTGAAAACCCTAATGTTATCATACAAATATGGACCTAAAGTTGAGATCAAGAAGGGACTATCCTAATTGTTATCATGCAAAGGATTGAAAGTCTAATGTCTCTCCTACTCCCATCTTAATCAGAAATCAAGTGGGACTAGGAATCCTAAGGGATCATGTGAGCAAACACAAGTAAACGTTATCCAATTCAATCACAAATGAAACAAAGATGAAACTTAAACAAGTCCCAAAAAAGAGAAATAACATGAAAAAGAAAGTAGAAGAAAGAGAAAGATACAGTCAAGAAGAACAAACATGGAATTTCAATGACAAAGCGTCAAGCAAGCATCAACTAAGGATCATACATGGTAAATATCAACAACATGTCAAAGCAACAAGAATGAGCTCACATGCCAAACCAAACTCAAAGATGGGAAGTCAAAGCAAATTGGCAACATAAAGTGCCCAGACACACACAAGTGACTAAAATTCCAAAAAGAGGTATTATCAATCATCAAACAAGGTGGAATGAAGTCAAATAAGATGGAAAAAAGGTAGGGAAGTAGTAAAATCATATCATGTCAACTCCATTCAAAGATCAAAGAAAGAAGCACAAAGAGTTTCAAGCATGCATCTCATCAATATCCAAACAAATAGCAACAACTATCTCATGCAAGACACACTTCAAATGATCAAACATGTGAGATTAGGGTATGAAATCAATTAAGGGTAGAAACAACAACATGTTTATCAAATCAAAAAATCATCCATGAACACACAAGGGAAACATCAAAGGTTGAACTCAAAATATGCCTCAAGAACAAACACATACATCAAAGTCAATCCAAGATAGGAGACACTCATGCATACACAATCAAGAACCAATCCATCATGATTAGAAACAAACTAAAATCGTAAATATCATGTTCACATTGTAATCCAGAAACAAAGTCAATAAGAAGTAAACATAATTTGAGGCACCAAAGTCAAGCAAACACAAGCTCAAATTGTTCATGTGAGAAGTATAAGATCATAAAGACAAATGAAATAAAAGGAGCATAAAATGTATCTCTAATCATGGAAACCAGCACCTAATACATGTTAAAGGAAGCTAAGAAATCTCATCAAACACTCATTGAACCATTCAAGAATCAAATTCAAAAGATCATGGCAAGACATGCACCAACTCATAGTTAAAACAAACACACTTTGAAGCTTCATCCAAAAATAGAAAAAAAAGGCAAAATAAATCCAAATAAATGTTCAAACTTATTTCATGTGTGTTATGAATCATATTTCAAAGCATCAAAACAAAATTTGTAAGAAAAAAAATCATCAAATGGAACTAACAAAGGCAAGCACTCAACTAATTGAGCAAGAATCGGGGTTCAAACGAATTCAAATGAAAATCAAACAAAAGGTGATCATCAAAGCATCAAACTAGCATCCAAACATAGCTTAATCATGTGTCTAAGTGTGTGTAAAATTATGGATCAAAAGTCAATTGAGAAGATCAAGAATCAAAGTCATGCCTCAAACTAGGTCAAATAGAACACACCACACAATTAAAATAAAATAAAATAATAATAAAAATAAAAAATGTGAAAAATAAATTAACAAGTCAAAATATCTAGAAAATATTTTTAATAAAATTTTTAAAGCTTAGAACAATTAAAAAAATTATAATAAAAATAGAACAAAATAGTTAAAAGAAATAAAAGAAAACAACAAAGGGGTGTGAAAGTAAATTAGAGAACAAGGAGAAATAAGAACAAACATGTTGATGGGCCAGGATACAGGGGTGTGAATATGAAAAATTGCAAGGCCCGATCCACAATCACATAAAAACTCAGAATCAAACAAAAAAACAAAACACGTGGGAGCTCATTAATTGAGTTGGCGCCCATGCAAGCGACATATCACTAATCAAGGGGTCAAAGCCCTTCCACCTCATCATAACACGCAAGATGTCGGAGCCCTAGGTCCGGTCGTCTTCTCCAACCAGGCTCGCCGGAGCTCAACCCAAACCTCATCTTAATGCACAAAATCATACACCAAGTTGTAGAGAAAATCATGAGGATTCCAAATCTGGCTCTAGTTTTCATTTAAAATGGTTCTAATGTTATGAAAAACGAGCACGAAAGTTTGATACATATTAAGGAATTCAATCAAAACAAGACAATAACAACACAAGCATGTTCTATATGATTCCAGAGACACAACCGCAATAAACATGTATCAAAATAAGCACTAAAAAGAAAGAAACAAGCCAGAGAACATGTTACCTAAAGGAGCAATTGTGAGATTTTGTTTTTGCTTCAAAACTTTAACCAAATTATTCCTTTAGCTCTAGAAACCCTTAAGATGATGATGGAATCTATGGAGAGTGAGAACTTCTTGAGAAATGACCAGCTTGAGAGTCTGAGTTTTTTTTGAGAGAGAATGAGTTTCTCTGGGTCTGAGATTTTGCAGAATGAGGTTGCCTCTTGCTTCTAGGGTTTTTGATTTATATATTAAGGTTTATTTGGTGTGGTTAGAAGCTTAAACAGGTTTTAAACCACTTGTTGTGTATGTTTTACAAAATTTAAAAAAGGTGAGAATGAAGTACGAGTTGTCCTATAGTGGGGTGTTGTATGGTTATTTTTGTGAGCACAAAGAGAATTAATATGAATCATGGGAATTGTGGGATGTTTTGGTATGAGTGATGAGCAAGTTTTATTATACTTGTAATTTTCTCCTTTTGGTAAGATAGTGAAATGTGGTGCATGGGGTATGGTATGTTTGTTTGGACATATGAAGCAATGTTTGATGACCACAATATGTGACAAATGTGTATGGTATGGGAAAAAGTAACTACATGACCATATTAGAATTTTCCAAGAATGCTCATGACATGATGCATAGTCCTTCATGTTCATATGCCCTCATTTGAAGTCGTTAACTTGATGAATCCGTTTGGGGGAATTTTTGGCTCTATTGAAAGTATGAAGAAAGATCAACAACTTCTATGTTGATGGAAGGTTGAAAATAGGTCTAGAATCATGTGAAACAAAGGCTTGAATTTATGCACAAAAATCTTCCTAAGCACCATGAAATAATTCTAAGTTACAAAATACATCTTGAACACTTTGTGACACCTCTTTTGAAGTTACATAACTTGTGCTTTAAGCATTCAAACAATGAATTATTGGTATGATTTGAAATCTTGGACAATGATCTACAACTTTCATGTTGTAGGAAACTTGAGATAAACCTTAGAAAGTCATGAAAGAGGTGGTTTAAAACCATGTTTCAAAATCTGCCTAGGATAACTTAGAAAATTTCCAAGTTAAGAAATTTAACATAATTGAAACCTCATATTTGAATCCATATAACTTGAGGGGTTTTGATCCAATGGATATGTTATAGTAATGGATAGAAAGCTTAAAAAATGATCTTCAACTTTCATGTTCAAGGGAAATTGATTTGAGGTCAAGAACTTAGTGAAAAGTGCCTTGGAAAGTAGCCCCAAAAATCTACCTAAAACTTGTCCACTCTTGACAACTTTGAAACCCTAACTTGGAGAGATAATAACATGAGATCTATATATCCAATGGAAATGATATAGTAATCAAAAGAAATCTTGGAGGATGCTCTAAAAATTTCATGTTTAAGGAAAAACCATTTGAAGCATGTATCCTCGTGTAAGATAGGCTTGAAAACATACACTTCAAGCTGAATTTCCATACTTAGAAAAATTTCTAAGTGTTGAAATGACAAAACTCCATTTTCTCAACTTTAGCTCGTCATATATCTCAAATTATGGACCTTTTGGACTTTCTTCCTTCCAAAAATTTGTAGTTCATGATGTCCTCTTTAACTTTATAACAAATTTGCTTCCATTGGATAAAGGATAAGAAAGTTATGGAAGTTGCAAAATGGATAGAATTAGGGTTTTCTACACTTAGAAAATATTTCCACCAAACCCTAATCCAACCAAACTTCTGATTTTATGTTTCCTCTTGAATTTTATTGCTCCAAATACATGAAAACACTTGGAAGCACATAACATACCCTTGGTTGAACTTGAGATCCAAGATTTTGACCCTATTGATTCACAGTTGAGTTTTGTTGACCAAATGAAAACCTAGGATCATTTCCATTGATTGAAACTCTTGTGATGGCTTGTGATGACACATAATCCATGTAGAGGACCCCCAAGATGTGTATTGAGCCTTGGAATCATGTCTTGACCTAGGAACTAGGCACATATGTCTTTTGAACCAAAACCTTAATCTAGTTGTCCACAAGATAGAAGGAGATGATCAATGCTTGAATCCTTGATTCAAATGGTTGTGGGACATATCTTGATGATGATGAGGACCTTGTGATTTGAGAACACCATAAGGTTAAGAATAAAACCATTGATTGAGCTTTGAATATGAATCTATTCTCTTGAGTGTTGAATAAGATACCTTGATCCCCTGCCTAAGACCAATGCTATGCACAAATTCCAATGCAAAATGATATGAAACATAAGCTAAGATATAAGAAACTGGATGGGAAAATTTTGGGGTGCTACACACTCCTACCTCCAACTTAATCAGAAATTAAGTGGAACTAGGAATCCTAAGGGATCATATGAACAAGCACAAGTAAACACCATACTAATCAATCACAAATGAAAAAAAAATCAAGACTTAATCAAGTCTCAAGAAAAGAAAGATAAGAAAGAAAAATGAGAAGTGAAGAAGAAGACCAACAACATGTAAACAAACAAAATTTTCACTCTATAAGACATGAGCATCACACAAGCAAGCATTAACCTCAATCGTACACATTAAACATAAAAATGTTAAGGTAACCCAAAATGTGCATACATGCCAAACCATACCCAAAGATTAGAAGTCAAAACAAGTTGGCAAAACAATGTGATAATGCATACACAAATGACTTAAGGTCCAATAAGAAGTATTATCAATTATCATGCAAATTGAAATGAATTCAAATGAGGTGAGAAACAAGGTAGGGAATTATTAACATCATATCATGTTCAACCTAACTCAAATATTAGAAAAGGAGCACAAGAGTGTCAAGCATACATCTCATTAATATCCAAAAAACTAACAACAACTAGCTCATACAAAACACACTTCAAATGATCAAACATGTGATATTAGGGTATGAATATAGGATGGGCAATAGCATACATGAAAATTTAAATTCAAATCCAAACTCAAGACCTCAAGAAGGATGCATAGGCATTACATCAAGACAAGCACAAATAAGCACATACAATTGGGCATGCATCAACCAACACCTTCCGTAAAAGGAAACAATTATTCATGTGAAGTAAAGAAGGTGAAAGTCAAACCAATGATCATCAAGACATGTTAAGGCAGGGGTATAAACCAAGTATTCACATCATTCAAGTGTCTTAAACATCACTCAATCACAAGTAAACAAAAGGTCTCAAAACTAGGGCAAACATTAAGCACATTCACCTAAAAACAATGTCACATTGAGGCATCAATAAAAAATAGTAAAGAGTCCCAAAAAAATTGAATTAAGAGTCTCTAACACATGTTGTATCCATCAAGAACAAGAAGGGGGAACAAACTCTAAGTGGTTGCACAAGTGCATCCCTACTCAATCCACCAAGTTCAAGCACAATCAAACAGTTAGACAAGCAATGCATCACACATGATAAATAGTTAAGAGGCTTCAAAAATTATGGAAAAATGATCATGGTATCAATAGGTAAATGTCTCAATGTTATCTAAAAGAGTGCCTAAGAAAGTGTACAAGAAAGTATTCAAACAATACCAATCATCAAGCAAACCAAATTCAAACATGATCACACAAGCCAAGCTTCAAAAATTATTCAAATATAAACCAGAATCAATGATCAAGGTGTCAAATGAGTGCTAAAAGGACCTATTACATGTGCCTAAGTGTGTGCAAAAACATGGGTCAAGAATCAAAGAGAAAGATTATGAATCAAAGTCATACTTCAAAACTAGGTCTAATGGAACACTTTATGAAAATAAATCAAAATAAAATAAAATAAAATAATGAAAATAAAAATAAAAATAATGAAAAATAATTCAACATGAAAAATAAAAGGAACATTAAAAATAAAAACCAAAACCAAAATGAAAGAAAAAATAAAAATAAAAGAAGAAGAAAGAAAGAGGGGGTGCATTAGCATTTTTGGAATGAACTAGCAACCAAGTTCACTGCGCATTAGGCCAGCACAATGGAGTTGTCGAGAGAAAATAGCATAAGGCCCATGTTCATTTGGTTCAACAAATGATAAAAAAATGAATCGTTGCATTTCATTAAAGAAGGTGGCATGCCACCTCACTTTTCCATGCAACATGTATTCAAGTCAACGATTACATCACCATTCACCTAAGCTAACACCTCAGACACCAAATCCCTAGCTCCAGTCGTCTTCTCCAATGAGCCTCACCGGCGGTACCTACAACCACCACAGAAATCAGTAAATCTTAACATCATTTCACACGTTTTTCCACACAGAGCTCAAATATGATCTTAGTTTTCACTGAAAACTACTCTAACACAATAAAAAAAGAGCATAAAAATCACATCCACAAATTGAAATTCTTTTAAATTAACACAACCACGTCATGAACAACGCCTACAATAATGTAGGACTTTGGAACCAACAAACACAAGCTTGAAACAGGTCTAATATGAGAGGAAAAAGTAGAAGAAACTTACTCAACGGAGAAGGTATGTTGCCCCTTCAAACCTTTGCAAAGCTTCAGAAAAACTTCACTAAAGTATTCTTTATACTTCAAGGATGATGAAATGAGCAAGAAACAAGAGAGATCTTTAGAGAAATGAGCAATTCGAATGAGAGAGGTTCTTGAGAAAAAATGAGCAATTATGATTTGAATCTTCACCAAATGAAAGTGTCCTCTAATTTTTAGGGTTTAGGAAGCTTATACATGGTGGGTTAAGGTAGTTATGGGCCTCGAACAAAGGAGAAATTCATTTTTAGAGTTGTTGCCAAAAAATGATACCATGAGAATGAGGTACGGGTCATGGTATGGCTACATTTGTTTTGGGTGGTTTGCTGAGTAAAATGTCATGAGAGAGGTATGAAATGAGTGGCACATAAGAGAGAGAGAGAGAGAGAGAGAGAGAGAGAGAGAGAGAGAGAGAGAGAGAGAGAGAGAGAGAGAGAGAGAGAGAGAGAGAGAGAGAGAGAGAGAGAGAGAGAGAGAGAGAGAGAGAGAGAGAGAGAGAGAGAGAGAGAGAGAGAGAGAGAGAGAGAGAGAGAGAGAGAATGAGGCAGGTTTGTACAATTTCATTTGTTTCCAAATTTTACCAAAAAGGATGCATGGCATGTGTATGGCAGCATGATAGAATGGTTGGTTCATTTATGGAAAATATGATGAGGTAATTGTGGCATGAATACATGCTGCAAGAAGAGTCACAATCATGTCAAGAAATGCACCATTACATTTTTATAAATTATTTATAAACCTTCACTTTTCATGAGCATAACTTGGTGGATTTTCAACCAAATGGAAAGAACTCAAAATCACAATGAAGTAGGAAGATGTGTGAAAAAAAATTCATGTTAGGATGGTCTTGAAATGAGGCTTGCATCCTTGTGAAAATTCATTTGAATTTTTTCCCCTCAAAATTCGTTCATGACACTTAGTGAAATTTCATGATTCTACCAACTTTAACAACTTGAACACCTTATCTTTGGAGCATCACATCTTGAGCTACAATGTACTAAATGACAAGTTCTAGCTATGGTTGAGAAGCTTAAATAATGATCTATAAATTTTATTTTTTAAGGGAATTGAGATGAATCCTTGATCATAATAAAAAAATACCTTGGGAGATTGGTCCAAAATCTGTCTAAAAACTTTCTAAGTTTGGCATAATGAAAACCCAACTTGGTGACTTTGTAACTTGAGTTTCACACATCCAATAAAGGAGTTCTAGTACTCAAAAGAAAGCTTGGATAATTTTATACAACTTTCATGTTAGATGAAAAATCATTTGAGGCTTAGATCACCATGAAAGATGGGCTTGAAAACATGTACCTCAAGCTGAGTTTCCATACTTAGAAAAAATTCTAAGTGTTGAAAATCACAAACCTTGATTTTCTCAACTTTAGCTCTTCATATTTCTAAATCTATGAACCTTTTGGACTTGCTTTCTTCTACAAACTTGTATTTTATGATGTCCTCTTTAATTTGATAACAAGTTTGCCCCATTTGGATCAAGGATGAAAAGTTATGATTGATGCAAGATGGCTAGAAATTAGGGTTTTCCACACTTAGAAAAAATTCAACAAAACCCTAATTCAACCAAACTCCTGATTTTATGCTTCTCTTTGATTCTTCTTGTTCCAAACACATGAAAACTATTGAGAATAAATAGCATCCCCTTGGTTGACCTTGAAAACCAAGACTTTGACCTTATGGAGCCACAATTGACTTTTCTTGACCAGATGAAACCCTAACACTCTTTCCATTTATTGAAGCTCATGCCATGACTTGTAATGAGACATAAAAAATGTAGGGAACCCTCAAGGTGTGTATTGAGACATATAATAATATCTTTCCCAAGAAACTAGCTACAAATGCCCTTTGACGACAACCATAATCCAGTTGTCCCAAAGATATAAGGATATGCCCAATGCTTGTAATCTTGATTAAAATGGTTGTAAGATATGCATTGATGATGATAGGAACTTGTGGCTTGAGAATACCACAAGGTTGAGAATAATCCCTTGCTTGAGCCTTGAGGTTCATACCGTTCCTCCTGGGAAGCAAATACAATACCTTGATCTCATGCCTAAAACCAATGTTATGCATAAATGATGATGCAAATGATATGAAACATGAGCCAAAAGGTTAAGAAAAGATGAGGCAAATTTTGGGGTGTTACATGGATCACACCTGCAAAAGAGCATACTGCACCCAGCCACCTGCCGTCTACTCTGCATCATTACCTGCTACAGCAACCTGTAAAAGACACCTTGTCCCACATTGTTGTTTGTACTAGATAACTTACTCACAAAGGAAGATTGGACAGCTGGATATTTTAGTAGTTTGATATGGATTGAACCTTATTCCTATCATAGGCCCATGATCCAAGACTCACCAATATCTACTCTCACACTTAAGTCTATAAAAGCAAGCCTTGCGCAAGAGAGCTGTAGAGTTGGATATTTTCACACACTCATATTTATTTTCAGTTTAGTTTTATTTCACTTTGAGTATTAGGAAAGAATTAGAGAGTTTTCTTCTTCTCATCTAATCATGTATTCACTGCTTGGAGTTGTCGTGACTGAAGAGATCTGTTGTTGTTTATCCACCATAACGGATCTTCAAGTTACTATTAGGTTGTAATTTCTTTTGCATATTTTTGCTAAGAGTATGTCTTCCTGTAGTTTCTTTCTAGTAGTTTGTACTCGGCTCATTATGAGCTAAACTCTTGTTTGATGAGCAAAGTGAAGTAGATATAAAGTTGTTTTTATGTTGAAATGATGTGTGATTGGTGTCTTATTTTGTTATATGTTTTATTCTAGACACATGCTTCTTAGAATGATCAACTTAGAAAAAGGTACAAGCTTGTTGTTGAGAGAGATCCAACAACGAGTGGATTTCATAACAAAAGTGGTTAATAAAGTAGGATAGAGATATTCACTTAATTTAACTTGCTTAGAGATAAGAAGCTAAGGCCATAAAGATTTTCAAAATTAAAACCAGGTGTATTTTAGGGTTATAAGCGAGGCTTAGAGATTTGTTCCCTTGCCCTAGTTATGCATGCTTTGATGTTGTAGAGATACACCACTAGATCACGTTCTGACCTTTTGAGGCACGACACTTCACATCTTGAATACATTTCAAAAATAATATATTAATGGATCTTAGCTCATCAATCACTCTCTCTGATATTTTATTCCCTTTTTATTTAGTATTTTAAGTTGTTGTGTGGACCTCTTGCTGCTTATTACCATTAGTATTTTGTTACCTTGCTCATACTTATTTTAAACAAAGTTTGAATACTTAGAGTTCAAATCTAACGTAATTTCACTCCACGTGGGTACGATCTCTTTACTTTATCACTTGCAGCAATCAAACGTACATGTATACTTGCATATGACACCTTTTCTTTAAATCAAAATAAAAAAGTAAACACGTAAGAAAGCAAACAGGGCCTCTGAACTTGCCTTGTCTTTTTTCTAGATTTGATTAACACGTTTGGATAGAAGAGACAATTCATATTCTTCTTCTGAATCTTCTTCAGAGTCATCTTCTCCTTTAGCTTGAAAGGCTTTAGTCTTCTCAGACTTTCCCATGGATTTCAAAGCCACATACTTGACTTTTCTTTAAGGCTCATCCTCTTCAATCTCTATCTCATTGCTTCTCAAAGAGCTCACAAGTTCTTTAAGAGTTATGTTGTTCAGATCCTTTGAAAATTCCAGTGTAGTTACCATATGTCTCCATCTCTTGGGTAAGCTTCTGATAATCTTATTCACGTGATATGCAATTAAGTAACCTTTGTCCAAAACCTTCAGTCTGCAACAAGAGTTTGAAACCTTGAGAACATGTTCTCAACAGTTTCATTGCCTTCCATCTTGAAGGCTTTATACTTCTGAATCATGTCAAGTGCCTTGGTTTCTTTAACTTAAGAATTTCCTTCATGAGTCATTCTCTGAGAATTAAATATGTACTTTGTTGTATCTTTACTTGTGATCTTTTCATACTCAATGTATGAAATGGCATTTAACAAGATGGTTCTTGCTTTGTGATTGTTCTTGTAGTCTTTCTTCTGTTAATAAGTCATAACTTTTCTTTCCACCTTGTTACTACTAGCATTTATAGGATGAACATAGCCATCAATTACCACATCCCATAGATCCACATCATAACCAAGGAAAAAAAATATTTTATTCTATCTTTCTAGTAATCAAAGTTTTCTCCATCAAAAACTGGAGGTATTGCACTATAGTGATCTCTATTAGCGGGTGCAGCTGGTAGAGGGACTCATACCACTGTGTTTCACAAGATGGATCTTTATCTGACATGGTGAAGTGTTTTGTTTGCAATCAATACCAGAATCAGAGGTTTGATGCCAATTGAAGATGAAGGCAAACACAAGAAAGGGGAGGTTTAAGTTGGGTTTCTAAAAATGAAAGCTTTTTGACCCAACACAACAAATAGCAAACAAGGAATAAAAATAATGGAACAATTATTTTTATACTGGTTCGCTATAACACAAGTTACCTCTAGTCCACCCGCCAAAGTGATTTTGCCTTTTCAACAAGGACTTTATCCACTATAATCAAACTTGATTACAACACAAAGACCAATAGTCAATGTCTTCTTGAGCCTACAGACTAAACCCCAGTGACTCATGGAACAAAGAATCCAATCAAATAAATTGATACAGAGTATGTTTACAAGATACTTCTAAGAAAGCAGAATACATAATTGAAGTTCAAGTGTAACACAAAATATTTGCAATGAATAGTATGAACAAAAGTTCTCGTGTGAGTGTTTCTTTTCTCTCAAAATATTTACAATAGGGTTGTTCACATACGATAATAACGTTGTAAGAGTTCATTCACGTGAGGTGCTTTTCCATTCTTCCAAGTCTTCTTGATATAGGCAATGAAGAGATCTGTTGGAGGGTAGAATTAGAATACCAAAATACATATGTGTCCTTGCATAATGATTTGTGAAAATAGGAGACAAAATGGTTCAATAGTATAATTCTTAGCCCATAAAATCAGTGTACTAGAAGGAATATTTTATCATGTATTGTGTACTATCTTTCTCACGTAAAATCTTTTGATCTTATCTTCAATATTCATAAGCTTCTGATAAGTTAGTGATGAAGCATGCATGAAAGAATAGTAAGAATATGATTGAAATAATTTTCAAAAACTTTGGTGTTCAAAGTCTTGATCCAGTTCCTTAGAACCTGGTCTTCAGAGTCTGTTGACAAAGTTGATATTTGTTTTAGGCGCGGGGCTTTAGAATGTAGCAGCTTTAAAAGCTTCAGAGTATCAAACTAGATATCAAAAGCATTGTGTACATAATCCAGAGCTTGATCAGCTTTGTAAACATAAAACCCAGAGTTAGAGTGCACTAAGTACAGAGTATGATAACTTCACATGTCATTTAGTTAGAGTCAGATATAAAATCTGCACACTAAGCAAAATTATCAGGGTACAAAATTAATCTTTAAAATACTATGTATTGTTATTATCAAAACATAAGGTCAGATGCATAATCAAATCTTGTTCTAACACATTGGTCTAATTGAAGATTGAGAAGAACTCCCACCTTATTTGTAGGCTTCCACACAACACTACCAAAGTAAATATGGAGTGAAGAACCTAATTTTTTTCAGTGGAATTTTTAAAACCAACCACAACATTACACACCTTACAAACCTCTCAAATCTCAAGAAAATCTTCAAGGGAACACTAACATAATAACATAATCCCCTCGGATACCAAGAAGAGGTACATTAAGAAATGAACCACAACTATCAATGATGACTCCTTTGTCGTAGGCTGGATCATACTAATGTACATCGGTGTGAGTAAGAGACATGAGTCTTTGAGACCATTGAAGCTTGTTTGGATTTTCCTTGAAGAGCTCGGTCCGAGGCAAGTGTGAAATAAACCACTTGTACAGTAAAGGTGCACAACACAGGATGGTCCCATATTCCTTAAGAGTCTTATGATGAATGGAGTGATAAATATCACCAAGTAGTGTAGGCATAGGGTTCCCACTTAGAAAGATCTAAATGGCATTGACATCAACAAACTCTTTAATGTTAAAGAACAAAACCAACCCATAGATAAGTAATGTGAGGATAGCTTCGAAGGCGTCCATGCTATTCTCTTTAGCTAAGAAGAAAGCTTTCTCTATTAAGAACTTAGAGGGCATACCCTTATTTCCTCCCTTGGTGGTAAGGTTAGCTTTGACTTCAGATGTCTCCAAGTGAATGGCATCGGCAATGTCCTTTAGTAACAAAATCTTCTCTAAACCACTGAAAGGCTTCTTATCCAATACCGGCAGACTAACCCAATACGAATATTCCTCCAAAGTTGGGATGAGCTGATAGTCGGGAAAAGTAAAGCAACGATAGAGAGGATCATAAAATTGCACGACTGTGTCTATAACTCCCTTTTCTATCTTGGTTTTGATAATACTTAACAGTCTTCCATAGCGCTTCCTAAAATCATCAGGACATGACACCAAGGCTCCCAGCTTTCTCAACTCTACCAAATCAAGTTTCTTGAAGTTGAACTTCTGAGTGTTTCTTTTCCCAAAATCCATGATACCTATGATTTTTGCAAAGAAAAAGACAATCGAGTTCCTTAAAACCAAAAGAGGGTTATGAATGCACGAATGGATGCAATGCACGAACACACGTATACACATATTCACATATTCATATATCCATATATATATACATGTAAACAAACAAAAGGATTAGGTTTGGAGATCACGAACATGGAGTCATGGTCTAACCCTTCCCAAAAGGTATGTACTACAGGTATGTTCTTTCACAGCAGGTTCTACAAAGTTCCCATAGTCATTGATAAATCTTTCGGATATTATCAGCTTACACGACTACTCGTGCGGGTCAATAATATTCTCTAGATAAACCCGTCTGAGTGTAGTATCGCATGACAACCACCACAGGTCTACACCTGGATGATCACTGCACTACGTCATAAAAAGGTTTAGAGGGGTGAAGGGTAACTAAAGGTCCTCGGCTTCACAGACTCCCAGGTCGGAAAAAGTGATACCAATACGACTACTCACATCAGACACTAGTAATCCCAAAAGGGGCCTCCACTGAGTGTGGTTATCATATGCTAGACATGTTAGGACTACTCCTAACAGCTAACTATTAATTATACCACAATTCTATAATAGGTGTACTCTCTAGTATGGGTTAGGACTTATCTTATAACACCCCAAATTTATTAGAATATTTATTTAATTTATTTAAATATGAATATTCGTATTTTTGGTGATTTTCGGTGGTTAGTGTGAATATTGAGAATTATGGATTTTGAGTTATTTATTTAAATAATAGTATATAATATGAATATATTGGTATTATTATTAATTTAAATAAATATAAGTGAATTGAGGGCAAAGGTGGACTTTTGAGGAGGAGTTAGTGAGGGTGAAATTGGAAAGTCCATTTTAAAGGCCCAAAGTTAGGTTTAACAAAAAGGAATTTTGAGAGAATTAGGATTCATTCTTGTTAGACCGTGAAAATAGAAGAAAAAGAGGTCAGAGCTCTGAGGGAAGAGGATAGAGGCAATGTTTCATGAGGTTTCCAAGAACTCAAAGGAGAAAGGCTTGGAATCGGAAAATTAAGGTATGAGGAGTATTACCTTCATTGTTTTCAATATATGATTCAATGCAGTTAAATTCGATTTAATAATTTAGGAGGTTTTTGAGTTTGAGGAAATTAAGTCTTAGTGGCCAAATCTATTTTTGAGGTTGTTTAAGTATGGGGAGTATTGCCTTTATTGTTTGCAATATATGATTCAATGTATTTAAAGTCGATTTAAAGGTTTAGGAATTTTTTAGTATTGGGTTGTTGTTGCCTTTCTAGTGATGAGTTCAATGAGTTTGAGGGATTTGAACTGATGTTCTGATAGGTTTGAGGTTGATTTGAGAGTAAGGGAAATTAGGTCTTCGTGGCCAAATCTGTTGCTGAGGCTGTTTAACCGTATAGGATAAGTGATTGTGAGAACTTTAATGACTGTGGGGTATTTGTAAGAAATTATGGGAATTAGAGGTGTAAATATGATATGGGATTGGCCTAATAAGTCGTAGATTTTGTGCCTTTATCGCCGTAATACCTTATGAATGATTTAGGGATGCTTTTTGGGGCATTGGGGAAGGAAATCGTAGGGACTTTTGGGCTGGTTTTGCTACTGGTATGTAACAGCGTTTTGCTATAATCGCGAGTTCGCACATGAACAATCCTTCGCACGGCGAACTGTCCAGCGAACGTAGCAAAGTTTCGCAAATTGTGTTCTTGTGCAGTGTTGTCTTGATGCTTTGATGCTATGATTTTCTGGATAAATTACCTTGAGTATGACTGTGATTCATATGTGATTAATACATGATTGTATGATGATTCCTATGAGTAATGATGATGAGTTATGATGTTGATTCCATGAGTTTTTGATGACTATATGATGACATGATTATTATGATGATTTTGATGAATGATGATGCACCTAATGAGTTTGTTATGAGTATGACATTGATGTGTGCATCATGCATTCATATGCATTCCGGACTTCGGTCTAGTGTTTGATTCTTGTGGCTTCAGTCCGATTGTGCGAATGTGAAGTATTTTGTTGTGCTCCGGTTCTTGTGAAGAATCAATCCTATTGATAGGGATCTATGGAGGGTTGATGGCCCAGTGTCCATCGAACTTTGATGAATTGGTACCACATGACGAGTCTTGTTGCATTTGTATTTATGTGACAATTTGGTGTAAATTATGATATTATGGCTTTTTGATGTTTCCTTGATGATTATGATGATGTTGAATACGAAAATGACGCTATTTTATATATTGATTCCTATATTGATTATTATGAATCGTTTTACTCTCCCCGCCTATTTGAATGTTGCATCCATGTGGGTAACGTGTAGATGACCAGGTTTAGTTGTGGATGTCGTCGAGGAGTTTTTGGAGTTTTTGACTCTTGGTTGACTTAGAGGGTCTTGCTCTGATAGTGTAACATCAGGTTGGGGTCTTTGAGTTAAACCATGTTTTATTGATTATGTTGTTGCGCAAGGAAAACTTTGGATTTTGCCTTTTTGAGTTCCGCTGCCTTTTGAGCAATTTTTGAGTAATTTTAGAAAACCCCGTTGTTTATGGAGCATTGACTTTTATTTGAGTTATTGAGAAATGTATGCCCTTTGAGGTGATTTTTATTGTGTTTAATATTTTACTCTAATAAATGTGATTGATTTTCCATTATATTTGTGGGGTAGAAAAGGGTGTTACATATCTCACCACTCGAGGTAACCACCCTGCATACAGAAGAACCCAAGTACAACAGATATATACACAAATATTTACAAATATACAGGTATACAAGCAAGTAAACATATAAAATAACACAAATACAAATAAGGTGGGCTTAACCCTCTTAGGGGAAGTTATCCCCAGTGAAGTCACCATTTCTGTTGCGATGAGAATCAGATATCAAGCTATTAATTAACTTGAATAAAAATCATGAAGTTCACCGTCAAATTTTGATTTATCCAAAGGAAATGGTAAAGATCGAAGAAAACCTTAAGTGTGCTATGTAACAATAAAGCTAGAGATCTAAGGTTCGAAGGTTGGTTATACCTAGGGAAGGTGGTAGCATCCTAAGTATCTGTAGTACTCTACAAGAACCTCTTGTAAGTATTTGTGTTATGTTAATATTTGCTTGTTAAAGGAAAAAGGTGCTAACATAAAGACTATGGTATATACACTAAGTATGCTCGCCAAGACATCACATCTCGTGCCTACATATCCTGACTATGATGGAATCAAAGCATTTGTAGTTCACCTAACTAGGGGCGAGGAACTATTGACTGTGGTCAAGGTTCTAAGAGGAAGTAAGTGTTCATAACCATGACACTTACACGGAGCACGGCGACTCCAAACCTAAGGTTATGCTAAACAAGGAAATTAAGGGTTCATCACCATGACACTTACATGGAATGCGGCGACTCCAATCCTAAGGCTAAGATAAAGGGAAAGGTAAATTAGTCTCAATCGCACAACGGCATGAGATAAGGGAGTTAGTTGTTAGTGGGCTTGACAAGATATCGCATCTTGTGCCTACGTATCCTGACTAGGGATGGGGAATCAGAGCCTGCGTAGTTCGCCTAACTAGGGGTGAGGAACTCTTGAACTTGGTCAAGGTTCCAAGGGGAACTAAGTGTTCATAACCATGAAACTTACGTGGAGTTCACAAACTCTCTAATTTTAAGTTGAAAAAACTAACTAAAAGTTAACTTTAGCAAAGTCAAAGGGGAAAGTGAATACTCATAACAATGGTACCCACATAGAATTCACAAACTCTAAACTTAACTCTAAGTTATAAAATAAAACGGCTATAACAAGGCCAAGAAAAGGAAGGTGGGCACTTATAACAATAGTGCTTACATAGGGTTTACAAACCCTAACCTAAGGCTAGGTTAAAAGGGAAAATGTCTCTAACAAGGCCAAGGGAAATGATCCTAACAGGGTCATATGGTGAGTAGGAAAGCAACACTCGTTATCCTAAATATGACTTACAAGTCAACAAGGGAGACTCTTTCTTTTGGAATCGGTGAACAAGCAACTTGCAATAGATCTAAAAGTCATAAGAGAATATCAAACAAAATAGGCCTCAAAATCGGGGATCAATCATGGCCAAATGCATCAAGAATTAAATTCAACATTGAACAATCAAGAATTAACTAAAATGAAAACGAGGATTGTCAAATTTAATTTAAGAATTAACTAAAAATAAAATCTAAACAAACCACATTCTAATTAAACCAAAATCTAAAAACTAATTAACTAAAACTAATTAACTAAATTCTAATTAAAAAACTAAAAAAAAACTAACTAATTAACTAATTGAACTAAAACTAATTAATTAAAATTAATTAAAATTAATTCTAATTAAAAAACTAAAAAAAACTAATTAATAATTAAACTAAAACTTAGTTAAAACTAAATAAATAAAACCTAGTTAAAACTAAATAATTAATACCTAGTTAAAACTAAATAATTAAGATTAACTAAACTAAATTCTAAGGAGTGTGGAGGTTGGAAAAGCAAGAATAGGCCAGGAAAAGTAAAGCAAAGCCCAACATGTGGATTAGGCCACACAAAGAGTTAGGCGTTAGGCATGAGACTGGAGGCTGGCAGGTCGGGTCGGTCCATCCTTGACCTGGTTCAACTTCTTAAGAGGGTAATGAGAAATCCCTCATGAATCCAAACGACTGACCTCTCTCCCTTCGTACGAGCAACCAAAAAATCCCTAAGAGCAAAACTAACACTCATGAACGCGAAAAACTCAGGAAGCACAATCTCTAAAGCCAAATGCCTCCCAGATTATATTCTGAGGCTTCCAACCTCGATCCCTTCTAGTTCGGTTTGCTTTTTCTTCTTTCCTTTCCTACTTTGTTCGCGGCCTCTAATCTCTCAACTAAAACAATCACGACACCATGGAATCATCATCAATTCGTGTCACCTGCGATCTCTCTCTGTGAACGAATGACAAAAGCACGACAACGATCCTTACTCTGAAGCCTTCAATCATTCAGTTTCGACGAAACTCACGCTATACTCTAACTTCAACCATGAATAGCGTGAGTGATGGAAGAATGAAGCAGAAATCTCGCTTACTAATATCAAAGGTTTTAGTTTAAATACGGAGTTTTGATTTCAGTTTTATCATAAATTTTAGATTTTGGTCTGTATTGGATCAAGATTGGAAGTATTAAGTTCACATTGAAACATCAAATCCAGAATGAATGCGCAAATAAACAGCCTAAAATACTTACCGAACCAACACCAGTTTTGCAGGAAACACTTCTTACTTCAGCTTCCTTGCTTCTCTTTCTTGCTCAGTCCTCTTCTTCCTTTGTGTAATGCTCTGGTTTCTTTGAACTTGGAAAAGTGTCTATCTGCGTGAAGTTGATTGCGAGGTTTTATTTTTGTTTCGAACCATTTTGCAACCACTGAGTTATTGTTGTTGCTGAATTATCTGGGTTGTTTTGATGGATTGAATTGAGTGATTTCTAGTTTTGAACTATTGTTGGAGATTTGCAGATTATTTCTTCATTGCTTCAGAATTTGCAGCAGACAACATGGTGGTGGTGTAAAAGGTTGGTGGTGAAAAAGTTTATTCCAAGGTTGTATAAGTGGAAATGAGAATGAAGAAGGTTTTCTTTAGCAGAGATTTTTGGTTATTTTTCCTTGCTTCCTACTGTGGTTTTTTCACTGTCCTCTCTTTTTCTATTCATCTCCTCCTTAAAATAGTTCAAAAAAATTCTCCCTTAAGTTTTAGAGTACAATCCAATGTTGTCTGGTTATGTTGATCTGTTCCTTTCAAAATGTTGGTCTTGTAGGTTGTTGGTTGGTGTGTTGTGGCAGAAATGACTTAATTGGAATTGTATCTAAAGAATACTTTCTTGGTGCAGTTTTTTGTTGCAAAAATGGGGAAGGCGTGAGAAAATATGTATTTGACCAAAGATGCCATTTGTTGTACTTTCTCTTTTTTGTAATTGTATTTTTCCTTTTCCTTTTTCTTATGAATTTTCCTTGTCTTTTGTAAGAAAAAGGCATTTGATGCGAATGCTGAATTTTGCCGAATGGGCTTGGAATTTGTAACATGAACCTTTGATAAAAATACAAATTTGGACTTTTGATTACAATTTTTTTTCTATCTGCACACTTCACTTATACTTGCATCATACTTTTTGAACCCAAAAATCCAATCTAATTCAAATTGAATCAACTCTATGAATAAAATATTGAATCAAAACACAAATCAATCTCAGGCTTTTGAACAGATAAAAACTCTGAAATTAAAAAAGAAATCCTCTGAACCTTTCCCTGAATCATGTTATGCTCGGTCTGACTCTAAAAATCACCCTTAAAACCAAGTTGAATTCTTCTTAAAGATCCATTTTGAAATGAATTAGAAACATGAATCGATTTCTAAAAAATGTCATCATAACAAATGAACCTATTTTGAAATAATCTTAACTCGAACAGTAAACTTGGCTTCTCTTTTGAATCAATGACAAGGACATGAACATGAATATATTAACTGTTTTGACTTTTCAATGGCTTCTATAACCCGATTTCTCCAAGTGACTTAAACTTGACAAAAATCCTAACTTGACGATCTTCATATACCAAGCACCACTTTATGCCAAATTCTGTGAGGGAAAATCGTCATACAACATATGATCTTAAGTTTCGATGATGACAAATTGCAACCATGGATGAATCGGTATTATCGGTTCTACCTCTACAAAGACAAATGCAAATATTCCATGCATCATATCTTCCTATATCATTTAACTTACTTTACTCAATACAATATATGTGGATGATATGTGGTTATGACTAAATGCATAAAAACCACATAAATATCATTTTTTGTAGAGTTACAGGCCATGAGTCGGCCACTGAGTCAGCGTATGTATCTGTGCAAATGGTCACGGGTCGGCGCATGAAGACTGTGAGTCGACCACAAGGTCGACGCATGGAGCTTGCATTTTCCCACGGGTCAACGCATGCCGACCTATGGTCGACTCACACTGTTGGGACTTTCAAACTTACCTAAATCTGCAGGCTATGCGTCGACGCATAGACCTGCTATGGTCGACCGTTCGCGTGTTGGTGCAGTTATTGAAGTCTTTCCACTGTGTTTGAAAAGCTGTTAAGTATTTGATTGGTTGGTTACTATAAATAGAGACTTTGTTCATTTTTATCAACAACAATTGTAAATTTGAGTCAATTGTCATAAAACAAGAAAAGTGAAAGAGGTGCCATCAAAGTTCATCAATCTTCATCTTCTACAACCCACAACACAACAATTACACACAACAATTCTTGGGGTGCTTGTGATCTTGTTCAAGGTGATAAGGTCCGAAGCCGTGATCGAAAATCCGGTTCGGGTTGATTTTGAAGGCAGGTTTTTCTTGAATAAAACCTAGCAGGTTTTGCCCTTCAAGATTTGGAGATTTTGGGGGTTTTTCGGTACAGATCATCTCTACCTACTTCAGCTGAGTGAAGGTGATTGAGAAGCGGTAGTCTCCGTTAATCTAGTAGCGAAAATAAGTGAAGCGTGCAAGAGTGTTCCGGGTTCGATTTGTTTGTGCGTGAGATCAGCCAGGCCGAGGGTTTGAAGCACGGAAGGTTATTCAACAAAGAGGCTGGAATCGGAGGTCTACTCACAATAATCGGAGAACTTAATTCGACTCGAATCAAGGAGCAAGAAGTGATAGCATCATCAACATCAAGAGGGCTTGCTTGTACATTTTGCTTATCAATTCTTGTATAAACATTTCTACGTTACAGGTGATATATATTATATTGATCTCAATTCTATTATTAGAATTGAGGGCAGACGTACCCCGAAGCGAGGACGGCGGGGGAACTGCCTCAACAAATCTTTGTCTCCTTTACTTTTCATCATTTTCAATTTTGCCTTAAATTTTAAGTGATTTTAGTATAAACAGTTATATCAAAATTAGGGTTGATTTGAGTAAGTACTTAATACTGTTTTGAACTTTAGTGCAACAATATATTGCACAAGGAATTTAAAGCAACTTACTCAAGCCAAACCACACTTGGAGTGTGTTGCACACCAAGTGTTTAATAAATTGCCTACACCAAAGTTTACTTAGCTCATTTCCCTATTTTGTGGGCATTATAGATCATTGGTGCTACTCCTACTAATAAGTGGTAAAATCAACTGATAGTGTGACTAGTGTGTTGAATCAAATTTTGCTCATTATCATTTCCATAAGACTAGACGCATATCTGGTCTTCTAATAACGGTTCGTTTTAGACGTAATTTTTCCACGGCCGCTTCCGTAATTGAAAAAAATACTTTTAAAAACCAATTTTAATTGGTAGTGCCGACTGCTTTTTAATTGGGATCTATTCAACCCCCCCTTCTAGATCCAAGCCATCATCTAACAAATTCAACTTGAGAATGAAACAATTTCCTTTTTCTCAACCAAGATCGAGTTGCATTCAATTTAAAACTGAAACAACATTGCACATACTCTCAACCTGCATTGCACGACACATACCCATTTTGAACAGAAGAGAACAAGAAACCCTAATCTTCGTGCTTTGAGTGCATACTGACGAGACAATCATTTAGGAGATTGATGGGAACCACAACCCTAATTCAGGATCTTTGCCACAGCCTGATAACCTGATACTGAAATAAACCACTTGTTTGACCAAGATTTGGTCAAACTTCCACTGAATTTCAAACCACACCGTACAGACCCTCGACCTGATAACCTTGTTTGATCCTTGATTCGACCTTGAGACTCAAAGAACTTGTGATGAAGTCATATTGCATTGGATAATTGAGGAAATGAGGTCTCTTAGGAGTGCGAGTACTTGATTGATTGATGATTTATCTAAAACCTTGATTGATCAAACCTTGGAGCTTCTTGAAACAAACCTTAATTCATAAATGAAATAAAATAAACAAATAGCTGATAACCTGGTTAATTATGCATGAATAATTGACCTAAATGACATGCAAAAGATGACATCTAAAGGGTAAAATTTAGTGTATGACAGGTATTTGAGATGCTACTATAGTCATTGACGTGAATCATTCTCAAACATAGTTCTTGATTAAAAACTCAATAGATTGACTTAAATCATACTCTCTCAGTCTCTGGCCTTATTTATAAGAAAAAGTCTTCTAAGTTTTTTGTCTTAAAAAATCTAGTCACATTTAATAGCTTTATTCCAAAATTATCCATGCATTAATTATTTATGTTGTTAGTGGATGACAATTTAATTAAGGTTATTAATTATGTTTTTTTTACATGAAATCAAAAAAATTAAATTCACTTAAATAACATTTTCAATAAGCGTGAAAGTTATTTTTTTTTGCTTATAATAAGGGTGGAGTAATATTACAAACACTTTGATTTATGCAATGCTAAAATGAATTTAAAAATTAACGCAATAATGTGTGATCGATAGGAGACTCAATAGTTAAATAAAATCACAACTATCAACTTAATAGACAAGTAATCAAAGTATTTAACACATGAGACAGATACATGAAGCATGCAACTTTAGTCTCCAATTTTCTATGTTTAGCAAGCTTACAATTGAAATTGAGTCAATTTTACGCACAAACAAAATGTGATCAATATTTTTCCCTCTTTGCTTGTGTTATGCGAAACATTGCACATAATTATCTTTTGTTTCACTCTCTTCTATTTTATTTATGTCATTGACGTAATAATTACTTATAATTATATATTTGTTGAAATTGAGTCGATTTTATGCAAAAACAAAAGGTGATCAATATTTTTCCCTTTTTGCTTGAGTTATGCGAAACATTGCACATAATTATCGTTTGTTTCACTTTCTTCTATTTTATTTATGTCATTGACGTAATAGTTACTTATAATTATCTATTAGTTAAAGTTGAGTCGATTTTACGCAGAAATAAAACGTGATTAATACTTTCCTCTGTTTGCTTGTGATATGCGAAACATTGTGCATAATTATCTTTTGTTTCACTCTCTTCTCTTTTATTTATCTCATTGGCGTATTAGTTACTTATAATTATCTATTTGTTGAAATTGCGTCGACTTTACGCAGAAATAAAACGTGATCTATACTTTCCTCCATTTGCTCTTATGCTAACTGAAACATTGTACATATTTATCTTTTGTTTCAATCTTCTTTTTTATTTATGTCATTTTAACGTAGTATTTACTCACAATTATTTATTTATTGAAATATAAATTAATACACATGTACATTTTTTTATATTAATGTTGAATTTTCTATTAAATTTTTTATTTATTAATTCAATTGATTCAAATTAATATTTTATAACTAATAAACGTTAAAAAAATAGTTTTAAGTAATTATATTTTATTAATATCCATTTTATTATTTCATATATTTTAAATAATAATATAAAAAATAACGTGATATTTAATAAAACTTTTTACTAACATTTATAAAAACACATGAAATTTTGGTAATAAACTTGGTAATCTGATCCAATTTTTTTTTAGAGTAATTGAATAAAAAATTCAATTAATTTTAAAGTTAATTTTTAAAAGTAAAAGCTTAAACTCTATGGCAATCCCATCCTACTACAAATGCATCCTCGTAATTATAGGAATTGTGTAAACACAATTTTCTTCTTTTAAAAAAAAAGTTACATGCCATATTGTAACACCTGGTTTTCGTATTAAAATTAACTTTTAGATTTTTTTAATCTTATTTTGATTCTAAAAAAATAATAATAAAAATTATCCTATTTTGAAATTCTTACCACGTTTTTTATTTTATTTTATTTTTTTGCCTTTTTCGTTATTCTTCTTATTTATTTCTTTTATTTTTCTTCCTTTACCTTCTTTGTCTTTCAGTTTTCTTCAATTGGTTGATCTGCTTCTCCACCTTCCTACTCTCGATCTTTCCCTTTAATGTCCGATGAAGATCAACTTTAACCTCAACTACTGATGATTTAGAGAGAGAAAATTCTAGAGTGAGAAAAAAAAGTTTCATGTTTGGTGGTGAATTTTGGGTTTTTGTATTTGCCTGTGTTTTGAAGGTGAGGGTGATTAGGGTTTGTTTATGAGAGTTAATCTTTGTTGGGTTTTGTGAAAAGGTGGCTGATTTTGTTAGATTTCTGATATGGGTGGGTGTTTTCCTTGTTTTGGATCATCCAACAAGGAGGACACTAAAGCTGTGAAAGAAGTTTCCAAGAAAGAGGGGTTTAAAGAAGCTTCTCTTCCTCAATCTCATCACCCCACTAGGGTTAGCTCAGGTTAGAGACTGAATTTTGAGAAAAAATTGTTTTTTTAATTTATTTTGCCTTCTTTGTTTGATTATTGGGTTGTCTTCAATTTTGTTCAATTTTGGGTTATTATTGGTTATTGTGACCTAATTTTTATGCCTAGGTTGTTTGTTGGTTTGATCTGGTTCATTTGAGGTTGTGGTTCTATTGATTTGATGGTAGTGAATGTTGATGATAGGTTTTGGTTTCAGCTGATTTTGTAATTGAATTTCATTCTATTTAGGAAGTTCTAGTAACATTGTGGATCATCTGTTCTTTGGTAAAATCTGCACATGATATGAATAATATATCACATTGTTTATGAATGTTGTCATTTTCAGCAAAGTGTTCTTCAATGTAGTAGATAGCCCTTGTGGGATGATTAGGTTCATTAGCATTGTAATTGATTTTGGGATGTGATCATGTGATATATGATTTACGGATGAAAACATTGTTATTGAGTGATTTAGCACAAAGATAGTTGTTGGTGTAGAGTAAATCGGCATATGGTCGGTCTTAAGGCTGTTTTTAATGTGTTACTATGCCTTGTGTGACGGAGCATAATGACTAGGAGCGTCAACATCATGACATGATCTTCTTTATGATTTTCTATAATCTAATCCATCCAAGATGGTGTTTTTTTATTGCTTTAACTCCTATCTTTAATTACTTGTGTAGATAAATCAAAGTCACGAAGTGTATCGGATTCTAAGAAGGAAACGCCAGCTCCAAAGGATGGGCCAACGGCACATATTGCTGCACAAACATTTACATTTCGAGAGCTTGCAGCTGCTACAAAGAATTTTAGGCCAGAGTGTTTATTAGGTGAAGGAGGTTTTGGACGTGTTTACAAAGGTCGCCTTGAGAGCACGGGACAGGTAAGTTGTGATTGCTGCTCCAGAAACTTCCGACTTATCATATACTGAACCTCGGTCTAATGCTGTTGCTATGAAAACAAATTTTCATTTTTCTTTTAATAGTTAACATTTTGGGCTTGGAAAGTTGATTGCTCAATCACCAGTTTTCCATTTGATTATTGCTTTATTACTACTTCCTCTGTTCCTATATGTAAGACCTCATTGACCATTGCACAAAAATTAGGAAAAATAATTTCGTTATTAAATTTTTCAATAATGTTCATTCTCTTTCCAAAATTATCCTTCATTTATTAAGAGGTAGAATTGATTGATCTTTTAATTCTCTTCATTTAATTTGGGGTTTTTGTGAAAAAATAATTCATGTATCTTATAATTTGAAAAAGATCATATAAAATTGGACAATTAAATTTTGCAAAATGGTCTTACATATAGGGATGGAGGTAGTGTAACTCTACTTCTCCTTTTTATCTTTTGTGGATGAATAATTTTCTTTGCAGGTGGTTGCTGTAAAACAGCTTGACCGAAATGGACTTCAAGGAAATCGAGAGTTTTTGGTGGAAGTTCTCATGCTCAGCCTCTTACATCACCCAAACCTTGTGAACTTAATTGGTTATTGCGCCGATGGTGATCAGCGGCTTCTTGTTTATGAGTTTATGCCATTGGGATCTTTGGAGGATCATTTACATGGTCAGATTGCTTTCCTTTTTTAGCTGAAACTTTTGCTTTAATGCTTCATGAATAAATGTGCTTTCATATTTCGAGGCTATTAAATTTTAGATTTCATGTTGGTTCAAATTTATTATCTCCAAGAAAACCATGTATGAGTAGGCTAAGAAGTTGACCAATGGTGACTTAGTGACTGGTCTTTGACTCAATGTTGACTGGCCTGATATATGTGCTCTTTTTTTGGTTTATTTAGGCGGTGAGATAAAAAATGTAATTTAATAGATATTACTAATGTTCATTATTTTCCATAAACCTAGATTATTCTCGTGTGCAACTAACTAGTAGTACGTCGGAGTAGCCATTTGGTGATTGTGGAAAATATCACTTTTATTGAAATTGGAAAGCCATATCGATTCTTCAATGCTTTTCTCATTGCCAAGCTAAAATGTTTGATGACTGATACTCTCTATAGAACCGGATTGTTGATGTGGAATTGATATAGTGGTGGTGCCAGTCTAGTCATTAGAAGCAAAGTCTTAAACTGCGACCTAGACCTGTAGGATTAATTGATGTTTTTAATTAAATTTTGTTTAGATGATGGTAGTAGTGAATTTACTAATAGGAATTGCTTATTAACAAGGACTAGTAGCCTCCAGCTTTATCACCATTCTGACTCTGAATCTCTTTCTCTTTCCAGATCTTCCTCCTGACAAGGAGCCTCTAGACTGGAACACAAGGATGAAAATAGCGGCTGGTGCAGCAAAGGGGTTGGAATATTTGCATGACAAAGCAAACCCCCCTGTGATATACAGAGACTTAAAATCATCCAACATCCTCCTAGACGATGATTTTCATCCTAAGTTATCAGATTTCGGCCTGGCAAAACTCGGTCCAGTTGGCGACAACACTCATGTATCTACAAGAGTAATGGGAACATATGGCTATTGTGCCCCAGAATATGCTATGACAGGTCAACTAACTCTCAAATCAGACGTCTACAGTTTTGGAGTTGTCTTCCTTGAACTCATTACCGGGCGCAAGGCTATTGATAATACGCGTGGGCATGGTGAGCATAATCTCGTGGCATGGGTAAGTACACCTTAACCTGATCATCCATGTGCATATTTCTAGGTCATGCATCAACTAAATTGATTTTTATGTTAATATTTTTACCAACTTCTGAAATAACATCTATGGGCCCGTTTGCAACAGATTATAAAAAAAGTGATTTTGAGATTCGACAATTTAAATATTACTTTTCGAGAATTTTAAGAAAAGCATAAGCTATTTTGTTCTTGTTTATTGCAAATGAAAATCACTTCTGAATTTTAAGAAAAGCATAAGCTATTTTGAAATAATAGTAACAAACAGGTCCGTAATAAAAATTTACCAATATTTTCCTTCATATTATTGGGGTATGGAACTATGCAGGCACGACCTCTTTTTAAAGACCGCAGGAAGTTTCCGAAAATGGCTGATCCACTACTTCAAGGCCGATATCCAATGCGGGGACTGTACCAGGCACTTGCAGTTGCAGCAATGTGTTTGCAGGAACAAGCTGCCACAAGACCTCTGATAGGAGATGTTGTGACTGCTCTCACATATCTAGCCTCCCAGTCATTCGACCCGAATGCAGCAGGCACTCAGTCAAACAGGCTCGGTTCATCAACTCCTAGAATGAGGACAGACAGTATGGATAGTCCCGACCGCAGACAGCTTGGTTCTCCATCCACCCACAGAAACTCACCCGACTTCAGGAAGAGAGACAGTAGGGATCCAAGTGAGTTAAGCAGGGTTGACACCGGTGGCAGCGGGTCAGGGAGAAAATGGGGAGGAATAGATGATCTGGAAAGGCATGATTCTCAGAGAGAAAGCCCTGTAAATACCGGAAGAGCTAGAGAGACTCCAAGAAACCGTGACCTGGACAGAGAACGTGCAGTTGCGGAAGCAAGAGTATGGGGTGAGAATTGGAGAGAGAAGAAAAGAGCAAATGCAATGGGAAGCTTTGATGGTACAAATGAATGAAAAACATCACATTACATCACCAAATTAGCATGCTTGAGTCAGAGGAGAATCTGTGTTGGTTTTCTCCTACATCATTTTATAGTAGTTAGTCCACAGTTGAAAAAAAAAACAAAAAAAAGAGGTTGGGGGAGACATGTAAGTTAGTGTGGATTTGGGGTATTAAAAGTGCAATCATGGTGCATCCTTGTCTATTATTTACTAAAGATTTCTAGGTTCATGTTGCATAGAGCATCATCATAGGCGTCTAATTTTTGGCTCAGTGGATTTGGTTGTGGGTTTCATTGTTGTCACATGTTACTATCTCGTACAGTTATATCTATTATATTATATTTTATGTCCGAGTCTCTTATGTTTTCGGCTTATATACAAAAATATATATATAGTTTATTGTATCTATTTATTATTATTATTATTATTATCTATTTCACATGAAATGGCAAATGTGTACACTAGAGATTTAGAACGCTCATGTTGTGACTTTGTTGGAGTTACGTAAGTTAGTTTGTGTTTCTACTGTGAAGTGAAGGTTTCTTAGAATGGTCATGCCTTTATTAAACAATTGAATGAATCAGAAGCATATTTATCCTTTGACAAATTAAGGACAGCCTAGTTGAAAAACTCTAATATTGAATTAGATTTCTACCGAGTAATATTCGGATATAGAATATTCTATAAAATATTCCTCTATCTAGATAGGTTTTTTTTTTTAAATTAATACGTTAAGTGTTATTTACACGGTTTTAATTAAATGTTTCTTTTATATTTCAACATACTATCCATGTTTACATTGGAGTGTTTAAAATTGAATAAGCTCAACAAAAACTATTAACTGAATTAAATTGAAAATAGCAACAAAAAAAATGTAATTGATTCGGATGTGTTTTGATATTTTTTTAACAAAATTATACAATTCAATTTGATTAACAGTTTGTATTTTGCAAATCAAATCAAACTACAATATATTACAAAATTTTATGGAACATGGTATATATTAAAAAATTTATGGAACATTGTATATATTTTTTATTGAGAATTTTTTAACGTATTTTAGATCTTTCTACTGAATCATATATTACAAAATCTTATGGAACATTGTATATATTTTTTAATGAGAATTTCTTAACGTATCCTAGATCTTTCTACTGAACCATATATTACAAAATCTTATGGAACATTGTATATGTTTTTTAATGAGAATTTCTTAATATATCCTAGATCTTTCTACTGAACCATATATTACAAAATTTTATGGAACATTGTATATATTTTTTAATGTGAATTTCTTATCTTTTTACTGAACCACGTGAAATTTTATAAATACTCTCCGTTTTCGGAGATACATCTCTGGACGCACCTCTTGTACACTCAAGTAAGACCATTCTAAGAGTCTCCCTATATGTTGGGTCATTTTTATTTCGGAGATGGTTGGTGTTACCTCGACTGAGAAGACATATTCTGTTGGTTTTGCATTTCTTGAGTGTGAAAAAAAGAACAATTTTACTTGGGCATTAGAGGTGTGTCGGACACTATTGAAGGTCCAAGGTGAGATGCCTAAAGTAATTGTTATCGACCGCGATATCGCATTGATGAATTCAGTTGCAAAGGTATTTCCTTCTTCTTATGCATTACTTTGTAGGTGTCACATAACAAAGAATGTGAGAAGTCGAGTTAAACCCGCGGTAGGAGCAAAATAGATAGAGTTCGAAGATGGAAAATGGTGAAGGCAGGTGTGGTCGTGGAAAAAATAATGGATGTATGGAATCATATAATAAATTCTTTCACAAAAGAACTATATGTCGATTTCGTTATTCATTTCAGGAAAGTGTGTGAAAAGTATCCAGATTTGTTGAAATAGGTTGAAAGCACAATTCTTGACCAGGTGAAGGAGAAGATAGTTTATGCGTGTATTGATAATGTTAGACACTTTGGAAATACAATAACTAACAGAGTTGAGTTTGTCCATGCTATTTTGAAAATTTGGTTGGGAAATAATAAGAGGGGTTTGTGTAGAGACTTAGACTCCACGAAACACATTATTCAAAACTAGCATAATAAGATACAAACAACATTTAGTCGGAGAATCACAGTTTTGGAACACATATTTAAAGACAACGCTTTATATTCTTAGTTGGTTGGTAACATTTCTCGGGCGGGTTTGAACTATATTTTTCACAAGGCTAAACGAGATGGTAGTGTAGGATCCGATAGCGCAAAGTGTGGATGCACTATTGCAAAAATATATGGTCTTCCATGTGCTTGTGTTATTGCTAAAAAGGTGAAACTTGGTGACCGAATAAGAATAGATGAAGTTTGCACTTATTGGAAAAGACTTAGGTTTGATGATGATGAATGCATGGATGACAATAAATCGAATATCTATATTTTGACCAAATGGGAAGCAATACAAGAGATATTTTTGAAAGTCGGTGACAACATGAAACTCTACAACAAAGAAAAATTGAGGAAGATTTCCTATCCGGAAACCACCAACATGAAACCGCTCTCTCAACCTGTAAAAACAAAAGGTGCTCTGAAGAAAGTGAAGCCTACACAGAATAACAATTCGACTACACGGGCTCCTTTATATTATGAACATGTTGACAAAAGATTTCCTGACTCACCGACTACAAAATCTCAAAAAAGTATTGTCAAAGGCGCGTGCATTAGCAAACCAACTCCGACGCCACCTCTACCGAAGATTCCATTCATCGAAGAGATGTCGAATTTTATGCACAAATATATCGAGCGAATTTTCAATGTCGTGGGGGACGATATTTGAGGTTACCGGTCCGTTTCGGGTTTACTCGGTAAAGGAGAAGATAGTCATACACTTGTTTGACATCAACTTATCCAAGAGTGAAAGACGCATAAAGAATCATACACACGGTTGTACGGAAAGAAAGAAAATTCGATGTGGTTTATAAGTCTCTTGTTCCTTCTTGAGCGGTCTGGCACCGGAGGAAAAATGGGTGTGCTTCTCTGAAATGGGTCACCTGATAACATGTGTATGATAGAGTATGTATTGATCTGACACGCTACGATTTTTCAGAAACCTTTTTCCCACTGCACACCGCCCCACCCCAAAATCCAAATGATCGTATCATGTGTATTGGGTGGCTTCCAAAATTAAGTCATTTTGTTCAAGTTTACTTGAAACTGGGATGCCATATACCACTTACATTACCGGAGTGGGCGACTCATTCAACCATAAAAGGTGAGACTTGTCCAGATCATTTTAGCAGATAAATAACACCCTTTAATGCGCAGACAACCTAGATGGTTCTCGCTGATTACAACGGGTGTATGGGGTGCTAATACCTTCCTCTTGTATAACCGACTTCTGAACCCTGACATTGGTTGCGACGACCGTGTCCTATGATTTTACTTTTCTGTGGGTTTTATCGATATTTTCTCTTTCCTTCTTTTGGAATAAATAAAGTTTGATGGTGACTATACTGTCATCCCATTCCGCGAGCTTTTCTCGCAAGGTGGTGCTCTCTCTTTTTCCTGAGGTGCAACACATATACCACATCACCGGAGTGGACGGCTCAGTCAACCATAAAAATGTGAGACTTGTCCGGATCATTTTATGGAAATGATGCATGAATTCGAGAGAGTACCATCTGAAATACACAAAATCCAAGGGAGACATAGAATTCGAGAGACTTCTCTGGATTCTCGTGTGCTCTCTCTCAAATACACAAAATCCAAGGGAGTACCATCTATAGATTTATCCAGAGACATAGGTTTCGATTCTTCTTAATTTCTTGTTTAATCGGACAAATAATTGTATGTAATTGTGTCTCAATATAAATGAAGTGTTATATATTCACATTTTGTTCATATTTTGTATTTATGCATTCCCCATAACAACATTTGTGTTTTTGTCAATGAAAAATAGGTTTTGTTTTGAAACTGGTTCAGGACAAGTTTCGGAGATTCATCTCCAGAACAAGATAATAGGGTGTTGTTCCCAAGATATATCTCCGGAATCAATATGTCAGTTAATGACTAGTCCAAGTTGATCTATGGCTTCTATAAAATTTAGGTGCTCCAATGTTATATTTCACACAAGCTGAAAATGTCTCAAATATCACAAATAAATATCTATTGGTATGTCACAAATGTCTCCTTCTCCGGATTTATACACCCAGGAGAACGTTCAAGCTCACTGACTTCACCTCTCTTGAAGATATCAAAGACGAAATCCATTATCTCCTACCTTAAAGAGACAATCGAAAGATTGTGAAGCTCGAGAGTCGTTCACCGTCGATTCACAACAGAGTGAAGATTGAGTTCAACAAATTTGAGCTCAAGACACAAGCGAATGTAAGAGCTATGTAGAATACATATTTCCGCATCGAAACAAAAGTTTCGCTCGAGTTGGAAGCGACGCTACAGAGATCGATCGAAGATATTCTGAAGATGGGCAAGGGTCCACCTGGATATTGAAATGTAATAATTTGTTTTATGTTGAATCATCATTGTGATGCTTATTTTATGTTATGAATGCCAATTTCATTTTGGAAAAATAATTTTTTGTTGAATTTGATATTAGTGTCTCTCCGGAAATGTAACTATGAAATTATTCCGGAGATGCTTCTCCGGATTAAATTAAACCAATAAAAGGGTGTAACTAAGAATGACCTTTGTTGAGTGTATGTTGGGATGCATCCGGAGATGCATCTCCGAAATCAGTGGGCATTTGTGAAAATTCACATGGTGCATTAGAAACATCTAGTGTGCCATAAGAAATTCTCTTTTTTAATTCTCTGTAGAAATCAACGTCTATCCAGGGTTAGCCCTGTACAAGAGTAACAAGCGCTATAGCACAGGCCCCAAATGCCGCGTGGCCCAATTTTTTTCTTCATTAATAAATTTTTTCATTAAAAAACAAAAAAGCATAATAATAAAAAACCAATATGTAAAAAATGTTATAATAAAAATTTAATACATAAAAAAATGAGATTAATTAAAATTCAAATTGATTATAATTAAATTTATTTTTTATTAATATATAATTATATTTTTAAAACATCATTTCTAATTTAGACACATTTATTAAATTAGATGAGAGCATTCAAATTAATTGGACCGACTCTGCTTGTATCTATAAAAATCAACAACTAGTATGTATATATTTTAGCATATTTCTTTATAGGATATTTATTTTAGTTTACGTATAAAAAAATAATATTACTTATTTATAAATACTATTTCTTTTAAATGAAATTTTTATATATTTATTTTTGTTTTATTTTTAACTTGTTGATGTTGATAAGGATAAGATTAAAAGATATTTATATTATTTTTGTAACTCTTAATATGTAAAATATTAATGAAAAACTATAGTATTATAAGGCTAACATAATAACATGTATGTACTTTCTTATAACTACAAAATATAATATTTAAATTTATTTAAGAATGCAAATTTATGTATTTTTTTTAGACATAAGATAAAATTGTAAAACTCAATTCATATTTATGCATTAAAATATAGTTTTTTTTTACAATTATAAACTTATTTTATGGTAATTAATGAATGACGTTAAATACAAAATTATATTTTTCATCTATATGTGTATGGATGGCTCAATAAAGATCTTGTTAAACACTGAACCAACCGAACCAACCCAAACTGCATTGAATTGGTTTGCTTTGGTTTAATTTTAATTCTAAAATTCAACTAAACCAAACCGAATCACGTGTTTTTTCTCTTGTAATTTGAATGACTTTAAATGTCAAAACTGCTCAAACAACGCGAACACCCTTATCCAGAGCCTATTGAGAAACAATATTTCACCGTGTTTTATCATGTTGACTCACTATCTTCTGGTGAGAAAACAATTCGACAAACTATGTCCCAACTCTGGTTTGTCTTCCTTCCACTGTTGCGACTCATTTTGACATTAGTTTTTTATCGCCACCACTATTTTCAACGACCTTCCTGAAAACCAACACTATCGCTATAAATGCCTCCTCAGATCTGACCATTCCCCAAATTTTCCTTACAAGAAGCCTGGAGAAGCGCCACCGCGCGTCGTTGCTACCTCTTCTCAAGGGCCTCACATGCCACTGCCATAACTGTGTGTGATAGCATGTGCGAGAACTGATTTTGGAGATTTTTTCATCACCCCACTTGCCTTTTTGTCCTAGTTCAGCCTATGGATGTCAATGGGCCAGGGAATGCACAGAGGATGCTTCTCCACTCCCAACCCTACCCCCTCTAATATTTTCCCCATCCCCGTCTCTAATCCCCGTCACGGGGGGATATTTTTCCCCATCCCCATCATCACAGATCCCCACAGAGATCGAATCATAAAAAAAGTTATATATTTTTTTATAACCATAAGCACAATGAAAAAATGAGAGTAGTTTTGATGGTGATGAGAATATAGGAGATGAGGAATGGAGGAGACAAAGAGAATTGAGAAAAGAAGAAGAGGAAATGGTGTATACATTGTATGTATTGGGTACACTTTTCTAGGATGAGGTACTTCAATGGTGAACCAATACATTATACAATAAAACAAAAAAATGATTCACTCATGACTCTTCATTTCCTAATATATTAATTAATTTTTTATAAAATAAATATGTCAAATTATATAATTATTTATTATATAATATAAAGTTAAATATTATGGTCGGGGTCGGGGAATCCGTGGGGTGGAGGGTACTTCTCCAATCCTCGCACCAAAGTGTCATCGGGGGAACTTTTCCCTTCATCCCCGTCCCCGCGGGGGACAAAATCTCTGACGGAGCTCAAACAGATAATCTCCACAGGGATCCCCGTTAACAGATGCAAATTGACATCCCTAGTTCAGGCTTAGATTTTACTTTGCACTTACAAAAAATTGTGCCCTAGTTCAAACAACCCTTTTTTCACCCTGTTCGCACAAAATTTCTCTTTATTCGGAACTTGTGGATGGTCATGTTGACTCCTCTTATTCAAAGTGTTTTTTTATCAACTATGTCACCTCTCCACTCTCAACAGAAAAGTCGTTTGGGTCCAATTACGATAGTTGGGCAGGTAATGTCGAATTATGGGTCCATGGTCAAGGCTACAAGGATCACCTCACCACAAAATTCAACACAGTGGTTATAGTTAAAAAGTCAAATTGGGAACAAATTGATACTCAACTATGCAGTGTAATCAAGTCTACCCTTTATTCCAATATCAAACTGATATTTTATCCTTATATCATGTATGAGTCAATTTGGATCCAACTGAAAAAACTTTACGCGAATGATATTCAATGTCTTTGTGGAGTGTGCCACATATTGTTGAATATTATTACTCTAAAAAAGATAGATGGGTATATGTCAACAAATATTGGTCAAGTTATAATGCACTTGATGATATTAATGATCTTCTATCTCATGTTGGATGTACCACAACTGAATAAGAGAAGTCGCGTGAACAGCGCAACACCCTCCTCGTGTTTATTTCTCTACATGGTTTGCTCAGGAATACTTAGTCATTCGTGATCAGATTTTGAGTTTTGGTACTTTACCAAATTTAGTGTTACCTCTCTTATCCTTCTTCGATTACCTGTAAAACAATCACTTGAGCTTCTTACTGCCCCTCCACCTCTTGTTGCCCCTGCACCAGGAGATATGTTGTCCTCGCGTCCCTTAGAAGTAATCAGAACCGAATTCAGGGGGGTCATACAACTCTAAACCTCGTACCAAGTGTGAACATTGTAACCAACTAAAGGATACTATTGGCCGCTGCAGGAAGTTGCATGATAGACCTCCACGCCAAGTGAATGCGGATTAAAATGATCATTCAGATTTTCTTCAAATCTCACTCACTCCTTAAAGCTTTACACCAAGCTATGATGATTTCATTATGTGTTGCCAAAATAACCAGAACTATAGTTCCATTGCTTCGGTTACACACACTGATAATTATTTGTTTTCCCCTCTCAATCATCTTTTCTTGGGCCTTGGGTTCTTGATTTTGGTGTGTCTAATCATGTTACTAGTAATAAAGGTATTTTCTCTTCCTTCTCTACCTCTGGTTTCTTAACTACTTTAACTCTTACAAATGGTTCTCAAACTCGATCCTAAGGGATTGGTATTGTTAAAATTCTACCCTCTCTCTCTCTCTCTCTCTCTCTCTCTCTCTCTCTCTCTCTCTCTCTCTCTCTCTCTCTCTCTCTCTCTCTCTCTCTCTCTCTCTCTCTCTCTCTCTCTCTCTCTCTCTCTCTCTCTCTCTCTCTCTCTCTCTCTCTCTCTCTATTACTTTTGTTATCTATGTACCTAATTATCCATTTAATTTACTTTCAGCTAGTTGTTTAACTCGTTGCCTTCATTGCATTATCACCTTCACTAATGGTAATGTTACCCTATAAGACTGGAGTTCGGGACAAACGATTGGCGTCAAATGTGGGTCTCAATACCTTTACTACCTCTTTGTGTAATCTACGACACACTCTGCCGCAGATTCTCCACTCAACCCATGCTCAGTCAAGTCATCCAAGTTTTCAAAAACTACAAAAGTTGGTGCCAAGTTTATCAAATAATATAATTTACATTGTGATTCAAGTCGGTTAGAAAAACACATTCGTAGTCACTCTCTCAATCGAGTCAATAAACATGTTTTGTCCCTTCTTGCTTTAGTTCACTCCAATGTTTAGGGTCCTTCATGTATTATCTCTACTTCTGGGTCTAGGTATTTTGTTACTTTTATTAATGATTTTAATGAAGAACAAATATGAATTATTTTCTATTTTTGAACAATTTATCAAGAAATAAAAACTTAATTTTGTGTGTTTATTCGTACCGTAAGAAGTGGTAATAGTCGTGAATACTTATCCAAACAATTTCAAAATTCTATGTCTAGCGATGGTATACTCTACAAATATATTTCCCTCATACACCTCAACAAAACAGGGTAGTCGAACACAAAAATAGACATCTCATAGAAACCAATTGAACTCTAGTAACGACATATTATCATATAAATTGCACGCCCTCATATGTCTTTAATAATAATATCTCTCACTCAATTATTTTTCTTCATTCATCCTTTTACCCAATTCATCCTCGTGTCTTTGGGTCTACATGTTTTCTTCTCAATCTTTTTCCTGGACTTGATAAACTATTACTCAAATGTGTCTTTCATAGTTATCATCAATCATAAAAAGGTTATTATTGTTATTCTCCTACTCTATAGTGATACCTCATATTGGCCGACGTTACCTTCTTCGAGTTTGTTTCATATTTCGATTTCAACCATGTTACTCCAGAACCCCTTTAAAAAATTACTCTCACACCTCTTCTAAAAATTAGTAATGTTTTGTCTACCATTATTCCCAATCAGTTTAAGAAACCCGACCTAATAGATATTCATACGTTAGACATCCCCCTTCTTAATCGCTACAAACATATTAGCATTGTCACCCAACATTTGTCATACATGTCCAGGGGGTCATTGCATGCTCTCCTCCAACATTGTTCCATCACCAGACCCGATCCTGCAACCTAAGTATAATCTTATGATTTCCCTTTGAAAAGTTATACGTCAAACACGAAATACCTCTCCATATTATATTGATTTATGTTATCACTTTATTTTCCCTTTACATTATACTTGTTCGAAATCTTTGTCTTTTGCTTCTATTCCTAACACTCTAGGTGAAGCATTATCTCACCCTAAGTCGGGCAAGCAATGATTGACGAGATGTGTTATCCAAAGCAGTGGTACATGGGAACTGGTTCCTCTATCCCCTAGGAAGTCTTTGGTAGGTTTTGGTTGGCTTTATATTGTGAAGGTCAATCTATATGGAAATATTAATCGATTTAAAACTCGTTTGGTAGCCCAAGGATACACTCAAATTTGTGGGTCAAATAATAGTGATACTTTCTAGCATGTGGCCAAGGTGGCATCAATTAGACTTCTTCTCACCAATGCAACCATTCGGCATTGGCCTCTTGATCAACTTGACATCAAAAATACATTTTTACATGTTGATCTTGAAGAAGTATATATGAAGCAACCGCCTAGGTTTATTGCTCATGGGGGATCATTGATCATGGTTTATCGACTACCTAGATCTATTTATGATCTTAAGCAATCTCCGGGAGTTTGGTTTGGCATATTTAGCACTATAGTACAACAATTTGGTATGGTTCATAGTAAAGTCGACCATTATGTTTTTATCGTCACTCAGTCCAAGGACATATTTATCGTCACTCGGTCCAAGGATGTATTTATCTTATTGTGTGTATATGAGGTGTGCATTATAGGTTTAGAAGAGGCCATTGATTTAAGGATCAAGAATCTGGATGTGTATGGAGATTCAGCGCTGGTGGTTAATCAGATTAAGAGCGAATGGGAGACTCATCAGGAAAACCTGGTGTCGTATAAGAATTATGCCAGAAGGTTGTTACCTTTCTTTGACAAGGTTGAGTTCCATCATGTGCCTCAGGCTGAAAATCATATGGCAGATGTGTTGGCAATGTTAACATCAATGTACAAGGTGAATTATTCAAATGAAGTTCTAGCAATCAGCATTATGCGTCTTGATAGACTTGTTTTTTGTTTTAATGTCGAAGACGTGTCAGATGGTAAACCTTGGTTTCATAATATCAAGTGCTTTCTTAAAAGTCAAGAATACCCGTCAGGGGCATCCAGCAAAGATAAGACTCTGAGGAGGCTAGCCGATAATTTCTATCTGAACAAGGATGATGTGTTGTATAAGAGGAATTTCGATATGGTCTTTCTTTGTTGTGTTGATGACCATGAGGCAGGCCTGTTGATGGAAGAAGTTCATATGGGTTCTTTCCGTACTAGTGCTGGTGGGCATGTTATGGCTATAAAATTGTTGAGAGCAGGGTATCATTGGATGACAATGGAGTCTGATTGTTGTAAATATGCTGGAAAGTATCATAAATTCCAAATTTATGCTGATAAGGTGCACTTGCCACCGGCCTTTCTGAATGTGTTGACATCTCCTTGACCCTTTTTCTATGTGGGGAATAATATGATCAGAAAGATTGAGCCTACTACTTCCAATGGGCATCGTTTCATTCTGGTTGTCGTTGATTACTTTACCAAATGGGTGGAAGCGGCATCATTTGCCAACGTAACAAAGAAGGTAGTCGTCCAATTTATAAAGAAGGACATCGTTTGTCATTACGGTATCCCTGCGAGAATCATTATTGATAATGGTTCAAATTTGAATAGCAAGATGATGAAAGAGTTATGTCAGAGCTTCAAAATTGAACATCGCAATTCTTCTCCATATCGTTCGAAGATGAATGGTGATGTTGAGGCAGCAAATAAGAATATCAAGAAGATTGTGCAGAAGATGGTGGTAACATACAAATATTGGAATTAGATATTTCCCTTTATGTTACACGATTATCGTACTTCAGTACGCATTTAGAAAGGGGCAACTCCTTTCTCACTGGTGTATGGTATGGAAGATATCCTACCATTAGAAGTTATGATTCCTTCTTTAAGGGTGTTGGCGTATGTGAAGCTTGATGAAGTCGAATAGGTACGAACCAGGTCGGACCAACTGAACCTCATCGAAGAGAAAAGATTGGCAGCCATTGCACACGGCCGTTTATACGAGAGTGTTGCACCCCAAAATTTGCCCAACCTTTTTTCTTTAGCTGGCTTGTGTTTCATTTCATTTCTTTCTAGCATTTGCATTGCATGGCATTTTTCATTGAACAGATGATCAAGAGTTTGTGCATGTCAAGAGGAGTCTACTGAGAGGTTTGAGCCTAAGCAAGGGGTGTTACTCAAGTTTGGAGGGTCATCAGGACATCTTGAAGTGGTCAATGGTCTTGTGAAAGAATAGATGGATGTGTATGGGTCAGCTCCTAACTTGGAGGCCAATTGAAGAGCATCAGGGGTTTGTAAAGTCGTGATTATGGGTATGAGATGTTGAGAAAGCTCATTGAGTGCTTTGAGGGCCATTTGGATCTTATTCAAGTTGTTTTATGAAGTGGAACAAGCCCTAGTCAAAAGATGTTGCAGCTAGGGTTTTCATCTGGTAAATCCTCAGTCAACTGTGAAATTGAAGGAGATTAAAACTCAATTACAAGTCTCTATGGTCATGGGATTTTGTGTTGAGATGTCTAATATATCATTTCAAGATTAATTCATCAAGAATCAAGTGTGTGAGAAGTTACTAAATTAGGGTTCTCAGGGTAAAATCCCTTGTTTAGTGCCTAACTTCAAGACCACATATCTCAAGATACAAGTCTCATCTCAACTTTTGGCCAACATGAAACTTGTAGAGCATGTTTTTAGATTTCTTTTGAGAACTAGAAGTCCTTGATTGGATTTATAGAACTCAAGTTATGATCCAGACAAGTTACAGGTCATCAGATGAATGTGATTTTGATCAACAAAAGTCAACCAACTTCCAAGCCATTTTTGACCTAGAAGGAGGTTTCTCCTCAACTTTTGGACAACATGAAAGTTGTAGGTAATGGTCTTAGCTTTCCAAAGAGTACTAGAAGTATTTCATCTGATTTGTAGAACTGAAGTTATGAGGGTTACAAGTCAGGGGTATTTTGGGAAAGTAAGATTATAGGTCATAAAATTATAGGTACATTTCACCAACTTGCACACTTCAAATGGAAATCTTTTCAACATGAAACTTGCTCCAAATAAGGCCATTTGCATTACGAAATCATCCCTTGTCATTGTTGAAACTTGGATTGAAGAATTGGGATTTGAATTTTTCATAAAGAAGGCTTAAAATGAGAAAATGAGAATTAATTGATTTGGAACTTTTTCAAGGCAAATTTATGCATTTTTAGAGTGCAAATGATGTTCTAAATACAATGCTAATTTCACAGTTACAGTTAGAGGTCATTTGGTTAGTCGTTTCCATGATTTCTTCATCATGAAGTAACAAGTTGGAAATCCACCATAGAATCAAAACAAGGCTCAATTCTTTGCCCTTTGATCAATTCAGGCCATGTGCAATTAATTTGGAACAAAATTAAGGCATGTGCAGTGCATAATTCATGAGTTTGGCAAGTGAAAAATGAAGGAAAAATTGAAATTCCATTCTCACAATTTAGCCACAATTGGGCCCCCATTTGATGCTAAGTCCAACATATAAGTATTCTAGGTGAAGAAGGGATCAATTATTAGGTCATTTTGTGCCCAGAAAGCAAGAACACATGAAGAAAAAGTGAGAGCAAGGTGAAATACGAATTCTGAGATCCATCCATTTTCAGACCAAATTGAGCATTCAAACATCTTTAATGAAGTTCATGGAATGATTCTGGGCGTTTTTCTTTAAGCTTCAACAACATTTCAAGGTCCAGTGGAGGCTCTCCACTAGGTAAACTACTTTTCAACTTTTCTCTCAATTCATGATGCCACTCCTTGCCATTTTTGCTTGTTTGTGATTTTTGAGTTGTATAGGTCGTTTCTGTTTATGTCTTGTGATTGTTGGTGACAATTTTTGTTGTTTCCTTGAAACTTGATTGGCTCGGTTTAGACGATTCATATTGTTTTAGGCCTAGTTGATGTTGTATTCATGATGTACATTTCATGTAGATGATTTCTGGATGTTTTTAAGTGATGTTTGAGAACATTTTGGTTTTGAGCATGGACCTGTGTTGCTTCGATTTGGCTTTGTTATGAGGTTTCTGGCCTAATTAGTGGTAGATTCGTATTCTATGCAAAATGTAGATGAGTTTTGATATTTATTTCGTTGATTTTGGACGTGTTTTGGTGGTTGGGTGTTGCGTACGGTGGCAGGAGTCATGAGGAAGATAACCGGAGCTTTTGTCCGGCCACCACCTGGTTTTAGGGTTTTTTAAGTAGAGAAGATGATGTTTGGACCATTGATTTTGATGACTTTTCATTTTAACGAGCGAGATTAAGACACACCGTGTGTCTTGTTGACCTGCGCGCATGCAATTACTTTTAAATTTCATTTAATGCGCTGGCACATTGTCACCCCTCTGATATGCTTACCATTTGATCATGCGGATTACTTTCATTCCCTTCCGTGCGCTGCTTTTGACCAAACACACCTGATAATTGTTTGAACTCAAATTTGTTTGATGCGCCCTGGGCCTCAATTACTTTTCATACCTCTTTTCTAAGCCCAGACCACTTTTCAACTAATTTCCTTTGCTATTCACACCGCTTGTTTCACTTATTTTATTTTCTTTTTATTTTTATTTTTGTTTTGCTATATGTTTCAATTTAATTCAAAATAAATTATTTCTCCAATTAATAAAATTCAAAAAAAATATGTTTTAGACTCTTTGACTTGTCTTTTATTTTATAGTATTTTTATTTTATTTTTTTCAGTTTATTTTCATTTAAAAAAGAATTAATTAATTGGGGATGTTTTATTTGAATTAAATTGTGGCATTGTTTGCTCTTGATTTTATTTCTGTGTGTAAACTTCTCATTTTTGCATGAAATTTTTTGTGCATTGCATTAACATGTTGAAGGATTTTCTCATATTTTTATTTTTGGTTTTATTAAGTTTTGTTTAAGGTTTTGGTTTGATCTAGTGAACCTTTCTTTTTACCCTAGTTTAGGGCATGCCTTGTGTGTTTGCTTTTAATTGAGGTAGCTTTGCTTTGAGTTTTGATGTCTAATTTGGACCCTTGATTCTTAACATCTTGGGGGTCCAATGAGATTTTATTTGGTATTTTTAGGAGTTGTTTACTATTTTTCATGTCTTTTCCATTTCATGTCTACATTGTGTGATTCCCTTTTGCATATGTGATCTAAGTGTTGATTTGTGTGCTTGCTTTTGTGCATCTTCTTCTCCTTTCTTTCTTGCATTCCTCATATTCATGCTTGGTTGAAATGAGCTTGTGGTGGCTACTGCCCCACACATATTTTCCTCCCACTTTCATTCTATGTGTTCTTACTTATGCATTTCATGTATGCATTCTCTTATTTGCATGTTTCCATTGTTCTTTCTTCTTTTTCTTTTGTCTTCCTTCCCTTGGGATTTCCAGAGAGGTTATGATAGATATTAGGGTTCTAAACATGAATGATAACATTAAGTAGCTCCCTTTCAAACTCAACTTTACGTCCACTTTGCATGATAACCTTTAGGATTGATTAGTTCCCCTTTAGTATGTCCCTTTCTCTTCTCATCTTCAAACAATTTCAATCCACTTAATAAAGATAATGGATGTTGTGCCATGAGCCTTATACTTGGGAAATGGTGATTGAGTGGCCACCTCTCAATTACCTAGAGTGTTTAGTATACGTCCTTAGGACGATATGCGACGCATTCGATCCTAGGTTTTAGACTTTGTTATAACATACATTATGAACACTCTAATTCAAAATACTTCTTCTCTAAAAAACACACAAAAAAATTCAAACTCTTTTATCCTACGGGATTCTAATCAGGAAAACCTTTTCATAAACAAGAGTGTTGTTAACTTTCAGTCCTATCGCAAATGGAAACGCCTAAGTCTCCAATGGTCGAGCTGCATACACCAAACTGCTAGAACTGTCTGTTAACCCTACTCGGGTAAAACTCTTGAACAACCTGTGTTCTCGTAAGCCCGAACTACGTTTGCTCTGATCTTTCATACCAGATAAAAGTAAGTAGGCATAAGACGCGACGTCTTAGCGAGCAACCTTCCCCCTTTCTTTAGTCATAGCTAGTCGAATTACGTTGACTCTAACTTTCCCATTGCACGAGGGAGTACGTAGGCACAGAGCGGCGATCCTCTGCCGATTCATTTCTCTTTTCTTTTTCTTTTGTCCTTAAGCCTTTAGCTAGATAGTTTCAACACACCCTTTTAGATAGACAACAATGCGTGGATCCCGTCGAGTACGACAGACGTGAGGGGTGCTAATACCTTCCCCTTGCGTAACCGACTCCCAAATCCAGACTTGGTTGCGATGACCTTGTCTTTTCCCTTTTTCTTTAGGTTTTTCCGATCGTTTCCTTTCCCTCTCTTTGGGATAAATAACGAAAGTGGCGACTCTTCTATTTTTCCGCCGGTTGTTTTTCGCAATAGCGACAGCTAGCGACTCTGCTGGGGACAAAGATATCCCCTATGCGAGTCAATCCTAGCGCTTGTTGTTTATCTTTGGGTGTTGTATATATGTGCTTTATTTACTTTCGCATTTTACTTTCCTGCATTTATTTTCCGCATCATATATCATTTGTGTTGTGCTGTGGGAATGGGGAGTTTTGATGAGTGATAAGGCAGACCCGGGCTTGAGTACATACCAAGCATTAGCAGTGGAGACTAGTGGGGGGCCTGTTTGCTTAACAGACACAGTTCCCCACGAAATTCACACTCAGACGAGATTCTCTTTGATGACTTCCCAACTGGCCCTTAGGGCTCGGCGGGATGTTGGATCCGAGGATTGTCGACTCTGGGAACCGCTCATTTGTGAGTCAGCTAAGTGAGGCCTCTTCAGGAGATAATGATGTCAAACCAAAAATGGTGAACGTATCATCATTTCTTGGAAGTCTGTGACGCTGACAAACCTATAGGATGTCATACCTTATCAGTGAATAGGTCCATACCTGTGAGTGGGACTGGGGTTATGCAGGAAACTTTTACCTTCAGATTACCCGGTTTTCTTCACAGTTTGAATCTGGATTATTGGTATCAGTTAGTTTCTATCGGAGCAGTGTTGTGGTCTTGCTAAGGCAGTGCTTTGATCTTCCTCAGTCGGCAGCACATCAGTCTCGATCCCTTGTTAGTTGCATTAGCATTTTGCATTTAGCATTGTTTGCATTTGCATTTCATTTTTGCATATTCATCTTCAGCCGGAAAAGGGAGCTTACCCGTCTTTTGTTTGCTTCGTCAGTTGATTTCCCAACATTCGTATTGGACTTGAGTTAGCTTCTGGAAGGATCATGAACTCAGGAGAGCAGAACTTGGTTGTGACGAGGGCAGAGTTTGAGTTGATGAAGAATCAGTTGAGTCAGCTTGTGAAAGCCATGGAGGCTATGACTAGAGGAGAGGCTGGTATTCAGAGGACTCCGGTGAACTATGTTGCTCAAGCTCAGCATGTGTCGATTCCTGTTGAAGAGCATCCCATTGCCATAAATAGAGATTCTTTTTCCCTTCACGACATAGAATATCATAGTTTCACATTCTCTGTGCCAGATTCTCAGAGGACTGTTCCAAAGGTTAATGTTGAAGACCCGCAGACTGTTGAATTTATGGGAAAATGTCAGCTGTTGGAGGAAAAGCTCGATGCCCTGATGAGTCAGGGTACTCCTAATCTGAATGCTGCGAGTATGTGTCTGGTGCCATGTCTTGTGATGCCGCCGAAATTTAAAATGCCAAATTTTGAGAAGTTCAAAGGAGATAGTTGTCTGAAGCAGCATCTGGTAATGTTTTATAGGAGAATGACCTCACATGTTCATAATGATCAGCTGATGATTCACTACTTTCAGGATAGTCTGAGTGAAGCATCGTTGAGTTGGTATATGCAGTTGGAGAGTGGTTGTATCCGATCATGGTCAGATCTAGCCAATGCCTTTGTGAAGCAGTACGACTACAATCTCAATATGGCTCCTAGTCGCATGCAGTTACACGAATTATCTCAGGCGGAGAATGAATCCTTCAGAGGGTATGTGCAGAGATGGAGAGAATTAGTTGCTCGCGTTCAACCCCCACTTCTGGACAGAGATTTGGTTGACATATTCCTGGGTACCTTGAAGGGCCATTACTTTGACAAGTTGATCAGCGTTGGAATGTCAAACTTTGCTGACTTAGTGATAATGGGTGAACGTGTTGAAAGTGGACTCAAAAATGGGAAGATTAGAGACATTCCCTTTATCTCAGTTGAGGAGAATGAGTCAGTTGTGAGTTCTCAGGAAGAATGAGAGAAAGGAAGTGATCTTATCTCGGAATCTTCAGCATCTCAGGTTCAGTCTTCAGATGTTTCAAGTGTTCAAAGCTAACGGTCGTACCGTCGTCATCTGCGTCAGCACGCTCGACGAAGACCAAGGAAACCCGAAAGGCAGTTTACTCAGCTACCGGTGTCGTACGGTCAGTTGTTGCCGGATTTGGTCAAAGGTGGGCTGATAGTGCCAAAAGAGACTAATCCAATGATCCTGTCATACCCTCCAGGCTTCGATGTCAATGCTCGTTGTGAGTACCATGTTGGGGCACATGGGCATTCAACAGACGATTGTAAGGTGCTTAGGAGCCAAGTTCAGACTTTGTTAGACTCTAACAAGTTTTCCATCACGCCTCAGGGTATTATTCAGATTAATGATTCTCCTTCATCCCACCATGAAGGCACGACAGTTCTTGTTATGGAAGGATCCACCGAGAGTGTGTGCTCTGAAGAGTTTCAAACTGAAGACTCAGTTGAATATGAGGGAAGTTGCTAAATGTTTCTTGTGCCGACTGCCGCATCTGTTTTCTTTGCTTACGTGATTAGCTTCTATTCATTATTGTTAGCTAACCATCACCAGGCTTGTTGGCTGAGGTCATTGTATTCGTACTCATTTGTGCTTATATGTTTCTTTTGTTGGTTTCGCATATTTGTGTGAGGTGTTTGTCTCCGTGCTTATAACTCGGGTTTCTCTTTATCTTGTTGTAAATGTGTGTTTGCTTTCTACATGGCATTCTTGCATAACAGGTACCTCAGAACCGTGGGTCTTATTTCATGTACTCCACTAGTTTGTTGCAGGTTATATAATCAGGTAGTCGCAGGAATTCCCGCAAAGTCATGGAGCAAGTACAAGCAGAGCTGAGAGAAGTCAAGAGCCAGATGAGGCAGTTCATTACGGACATGCAAGCGTTGCGCTTAGATCAGGATGCACTCAGAGAGGAGAACCACCAGTTAAAAACTTAGGTGAGCTTAATCATGGAAGTGATAAGAAACGTGCTCAGAAAAGAAACTGACCAAATGCCTGAGGCTGCAGCAAGGATGCTTGTTCCACTTCTGTCTGTGGAGCCTTTACCAGAGCGAAACGTGTGTCAGCAATATTCTGTGCAACCAGAGGTTCCAAAATCCCCGTGTCATCAGCTGCGTTCTGTTTCTCAGGAGAATCCCAGGGTTAGAAGATATGGTCAAAGGATAAAATCTCAAGATAGAATATTTGATCAGATCCCCATGGATTATGCTCAGTTGGTGCAACTCTTGCTCCAACTTCAGTTGGTTAGACCTCGGACTTTGGATCCATTTATTGGCCAACCACCACCGGGCTTTGATGTCAACGCTTATTGTGATTTCCACTCTAGAGGATAGGGGCACAACGTTGCGAACTATAAAGCTTTTAAGCATAAGGTTCAGGACCTGATTGATTCGAAGACGATTAAATTCACGCTGAGCGGCATACAGGTATCAGGCGAATTTGCTCCCTGTCGTGAGAAAGAGATGGATACTCCTATTCCTAAAGCTGCAGTAGGTCAAGAGTATATCCTACAATCAATGGTGTAAGAATCCCCTTGCCTGCAGTTGCTGCCTGTTCCTGGATCGAGTTTAAGGATGAAAGCGCCTGAACAAAGAGAGTCCTCAAGAGTTTAAACCCAGTCGCCGGTTTTTTCTGTTGATCAAAGTCCACGGCCTTTTGAGTCATCACAGCAAGATTACCGTCGCCAGATTCAGAGTAGGCCCCACAACAATAATTTGAAAAGAAGGAATGCTTCTCCGCGTCTGGTGCCTATGTTACATCGCTCGTCTAATTGAGTTTGAAGACTTCAAGGGTTACATCTCCCTAAGCAGCTAATCAGTGTGAAAGCCCAGTTCCCAAAAGCTGGCAATTTTCTTTTTATCCTGTTACTTCTTTATGTTTGTAATTCCCTTCCTGTTCAAAGTGAAATCTCATTTGTAAAACTTGTTGTTTCTGTTGATTGGTATTAATGAAATGAATATGCATGTTTGATTTAATCCATTTTTGTTCACTAATTTATTTTTACATATGTCATACGCTTGTTTAAGCGGAGTCCGGGGAGGATGACGAAGTTTAAAGACGCGCAAGCTTCCGATTGTATGCTTTTGAAATAAAACTTGCTGATGATGTACATGCATTGTTTCAAATTCACAAACACCGGATATATAAGGAAGATAATCCCTTGTCAACCCCTTTGAGCCAAGCAGTAGGAGTTTCTTCCTGAAAACGAAAAACCATAAATCTTAACCTGGGGTTGGGTAGGTGTCAGCTAATTTGACCGAACATTCTAATGACAATAGGAGTTGTTCCTGTTCGAGGATAAATCACGCCTGTATAGGTCGTACCTAAAAAACCACAATGGTTAAACCTTGCCGATCAAGGAGTGAAACAGTCATGTTATTCCTCAAAGAGTCAGACAAGACAGTGTCACACGATTTGTTCGAAAAGAAAAAGAGAAAAAAAAAAGAGAAAACAAATTCCGCTAAGTCGAATCTTGAAAAAAAGAAAGTGATTTAGGCAAAAATTAGGGCATCCCGCTGGACTTTGAAATCAAAAGAAGCTCAAAAGAGCCAGTCCAGGAAAAAGTTAGGGAAACTAATAAAAAAATGATGATGAAAAACAAGTCGTGTGATTCAGGCACCAAAAGACGAAAAAGCGAGTGACTGTCGCTCCAAAAAACTTGTGGTTTCTCGAACCATCACTCCTATCATTTAACCTCTAAGAGGTGAGCGTTAGTGTCGAATTAGCTGAATGTAGGATTGGAGAACATCACGGAGAATGGGTGGGTTACAATAAACTTTGAGCCTTTATCCTTTCCTTGTAAACCGTGAACATGACCAAGTTACAACCTGGAAAAGTCCTAATTGAAGCAGGTTTGTTTTGAAAGCATACTTCGGTAAAGATCGCATCGAAACTGACTCCTAAAAGGATTCCTCTTACAGCGTTGTACTAATGTTGACATGTTGATATTTGATTTCACACACTTTATGTCACAAATTTTTTCCAATGAACAGATTGGAATGTCAAAACTGTCATATGCATTGCATTTAATATATCTTTTATGCAGGACAACTTGTTTTACTTGCGAGTGAACATTTGACAGCAGGAAAGTTTCCACAGTGGAAAGATTGATCAGGATAGAATGCGGAATGCCTGAATACTTCGTCAAACTGGGGCAGGTTATATCAAGTGATCATAGCATGGGAGTGAGCCATCCAGAGGTCAGTTAATCTGAAGCAGTTAAGTTGAGATTCGGCGAATCTCTCGCAGCCGAGAAGCATTCTCCCCACAGATCAGCCAGTCAGGGGCAAAGTCATTGTAAGACTGGGGCACGCCACCCCAAAGAGCGCAGAAGTTATTCCTTACCCGTGGGGAAATTAGTGTGAAGCACCTCTTCGAGGTTCAAGGTGTTTAGTAAGTGCATATTAAGCCAGCAGGGCATGAGATTTCATATTTCCTTTCGAGGAATATCTCCACAGAGGTCCCACGAGCTGGGGCAGATTCGGAAGCGCAGGAATTGTTCCTCTCCATGTCTTCAAGATCTGTTCAAGCAAGTTCAGCTAACTTTCAAGTGCAAGACGAATGTCGGGAAGTCGCGTTACTATCCCTTGACCCTTTAACCAAAACCTTTGAGTTCAGACGGGATATTTTTCTAGCATCAGTCGTACCTAATCCTTTGCAAATCCAATTCCCTTTGGTACACCGGAAGACTTCGTCTGTTCTCTCCAGCAAAAGTCCAATCATCATTGGCACGTGTAAGTTATCCCCAGTAGAGTCTAATCATACTGGGCACATCTGGTTATCCCCAGTGGAGTTGGCTTCACCTTTCCAGCATTTATTTTGCTGGAATGTTCTGTTGTATCCAGCTTTCCCCGGCAGGGCAGGCCTGCATCTGCATCTTTGCATGTAGTTACCATATTTGCATCATCTTTGCATTTCATCCTCAAATGCGTAGCATTTCCATTTCATATGGAAAATTACGCCATATTCAAACATACGCATATGCATTCGAAGCATAAGCCAGTTTCTGTCAGCCTTCCGTGGCAACTTGATCACTTCGTAATTAATACAGGGGCATTTATCCAGCAGCTTTGTTCAGACAGCTTATCAGTTTACTCAGGTTTCAAATTATATGTCGGTTATGCTTTGTCCATCAACCTTCTGACGATGTGTTTCCCCAACATGTTTTCCTCTCGTCTATCATTAGACAATGCGAGCTTCGGATATGATGTTCCTCTTATCTATCATTAGACGATGTGATATTTTTGGGATGTACGTTTTCTCTTGCTATCATTAGACGATGTGAGTTTTGGGTATGGTTTTCTCTCCGTCTATCTTCAGACGATGTGAGGTTTCAAGGCGATCTTTCAGATATGGTTTTCTTTCTGTTTATTGGTTGAGATGACATTGTAAGGGGGGTTTTCTGGCTGTCAATTCTTATTGACGTCGGGCATCTTTGAAGAATGTTAGGATTTCCTAGTTGTTGATTCTTATTGATGATATGGCTCTTTGAAGGTGATTTTCTTCCTGTCAATTCTTATTGATGATGTGGCCCCTTTGAAGATATTTTTCCATCCATTCCTATAGACGAAAGGATCCTGAGATTTGATGGGTGGTTTTGAGGTTCATTGACGTGGTCTATATTTTTCCTCTCGTCTATCATTAGACGATGCGAGATTTGGATTTGTAGTTCCTCTCGTCTATCATTAGACGATGCGATATTTGGATTTGTTGTTCCTCTCGTCTATCATTAGACGATGCGAGATTTGGATTTGATGTTCCTCTCGTCTATCATTAGACAATGCGAGATTTGGATTTGTTGTTCCTCTCGTCTATCATTAGACGATGCGAGATTTGTATTTGATGTTCCTCTTGTTGCACCCCAAAATTTGCCCTCACAATACAAGACTTTGTGTTCTAAGAAGGTTCACAAGATTCACAATGTTTACAAAGCTTTCCTAAGGGTCATGGGGCCTACAAAGCCACTTCATGATGTTCACAAGGTTCACAAGCTTCACAATACCTCCCATGAGTATCACAAGATATCTTATGAAGATTCACAAGGTTCACAAAGTTCACAATTGGTCAGAAGAGTTGACAATTCCCTCAGACAATGCACCTCCTAAGCAGTGCATCCAAAACTAGGGTTTTGACTTTAATCAGGCTAAATGGACTTCCAAGACTTCAAGTGAGCTCCATAACATCTTATATGTGTATAAGAAACCCCATGTCAAGTTTCAAGACTTTTCTCAAAAGTTTGCTCAGTCAGATGATCAGATAAGTCAAAAGCAGTCAATGCAGTTAAAAAGTCAAACTGAGGTCAACTGTGGTCAAACCAAAGTCAAACTTCATGATTTTTTTTTGCCAACATCAAAGAGAGGTTGGGTGAGAAATATTATCATAATAATTGTAATACCCCAAATTTTACCCTTATATTTAGTCGGTCATTTCGCATAGCATATGTACATTTGCTAACCACTAACAAGCTATGAAGGGGTTTTGTGTTGCAGATTTGGTCCCAGGGGTATTTTGGTCATTTTACACAAATTCTACCAATTCCTTGAAGACGGGCTGTTATTAAAATTCTGAGGCATTTGATGCGTTATGGTTTTGAGGCATTTATCAATCACCAGTTCTGATCATATTGAGATTTGGCATTTGGTCAGTGGAGTTTAATTACGATTAGTTTGCTGTTGATGCTGAAAATGTTGTGACCATGGTGCCCACACGAGTTTGGTTATGAAACAATTGGTTAACATTTTAATCTGATGATGAGATTAGGATCACAAATACCACTTGGAAATATTTATGTTTTATGCCTATGTTAATGAATTAAATACTTGTGGATTTATTCACATTTGTTTATATTTTTTAACTAAGAATAGAATATAAATAAATTCAAAACTTTGAGAATTTTATTTCATAAATAATGCTATCATACAAGAATGGGGATGTTGCTTCATATTTTACAAAGTACTGTTACAAGGAAGTACATTAAAATTCTCAAATCCTAAGGGATTACATTAAAGCATCTATCCTAAATCCTAAAAGTATCTAAAGGTCTTCATGTTCGTATTTGAACTTCTCCATGAATCCTCAGCTAACCTGCACATCAAAAGAGAACAGACAGTACAGAAAATGTTAGAATTTTTTTCGACACTCTCAGAACAATGTCATCATCGAGTGCCGGGAGTGGCACAACCGAAGCTGCGTCCTACCCCCGTTACTGATCCGCGCCGTAGGCGTCAGATCAGGTAATACATGTTCTTATCAAAATGGGACATCCGAGAGATAGAAAAATATAAATGAAGTGGGACTGATTCGTTTCGCCGCGATTGGATTTCCAAACTGATATGAGAGTAAGGCAGTATAGTCAAGCTGGATTCAGACCCGGATGCCGGCAGGTCTAATCACTTTGTGCTCATTTTTTCCAAACCTGAAATTCCACAACAGCATCAGCACAAATTGATGACAGAAACTCATAAACAAGATAGCTCGTGAGCTGCCAGGAGTAAATGGAAATTCAAATTGAAAATGCACAACCAAAAGCAGCATCAGTTCTGCAACACATAGGTAAGTTCATGGAAACCAAGTCCATATACAAACCAAACTGCATTGAATGGCATCAAAACAAGGTATCAGAAAAACGAAATGCAAACAACATCATACACTGTATCAAAGTTCAGAACCACCAATTAAGAGGCCTAGAGGAAGACCCCAAACAGAATTCAAAAGAAGTAACAGCGAATGATCCAAATTGTGAAAACCAATTTGTTTCTCTTGCTTCTGAATTTCCAGATTCAGCCGAACTTACTTCTCAGAATGTAGTTCATGGTAATTCTGATGAGAATCCTTCGCAACAGTTTTCTAATACAAAGGAAAAAGAATGCCAAGAAAGTTGTTTCTGCAGGCGATTCAGAAACTCCTGCTCCAAATTGGTATAATGTAAACAACGAAGACACACATTGTATTACATACAAGAGTAAAAAGGGCCTAAAGGAAATAAAACTTTGAAAACAAAATCAGCACCAAATCACAGTTCGAAGGGTAAATCATATCAGTCGTAGCATGGCAGCCAATAATCAGTTGTTACCTTACTCGCAACACCATAGTAGCCCAGAACTCATGTTCTGAACCCAACCAATCTCGAAGGTAACCGAGGCCTCATCAAAGAGTTTCCCTCATCAGGCTCAGACCCTAAGGTCATCATCGCCAATAACCTTCATTCGGCCGCTCTAACTTAAGTCGAAGCATCAGCATCCATTCCCTGAAAGAAGAAGAGGAAAAGTTAACTGCATCAAAGATTGCCAAATCGAAAACGTATCAGTACAGTCCAAATTGAATTCAAACAGGACAAAATAAATTAATCCCGATATCAAACAGATCAAGTAAAGGCAACCCAATCAGAAAATGATCAAACACAATCGAGCTGGCAAGGGGAAAATTTCGAGTCAGATCCAAATGCATCAGGAAACACCAATCTGAGCCGATATGAATCAATTTGAATCAATCTGAATCAATCAAACAAGTCAGTCAAACGAATCAGTTCGAAATCAAACGAATCAGTACAGATCAGTCAAACAAATTAATTTCGGATCCAATGAAATCCAATCGAATCAGATAATCATATCAGCTCAAAACCCCAATCGGGTTCCAAAAGAAGAAACGAGATCCAAATCGTATCAGTATACATCCCATTTGAATTCAATCTAGAAAAATCAAACAAAATCAAATCAAAATCGGATCGTCAAATTCATATCTCAGAAAAAAACGTAAATCCGAGGCCCATTCGAAAATCAGAGAGAGTATAAGAGAGAACAATACCACCTTCTCAAAACCCTAGACGAAGCTGGCAGAGAACGCGAAAACGGCGAGAAGGAGAACACCGAAACCCGCATATGAACGAAACCCTTCGAAGGAGTTCACCAGCACCGTCCATCTGAGAACGGCGAGTAAACAAACTTCAAGGCTCAGAACCTCGTCATCATCGCCTCATCGTCGCAACCACGCCGAAAGCCACCGATCGCAACCACAAAACGTAAGTTGTGAGTTCATCGTGTTGTACATTTAATGGTTTAAAGTTGAATGTTTTCAGGTTTCAACATAGAAAGGGACTAGCATCGTGAATAAAGCAATGGAAATCGGACAGACGAAGGCCATCGGAGTGTGAAAATCATGAGAAACGGAATGAGTTTGTGAGAGAAGGGAGCGAGCGGCGGCCATAGAGGAAAAGGAGAATTAGGGTTACCCTAATCCCTTTACTCCCCTTTTGGGAATGACCGTGGATCGGGTTGGGACTGGATGTAACTACCGGCCCAACCCCTTTTTTTTATTTTATATTTTTATTTGTTTATAATTATTATGTTTTTTTTAAGAATTTATTAAAACTTTCTTTTTAAATACTATTAAAACCTGTTTTTCAAAATAAAATAGAACTTTTTTTTAATTAATAATAAAACCTTTTTTATAATAATTAAAACCTTTAATAAAGAAAATAATAATGATAACATTAAAAATAAAACCTTTTTTAGATTATTAAATTAAAACTGTTTTTGAAAATTAACTTAATCTTTTTTTTTTAGTATTAAAACTTCTTTTAACTTAAATCATAAATTTTTTCTTTATATAAAAAAATAAACAGCTAAAAGTCTCAAATCTTGCTTTTTTTAGTTCTTTTGGTCGCCGTCTGACGTTGCCTACTAACATTGTTCATTTGTTTTGCAGCTTGTCATGTTTACCGTTATTTATTTTATTTTTCAATTCAAGTTTCGTTTGTATTTGTATCTGTTTCTCGATTGTAACCTCGCGAACCTAATAATCGCGTTTACTTTTCGCATTTAAATTTCTGCATGATGCATGATTTAAATTTCTGCTGATGTATTGCAATTATTCTGTCACATTACACACTCTGAAAGAATTAGGTCTAGCATTTGACCGCCGTGTCAATAGTCCTCACCTTCAACCCTTACAACTTTTACAAACCCTAATTTTCACAAATGCCTCGCCGCAGGCAAAATTACAATTTTACCCCTAGCATTAGGTCAAAGAGCCGCCGCGCTCATTTTAGGGTTTCCCGCCGCGGAATCCCTAACCTAACCCTAATTACAACTTAACATTTCAACGTAGAGATTTGGAGTTCCTACACTCCACGTAAGCGTGTCCTTAAGATGCGTTTATTCCCCGTGAGACCTTGACCACAGTCAAGAAGTCTCTAACCTCCCTTTTGAGGGGAACTACGATTACTCTGATTCCACTCCCGTAAGGATACGTAGGCACAAGATGCGATGTCTTGCCGAGTAAACTTAGAATTAACCCCCTTTATTATTTATTATTGCTTATTTATATTTTATTTATCTTTGCTATTTAATTATTTTGCTTATTATTTTGTAATTGTTTCTTGGATGTAAAGTTGTTTAATTATTTAACTATTATTATGGTTAGTAATTAGGGAGTGTAACAACCTGTATGTAATATTAAAATAAATTTAGATCACTTTTAAATAAAGATAATTAAAATAAACACGTCACACACGTAAGTCGATTTTAATCGCCGTCTCACTTCCTAAGGATATCCCTCAAGTTGCCTACGAATAATGGTTAAGAGGGGTGTATAAAGCAAGTCCCTCAAATAGAAAAATCATCAAAGTCCCTTATGGTTGCCTTTACGAATCGAGTCCCTTCCGAAAAATGATGATGGTCCCTTATATGTGCTTATTACATCCCACAATGGCCTTCAAAGTCAAATTGTCCCTCACATATCCCTTAACATCCAAAGTAAGGACTACCTACTCCATTATAGTAGGGATAGTCTTACTAAAGGAAAGAATGAAGAATAAGAAAGACCTTTAAACATTAGGGTAGGTTACTCCTAGGTGCTTGCTCACTTCAAAACTGTTTCGCACTTAAACAAATTTTCAACAAGTTTTCAAACAAGTTCTTAACACATCCTTACATGGATTATTTATTAACTATTCTGAAAATTTTCTATTCACACACTACAATTTCAAAACAATTCAAAAGTGAGCTTAAGTACCTAAGAGCCCATGGATAACCATGGATGAAAAGGATGCTAATACCTTCCCTTTTCATAACCTACCCCCCGGACCCAAAATATTCTCTAAGGTCTTTCCTGTTCTTTTATAACCTTTCCTTATGGATAAAATAAAAGTCGGTGGCGACTCTTGCTATCCGCAACATTGTTTAAAGTCAGTTCACCGGGTTACACCTCTCGTCTATCATTAGACGATGCGAGAGTTTTGGATATACATTTTCCTCTCGTCTATCATTAGACGATATGAGTTCTGGATATGATATTTCTCTCCGTCCATCATTGGGCGACGCGAGTGTTTCGGGATTATTTTTCTTCCTGTCTATCATTAGACAATGTGAACTTTCGGGATTGTTTTTCTTCCTGTCTATCATTAGACGATGTGAAAGGATCAAGTGCATGTTGATCCAGCTTTAGACGATGTGAATAAAGCAATTGCATGTTGATCTGGTTTTGGACAATGGAGAGGATCAAGTGCATGTTGATCCGGTCTATGGGTTCAATTTCTATGGCATTACACAAATGACTGGCAGCAATGTCAGGTGTTCTTTAACCGATGATCAGTCAGTCGGTTGCCGTTGCAATTGTCTGCGCTCAGTTTTTCTAGATATTTGTTCCCCAATCAGTGTCTTGCAGTTTATTTCTGTGGTTGGCAAAGTTTCGGGTTCTTTGGTATTCAACCGCGTTTTACCTTGATTGATTGAAAGTCGTTCGCTTTTCACCCATTCAGGTCTAAGTCGTTTGAATAGGGGCAGTTGTTGCACCCCAAAATTTGCCCAACCTTTTTTCTTTAGCTGGCTTGTGTTTCATTTCATTTCTTTCTAGCATTTGCATTGCATGGCATTTTTCATTGAACAGAGGATCAAGAGTTTGTGCATGTCAAGAGGAGTCTACTCAGAGGTTTGAGCCTAAGCAAGGGGTGTTACTCAATTTTGGAGGGTCATCAGGACATCTTGAAGTGGTCAATGGTCTTGTGAAAGAATAGATGGATGTGTATGGGTCAGCTCCTAACTTGGAGACCAATTGAAGAGCATCAGGGGTTTGTAAAGTCGTGATTATGGGTATGAGATGTTGAGAAAGCTCATTGAGTGCTTTGAGGGCCATTTGGAGCTTATTCAAGTTGTTTTATGAAGTGGAACAAGCCCTAGTCAAAAGATGTTGCAGCTAGGGTTTTCATCTGGTAAATCCTCAGTCAACTGTGAAATTGAAGGAGATTAAAACTTAATTACAAGTCTCTATGGTCATGGGATGTTGTGTTGAGATGTCTAATATATCATTTCAAGATTAATTCATCAAGAATCAAGTGTGTGAGAAGTTACTAAATTAGGGTTCTCAGGGTAAAATTCCTTGTTTAGTGCCTAACTTCAAGACCACATATCTCAAGATACAAGTCTCATCTCAACTTTTGGCCAACATGAAACTTGTAAAGCATGTTCTTAACTTTCTTTTAAGAACTAGAAGTCCTTGATTGGATTTATAGAACTCAAGTTATGATCCAGACAAGTTACAGGTCATCAGATGAATGTGATTTTGATCAACAAAAGTCAACCAACTTCCAAGCCATTTTTGACCTAGAAGGAGGTTTCTCCTCAACTTTTGGCCAACATGAAAGTTGTAGGGAATGATATTAAATTTCCAAAGAGTACTATAAGTCTTTCATCTGAATTGTAGAACTCAAGTTATGAGGGTTACAAGTCAGGGGTATTTTGGGAAAGTAAGATTATAGGTCATAAAATTATAGGTCCATTTCACCAACTTGAACACTTCAAATGGAAATCTTTTCAACATGAAACATGCTCCAAATAAGGACATTTGCATTACGAAATCATCCCTTGTCATTGTTAAAGCTTGGATTGAAGAATTGGGATTTGAGTTTTTCATAAAGAAGGCTTAAAATGAGAAAATGAGAATTAATTGATTTGGAACTTTTTCAAGGCAAATTTATTCATTTTTTGAGTGCAAATGATGTTCTAAATACAATTCCAATTTCACATTTGCAGTTAGAGGTCATTTGGTTAGTTGTTTCCATGATTTCTTCATCATGAAGTAACAAGTTGGAAATCCACCATAGAATCAAAACAAGGCTCAATTATTGGCCCTTTGATCAATTCAGGCCATGTGCAATTAATTTGGAACAAAATTGAGGCATGTGTAGTGCATAATTCACGAGTTTGGCAAGTGAAAAATGAAGGAAAATTTGAAATTCCATTCTCACAATTTAGCCACAATTGGGCCCCCATTTGATGCTAAGTCCAACATATAAGTATTCTAGGTGAAGAAGGGATCAATTATTAGGTCATTTCGTGCCCAGAAAGCAAGAACACATGAAGAAAAAGTGAGAGCAAGGTGAAACACGAATTCTGAGATCCATCCATTTTCAGACCAAATTAAGCATTCAAACATCTTTAATGAATTTCATGGAATAATTCTGGGCGTTTTTCTTTAAGCTTCAACAACATTTCAAGGCCCAGTGGAGGGTCTCCACTAGGTAAACTACTTTTCAACTTTTCTCTCAATTCATAATGCCATTCCTTGCCATTTTTACTTGTTTGTGATCTTTGAGTTGTATAGATCATTTCTGTTTATGTCTTGTGTTTGTTGGTGACAACTTTTGTTGTTTGCTTGAAACTTGATTGGCTCGGTTTTGACGATTCATATTGTTTTAGGCCTAGTTGATGTTGGATTCGTGATGTACATTTCATGTAGATGATTTCTGGATGTTTTTAAGTGATGTTTGAGAACATTTTGGTTTTGAGCATGGACCTGTGTTGCTTCGATTTGGCTTTGTTATGAGGTTTCTGGCCTAATTAGTGGTAGATTCATATTCTATGCAAGATGTAGATGAGTTTTGATATTTATTTCGTTGATTTTGGACGTGTTTTGGTGGCTGGGTGCTGCGTACGGTGGCAGGAGTCATGAGGAAGATAACTGGAGCTTTTGTCCGGCCACCACCTGGTTTTAGGGTTTTTTAAGTGGAGAAGATGATGTCTGCACCATTTATTTTGATGACTTTTCATTTTAACGGGCGAGATTAAGACACACCGTGTGTCTTGTTGACTTGCGCGCAAGCAATTACTTTTGAATTTCATTTAATGCGTTGGCACGTTGTCACCCCTCTGATATGCTTACCATTTGATCATGTGGATTACTTTCATTCCCTTTCGTGCGCTGCTTTTGACCAAACACACCTGATAATTGTTTGAACTCAGATTTGTTTGATGTGCCCTGGGCCTCAATTACTTTTAATACCCCCTTTCTGAGCCCAGTCCACTTTTCAACTAATTTCCTTTGCTATTCACACCGCTTGTTTCACTTATTTTATTTTCTTTTTCTTTTTATTTTTGTTTTGCTATATGTTTCAATTTAATTCAAAATAAATTATTTCTCCAATTAATAAAATTCAAAAAAATATGTTTTAGACTCTTTGACTTGTCTTTTATTTTATAGTATATTTATTTTATTTTTTTTCAGTTCATTTTCATTTAAAAAAGAATTAATTAATTGGGGATGTTTTATTTGAATTAAATTGTGGCATTATTTGCTCTTGATTTTATTTCTGGGTGTAAACTCCTCATTTTTGTATGAAATTTTATGTGCATTACATTAACATTTTGAAGGATTTTCGCATATTTTTATTTCTGTTTTTTATTAAGTTTTGTTTAAGGTTTTGGTTTGATCTTGTGAACCTTTCTTTTTGCCCTAGTTTAGGGCATGCCTTGTGTGTTTGCTTTTAATTGAGGTAGCTTTGCTTTGAGTTTGGATGTCTAATTTGAACCCCTGGTTCCTAACACCTTGAGGGTCCAATGAGATTTTATTTGGTATTTTTAGAAGATGTTTACTATTTTTCATGCCTTTTCCATTTCATGTCTACATTGTGTGATTCCCTTTTGCATATGTGATCTAAGTGTTGATTTGTGTGCTTGCTTTTGTGCATATTCTTCTCCTTTCTTTCTAGAATTCCTCATATTCATGCTTGGTTGAGATGAGCTTGTGGTGGCTACTGCCCCACACATATTTTCCTCCCACTTTCATTCTATGTGTTCTTACTTGTGCATTTCATGTATGCGTTCTCTTATTTGCATGTTTCCATTGTTCTTTCTTCTTTTTCTTTTGTCTTCCTTCCCTTGGAATTTCTAACCTCTCTTGTTCCAGAGAGGTTATGATAGACATTAGGGTTCTAAACATGCATGATAACATTAAGTAGCTCCCTTTCAAACTCAACTTTAAGTCTACTTTGCATGATAACCTTTAGGATTGATTAGTTCCCCTTTAGTATGTCCCTTTCTCTTCTCATCTTCAAACAATTTCAATCCACTTAATAAAGATAACGGATGTTGTGCCATGAGCCTTATACTTGGGAAATGGTGATTGAGTGGCCACCTCTCAATTGCCTAGAGTGTTTAGTATACGTCCTTAGGACGATATGCGACGCATTCGATCCTAGGTTTTAGACTTTGTTACAACATACATTATGAACACTCTAATTCAAAATACTTCTCTAAAAAACACAAAAACAATTCAAACTCTTTTATCCTTCGGGATTCTAATCAGGAAAACCTTTTCATAAACAAGAGTGTTGTTAACTTTCAGTCCTATCGCAAACGGTAACGCCTAAGTGTCCAATGGTCGAGCTGCATACACCAAATTGCTAGAACTGTCTGTTAACCCTACTCGGGTAAAACTCTTGAACAACCTGTGTTCTCGTAAGCCCGAACTACGTTTGCTCTGATCTTTCATACCAGATGAAAGTACTTAGGCACAAGACCCGGCGTCTTAGCGAGCAACCTTCCCCCTTTCTTTAGCCGTAGTTAGTCGAACTACGTTGACTCTGACTTTCCCATTGCACGAGGGAGTATTTAGGCACAGAGCGGCGGTGCTCTGCCGATTCATTTCTATTTTCTTTTTCTTTTGTCCTTAAGCCTTTAGCTAGATAGTTTCAACACACCCTTTTAGATAGACAACAATGCGTGGATCCCGTCGAGTACGACAGACGTGAGGGGTGCTAATACCTTCCCCTTGCGTAACCGACTCCCAAATCCATACTTGGTTGTGATGACCTTGTCTTTTCCCTTTTTCTTTAGTTTTTTCCGATCATTTCATTTCCCTCTCTTTGGGATAAATAACAAAAGTGGTGAATCTTCTGTTTTTCCGCCTGTTGTTTTTCGCAGTAACGACACAGAGCAGGATAAAGAAGACCTTTGATCAGAAAGTGCGTCCTTGGTGTTTCCAGACAGTTGAATTGGTTTTGAAAAGGATCATCCCTCCTCATACAGATCACAGGGGCAAATGGACTCTAAACTACGAAGGACCATATGTTGTGAAAAGGTTTTCTCTTGTGGAGCCTTGCTGCTTTCAACTATGGATGGTGAAGATTTTACATTCCCTGTGAACACAGATGCAATCAAAAAATACTTCGCATAAAAAGACCCGCTAGACAACAAAAAGAAAAGGTCTGGGCAAAAAAGGGCATCCCGACGAATCGCAAAAAGAAAAGATTCAGGCAAAAATTAAGGATAAAAGAAAAGAAAAGAATTGAATAACCCGCAAAGTTGAAAACCTGCAAAGGCAACTTTGGCAAAAATGGATATCCAGGTGGATTGAAAACCCAAAAGGGCGATCCAGGAAAAAGTTACAAATTTGAAATTGAGAGGCTACGATCTACGTTCGATCTGTGAGCTCATTTCGATACATGGGAATCCCGAAGGATAGGAATCAGTCCAATCAGTCGCTTTTGAAGGCAGAAGTATTCAAGAGCGTTGAAGATATAAGGGTCATAGTTGAGTCAAAACATGATAGAAATATGTTTCTACATTGCCAACTTGCGTATTTTCTCTTTTGCTTTTGCACAATTACCTCTTTTCAAGAATTTCCTCCTACTGTAACTGCCTATTTATAGGCCCATTCAATCAATAAAATTTCACTTTATTCAGTTATCAATCTTTGTTTTTACTTTTACTATTTTATTTGCAAAACATTTGATATTTTGATAAACATTGCATTTGAAAACATTGAAGCTTTGCGAAGCAGGTTAAAAACAATAGAAGTTTCTTAAATCGTGAGTGTCTTGGGTGGTAACCGAGGTTCCCATACCGCATGTAAACTTATTTTTCTTATTTGGCATGTGTTTGCAGGGTGGTGTGATTACTCCTCCCCAGTAGAGTTAATCTCCCCACATATACTACTGAAGTGTTGTCATCCTCAGCTGAGATTATGATCAAACTCTCCAGCAAGAGTTCAAGAGTTGCTTTCTCCGGCAGATACCACGAAAGCGTTGCCTTCCTAATTAGAGTATTATGATTTGTCTATTGTCTTCCCCATTGAAGTCCCCGGCAAGAGTTCAAGAGTCTTATTCACCCTGACTAATATTGCATATGGTTCATTGCTCCCTAGCAAATATTAGAAGTTTGCTCCCTAAACAGGACAGTAGTGATTTGCTTGTGCTTCTCGAGCATGTTCGCATTTCCTGTTGTTGTTCCCTTATCCCCGGCAGAGTATGGGTAGAAGGAGATCCCCCAAGAGAGGAGTGAGTTTAGCATGATCCCCTAGCAGGATTGGCATTTTTCTCCTTTTCCCCAAGTAGAATTCGTTTCTGATTTCCTCGGCAGATAAATCGGCAGTGGTTGGCGTATTCCCCACAGGGTCAAAGTCTAATTGTCATTGGAAATTTTCTTCATCAGGTTCTTGGGTCGTATACCCAGTAGGTATTTGTTTCTTTTGTCTTCCCAGCATGATGGAAGTTCACTTTGAAGTTTCTCCAGCAGAGGTTTTGGTTTCTGAAGGCAGTTCAGTTTGCTTTCCCCGGTGGTTTTGTTGCCAGCTCTCGTCAGCACTTTTTCTAGTGGAGTGTCTTTTGCATAAGCATTTTTTTCATTACATCCTCCAAATGCTTAGCATTTCCATTTCTTATGGAGCATTACGCCATATAAAAATTCAAACATATGCATTCAAAGCATAAGCCATGTTTGATTCCCCCTCACCAGGCCTTTCCCCAGCAGGAGGTTCATACATCAGAAGATATTGTTTCACCTTATTACCAAGCCATAAATTTGTTCATCCTATTGGTTGTTTCCTTCCCGAGGAACTATTTTGTATCCCCCATAAATTTGTCTTTCTAGAACTCATCTTCCCCAACGGAGTCATCTTCTCTTCAGGTCGTAAGTCCGTTGATTCTACTTCCTGGTTGTTTCTTAACTTTTGGTTAGTATCTTGGTTGTTTCCCAACTCTTGGTTGGTACCTCCTGTTTGAATCCCAACTTTTGGTGGGTATCCTTTGGTGTGGTTTCATCTTCATTCGACATTCCTCCTTTATTTTATCCCAGCTTTTGGTTGGTATACCCGGTTATTTCCCAACTTTTGGTTAGTATCCTTTATTTTATCCCGACTTTTGGTTGGTATCCTCTGGTTTATCCTAACTTTTGGTTAGTATACCTTGTGGCATCCCAACTTTTGGTTGGTATCCTCTGTTTTATCCTAATGTTTGGTTAGTATCCTATCTTGTTATCCCAACTTTTGGTTGGTATCTCCCTCGTTGTATCCCAACTCTTGGTTGGTATTATCTGTTTATCCTAACTTTTGGTTAGTATCTCGGTTGTTTCCCAACTTTTGGTTGGTATCCTTTGTTGAATCCTAACTTTTGATTAGTATCTTGCTATCCTAACTCTTGGTTGATACCATCCTCATTGTATTCCAACTTTTGGTTGGTATCTGTTGCGGTGAGAATCGGATATCAAGCTATTGAATGAACTTGAATCTCAAATCTTTGAATTCACAACTGGTTTTTGATTTATCCAAAGGAAAGGTTAAAGAAAGAAAATCCTAATTTGCATCGTAAACACAACGCGGGGAGATCTAGGGTTCGGGGGTTGGTTATACCTAGGGAAGGTGTTAGCATCCTAAGCATCTGTAATATTCTATAGGAACCTCTTGTTTTATACTGTGTTATTTAGTATCTTTTATCTATATGCTAAAGGGTTGAAAGAAGACCTAAAGGGGTTAGTCCTAAGTCTACTCGCCAAGAAATCGCATCTTGTGCCTACGTATCCTAACGGGAATGGAATCAAAGTACTCGTAGTTCCCCTCAACGAGGGTGAGGAACTCTTAACTGTGGTTAAGGTTCCAGGGGGAAGTAAGTGTTCATAGTGAGACACTTATATGGAGTGCAGCGACTCTAAGTCTAAGTTTAAGTTGAAAGATAGGTAAGTAAGTATCCACGGCGGGAACTTACGTGGAGTACAGCGACTCCGAGTCTGAGGCTAGGATGAAAGATAAGTGAATGAATTCCCATGGCAGGAATTTATAGGTAGCATAGCGACTCCTAATACTAAGGCTAGGATAAGGGTAAGATAAAAGACAATGTACGCGGTAGGATGCTTGCATGGAGTACGGCGACTCGAATCCTAAGGCTAGGATAAAGGGAGGTAAGGATCTAAAATTGCTACATGCGACGTGGCAATCAACGAGGAGGAGATATTTCTTTTTTGGACTAGGAATAGGCACCCCGTAGAATTAAGAGCGAATGTCAGTACATATATAAATATCAGATCATGTAATTAAATTACACTGGATAAGTATCGCAGAGATCAAATAAAAAATGTATCTAAAATGAGTAGAATTAGACCAATAAGGATATATGAAATCAGCAATATATACACTCGGTATTAACAAAAACTAGGATTACCGGGATTAATTTTTAACAATAAAATCTAATCAACACTAATAAAGTCAACTGAAAACCTAAATTAATTAATTAATTATGATTAATTAAAAACTAAATTAAAAATAAATTAATTAACCCGCTTAAATTTAATTTCCTTCACTTTTCTGGATGTCGTGATGAATTGTGTGTGCGTTTGTTCTCCCTCTTTTTTATTAAAAAAACCTGAATCATGATGCCCCCCGCTTCTACGATGCTTGTATATCCGTTAATAGGCTCTTGATTTTTAGATGTTGAATTTGATAAATGACTTTCCTTTTTTTAAGATAAACATGTCTGAAAGTTGCTTTGAAAACGAATTAGAGCTGCTGTGGATTTCTATTTTTATTCAAACATGTGGGAACAAAACTTATTCAATCTTAAAATCTCATTGAAAGCTTGATTCGGTGATGAACTTGTAATCTCATGTTTCTGTTTTTGAAATGTCATTGTCTGGAAATTAATGGCTTCTTTCTTGAATTCCTTTGTGGTTCTCATGATAAACACGTGATAGTCTAGTGTGAATGTGAGGTTACTGACAAATCAAGTTTGAAACAAAGAAGTAATTTCTTTGGATTGCTTGTCGTTTCGTGTTTGGACCTGTGGTTTGCTGTGAATGTGTGGTTTAAATGCTCTTTCCAATTATGATTGATCATGTCGGTGGACTACTAAATTATTTTTATGAATGCTGTTTGTGAATTGTTTTGGAATGAAAATGTACAGCTATGAACGCATGGTTTTATGATGTTATACTTCCATTTCAAATCAAAACATATTATAATGTGTCTCAATCTCCTTATTCACTCGATCTTTCTTGACTACTTTGTTTTGACAGGTTCGTACCTTTCTATTGCTTTGATATTTTCTGGAGTTCCGCTTCAAGACCTTTAGACTTCCGAGTAAGCTCCTCGAACCGTGATTTAGAACACCAATTCATGTATCTCCAATCTTCATGTTTACTATCTTCATAAGATTTTTACTGACAATATTCTTATAGCAGGCTAACAGCAAGGAGCAACAACTATTGAGCAAATATTCCTACTGTAATATTGAACAAACTTCCTAGCTTGTGGAAAGACAGATTTGGTAATATTGAACAAACTTCCTACTGTAAATTCTCCATCAAGGCTAACAGCGTACGGATATTGAGAGGATTTGGCTACTTTTGTGGAGTTTGTAGCAGGGAATTGCTTGATCTCTTGCTTGTGACAGAAATTCTGGATACACTGCTTTTGTCGCTTGTTTGCTTGAGATATCTTTTAGGAAATGCTTTCCTTTCCTTTTTAATTAATGAGATGCCTCTATCTTCTTTTTTTTCCGTTTAATTCAGTTTTGAAATGGAATGTATGGTGTCTCTTAGCCTTCTCACCGAATTTTTTGTTTTTATTCTTTGTAGGAAGGAGTAAGAGTTGTGGTGTTTGGATAATAACCGTAATTTTTGCGGCATACCTTAAATTTGTCGGCTTTGGTGTGCTTGGAGAACCTTCACAGTTCATGAACTCTTTTTGTGATAGTGTTTTAGGAAATATTATTTTGTATTAAAGGAGGTTTATAATTACCTTTGCACTATTTGGAACTTCCAAGAATTTGAATCACACACATTTTGCCAATTTGAATTTGAATTCTTTTTGTAACTTTCCTCTTGGTTGCTGTTACTGTTGATGTAAGTGCTTTTGGTTCAAATTTTCTTGTAGTTGAGGTGTAATAGGAAAACATTTGAATGATCTTGACTTCATCGTTGGCAACTCGTATGCCATGTAAACCACGAGTTTTGGTCATTTTGATACTTTGAATGAACTAGAATTCATTACTAAAACGTGGATCTGCATTTAGTAGAAGATCTCTTAATGGCATAGTCCATCCTTGAAAATGCAATCTAAATACACCACTTGAATTTGGATTTTGGACCACTATTTGTATCTTTCATGAACTCGTGGATTTAAAGATAGAGAAATTTTCCCATTTGGAACATAACATGACTTTGAACTTTGTAGAAAAAATAGTGAATCACTTTCAAGAACATGGTACTTCAACTTCACTTTGAAAACTCCTTAAAACTTGATCCAAAATTTCCTCCAAGCTTATAACTTCCAAAACAAATAAGAAGATCCAAACTCCCTTTTCTTAAGTTTAAAATAGCATAATTGATGAACTTCGTTATTCTCAAAAATTAAAATGAATTTGGTACAAGGCTCAAGCCCTGAAAATTCCTTTGAAAACGAGGGTCCCATTTGTAATACAATGTACCACAAAATTCTAACCAATTCTCGAACGACTATCCTTGAAACCAGTGGGTAGGTAACTTTAGTCCTCTTTGGGAAATTTCTGAGCAACCTTAGGGAGAAAGATTGACCTTGTACTAAATGAGTGACTAAGAATTGAGGTATATCTTTCTTTCATTTCCACACAACTTACAGAGGGTTAGGAGTACACACAAACCTTCCGTGACTTTTGAACTTACAGTAATCCTGACTTCATAAAATAAACAAAAACTAATAAAATGGTTAGTTATGCATGGATGGTTGTCCTAAGATGATATGCAAAGGATCACAGAATCTAAGGGTAAAATTTGGGGTATAACAGTATCCTTGGTTTTATCCTAACTTTTGGTTAGTATCCTCTGTTTTGTCCTAAATTTTGGTCAGTACCCTTTGTTGTATCCTAACTTTTGGTTAGTATCTTGTTTCCCAACTTTTGGTTGATATCTTCTGTTGGATCCTAACTTTTATTTAGTATCTTGTTTCCCAACTTTTGGTTGGTATCTTCTGGTTGTATTCTAACTTTTTATTAGTATCTTGTTATCCTAACTCTTGGTTGATACCTGTTGTACCCCAAATTTTTCCCCCTAGATCACATCATCATTCTAGGACATCAATATTGTTTATCTAACATTAACCTTTTTCAAGTCTGATCTTTGTCAAGATGCAGGTGAATTAGGGTTTCACACAGTCAGGAATCGGGGTTTCTATGGTTTCATCAGTCAAGGTTTTGGATTGATCCTCCATGTAGAAACTATCTACATCATCAAGGATACTACATTGGGTCAAGTATGAATCCAATTTTAGGTTGTCCCCCAAGGGAGAAGAACAGTACAATCTAAGAACCTAAATTAGGGTTTCTTATTGGAAAAGTCAATTGTAGTTTGACTTTGTGTTTAAATGGAATTTGAAGGCATGAATCATGGTACAATATATCTCTATGACTTATTTAAGTCCCCACAAGAAGTTTTAAGGCCTCAGGGAACCCAGAACACTAACAGTCATTTCGGAGGTTTTCGATCGTTCGGTTCATCTGACTGAAAAGTCAACCCATTGAACAACAGGGTTTTGACCCAAAATTGAACCCAATTATGCTCCCAATTTTATTTCATATCTAATCATGAAGTTTGGTGACCACTGGATCAAGAATTGAGAAGTAATCAAAAAGTCGGGAAATTAGGGTTTTAAAAGGGGCTAGGCCATAACTTCCTAACCATACATCCAAATGGAGTGGTTCAAATCTTGTTGGAAAGGTCTTGAGAAGCCCTAAAAAAGTTCCACAGTGACCTATGATTAAAAAATTAATGCATTTTGGGTTATGGGTAAAGACAAGGCAAGAGGAAAAAACACTTAGAAATTTTTCATGTTTTTTGTACTTGTAAGTCAATTTTTCAGCCAACTTCAAGGAGATTTTTGACATAGTTTTGTCGCATCGCTGCGAAGAGGGGCCGGCAAGGACAGAAGATTCGCCACCGTTCGTTATTTATCCCAAAGGAGGGAAATGAAACTATCAGAGAAAACCTAATGAAAACGGGAGAAGACAGGTCATCGCAACCATATCTCGGGTTCGGGAGTCAGTTACGCAGGGGGAAGGTGTTAGCACCCCTCACGTCCGTCATACTCGGCTAGATCCATGCTTTGTTGTCTATCTAAAAGGGTGTTTACTATCTAAGCTACGGCTCAGGGACAAAAGAAAAGAAAAAGAGACTCGATAGAGCATCACCGCTCTATGCCTACATATTCCCCCGTGCAATGGGAAAGTTAGAGTCAACGTAGTTCGGCTAACTACGGGTGAAAGTGGGGAAGGTTGCTCGCCAAGATATCGCCCTCTTGTGCCTACGTATCCTCGTCTGGTACGAGAAATCAGAGCAAACGTAGTTCGGGCTAACAAAGACCACAGGTTGGCTCAAAATGTTTTACCCGAGTAGGGTTAAAACTTAGTTCTAGCAGTTAGGTATATGCAGCTCGACCATTGGAGACTTAGGCGTTACTTGTTTGCGGTAGAACTAAGAGTTAACAAAACTCTCCTTATGAAAAAGTTTTTCCAAATTAAGATCCCGAAGGATATAAAAGTTTGAAGTTTGTTTTATTTTTCAATTAAAAAGGAATTTATTATTTGGAGGTGTTTTTAATTGAATTTTTTCTTGTTCTTATTTGTTTCTTGCTTGTTTCTTGAGCAATCTTTTTCTCCAATGAGTAATACTTCTCCCTCATGTTGTTGATGATTTGAAGTGTCTTTGAGGATGAATTTTCCCCTGGTTTGACCATTTTGGTTTGACTTTGACTTCATTTTATTTGACCCTCGACAACCCTCCTTCAAAGTGGAGCATCCTTGTGAATCAAATTCCTTGATGATGCTTTGAAGTGACTTTGGTTGTGATATTTTGGCATCTGTTTTCCAACTATTTTATGAGCATTTTAGATTTTATTTGGTTATTTTTTAGCCTTTTTCCGGTTTTTGAGGCAACTTGCAAGTCAAGTTACTTCTAAGGGAGGTTCATACAAGCACTTGACCTAGTTTAAATGGGAAATGACTTCTATGGATCCCTAATGCTCCTAACTCTTGTTGATTCATACTTATAACATGTTGAGGTATTTGAATGCTCATTTATATGTCATAAACATGTTCATTGCTTGTTGAGATTTGCATTTCTTTTTAGGCTTTCCACTTGAAGTTCAAGTGTTGAATGTGCTTGAGACCTAGGTCTTCTTCCATGCCTATTCTTATGATTCTCTTTTGTGTGCTTACTTCTTTGGTTTATTCACTTTATTATCTCATCCCCACTTCTATCCAATGACCTTTGAGTCCCATTCAAGATGGTTTGGTCCCTCCTTTGGAGGTATTTTGAACATGTCATGAATGGTGATTCCTTGAGGACTCTTTTGTGCACTTGCTTGATTTCATTTGTGTGCATTCTTTCTTCCTTTGCTCTTGCATCTTTTCATATGAATGCTTGAGGTTGATATGTAATTGTGGAGGATACTTCCCCACACTTTTTTCCTCCTTCACTTTCATTCTAATTGTGCATTACATGTTTGCATACTTGCATTTTTTTATGCTTTCTTCTTCTTCTTCTTTTGTCTTTCTTTGCCATATTCCCTTAGGACCTTTAATCTTCCTTGTTCAAGGTTGATTATGATAGACCTTAGGTTTGAATACATGCATGATAAAATTAGGTAGAATTCCCTTTCATCCCAATCATATGTGCACTTTGTATAAGAACATCAGGTTGAGTCTTAGTCTCCCTTTAGAGTGTCTCTCTCTTCTCATCTTCAAACTTTCTCAAAACATCTAATAAAGGTTAAGGATTGTTGAACGTTACGAGCCTTAAGTACTTGGGAAATGGTAACTGGGGGGCCTCCTCTCAATTATCTAGAGCGTTTAGCGTATGTCCTTTGGATGATATGCGACGCATTCGCTTGTAGGTCATAGTCTTAAGTGCAACATGAATTACAAACAATAATCAATGCATTTCTTCTCTAAAAAACACAAAAACAAACTTCAAACTTTTTTATCCTTCGGGATCTTAATTTGGAAAACCTTTTTCATAAGGAGAATTTTGTTAACTCTTGGTTCTACCGCAAACAGGTAACGCCTAAGTCTCCAATAGTCGAGTTACATATGCCTAGCTGCTAGAACTAAGTTTTAACCCTACTCGGGTAAAAAATTTAGAGCCAACCTGTGGTATTTGTTAGCCCGAACTATGTTTGCTCTGATTTCTCGTATCAGACGAGGATACGTAGGCACAAGACGGAGATGTCTTGGCGAGCAACCTTCCCCACTTTCACCCGTAGTTAGCCGAACTATGTTGACTCTGACTTTCCCATTGCACGAGGGAATACGTAGGCATAGAGCGGAGATGCTCTATCGAGTCTCTTTTTCTTTTCTTTTGTCCCTGAGCCATAGCTTAGATAGTAAACACCCTTTTAGATAGACAACAAAGCATGGATCCTGTCGAGTACGACGGACGTGAGGGGTGTTAACACCTTCCCCTTGCGTAACCGACTCCCGAACTCGAGATATGGTTGCGATGACCTGTCTTCTCCCGTTTTCGTTAGGTTTTCTCTGATTGTTTCCTTTCCCTCCTTTGGGATAAATAAAAAATGGTGGCGACTCTTCTGTCCTTGTCGGCCCCTCTTCACAGCGATGCGACAGCTGGCGACTCTGATGGGGACTCTGGTTCCCTATACAAGTCAATCCTAGCGCTTGGTTGTTTATCTTTGGGTGTGTATATGTGTTATAATTTATTTTCCTGCATTTACTTTCAGCATTGTATATATCAGTTTTGTTGTGATATTGGGGGGGAAATGTTCCATTGAGAGATAAGCCAAAACCCAGGATTGAGTACAAACATAGCATTAGAAGTGGAAAGTAGTGGTGAACCTGTATGTTTGGCATGCACTAGTTCCCACGAAATTCGCGCTCAGACGAGATTCTCTTGGATGACTTCTTTTCCGTCCCTTTGGGCTTGAGGGGATTTTGTTTTTGAGGATTATCGACTCTAGGAACTTATCATTTGGAAGTCAGCTAAGTGAGGCCGCTTCGTTAGACTATGATGCCAAACCAGAAATGGTGAACGTATCATCGTTTCTCGAAATTCTGTGACGCTGATGACCGCATAGGATGTCGTACCTTGTTAGTGATAGATTCATACCTGTGAGTTGGGAGGGTTATGCAGGAAACCTTTACCTTCAACCTACCCGGTTTTCTCGTTGGTGTGAACTTTTGATCTTGACACAGTGTGTCCTAATTATGAGTGTTATGTTCTTGTCAAAGCGGAGCGCTGGTTCTTCTCAATCAACAGCATAGCAGTGTTGATCCCTTGTTTGCATTTGCATTTTCATTTTCATATTGCATATTCATTAACACGTATTTATGTTGCAGGTGTACATTTACCTTTGATTCTAGTGTTATAATTTCTCTGACATGGAGCCTAGCCTGAGGAAGACAGTGGTATACAAGTTTCCAACACCTGACATCAGATCTCTGTTGGGTTTGATTTCTGTGGCTGACAAGAAAGTAATGGAAGACTTCAAGGGATCCTATGGGAAGCTTCTGAGTGTTGTTTGCAAGCCATCAATATATGGATTGAATGGTCTTTATACTCTCTTGCAGTTCTATGACCCACAGCTGAGGTGCTTTACTTTTCCTGGTTATGTTCTGGCGCCTACCTTAGAGGAGTTCTCTGTGTTATTGGGAGGGCCTATTCTTGATCAGATGCCATTCTATCACACCAAAGTTGAGCCTGATCTGGCTAAGCTTGTTGCTGCTTTGCATCTGGGTGTTTCTGAGTTGAAGGGGCATTTGGCTAAAAGGAGTGGAATGCCTGGGTCCCCTTTATCTTTTCTAGTGTAGAAAGCTCAACAGTTTGCCAAAGATGGTTGTTGGGTGGTGTTTAATGCTATCCTAGCACTCTGTATCTACGGTATCATGTTATTTCCTAGCATTCCGGATTTTGTAGATTTAGATGCGTTCCATATCTTTTGATGGGCTAAAGACGTGTTTACTTATGCGTCTAGCGGTATCTTACTGCAAGTGCACAGCCTATCGAAGTAATATTTAAGATTATCGATCCACAGGGATTCTATTATTACTTAGTGCTAGATGAACTTCTAGTTTAGCTAAGGCGAATGGTTGTCACGATTGTTGTTGGTTTTTAAGACTATTAAAGGCGGAATTAAATTTAAGTTTTTAATAAAGTAATACTAAGGCGGTCGGTATGTAATTATACTAACTTAGGTGGGTCGATCTAACCTAGGCTTATAAAGGTGTTCACTTAATCTATTCGGTAGAGATTACCAGTTTAAATACCCTCAACTCACACTCTCGTGGTCTTATATCAGATCTTATCCCTAAAGCCCTATGCCTGCTCTCTCTAGCCCATAAGTGTTTAGAGGTAATTTTTGGAAACTAAATAATTCTAATTTATCTTAAAGCGCTCTCGCTGTGTTTAATTTAAATGCCTAACTTTAGCTATCTGGTTAAAATCTCACACTCTCGTGGTCTTGACCCAACCTAATACCCTTTTCTTACTCTCGTAACGAAAAGGTCTATTTCAATTAAAAAGTATCGGCCAGAATGTTAAGTGATTAATTATTTTCAGCCTATGGTTATATTTTACCGGTTAAGTTTGTTATAACTACATACCGCCCTAAGGTGTTTAGCTACTCATCGAGGTTGAACCAGACATAGAATTAAATAATAACTTACTCATGGCAGAAAAATAAATAGACATTATAATTAAATTAAATTGCAATAAACTGAAAAAACCTGATTAACAAATAATTGAGCAGACTCCTTCTTCCACAGACCGGAAAGCTCGGAGTAGGCGGAAATAAAAAATGAACGAATGCTGAAGGTTGGAAACAAATAAATGTATAACAATTCCCTAATGTTGGAAATTGTTATACGGTTGGTTTGGATACAAATAAAACGAGACAGAAAATAAAATAATGCTGGAATGGAAGTGCTGGTTCGTAAGGTAGTTCGGCAGAGCTTCCGCAGGAATTTTGGATAATGAAGTCTGTCCCTGATGTTCACAGAGCTTGTACTATTTATAGAGTCTTTAATGGGCTGGAGTCTTGGTTCTTTGTTGCATGGGCCTTGCTGAAGTGGTTGAGGAAATGCTGGAACGTGGCAGCAAAAATGGGAGAAGTCGTCTTCACGTGCTGCCTTGAGGAGAAATAATAGGAGAAGTGGTCTTCAGTGGTGCCTTGACGTAGTCTGAGTCAAAACCAAGTTTTATCCTTGTCACGGGCGTGACAAGGTTTTCACGTTCGTAATCTGAGGTTTTCAAGTGTCACGGTCGTGACCACTCCCTTAAGGTCGTGAGGGCCCAAATTGGGGTGTCACGGTCGTGACACCCTTGTAACGACCGTGGCTGCAACAAATTATGCAGTCTTTTTGCAGGCTTCTGCCTTTCTTCGTCTCCTTGTGGTCTCTTTTGTTCCTTTTCTCTTAATTCATGATTCGGCTTCACATAACGATGTACCTGCAAAATAGTAAGAAAAACTCGAGAAATCGAGTGTTAAAACGGTGAATGCGCGATAAAACGTCAATGAAATCTAGCGATATAATCGATGCGTTTTCTTGTCATCAAACTTCCCCAAACTTAAACCTTTGCTTGTCCTCAAGCAAATAGTCGGTTGAAAATCGGCGGACAAGATTTTATTCACGCATACTCATAACAAACCGTACGGTGGATCGTTTTGTCGGATAGTCCGGTACTTTGATAGCACACTACCGATACACTAATGACACAAGCAACAAGCTATGTCGTCGACTTCCCGTCAAGCGAAACAATCGGCAATCACATTACGATTTCACCTGGAGTTTTTCGATCTTATTTCGCCCGGTTTCGTTCTAGCGCAGTCACATTAAGCCCTTTGCCTTAGCACGCACGTAGTGGAGTAGCCGGTTAGCGATTTTGATCCTTTTTGAGCACGGGATCTGGTACACGAGTGTGGTAACCTTACATGTTTTATCCGGTTTGGAGGTTGTGGGGGATCGAGCCGTAGCACGCCCTACCGAGTTCAGAACCAGTACCTCTGAACCAACTCGCAACGGATTCCTTCTCATATTTCTCGTTTCTTATCTGCGACCGTGTACTTTGGTGCAATTTCTTTTCATTTTGCATCGAGATATGAAGGATCATTATTGATTAGGCATCAAGCGCTTATATTCATCGGCTCCCCACGTGGTTTGTGTTCAGGCGGTGCTGACTGCTAGTATAAACTACTGGGGGTTACTTTCGAACTGAAACTGAAGGTGCACTCGCAATGGTGATCGGGATGGAATTTCTTAAGCAGGGAGTCAGAGATGTCAAGATTGTATTGGTCTTGTTTAATCGTTCTCGGCTTCCTAGTTACGATTCCGTAGGTGAATCGGGTAATGCGAGTAATTAAAGATTTTTCTGGTATAGCTTAATAATCGGGGAAAACTCGAAATTAAAGAAAATAGCGCACAGATTTGCTCATTTCATTAATTTGCTAAAAGAAATACAACGGAATTGAAAGTACAACGAAATGGAAAAGTGTTGAAATGAAAGGTACCTCTCCCACACTACATCATACATTGTCCTCAATGTTGTGATATAAATGCGGTAAAATACAGTACAAGACTAAAATGAAAACAAACATAAAAGTAAACTAAGGGTGCTGAGGACCGCGGGCTCGGCCTCTGGTGCGAGAGCGGCGTCTTGAGGGAGTCGCGTCAGGATCAGAACCGGTGCCGGAGGTAGCAGTAATGCTGATGCGGAGCGCGTCGAGCTCGCTGAAAAGTTCTCCAAACCGCTGATTAGTGGCCTCCTGGTTTGCAGCAATAGTGCCGAGTAAAGCATCATACTGCGCCTGCTGCCTTCGCTCCAGTGCGGCGTTCATCTGGTTCTGCTGATGAATCGCAAGGAGGACTTCCTCAAGTGTAACTGCGGGAGCAGGGGGCTGTCGGGTAGATGTCTCTGGGATATCCTGGACAGGCTCAGCTGCATCCATAGCGTCCTGCATCTCGTCCACTGGGGCGTCTGCCTGATCATCATGAACCGGGACGTGATCGGCAGCAGCAGGTAAAACAAAGAGCCAGTTGGCTCGGTTGGATGGGTCGATGCGGGTGCGGGACGGCAGAGTGATGTGGTGGAAAATGGTGCCATTGACAACAGGGCTATACCTGCCATCCTCTCGCTGCGCGATCAGGTGGGCGGACCGGCAGTAGCTCATGGTCAGGAATTTGGCGGCGAGGTGAGGCTGATTAACGAGCGCGTCACCAAGCCCCAACTGAATGGCGAGGGCGGTGACAATGCCGCCTATGAAGAACGGGGAGGAGCCTCGCTGTGCAATGGCCTGGATGTGATGAAGCATGAAAGGGGCAGCGTTGATCGGCTCGTCATGAAGAGCGCAGTATAAGAACAGAAGCTCCTTGGAGTTGAGCTTGTGGTTGCTTTCTCTAGCGAAGATTGTGTTGCAGATGACCCGGTGAAAATAGCGGATAGCCGGGTTGTGGATGTGTGTGGCGTTGAGGCTCTGGAAGGTGGATGCACGGGTGTTGGTAAGGTCGTGCCATAGAGTGAATGCTTGTTCACTAAAATTATCGGGCACGCGACGGTGGGCTTCAGTGCCGTGATCGAAACCTAACAGCTCGGCTATCCTGGTTTGCGGGAGATTGAACTCCTGGCCACGCAATCTGAATGTTACGATGCCGGTAAGCTGACTCTGGGAACCGGGAGGGTGATGTAACTGTAAGAGCTTAGGAACTCCAGCGTCAGAAGTTCGAAAGTAGGCTGAGGTTGACGACAGAGGTCCCACAGACCGACCTTTTGCAGTAGGCTTTGAACGCTGGCCAACATTCCGAGTTCTCGGAGACAGTCAGTGGCAATGTAGCGGGTAGGTTGGAGACCGCGGTTTTGGAAGCGGATGAAACGGTCTCTCTGGTTTACTCCAGCTTCGCCTTCTCTAAAAATGATGGAATCCATAACATGCAAGAGTGAAGAGTGAGGGAGGAAGGATTTTGTGAGGTTTTGTGAGAAAAATGGTAAAATGAGGGAGATAGAGGTTCGGGTTAAATACGGGAGAGTTTTAATGAAATGGTTGATGATAATGGGGGGTTAATGGGGGTAATGGAGAGGTTACGGCGGTTGTGGAGTGAATGGGTAGTGTTTTGGGTAGGTTATGGATGGAGAAGAAGAGGGGACACGATGAGAAACAGTTCTGTTTCTCACGATTCCTGTAATAGAGGTCGTCACGGTCGTGACAGGGGCGTGACGGTCGTGACACGCTAAATGAGCACGTCACGATCGTAAGGTAGGTGTGACGACCGTGAGGGCATGTTTTGCTGAATAATTCCCATAAAAGAACATTTTCTCACGTTATTCATAAATTAATAATAATTTATTTTATTTAGTAACACTTATATTAAATACACACCATATTGTATATCATGTGCAACACAGTAGTATACGAACTCGTATGAAAGATTGTATACATGATATAATGCAGGTATGACAGTATATAGAAAAAATATGTAAGTTGCTAAAAATGGAGAAATAATTGAAATAAAAGGTGCATGGCATAAAGTAAAAAATGAAATTACAGAAACGGAAATTATGTTATGAAATTGTTGCGAAAGATAAATTTAACTAGAAACGAAAATAATGAGAAAAAATTTATGAGAAAAAATAAACTAAATCACTCATAGCTTTTTCAAAAGCGTTTCTTCAGGTCTTCGATGGCGGAGTCCAAATGATAGAATTGTTCGCAGGCCATGTCAGTCAATCCTATGATGTCCAATCGCATGCTCTTAATGTCTTCTTTGAATAGATTAATGTCAGTTTGGTAGGCATTGAGAGTGTGCATGATGTTTTGTAAGTTGTTAGCGTACTCTCCTTGATTCGCTCCAGGGGTTTCATGTACTTTGTCAGTTGGGTCAATGTCATGGTAACCAGGAGGTGTCTCAGGGTCAGTTTCAACAGCGGTCATTATATCATCTGTTATCCTGTGAGACTGAGGTGTTTCAGGAGTGGCTGGATAATCAGGTGGGTTTAACTCATAAAGCCAGTTATCCTTATTATGAACACTTACTCTAGCATGATTGGGCAATGTGAACAGGGTTACTACTTCGTTCCGGATTAGGTACTCAAAAGGTGGGCGTCCTAAATTCCTTATGATATGTCTATTGAAGCAGAATTTAAGATTCATTGGGCGGATGGTTCCCAGACGGGTGCACCTGTCCAGTTGGTACCTAAGTCCTATGGCATCAGCAATCATGGTTACAAGACCTCCTACTAATATAGGTAATTCAGGTTCTTCTTGGATGCGGGTGAAGGTTTGCATCATGAAAGGTACACCATTAACAGACTGTCCATTAGTGAAACATGACATAATAAATACTTCATCTTTAGAAACTCCGGTAATGTTTTCTTCTTTTCCAAAGAAGGTATGGGCGAGGAATTTGTGGAAGTAACGGAGAGCAGGATTATGGATCTCATCATTATTCATGTCATTTGGTTCAGGGTGGTAGTTTCCGGTTAGAGTTCCCCAAAAGAAATCTAGCTCCACATCCATCAATTCTACCTGTGTGGTAGTAAAAGAAAAAGGTCCACTAGGGAATCCTAACAAGTCAGCTAGTTCTTTATGGTTAAAGTCGTATTCTATTCCGAATAGGCGGAAACTAATAAATCCTTTCCTAAATCCAAAACCGCGCTCAGGTAGGTAAAGTAAGGAGCTAAGGAACTCAAGGGTAAGCTCGCGGTAAGTCGCAAACTTATGTTGGATCAATGCATTCTCCCATCCGAGTCGGTTGAACAAGTACATGACACTATCATGTATACCTAAGGTTTCCATAGTCCTATCATCTGGGTACAGGGTCAAATCCATTTGCCTCTGTGATAACTCTTCGAACTTCATTCTTTGGTTCCTACCTCTAAATTTGGTTTCCATATAGTTAATTGGTTGGTTAGCCATGGTCAGTGCAAATATGGGGAAAACAAATCAGTGGAAAAGACTTTAGAAAATCTGTAAAAAGTGATTTAAGATAAAAATAAGAAAATGAAATGCATAATGTAATGGCGATAATAGTAATGTAAAATAAAACTGACAAAACAATTTAAACAAATAGTAAAACGATAAATAACAATGTGCTAAAAGAAAAGAATAGTTAAAATAAGTAAATAAGTAAATGGGTTGCCTCCCACTAAGCGCTGTTTTTATTGTCAAAAGCCTGACGTAATGCTTTGGTTTAGATTAATCAGGGGAATTAGTGGACAATTCTAAAAGCTTTAGATTATTCGCATAACCTCTATTTTCAACTTTATGATAGTGTTTTAGACGTTGTCCGTTTACTGTGAATGGTTCACTATTCTTACCCTTAATTTCTATCGCTCCACTTGGGAATACTTTAGTTATATCAAAGGGTCCTGACCATCTAGACTTTAGTTTTCCAGGAAAGAGCCTAAGTCTTGAATTAAAGAGGAGTACAACGTCTCCCACACTGAATTCTTTCCTAGATAGGCGTTTATCATGCCATCGCTTGGTTCTTTCTTTATATATCTTAGCATTTTCATATGCATCTAACCTTAATTCTTCTAATTCGTTAATGTCTAGGATTCGCTTTTCTCCTGCAGCATTATAGTTTATATTGAGAGTTCTGATCGCCCAATAAGCTTTGTGTTCTAGTTCTACTGGGAGGTGACAAGATTTTCCATAAACTAGTTGGAAAGGTGTAGTACCTATGGGAGTCTTGTAAGCGGTCCTATAAGCCCATAGAGCTTCATTAAGTTTAGATGACCAATCTTTCCGAGATATGGCGACAGTCTTTTCTAAGATTTGTTTAATCTCTCTGTTTGAGACTTCGACCTGTCCACTTGTTTGTGGGTGATATGGTGTGGCCACATGGTGTCTTACTCCATACTTAGATAGTAATTTGTCAAAGATTTTTGAAATGAAGTGCGAGCCACCGTCACTTATGACGAGTCGAGGCACACCAAATCTGGGAAAGATTACATTTTTGAAAAGCTTTATTACTACTCGTTCATCGTTTGTAGGAGAAGCTATGGCTTCAATCCATTTCGAGACATAATCAACAGCTACGAGTATGTAATTATTACCGAAAGATGATGGGAATGGTCCCATGAAATCTATTCCCCAGACGTCGAAGATTTCTACTTCTAAAATTCCCTTTTGGGGCATTTCATCTCTTCTTGAAATATTGTCAGTGCGTTGACACCGGTCGCAATTTATAACAGCGATGTGGACATCCTTCCATAGATTAGGCCAGTATAAGCCGGCTTGCAAGATTTTTGCACAAGTCTTGGAAGTGCTTGCATGTCCACCATAAGGAGATGAATGGCATTGAGCAATGACATCTTCTATTTCTTCTTCGGGAATACATCGGCGAAAGATTCCATCTGGTCCTCTTTTGAACAATAATGGTTCATCCCAATAGTAATGTTTCAGATTATGAAAGAATTTCTTTTTCTGCTGATAGGTTAGATCGGGTGGAAGAGCTCCTGCGGCTAGGTAGTTGACAATGTCAGCGTACCATGGCAGTCCTACAGTTGTCTGTAATGTTTCCACGTGTTCTGGTTCATTTATATCTAACTGAGCTAGGTCGCTTCCTATTTGTGCTATCAGCTGTTCATACGGAAAATCATCGTTAATCGGCACTTGTTCGGGTTTAATACCTTCTATTCTAGATAAATGGTCCGCTACGACGTTTTCAGTACCTTTTTTATCTTTTATTTCTAGATCAAACTCTTGTAAGAGTAAAATCCATCTTAAGAGTCTTGGTTTAGCATCTTTCTTAGTTAATAGATATCGGATAGCAGCATGGTCTGTGTAAATGATTATTTTCGCTCCAACTAGGTAAGAGCGGAATTTGTCAAGCGCAAAGACAACTGCTAGCAATTCTTTTTCTGTAGTAGCGTAGTTCATCTGGGCAGAATCCAAGGTTCTACTGTCATAGTAAATCGCATGGAGTTTCTTTTCCTTTCTCTGGCCCAGGACTGCGCCTACAGCATAGTCACTCGCATCGCACATGATTTCAAAAGGTAATCTCCAGTCAGGGGGTTGCATGATTGGTGCGGTGATGAGGGTTGTTTTTAGAGTTTCGAATGCTTTAAGACAATCTTCATTGAATATGAACTCAGCGTCTTTCATTAATAAACCAGTAAGAGGTTTAGTGATTTTCGAGAAATCTTTGATGAATCGTCGGTAAAAACCGGCGTGTCCTAAAAAGCTTCGTATTTCTCGAACGGTTTTAGGGGGTTGAAGATCTTTTATTACTTCAATCTTAGCCTTATCAACTTCAATTCCCTTGTCTGATATTACATGACCTAATACTATTCCTTCGTTGACCATAAAATGACATTTCTCCCAGTTAAGCACGAGATTCACTTTTACACATCTTTCTAACACCATTTCTAAGTTCGATAAGCATCCTTCAAAACTTTGCCCGCATACAGAGAAGTCGTCCATGAACACTTCCATGATGTTGTCTATAAAATCTGCGAAGATTGACATCATACATCTTTGAAAGGTTGCAGGAGCGTTGCACAATCCAAAGGGCATTCGCCTATAAGCGAACGTTCCATAAGGACATGTGAATGTAGTCTTCTCTTGATCATCAGGATGGATAGGGATTTGGAAAAACCCTGAGTAACCATCAAGGTAACAGAAGTAAGAATGCTTGGCTAATCGTTCTAACATTTGATCTATAAAAGGTAGTGGGAAATGATCTTTTCGAGTGGCTTTGTTTAGTTTACGATAATCTATGCACACTCTATATCCCGTCACTACTCTTTGCGATATCGATTCGCCTTGAGCGTTTTTCACAACAGTGATACCTCCTTTCTTTGGCACTACATGTATTGGACTAACCCATTCACTATCAGAGATTGGATATATTATCCCGGCATCTAATAATTTCTTGACTTCTTCTTTTACTACAGTGCTAAGGGTTGGGTTAATTCTTCTTTGAGATTCTCTGGAGGTTCTGCAATCTTCTTCTAGCAGAATACGATGCATGCAAACTGAAGGACATATTCCTTTGAGATCAGATATGTTATATCCTAATGCAGTTGGATATTTCTTCAAGACATCTAAAAGTTTCTTTGTTTCTATAGCTCCTAAACTGGAATTTACTATAACTGGTCTTTTACATTCAACGTCTAAGAATTCGTACCTTAGGTTATGAGGTAAAGTTTTTAATCCTAATGTAGGTTTATCTTTACTTGGCATGGGATCCGGTGTAAGTGCTAAACTTTCGCTTAGACTAACATCCTGATACGGTTTTCGCCAATTATCATCTTCGAAAATCGGAGGGATTTGAATTTTCATTATTTTAGAATAAGTGGTCTCCTTCAGTTCCATTTCTCTTACACATTCGTCAATTACGTCCATTAGATAGCATGTATCCTCTATAGCTGGTGATTGTAAGAATTGTGTTAAAACAAATTCAACTTTCTCTTCACCTACTTCAAAGGTTAGCTTTCCTCTTTTTACGTCTATTATAGCTCCGGCGGTGGCTAAGAATGGTCTTCCTAGTATGATAGGTGTAGTGGAGTCTTCAGAGATGTCCATGATTATAAAATCAGTAGGAATGTAGAATTGTCCTATACGTACTGGGATGTTTTCTAGTATGCCTACAGGATATTTAACAGAGCGATCGGCTAGTTGAACAGACATTTTAGTTGGTCTTAGGTCTCCCATGTCTAGCCTTTTGCAAATAGTTAAGGGCATAACACTGATACTGGCTCCTAAATCGCATAGAGCTTTGTCAATGACGAATTTTCCTATTACACAGGGTATAGAGAAACTTCCTGGATCTTTTAGCTTAGGAGGCATGTTATTCTGAATTATGGCGCTACACTCGGCAGTAAGTGTAACTGTTCCGTTATCCTCTATCTTTTTCTTATTGGATAAGATTTCTTTTAAAAACTTAGCATACGAGGGTATTTGGGTAATTGCTTCTGTAAACGGAATAGTGATATTCAACTGTTTCAGAAGTTCGACAAATTTCTTAAATTGACCCGTCGTCTTGGAACTTATTAATCTTTGAGGGTACGGAATTGGTGGTTTATAGGGTAGTGGAGGCACATAAGGTTGTTCTTTCTCCACTACCTCTCGACTTTCATCTTCCTTTTCTTCTGGATCATTCACCACTTCAGTCGGTTTATCCGGTTTTTGGTACATGGCTGGATTGTCAAGTCTTGGATCGGTAGGTCCGTCCAGTTCCTTGCCACTTCTTAATATTACAGCGTTAGCATGTCCTTTCGGGTTAGGTTGAGGTTGTCCAGGGAATACTCCAGCTGGTGCAGCAGTAGGTGCTTGTTGTTGAGCTACTTGTGAAATCTGAGTTTCAAGCATTTTGTTATGGGTAGCTAATGCATCTACTTTGCTCACTAATTGTTTAATCTGCTCACTAGTGTGAATGTTTTGGTTTAAGAAGTCCTTGTTTGTCTGAGATTGGCTAGCTATAAAGCTTTCCATCATCAATTCAAGGTTCGATTTTCTAGGGATATTAGGAGCAGTCTTTTGATATCCTGGTGATGTAGCTGGTGCTTGACCTGGTGCGTAATAAGCATTGTTATTCTTATAGGAGAAGTTCGGATGATTCTTCCAACCTGGGTTGTATTTGTTTGAGTAAGGGTTTCCTTGAGCATAATTCACTTGATCAGTGGGAGTTCCTGTCAATAGTTGACAATCAGAAACTTCGTGTCCTGGGACTCCGCATAACTCACAGTTAGGTGTTACTGCAGCCACGGTGGCTGCAGGTGTTATGGCCAAGTTATCGATCTTTTGGCTTAGTTGGTCAAACTTCGCATTGACTTGGTCCATACTACTTACTTCGTACATACCTCCCTTTGTTGGTTTCTCAGTTGCGACTCTCTCGCTTCCCCAAAGGTAGTGATTTTGAGCCATACTTTCGATAAGTGCATAGGCATCTCTATATTCTTTGTCCATCAATGCACCATCCGCGGCAGCGTCAATTGTCATTCTTGTATTGTACAAGAGTCCATTATAGAAGGTATGGATGACCATCCAGTCTATTAATCCATGATGTGGACAAAGTCTAAGTAGATCCTTATAGCGTTCCCAAGCTTCGAATAATGATTCACTTTCTCTTTGCTTAAATCCGTTGATCTGAGCTCTCAGCATGGTTGTCTTTCTAGGTGGAAAATACCTATTCAAGAAAACTTTCTTAAGTTCTGCCCACGTAGTTACTGAGTTCGAAGGCAGAGATTGAAGCCAAGCTCTTGCTCTGTCTCGAAGCGAAAAAGGAAATAAACGTAGTCTAATAGCTTCTTGGGTAACTCCATTGGCTTTTACGGTATCTGCATATTGCACAAAGATCGAAAGATGAAGATTCGGATCCTCGGTAGGATTTCCGGCGAATTGATTTTGTTGCACGGCTGATATCAACGAAGGTTTTAGTTCGAAATCATTTCGGTTGATAGCCGGCGCTGCAATGCTTGAATACGGTTCACCTTGCGAAGGATTAGCGTAATACTTGAGTGGATGAGTTTGTTCTTCAGCCATCCCTGCGTTTTCTGATTTTACGACTGGTTTAGGCGGATCTAATTGAAGATCTGGAATATTGGAATTACTTTCGAAATCGAATATACGTCTTCTTACGTGTAAGAAGCGTTCCGATTCAGGGATTAGAGGTTGCAAGTCTTCGCTTTTAGAGCGAGTACTTGGCATACACTCGGAGATTAGATTAAATTAAATAGTTGATACCTTAGTCTAGACAATGCTACCTAAATGCACTAGTAACTAAATTAAGGAATCCTCGGCAACGGCGCCAAAAACTTGATGGGCTAAAGACGTGTCTACTTATGCGTCTAGCGGTATCTTACTGCAAGTGCACAGCCTATCGAAGTAATATTTAAGATTATCGATCCACAGGGATTCTATTATTACTTAGTGCTAGATGAACTTCTAGTTTAGCTAAGGCGAATGGTTGTCACGATTGTTGTTGGTTTTTAAGACTATTAAAGGCGGAATTAAATTTAAGTTTTTAATAAAGTAATACTAAGGCGGTCGGTATGTAATTATACTAACTTAGGTGGGTCGATCTAACCTAGGCTTATAAAGGTGTTCACTTAATCTATTTGGTAGAGATTACCAGTTTAAATACCCTCAACTCACACTCTCGTGGTCTTATATCAGATCTTATCCCTAAAGCCCTATGCCTGCTCTCGCTAGCCCATAAGTGTTTAGAGGTAATTTTTGGAAACTAAATAATTCTAATTTATCTTAAAGCGCTCTCGCTGTGTTTAATTTAAATGCCTAACTTTAGCTATCTGGTTAAAATCTCACACTCTCGTGGTCTTGACCCAACCTAATACCCTTTTCTTACTCTCGTAACGAAAAGGTCTATTTCAATTAAAAAGTATCGTCCAGAATGTTAAGTGATTAATTATTTTCAGCCTATGGTTATATTTTACCGGTTAAGTTTGTTATAACTACATACCGCCCTAAGGTGTTTAGCTACTCATCGAGGTTGAACCAGACATAGAATTAAATAATAACTTACTCATGGCAGAAAAATAAATAGACATTATAATTAAATTAAATTGCAATAAACTGAAAAAACCTGATTAACAAATAATTGAGCAGACTCCTTCTTCCACAGACCGGAAAGCTCGGAGTAGGCGGAAATAAAAAATGAACGAATGCTGAAGGTTGGAAACAAATAAATGTATAACAATTCCCTAATGTTGGAAATTGTTATACGGTTGGTTTGGATACAAATAAAATGAGACAGAAAATAAAATAATGCTGGAATGGAAGTGCTGGTTCGTAAGGTAGTTCGGCAGAGCTTCCGCAGGAATTTTGGATAATGAAGTTTGTCCCTGATGTTCACAGAGCTTGTACTATTTATAGAGTCTTTAATGGGCTGGAGTCTTGGTCCTTTGTTGCATGGGCCTTGCTGAAGTGGTTGAGGAAATGCTGGAACGTGGCAGCAAAAATGGGAGAAGTCGTCTTCACGTGCTGAGAAATAATAGGAGAAGTGGTCTTCAGTGGTGCCTTGACGTAGTCTGAGTCAAAACCAAGTTTTATCCTTGTCACGGGCGTGACAAGGTTTTCACGTTCGTAATCTTAGGTTTTCAATTGTCACGGTCGTGACCACTCCCTTACGGTCGTGAGGGCCCAAATTGGGGTGTCACGGTCGTGACACCCTTATAACGACCGTGGCTGCAACAAATTATGCAGTCTTTTTGCAGGCTTCTGCCTTTCTTCGTCTCCTTGTGGTCTCTTTTGTTCCTTTTCTCTTAATTCACGATTCGGCTTCACATAACGATGTACCTGCAAAATAGTAAGAAAAACTCGAGAAATCGAGTGTTAAAACGGTGAATGCGCGATAAAACGTCAATGAAATCTAGCGATATAATCGATGCGTTTTCTTGTCATCATCTTTGCCTCAGGGAATCCTATACCTACGCTGCTAGGCGACGTCTATCATTCTGTGCACTACAAGAATGAGAACAGAAGAGGGAAGAACGTATCTTGTTGTGTGCCTTTGTTGTATATGTGGTTTGTGAGACATCTCCCCAAGTCTGGTCCTTTCATTACTACTGCAGGTACTTCAGATTGGTCGGAGAGGTTGGTGGGGTTGTCTGTTGAGAACATTATCTGGTTTGACAGGGATATGTTGGGTACTGAGATCATTTATAGTTGCGGAGGTATTCCTAACGTCCCGTCGGTCGGAAGGAAAGGATGCATCAACTATAACCCATCCTTGACGATCAGACAGTTTGGGTATGCCTTGAGAGATTCTCCTAAGGAAGAGGAGATACAGGAATCTCTGTATCTCATTGGCTTGTTGGAGGGTGATACTTTGCTTAAAGTTGAGGCTGCTTGGAGCAGAATCCACAGGAAAGGGAAAGTTTCTCTGGGGAAGAGTAACAGTTGAGCTTACGACTCTTATTTGACCTGGATCCAGGATAGAGCAGAGAGGTTACTGATGCCTTTCCCATCTGTAGAGCCTTTGTATCCTCTCATGATTGAGGAACCCACCATTGTGGATGTTCAGAAGTACAACCAGTTGTGGTATGAGAAAGAGGAGCTTCGGAAGGCTAATAAAGAGTTAGAGAAAGATATCATTCAGCTTCGGAGTGAGAAGATTGAAGATGTGTAGTCTTCCAAGAGGCATACTGAGCTTGTGAACAAGTTAGGTACATATTTGACTAAGGAGACTCGTTCCCGTGAACGTTTGGGCTTAGATATGAAAGTTGTCAGTTATGTTCTCACTTCCAAGAAGAAGGACTTGGATAGAGCTTATATGGAAATTTCTAAGTTCAAGGATCAGTGGAATGCTACTCTTTCCAACAACAAGGAGCATGAGGGTAAGTTGGAGCAGCAGATTGCTAGATTGAAGAATCATCTCAAGGAAAAGGATGAGAGGATTGCAGATGAAGCTTCACTCAGACGTGACAGTGATTGCAGGCTGAACGAAGCTTTGGCAACATTGGAGGATTACAAGCTGAGGGTTGATTCAAAGAGGTGCAAGCTAGAGGAAGTCTTGGTGAGGGAACCTGGAAAGACTATGTTGAGGGTTTACAAACCACTATCAGACAGAGAGAGACGCTCATACATGGGTTACTCGTCATACCAGACCATCCTGAGACACAGGAGTTGTTGGAGGAGTTTTGTGCTCGTTTTCGTACCTGATGTCTTTCATTTCCTTTGTAGCTTGTTGCTTATGTTTATATTGACCATCACCAGACCTATTGGCTGAGGTCCTTCTGTTGATTCTTTATACGCAATTATATGCTTGTACCTTGCCTGTTGGGCCTTTTCTTGTATGTATGAGGTGTTTGGCTCTATGCTTGGCTATGGGTTTCCCTATGTCTCATTGTTCATGCAGGAACTAGAATCGAGGGGAAACGTCCCTAATGCATATATACATGTCTACATTTTGCATAGCAGGTGCAGTGGAACCATTGATCTTATTCCTGTTGGTTTGTTAGCTTGTTTCAGGATAGACAATCGGACAGTTCACCGTTACGCCACCAGAGGTAATCAACACAGAGTCATGGAACAAGTGCAAGCTGAGATACAAGAGATGCGGGACATGATGGCTCAGTTTATGGAGCTGATGCAGGGTGTGACAAATGGCCAGGAGCAACTGAGGACTCTGGTCCAACCATTGATTGCTCGTGTTGACAATAATGGTGTGCTTCACGAAGGAACTGCTGCTAATCCTCCTCGTGGTGATGGTATGCCACATGCTCACGCTATTCCTACAACAGTTATCCCTCCGAACACATGAACGATGTTATTCGGATTCTGAGATACATTAAAAGTGCTCTAGGAAAAGGTTTCCTTTATGACGATAAAGTACATACTCAAATAGTTGGATACTCTGATGTTGATTGGGCATGTTCACCCATTGATAGACGATCCACCTTTGGGTATTGTGTACTTGTTGGAGGAAACTTGATATCCTGAAAAAGTAAGAAATAAATGTAGTTGCAAGAGCAAGCGTTGAGGCAGAATATATGGCTATGCCACTAGTAACATGTGAGCCTGTTAGCAGTTGCTCAAAGAACTTCAATTTAAAGAAGCAAGATTAGTGACACTTATTTGTGATAATCAAGTTGCATTGTATATTGCTTCGAATCCAATGTTTCACAAGAGGATCAAACATATTGAGATAGACTGTCATTTTGTTAGAGAGAATATCGAATCAGGCGAAATTGTTACAAGCTTTATCAACTTTAATGATCAATTGACATGTGTGATTACAAAATTCCTACGAGATCCTAGAACTAATTATACATGTGGCAATTTTGGTGCATTTGACTTATATGCTCTAGTTTCAATGGAAGTGATAATATTTATATATATAATATCCTTTATTCAATCTAAAATAGAATATATTGTAACATATTTCGTATGTAAGTGATACGATAATTTATGTAATTAATACAATAAACTATAAATCTCACTATATAATACAATCTTCATATTGCTATTCAAACGCACAATTTTATTTAAATGTCTCTTCCTCTCACATTTCAATAAGACCAACCAATATAGTTTAAAAACGAATGAAAGATATTTCTAAATAGTTAGTTACCTGGTCGAGCTGAATGACAACAATAAGCAGGAACTAGTCTCACATTAAAATGTTAAAAGTTGCATGAGAGAAAAGGTTTTTAATGAACTTCAAAGATAAGAATACACGAAGGAAGGAGAAATACCTTGTTTAAGTCATGAACCAAATAGTTTAAGAGAATTTCTTATGGCACCCTATATGTTTCTAATGCACCGTGTGAAATGCCCCCCTGATTTCGGATATGCATCTTTGTACGCACCCCAGCACACACTCAACAAAGGTCATTCTAAATTACGCCCTTTTTTTGGTTTAATATATTCTGGAGATGCATCTCCGAAATGATTATGTAGTTAAATCTTCGGAGGCACACAAATATCAGATTCAACATAGAAGTAATTTTCCAAAATAAAATTGACATTCATAACATAAAATGAGCATTATAATGATGATTTCAACATAAAATTCAATATTACATTTCAATATCTCAGTGGACGCTTGCACATATTTAAAATATCTTCGATCCATCTTTGTAGTGTCACTTCCTACTCGAGCGGAACTTTTGTTTCAAAACAAAAATATGTATTCCACATAGCTCTAATATTCATTTGCGTCTTGAGCTCAAATTTGATGAACTCAATCTTTTCTTTGTTGTCAATCGATGGTGAAGGGTACTAGAGTTTCACTATTTTTCAATTGTCTCTGTAAGGTAGGAGGTGGTGGATTTCATCTTTGATATCTTCGAGGGAAGTGAAGTATGCGAGTTTGAACGTTCAGTCGGGTGTAGAGTCAGAGAAGGACACATTTGCGACATGCCAATAGATGTTTATTTGTGGCATTTAAGACATTTTCAGTTTGTGTAAATAAAACATTAGAGCATCTTAATTTATAGAAGTCATAGATAAATTTGGATCACTCATTAACTGGCATGCTGATTCTAGAGATATATCTTCGAAACGCACCCTATTATCTTGTTCCGGAGATGCATCTCCGAAACTTCTCCTAAAACAGTATCACACAGAACCTTTTTTTCATCTACAAAAAGTTTATTGTTGTTAGGGGGAATATCAAAAATGTATAAAGATAAAATATGAGCAAAAGATGAATATATAACACTTCATTTATATTAAGACACAATTACATATTTGTCTTGTTAAACAAAAAATTAAACGAATCGAAACATATGTTTCCAGCTAAATCCATAGGTGGTACCCCCTTGGACTTTTGTGCATTTGATTCTTTTTCAATGTTGTTCAATCTCTCAATTTTTTGCATCCTTTTCATAAAATGATTCAGCCGCGTCTTGGCTTTTGTGGTTGAGTGAGTCGTCCACTCCGGTGATATAAGTGGTATAGGGCATCCCGGTTTCAAGTAAACTTGAACAAAATGACTTGATTTTGAAGTCACCCAATACACATGATATGGTCATTTGAATTTTGGGGTGGGGCAGTGCGAAGTGGTAAAAAGGTTTCTGAAAAACCGCAGTGTGTCAAGTTAACACACATTTTATCATACGCACATGCTAGTTAATGACCCATTTCAGAGAAGCGCATCCATTTTGCCTCTGGTGCTGGACTGATCAAGTAAGGAACAAGAGACTCATAAACTACATCAAATTTTTCTTTCTTTATGAGCAACTGTGTGAATGATTCTTTATGCATATTCAACTCTTAGATAAGTTGATGTCGGACAACTGTATGAGTATCTTCTCCTTTACCGAGTAAAGTCGAAACGGCTCGGTAACTGCAATTACAGTCCCCCACAACATTGAGGATCCACTCGATATATTTGTGCATAAAAATCGGTATCTCGTCAATGAATGGAATTTTTGGTGAAAGCGGCGTCGGAGGTGGTTTGCTAATGCGATATCCTTTGGCAACATTTTTTGAGATATTGGAGCTGGTGATTCGGGAAAAAATTCTCAACATGATCAAAATATGAAAGAGACCATGTAATCGAGTTGTCATTCGGTGTATGATTCATTTTCTTTGGAGCACCTTTTGTTTTTACTAGTTGAGAATGCAGTTTCATGTCAGTGATTTTCAGATAGGTAACCTTCCTCAACTTTTCTTTAATGTGGAGTTTCATGTTGTCATCGGCGTTCAAAAAAGTTTCTTGTCTCACTTCCCATTTGGTCAAAATAGAGATATTCGATTTACCGTCATCCATGCATCCATCATCATCAAACTTAAGTCTTTTACAATGAGTGTAAACCTCATCCATTCTTATTGGTTCACCAAGTTTCATTTTTTTAGCAATGACACAAGAACATGGGAAACCATATGTTTTCACAATTGTACACTACACTTTGTGCTATCGGAGCCTACATTATCAGCTCTTTTAGCCTCGTGAAAAATATAGTTCAAACCCGCCCAAGAAATGCTACCAACCAACTGAGAATATAGAGTGTTATCTTTAAATCTGTGTTCCAAAACTGTGATACTCCGGCCAAATGTTGTTTGTATCTCATTATGTTGGTTTTTAATCATTTAGCTAACGGAGTCCCAGTCTCTAAACAAATCCCCCTTACTATTTCCCGACCAATTTTTCAAAGTAACATGGACAGACTCAACTTTGTTAGTTGTTGTATTTCCAAGGTGTCTAACATTATCAGTCCACGCACAAACTATCTTCTCCTTCATCTGGTCAAGAACTGTACTTTCAACATATTTCAATAAATCTAGATACTTTTCACACACTTTCTAAAAATGAATAACGGAATCGACATATAGTTCCTTTGTTGAAGAATTTATTATACAATTCCATGCATCCATTATTTTTTTCACAACCACACCCACCTTCACCAATTTTCCATCTTCAGACTCTATTTGTTGCATCCCTACTGCAGATTTAACCTGACTTTTCACATTCTTTGTTATATGATACCTACAAAGTAATGCATAAGAATAAGGAAATATCTTTGCAATCGAATTCATCAATGCGATGTTGCGGTCAGTAACATCGTTTTAGGCATCTCACCTTGGATCTTCAACTATGACCGGCACACCTTTAATGCACAAGTAAAATTGTTCTCTTTTTCACACTCAAGAAATGCAAAACCAACAGAATATGTCTTTTCAATTGAGGTAACATCAACCATCTCAAATAATATAAGTTTATACTTATTGCTCTTGTAGGTTGAATCAAGTATGAGCACCATAGTAAACGTGTTAAACAACTTTATGGAATCAAGATGAGTCTAAAATATCTCTAACAATAATTTCATCATCACACGTTTGGTACCTAGACACGTAATTGTTATCATCTAACAGTTTCAAGAGTTGTTGCATATCTCTAACAGTTTCTTTTAAAATTTTAGGGAAAAGTTTGATATTTCCCAATTCTTTCACACATCATTATCACAAAGGTGCATCTTCTATCCAAATCATTATCATACCTTCAGATAAACACATTAAATTTAAGTTTAGAAGCCTCCATACAAATCCATATTCAAGTTTAGAAGCCTCCATACAAATCCATTAAAGTATTTGATCACGAGATTCAAACTCTCACTTGTTTTTAAAGTCATTGCCAAAGTCTATCACCTAAACAACAACACTTTGAACATTAAGAGAAACAAAATACCCCAACATATAGAATGCCTCTCAAAATGATCCTTGTTAAATGTGCAAAAGTCATATCCAAAAATATATCTCCGAAAACAAAAAGGCATCATAGAAATTTGTGTGGAACACTAGGTCCTGTGCATTAAGAAATTCTCTAGTTTAAAGAATTCAAATATGGTTTTGGCTCTAGGTATAGCAAGCTTTGATTTTAAATTCAGAGCCAAACATAGAAGACTAAGTTGATAAAAGATGAAGTGGCACTATCAAAAAGCGGTCAGTGACACGTGATCTAAAGCCACATCATCGTCTAAAATCAAACTTATTAGAGATTAAGGCTATGCTAGGCAAGTCTTAATTGGTACATGACATTTGTCTCAACGGACTTTAAAGTGCACTTAAAATTCTTCCTTACCAGAGATATTTCAATTACCGGCAGTAACCATGTTATAGATGTGTCTTATAATATTGTTCTAAGAGTTTAACTTATACTGGTATATAACCTCCATTTGACAACAAACCCTCGAAGCTTTTCCCCTTACAATTTCAATTGCCAGCCCGGCTTTCAAAACATTAGCCTAATGCATATAATTACTAATTTTACATTCATTAAACTAGCTATTAAAATCTAAAAGATTGGTAAGTGGGTTTACAAACATTGCATAATGTCTCAAACCTACCCCAACCACTCCTTTACAATTTAGGATGCCCATTTATTTTCTCCTCTTACCCTGCAACAACAGAATCATCTGTTTTAGTAAGAAAGCATAGAAAAACTTAGAGAAAGCAGGGAAAGAATATAATGCACAGTTAGCAAGTATGCATACCGAATTAGCATAATCGTCCATAGTTAACTGCTTCCGCTTCTTTGTAGAAGATGGACTCTCAGTCTGTCTTGCCAAAGCCCGCTTTGTTGGAGTCGTGTTCTGAAAGATTGTCAAAGTTGAGTACGGTAAAAAAAAAAGTCACAATGAATACAATACTAGTAACAATTTTTTGGGAAAACATAGAGAAACCTTGGCAAGCTTCTTCTCTTTGCGAGCTTGTCTTTCCCTCTCATCATATTCCTGGTTTTCCTTTTCTACCAACCGAATAAGGGTGTCACACCTCCTGGCAAGTTCCTGGGTTGTGCGAGACTTAACAAACCAATCAAATCTGAACAAAGGTGATGTTCGAAATGCAGCCTTCAACTCATCCCAGTTACCATAGCCAAGTTTGTGAACCATGCATATCTGCAAATTTATAGCAGGAAAAATAAGATTTTCAAAACCATGGAAGGATGGTTGTGGGCATGAAGAAATAAATAAAATTCCTACCATGAATCGGTCACATTCTTCATTGTATAGCTTCCCTTTGTTTTGTCCATACTGTACTTTCAACTCTAGCCAAGGATTCTTGTAGCGGTCCAATTTCTTTCCGATAGCTTTCATGATCTCATCCTTCCGAGAAATTCTAGCCTCTCCCCTCTCAATGTTTTTGATAATTCTATCATAATCTGCAGAAAATTATTCAAATTGAACAGATTAGGCAGAACCTTGACATTCTAACAAGAAACTAATTTAGAGCTAGGATTGATAAATCACACATACAGATAAAATAATTGATACAACTGATACAAAAATGTGCTGCATTTTAACTCAACATTGCACTAAACAAGTCCATATCAAAATACAAACAACATAAGTTGACTACATGAAACGAGCAAATTGAGTTTTGAAAAAGACATCTAGAGATTAACAGATAGAAAATGATTTTGATTTGGATTTGGCTTGGTATTCTAACTCCATGTTCAAACATAAAACAAAAGCTTGTTTTACAGTTGCACTCAAATTGGTTGTAACATACCATTTAATTCCTTGTATCTTTCTTTGAAGACCTTGGCATATCTTTCAACTTCCTCATCAGTTTTTCCTTCCATCTCAGAAGCAATACTTTGTACATCATTTCGACCATATTTCTCACAGGCCCTGAGGAAAGTATTAAAATCTTTCCGGCTCCATGATGAAAATCCCTATATTGACCAAACAACAAAACTCAACAATAGGTCAATATGCAAGTCTAGTTGGCAAAAGGGAGGCAATTGTTCACCTGTTCTAGCAGATGTTCCTTTTCTTCCATCTCTTCAGCAGTCAATTGATTTCCTGCCTCTATACACTCAATAAATCATAATTAAAATTAAATATACAGGCAAAAAGGAGGCAGAACATTAGTCTGCAGAATACTATGTACCTTCTGGTTCATCAACATCTATTGAGTCCTTCACCTGATTCTTCTGATGTGCTTGCTGAAATTTTATAAAATATTAGGTCCTGAGTAGGAACTACACAAGCTAAACCTAAAAAAACTCAAACACATTCTTTTACATATACCTACCATGAGATAACGCACTTCCTTTTCATACAGTTCACTCAGTCTTTGAGTGTTGAAAAACTGGAAATCATGCCTGGGGGAAGAACAAAAAACTATTAGTAATAGCAAAATCTCTACATTAAAAGGAAAAATAAAGTGCATAACTTACAACTGTGGCATCCTTGGAATGCGGGGCTCCTTTGGTTTAGTGGGGCCACCTTGGCGCAAGGTTTGCTTGAAGTACTCAGACTCTGAGTAACTAAAATTCCCCAAGAACCAGCATACCGTGTCATAAAAATATGTTCAATAAAACTGGATGCATAAATGTAAAGGAAAATCCTTACTTGCGCTTCCGCTCCCTTCTTGGTGGCTCAACCCAGTTTTCACTCACAATTTTTTTGAAATCAAATTTGTTCTCATCCTTTATTTAAAGAAATAAAAGTAATTGTCTGGGTTAGTTGAATAATAAGGGGGCAAAGGAGAGTAGGTACATACAAAGCTAATTAAAATAGTTATCAAAGACACAATAAAATGTAACTTTACCTTATCATCATCAAAGTCATATAACTCGGCAGCTACAAGAAGAAAGTAGAGGTAATTAGTAACGGCAAATTAATAAACAGCTGAAAGCATAAAACGTTTAAGCATCAAACCATTATTGTTTTAAAGGCTAAAATATAGTGATAAATTGCATACTGTCATCCATCTTAAATTTGATCGCATCTTCAGTAAATTTCTTCATCTTGGCATCAAGCTCTGCAGTTGCCTCTTCTCCTTTGGCAATAATTCTATCAATATCCTCATCTGTAATTGTACTATCCTTGGAACTGAAAACCATTTCAGCTCCAAATCTAACCATTTGAAGCAACTCATCTTTATTTACCGCTGCATATATAAGCAAATGGAATCCATATTAGAAGATGAACCATATAGTACACCATGAAGAAATGAAAGAATAAAGGTTGCCCAGCAAGTCCTTACTCTTCTGCTCAGCCAACCGCCCTTGTTGAATTACCAAAGCATCAAGTGCAAGCTTTTTGTAAGCCCTTTCAATGACTTTCTCCTCAATTGTATACTGTAGCAAAACAGTGATGCAATGAGATACCAACACATACACGGTGAATATAAACTGGAATGACCAAATGAAGTTTAAAATTGCAAACCTCAGTGCAAAAACGGAACACTTGAACTTCTTTCTTCTGACCTATCCTATGAGCACGATCCTGAGCCTGCAAGTCAACTTGTGGGTTCCTGTCTCAAAATCGCAAACCATTAACAAGCAGTAATGATTATGGCACAGGTACAAATGAGATGGCTGCATCCACAACCATTGGAAATACTGACCAGTCACTATCATACAGAATGACGACATCAGCAGTAGCAAGATTAATACCAAGACCCCCAGCTCGAGTTGATAACAAGAAGACAAATTTCTCACTTCCCGGTTTGTTGTAAGCCTCAATGGAGGCATCACGATCATCCCCACCAGTATTGCCATCTATGCGACAATATTGATATCCACGGAACATTAAATAGTCTTCAAGAATGTCTAGCAGCCTAGTCATCTGGGGGAAGAACCAGAAATTAAGCACAGAAGAAAATTGAAAAGGAAAAATGAAAACATTATAAAATGGATTACAGCATATAAGAACTTTACAATCATCAGTGACAAGAGTCAGATTCCTACAGAACAAACCTGTGAAAATATAAGGACCCTAGAATCACGCTCCTTTAATTTAGGAAGCAACTTATCCAAAAGAACCATTTTACCTGCAGATGAAATTATTAAAATAAAGCATGTGTTTTATTAATCAACCCAGAAAGAACTTCTGAACTCTTAAAGTGAACAGAACTTACCAGCACTGGTAATGAGATGATCTCCTGTTGTATAGGGGGGACCAGGTTCAGCACCTTGGAAAAGATATGGATGATTACAACATTTGCGTAGTTGCATAGCTATGTTCAGGAGGCGCTTCCGTTCTCCACCGGCATTGACAACCTCGAGATCCTTCTGCAGTAATGCTTTATAATACTGTTTCTGCATCTGTGACATGCCAACTTTAAGAATGGTTTCTTTTTTTGGTGGCAACCCTTTCTCAACATCCGACTTCAACCTTCGAAGGAGAAATGGTCGGAGAACCTTGATATACAAAGAAAATGAAAGTGTAAATTATGCATCAGATTAACAGTGAAGATGATCAAAAAAAGTTCTATAAGTTACCTTGTGTAATTGTTGAACAACCTCCTGTTGATCATTTTCACCAGAGATTTGAAACCATTCATCAAAGGTTTCAGCAGAACTAAATATTTCGGGCAGAAGAAAGTTAAGCAGAGACCAAAGTTCGTGGAGATTATTCTGTAACATTAAAAGAGGTCGTGAACGGCAGTAAATACTTGAGTCACATATATACAAACAAAAGAAAACACTAGGACAGGAAGGGAGTCTAAATCTGCAATTCAAAAGAAGTCAGAAAAGCAATTAAAAAACCAACAATAACACTAAATACCAATACTAAAACTTAAATCAATGCAAAGTTACATATCTAACAAAAAAACTCAGCAGCAACACAATGCCAATGCCAAATCTTTCCTTACTGTAGTTGCAGTTTCTATGCATAATGCACTAATGCCCACTCGCACCTAGATCTAGCAAAACAGATTACCGGGCCTGTGACAGATTTGGGCTTTTCAGCCCAGCCCATTTTAGCACCTCTTTGCACCCCTTCTCCCTCAAAAATAAAGAAGCAAATATTCAAAATTGGTCTGGGCTACTGTAACCAATGAAGATATATAAAAACAGGCACAATACGAAATTAACAATGCAGACACACACCCTCCAATGCTTCTAACAGTTTCTCCATTTGAATATTTAATGAGATTGATATAGATGACACCATACCAATGTACCATTTATGATTGCATTGCAAAAATTGGTATGGAACCACCTCCATATCTATAATAGATACTGAATTGAATTTTTTTTTTTTAAAAAGATAAGAAAATCCCATTTTCACATGACTGCACTATTATACTACAATATGACATACCTGAAGTGGTGTGCCAGTAATAAGGAGGCGATAGTTTGTATTGAAAATCCTCATTGTTTTAGAGAGCAATGAATTCTCGTTCTTTATTCTGTGAGCTTCATCGATAATTATGTAGCGCCAACTAAACCGACGTAAAGTAGACTTCTCCTTGATAGCCATTTCAAAACTTGTAACACAAACATCAAACTTCCCAGCAACCAACAATTCCTCTCTTATATGTCTCTGCATTAATTTAAAATCATTAACAAAAAAGCACTACAGTTAAGCATCAATTGTTGTGCAAAAATAATCCAACCCAGCAACGTTGGCCATACCCTTTCTTCAGGGTTGCCAAGGAATTTTACAGCACGCAGAATAGGACAGAAGCGGCGAATCTCATTCATCCAATTCCCAAGAGTTGATTTTGGGGCAACCACCATATGAGGACCTTTAATTCCTCTGAACTCATGCAAGTAACCCATTAAAGATATAGTTTGCAATGTTTTACCGAGCCCCTGCAAATCACATTTATTGTCATAATAAAAATCAACTCACCAATAACATTGAAGCTGAATAAGGCATATAAATCAACTTAGTTTATCAAACTACAAACACATAGTTAATCCACATGCAGTTAATTTGATGAGAAAGCTATGTTGTCAATAGCAAGGAATAGTGTAGCCATGATGGGGTTCAGCACAACGCTTTTGGCTTGAGTGCCGCCGTCAGCAATGATGGTTGTTGCGGCCACTAATTACTGTAAAATTGCAGCCCCAAACTACTATCGTGTTTGCTAGTGGAGTTTGAGGGTTAAATTCCTCAAAATACTTCTTTAAGGTTATAAATTTCAATCCGAACCCTTTTAAGAGTATGATCTTCATTCTGTTATGCTCTTGCTCACAAACAATTGGTTTGTTCTTCCTACTTTTACTTCAGTTCTCTGATGTTGGTCTTCACTACTTAAATTCCATTGCTCTATCCTTTAGATTCTTTAACTATCAAGTATGATTGTATCATTAATTGTGTATTTCCCTATTTTTGAGTATTCGTGTTAACTTTGTAAACTGATTTTAGTCTAAGCAATGGCAGCTATCCTGCTGTCTGTTACGCCACTCTAGCAACTTAGGGGACTGGTATTCCGCAACTGAGACTACCAACACGGTGAGAAAGGTTGTCAAGATAGGGGTTTTGACAAAGATTAGGAAGAGATAGAAGATTGCAAAACATAAGATAACCATGATCATAAGATCCCACCAAAACGAAAAATACTTGTTTGTGTCATTGTTGTCAATTGCAGAAAATAGCAGATTGTTAAAACTCTGCTACACGATAGTGCTACAACACCGCTTTGGTTGCTATTTAACAATATTTTATACTAAATAGTGTATCATGGAACAGTAGTGGTTTGTTCAAATTATGTTACACTATATCGGTGTAGTGCCACTACAGCTGCTATAAGTTCACAATTTTAAAATAGGGTTTCTTTGTTTTTACCCTAAATCCAAGCCTATAAATACTCAAGATCACACACAATCATATGATTTCATGATCCATAAATGATTTCAATACAACCTCACACCGATCTTGCCCTAAAACAGGATCTTGTAATTATGATTGGATGGGCAGAGTAGAAACACACAATCTTAAGATTTTACTATTTAAATCTAGATCTTGATAACCATTATGAGACACATCTGCAAGCACAAAATTAAACACATACCATCTCATCAGCCAGAATTCCATTTATTCCATTCTCATACAATCTAATGAGCCAATTTAGTCCAGCCAATTGGTAATCCCTCATCTTCCCTTGAATACCTAAAATAAATATCAAATACTTAATTCACATTCATATGAGCCAAAATTTTAAAAATACTAACAGTGAAGATAAAGCTACGCATTTAGTTGAAAAGCCCCCTCCCACCACTGAAGTCTACTGCTAGAATAAGAATCAAGTAAAATGTTTGGTAAATCCAGAAGATCCCTGTGAAGTTATGCTACTAATGCACAGCTTCACATCCTTACCCAGCAATTGATAGCAGAAGGGTGGGAGAAAAAACTAAACATGCATCACATATGTAAAAAAAAAAAAAAAATGAATTTCAAAGGCAAATATAATATGGCATAATAAACCATGCAAGCAGACACATAAGACATTTACATGATGGTTGTGTCATCAGACGAGTGTTCGCAACACCATCTTCTTCTCCTTTCAGGTACTCTTCATCTTCCTCTTCTTCAGTCACTTTTGACGCATGGCGGCCACTAAAAACAGATAACATTAAATGCCAGTTATGTTTTGTTTGTATGGTATAAAGTTAATGCGAGATCAAACACAACTCTTTGCTGCTTCTCTGAAAATCAAAGTCATAACACCATCATAGATGGAGAAAATATTTATTTTAAATAGGTAGCAGGCACTTCTTAGGTATTAGTTTATTAAAGGAGAGTTAATGACACATAATAACTGAATTACATGAATTAAATTTGAATGGGAAACTTTTTGACAATTTTATAATGTTAAAATAAAAAGACAAATGACTATGCTAGACAATCTGAATCACTGAATGAAGAGCCTAGGAACTCCACCTGGATATCCAATCATTTAATGAGGGGTTTGTTTCAACAATTTTCTTGGCATAGAAAAATTTGGTTACACCGTTTAAAACCTTAAAGAGCATGAAACTTTGACGCAATGAATGTATTATTTGTGATGTAATATGGATGGCAAATATAACCAAATTCAGATCAAAAACAGAAAAAAGATAATGTTATGGCATAGCATATCATATCATAGCATATGACACACGAATCTTAAAATGTACCTTCCTCTTGTCTTCTTTTGAGATGATGATGAATCACCTTTTGCAAAATGCGCAAACAGCTCAGTCTGCTGTAACAGATACTTCAAACGTCCCTTTCCTCTATTGTTCTGAATTCCATTATAATTATATTAGACTAATCAATTTTGCAGAGATTGTCATAATACAAACAAACAAACAAAAGTAGTTTAGTGTAACGACAACTAACGCACCATGTCAGCTTCAATGGCAGCATTCTGAGTATCCAATATCTCCTGAATTTTCTGTTTCTTCATTTTCTGCATTTCTTTAAGTCTAGCCTTCTCACGTTTGCTGATTTCAGGAGCATCATCATCTCCTCCCTGAAGCCACACAAAAAAATCAGCTCGTAACCACGTTGTTTATCAAAAACACACGGACTCTCTCACACACACACTCACAGTCTCACTGTAGTATGCAAGTTTTCACCGAATTTTCAAATCAAGTCAACAAAAATTCAATTCAAATTCATCTCGCAATCTCAATAACAAAACATGCATAGTTAATCAGCACACAGAAAATATAAACCCTAGAGTATAAAAGAGATAAAGGAATTGGAGAAAAACGAGCAAAATAAGAGCTAGACCTGTTCATCGTCGTCAACGTCTTCAGCAGCAGCATCTTCATCGGAATCCGGCGGATTATCACCGGTAACTTCATCATCATCGGAACTAGCCGCGCGAGCTACAGCTTCCAGCTCCTCTTCATCTTCTTCTTCGTTGATCTGCTCATTCACTTGCTCTTCCTCCGATGAACTCGAAGAGTTGGAGAATTCTTCGTCGGATGAAGCCTGTTGCTTCGAAGCTTTCGCCATTGAATCTCGAATTCAAGGGTTTGTGTTGTGAGCGGTAGAAAACGAAAGAGGGGTTGTAATAATGGATGTTTGAAGACACTATGTTATATGATTCGGGCAATGGTTTGTTATTGCGATGTTTATGGCCGTCCGATCAATGAAGTAAATGTACGGCTACGACTTTGAAGGAAAATTTTGTTTCCCGCCATGGGTTTGGAAATGTAGATTTTTCCCACCTTTGTGTAGCCAGCCCGTTATAAAGCCCACAAAATATAATAAGAGATAATTGAGAACTTAATTTGCCACACCCCATTTGAATTTGGTATGAATAGATAATATTGTCGTTGCAATAGTTTGTTATTCATTTTTCGAAATTTACCTTTCACACGAGCAAATTTTTAATTCTTTGAATTAATACAGGAAATATGAAAACAATATGTTTTTTTTTTTACCGTAAATAAAAAATTTGCATGATTTTATACTGGAATTTCAAAATTTTCGATAAGAATTAAAATATTTAGATCAAAAATTTTACAATTTTCGGTACAAAATGACATGTAAATTTCTGAAAATTTGAGAATTTTCGGTAGTTATAAGAACTTTGTTTTTTATTGGAAATTTCAGAATTTCTGAAAAAATTAGGAAAATTTTAAATTTAGTGGAATTTCTGGTATTTATTAATCTTTTTATTTTTTCCATTTTTTGCATTGAAATACAAGGGCAGGGACGAAACTATTGTAGGCAGAGCGGTAGACCAGGCTATGGCTGCTGAGGCTTAGTCTTCCCATATAATGGTTGGACAACTAGTTTCAACTGGTTCACACCATAAATGGTTGGTTTAGAATGGGCAGCTATGCCCACCCCATAGCACCTAACGTCGAGCGGTTAGATCATTTGAGCAGTCTAGCGGTCAAGATAGATGCGACACATATTGTTGTTAAGGTTGTTGATGAGTTGATTGCTGATGAAGTGGTTCGGCTAGATGTTGTTGTTGCAAATGAGGTGGTACAACTGAATATCGTTGTTGTTGATTCGATCCCATCTATTATTGCTGACGCAGAGGTTACGACTCCTTCGGTCGAGCCGTCTGTGCACATTGATGAAGGATTCTCGGGAGGACCCATTGACCGATCGGTAATTACTTAGCATGATGACCATGTGGCATACCGACTGTGGCAGGGAGGTGTATATCTTTTATATTTAACTTTAATCTATTTATTATTGTGCCATGAAAGCTAACTGATGACTTTTTAAATTTGTTTGTTACATGATTGTATCCTGCTGAAGTTGACATCGCATGGATCGAAGTTGAAGAACTTCCCGAAGACTATGATGCCTGAGTAGGTCAGACGTATTGTACGTGAGTTTGTGCTCCTTGATTTTGTCGACTGCTCTCTCATCATGTTCGATGCTCCACTTCTTATTGCTTTTGTTAAGAGACGGCACAATGAGACATCTTCATTTCATCTTTCATTTAGGAATATGATTATTATTTTGGATGATGTCTCCTCATTATTTCATCTCACCGTCGCTGCTAAATTTTGGATGGCTCCTATTATTAGCTTGACGCGTGCATGTTTGATTGTTGCACGAGATTTTGGAGTTTCTGAGGAGGTTGTGCTGGAGGAGCTTGGCTTTGCGACATAAAGATACGAGGTCGTCGTTACAGCGTACATGCTACATCTAGTAGCATGTACTCTCTCTGAGAATAAGTCAGGTGTTTATATCAACGTCTGACACGCGTGGTTATTCAGTAGCCTTAACGTTACCAGTGAGGCTTAGGGGTGCGCTTCGTTGACCATCATGTATACAACGCTTGAAGTGGCGAAAGTATTTGAGATCAAACATCTTGCTGGTTATTTTAGTCTATTACAAGTATACTTGAAATTATTATTTGTTGTTGATTTCTTATTTAATTGTTACGAATAACATTTTTTAATTATTATTTGTTGTGCTTGTGTTCGAATATCAGTGTTGGATATACGAGCATTTCTCCACCATCTGTGATAAGATGGTGCAACATTCACTAGTGGGGGGCCCCATGGGCGAGGAGATTGAGGGTCAAGCAGTCACGTATCGGTTGTGATGTGGAATACAAAAGAAGGCAAGATGTGTTGATTGTAGATGATGTCATTTAGACACCATACACTGATCATAAAGTCCACCATGAGTTTGATGACTCTTCTTTATATTTAGGTTATATGCAGTGAGAAACCATGGTCGCTAGACACTTGCCTGAAAGATGTCTGCGACAATATGGTTATGTTAAGAGCATTACACGACCACTTTTGAATATTCCATCAGCTAGCATTGACGGGTGGTTTCAAAGTAACATTGTCAGCTCTGGTTGTGTCATTAGAGATCACGTTGTTACGGTTCTACATGCCTTGCAGTGAGGATGGTTACTTGGAGTGGTACCTCGTTGTATCACACTCTCGCATCATCCCACCTGTTGAGCATACAGATGATGTTGGGCCTTCCGATATTGGGGTACCTATCGAAGACGTGCAACCGTCGCCTTCTACAATTGATGTCAATGACCAGCAACGGCTCTAGATGATTGTAGTTATTATGGATAACCTCGTGGGTTTGGTAAGCCCGTATGGGAGATTTATATTGAATTATCTTGTGATGCACACATAGCTCGCGGGACCTATTTAGACATTATTGTAATCTTTATGTATTGTTTGTATATTATTTGTATATTACACTAGCATTCAAACGACCACTCTCATACCCGTTTGTCTGTCTTTTAAAATAAATACATCGATCTAAATATAAACAGATATTTATTTTTAATTATTTATGTAATAAGTTTTGTGATTTTTTTTTGTTATTAATGTTATTAGAGAGAAAAATATTTATAAAAGTTAAATAATGATGCTATATTTAAAATATAAAAAATAAATTAGTAGGTAAAATTAAAATGAGGGAATCAGTTATATAGATATATTAGCAAAATATATAAATTGCATTTAAATCATGTGCATTAACCTAATAACAAGTTCTTCATAATAGAAAATAAAAGAATCGGTTATAAATGGATTATTATCGAACATTCTTAATTGATTGTAAGTGCGAAATGAATTACTCATCAATCAAATTGACATTTCAAGTTTGAATATATATATATATATATATATATATATATATATATATATATATATATATATATATATATATATATATATATATATATATATATATATATATATATATATATATATATATATATATATATATATATATATATATATATATATATATATATATATATATATATATGAAATAGAGAAGATTAAAATTTAAAGTTAAAAATCATATAAAAGAAAACAAATACGATATTTTGGATAAAAGAATAATAAATTATTCTTGATCACACTTATATTGTTTTTTTTAAATTGATATTTAAATATAATTAGTTATTAATCATCTCGAATAAATTTAATATGTTCATCTTCTATTTGATAAAATACATGATATAGTGTGATTAGAATGGATCATCGTTACCTTCAATGTAGGACAATAAGAGTGGTCGTAAGAGATGAGGGGGTGTCCCTACAAGGTACTCCGATGTCAAAGTAAATTTTTGGGCTAGAGAGAAAGCAAACTATAAGTGTTTATGTATGATGTAGAATGATTAGGATATCTGACCCTCTCAAGAGATAGGGTATTTATGAGATTTTCCTCAGCGCAGGGCCAAGGTCCCCTATGTGATCGAAATATCTGGTCGGCCAATGGGGGACTGTCAGGTGGAAGATCTAACGCGTGATCTTTGACCTGATCCAACTGCCCCCGTGACTTTCGGAGGGACCGTTGGTCGCGTGAACTGTCAAGCGCGCGAGGAGGATGTCCCCAACAGTTATATGTTTCAACGATTATATTGTGTCCAACGGTCATATTGTTCCCAACGACTATATTGTGCCAAATGGCTAGATTGTCTTAATCTCCTTATTAGGTATGACCTTGAGCTAAACTGGATTGGGCCTTGCCCAACTGTGGGCATGTGTCAGTCCAGTCTAGAACATGAGCCCCCCAAGTCGTTGCTTCGAGGTGAGGAGTAATGACTTGAGTTAGCCTAGTTGGTCGACCAAGGGGCAAGAACTATATCGCGGGGAGATCTTTGAGGTTGCTATTTGTAATACCCCAAATTTTACCCTTATATTTAGTCAGTCATCTCGCATAGCATCTCATCTGTGCATCTGCTAACCACTATCGGGTCATGGAGGTGTTTGTTTTGCAGGAATTACCCCAGGGGCATTTTGGTCATTCTTCGTGGAGTCCGCAATTTTTGAGACAAATGAGACATTCTTCCTTAGGCATTGATTTATCACATGGATTGATTATATCAAGGTGTCGACATGTTGATTGGTACCGAGAAACTCTTGTCAGAAAAATGAGTGGACTCGGGGCCGTTTCATTGATAAAGGTTTGGACTGAAAAGAAGAGGGATTTTGTTAAGGTTATGATCGGCGGGAGTTTAGTTTGAATTTGCTCGGATGTAATCAGGTTGCGGTACCTCGTTTATAAAATTGGTCAAGGCCAAGGAGGAGTAAGTTTTAAATATTTTTGAACTTTTATTCATAAGTATTTATAAGTTACGACTCAAGGGTGAATTTAAATGATTTTTGAACTATTATTCATAAACATTTCAAATTTACAATTGATAAGTAAATATAAATATTTTTTGGAATTTAGTTCATAAATATTTAAGGTACAATTGAAAGGAATAAATGACTTTTGAATTTCATTCATGAATATTTGTTTACAAGAGGTTTCATTTACACTGAGCATCTATTCTAAAAAAGGTCCTAAAGGATCCTAAGTGTTCTTCATGATGCTCCTTTGATTTTCTCCGCGAATCTTCGATCAACCTGCACAACAAAGACAAAACAAACAGAAGCAAGAAAGGGTTAGAAGGTATCTTCGACACTCTCAGAACATCATCATCATTGAGTGCCGGGAGTGGCACGACCGAAGCCGCATCCTACCCCCGTTACCGATCTGCGCCATTGGCGTCCGATCAGGTAATGTCTATTCTTATCTAAGGGGCAGCCAAGAAAGAGAAGTAAAAGAAGCGTTTTCAGGCCGAAATGATTTGCACAACTGTGGATTCAAACGGATACACGTCAAGTAAATATTACGGGGTACTATCAAGTAAATTCAAGCCAAGACACGAGTTCATGTTGCTGCCAACAGAATTGAAGTGACAAGACTCAAAGCAAACCGATACCAGGGTGAACATTAGCCAACTCAGGTTCGAACCCGGATGCCGACGGGTCTGAACCGTTTCCTGTCACCTGAAATACATGAATCAGATGGTATCAGCTCACAAACAAGATCCATAAGCTGCACAAAACAGGAGCAGATAATTCAATTCAAAATGCAGTTCAGAAGGCAATCAGAAACAGCCAATGGTCATTAACACCAATACAAAAGCAAGCCTCATTATGGCGGAAATGGTCTCAAAACAAATCCGGATGAACACCAACATAAAACTAGTTTTGACATCTGCAAAGACACAAAAGAACATCAGATAATGCACAACAGGTCCAAATGTTCAAATCTGAGCAAAGTAAATCAGTTTCGAAAAACCAACATGCCAGCCCCACGAGCATCAGTAAGTCCATAAACCAGCACATCCGTTGCCACAAATACAAAAGCCTAAGGGCTCAGCTATGCATCACCGCCCAATCAGAGAGACCAAGAGAAACCAGTCAACTATTATAATGAGTTCCGACCATGAATCAAAATCAAAATGGATGGAACAGGGATTCAGCCCTCAGTTTAACCATCATTGGGCAGGAGAATTCGAGCGGCTGGGAAAGCCACGGCCGAAGCCGTTACCAATTCCCTACCGAACGTCGAACTGCAAGCATCGGTAATTTCGCACAAACTATCAACTCAATTCAAAATGACAGCTCAGACCCGTGGGTCATCATCGCTAAGGCCATGCGACCAAAACCAAATGGCAATGGTATCCAACGTAGGTTCAGACGAAGCGTCATCATAACCTTTGACCTCCCTCGGCAAAAAATCGTCGACCCGGCAACATCCATTCTGAAAGATGAAGAGAAAGAAGTTAACAGAACTCATGACAGAAAACCAGAAGGACAGATAAACTAATAACCAAGACAAGCTGATATTCGACATCCACCAGCCATATCACATCTGAAACAACAGCAACAATGCAGTAAATCAAAAGGGTAGGTTCAGTGTGAAACAAGCTTCGTGCCAGAACAATCCAACAAGAATCTCAAGCTTGGTCAGTCAAAATTCGCCTCGAACAAGATCCCAAGAGCCAAAGTCTGAAAAAAACAACAATCAAGCAACATCAGAGGCAACTTGTTGAGTTTCAAATCACCTACGAACAAAGTCACACCGAAGAAGAAGATCATTATGTAATCAGTTCGAGGTAAGCTCAATATGGACAATCGACAACACGATGCACGCATGAGCTACACCAGGAAAAACAGCGCATCAGCAATCCAAACAAACCATATCAGATAAAATATGAGGATCGACAAAGGAACTGGTCAAAGCCACATCTACAAGAGAGTCCAAAGGCATCAAAAGGGGTATCCGAACCAACTGGCTCAGACCATGATGTCATCATCGCCGAATAACCTTCACTCGGCCATCTCGACTTAATCGAAGTATCAGCATCAGTCCCCTGGAAAAAAGAAGAGGAAGAGTTAATTCGAAGTGAAAAATCCAAAAGCCGTGAAGACTAAAACGGAAGTCATCTTTAGAATCAAATCGAAATCCAATCCGTTATAGTGCATCAAGGTAAACCCCAATCAAATCCTAAAAAGGAAACAAAATCCAATCAGTATCAGAAAAATCCAATCAGTTTATCAGGAAAAATAATCGAGCAAAAGTGAATCCGAAAAGGCAAGTTCCAATCACATTCAACAAAATCACATCATATCAGTAACGAAAACTCAAAGATCCAAGGCCCAAAAGAGAGTCAAAGAAAAGATATAAAAGGGAACCACATCACCTCGTAAAAACGCTAACAGCCGAGAGAGAGGAGGAGGGTTTCCTCAAAGGTAAGCATCAGAACGAGAGCGAAATCGACCGCAAACCGTTTCCAAGTCAGAACCGTGAAGCCTCAGGGAATTCATCATCGGCCCATGCGAAGCGAACATCATCCAACCATCAACGGAGACGTTTCCGAAAACCGCTTCAAACCCTAGTGAAGGGTGAGCAATCTCCTTATCACTTACGTCTTTATTGTGTGTTTTTTCAGGAAAATATAGAACAAAAGATACGAGGAATAGGGCGAAGACGAGAAAGAGAGATCGCGAGAGAAAGAAGAGATCGCGAGAGAAGAAGAGAGCATGCGGCGCCGTGGAGGCCAAAGAAAGATTAGGGTTACCCTAATCTGAATCCTCCCCCATGTTTTTCTTTGTGTTCCAGGACCGGGTTGGGTCCGGGAGTGATGACCGGCCCAACCCATTGTGTTTTAAGTTTTTTATTTTATTGTTCTGTTTCTTTTTTTTTTTTAACAATAAGCCTTTTTTTTAAAAAAAATATATAATTGTTGGTTTAAAATAAGTAACACTTAAATCTTTTTTTTAATAAAAAGCTCTTTTTTAATAATAAATAAAAACCCTTTTTTAAAATCCATTTTTTTAAAAACAATAATTAGGTTAAGATAGTTTTTAGGGTTTGAGTTAAATTAATATTAATAATTCCATTTTAATTCAAATTAAAGTTTATATCACAAAATAAAACCACAAAAGATACATAATTCCACTCCTTCATCATCTGATAATTCATTTAATACTGCCCACTGACGTTGTTTGTTCGTTTTGCAGTTTATTGCGCTTACTGTTATTTATTTTATCATCGTTCAATTTAAATTTTAATATCATATTGTAACTGCCTCTAATGTAACCTCGCGAATCCTAACAATCGCGCTTTAATTTCTGCCTTTAACATTCCTGCTTGCATGGTTTGCATGATTCAATTATCTCACGCGTTTACTGCACTTCTGTCACACTGCTCACCTCCGAGGGAATTAGGTCTAGCCGTTGACCGCCGCGTCAATAGTCCTCAACTTCAAACCCTTACAACTCTTACAAACCCTAATTTTCACAAATGCCTCGCCGCAGGCGAGATTACAACTTTACCCCTAGCATTAGGTCAAAGAGCCGCCGCGCTCATTTTAGGGTTTCCCGCCGCGGAATCCCTAACCTAATTTAACCCTAATTACAACTTAACAATTCAACGTAGAGATTTGGAGTGTCTACACTCCGCGTAAGCGTGCCCTTAAGATGCGTTTATTCCCCTTGAGACCTTGACCACAGTCAAGAAGTCTCTAACCTCCCTATTGAGGGGAACTACGATTACTCTGATTCCATTCCCGTAAGGATACGTAGGCACAAGATGCGATGTCTTGCCGAGTAAACTTAGAATTAACCCCTTAGGTCTCTTTTCTCACTCTTAATCTTTGTACATATACCTTAAGCAAGTAAATAAAGCAGATAGTAAACATTTGAACGAAAGGTTCCTGTAGAGTACTACAGAAGTTTAGGGTGCTAATACCTTCCCTAATCTTAACCAACCCCCGAACCCTAGTGTCGCTACTGCGAAAATCGGCGCCGGCTGAACAGAAGAGTCGCCACCGTGCGTTATTTATCCCACGGGAGGGAAAGGAAACGCTCAGAGTAAACCTCGCACAACATGGGAAAGGTATGGTCGTCGCAACCAAAACCTGGATTCGGGAGTCGGTTACGCAAGGGGAAGGTATTAGCACCCCTCACGTCCGTCGTACTCGACGGGATCCACGCTTGTTTTCGGGTATGGATTGTTATTCTATCTAAACTATAGGTCAAGGGTTAAGAAGAAAAGAGAATGAAAATAAAAATGACTCGGCAAAGTATCGCACTTTATGCCTACGTATTCCCGTCTGGAACGAGAAATCAGAGTCAACGTAGTTCGCCTACCTACGGGAAAGGAGGGGAAGGTTGCTCGCTAGGATATCGCATCCTATGCCTACGTACTTCCACACAGCATGGAAGATCAGAGCAAACGTAGTTCGGGCCACGTACGACACAAGCTTGTCTTGGTTGATTTTATTCCTTCTGAAAAAGGTTTTCTGATCAACAGTCCCAGCGGACAAAAATGACGCTTTGATGAGTTCACATTCTTTTACGGAAGAAGTGTCTTTTATTGTGTTTGAAATCTTTATGTGTTTTTCTGTTTGTTTTGAGAAAGAAAGAGACAGAACTCTAACCTACGGTTGCGAAGGGAAACAAACTAACCTAATGTTATCATGCATGGGTTAAGACCTAGTGTCTATCATGCTCCTCTCTTGCACAGAGAGAAACAGAGATCCTACGGGATAGGCAGAAACAGAAACAATATCAGATATATACAGTAAAACAGTAAAATGCATGGATGCAACAGTACAAGCGAGGCAAGGGAGTCCCACTCAACCTCGAACCTAGAAAACAATAGGCGAAAGTGAACTGGATTCACTTTCAACCCAACAGGGTAAGCAGCAAACAATACAGTCCAGAAAACCAATCAATACATCAGAAATGAAATAGAGCAATAAAACAAACAGCCTCAGCAACTCTGAATCAACATCTGGCTCCAAGTAATCTCCCATCAGCTACAGGCTTTAACCAGCATCAATCTCCATCTTCATGGCCTTCAGGCAAGGGCTTTGATCATCAGTCTTCTATCTGCAATGGCTTTTCTTCAAGCTCAAACCTCCAGGATGAGGGATTAGTCACAAGAGTGAATTGGGTGTTAAGCAATCAGTTGACTACCAAGGGTGGTGAACAGACTGCTTCTAACACAAGAGACATTTTCTCTCAAGAGTTCTATCTCATAGACACTATCACCAAGCCTTCCAAAGGAAGGGGGTGAGTGTCTTAGAGAGACTCTGAATCACAGAGATGAATGGATGCAGACAAGGCAATCCATGTTTGAGAAACAAACTTTCTATCCTAGAGCTCTGCCTAGCTCCTAAACCCTAGTCTCCTCAGCATCTGCTAGCAAGAATCTTCTCTTCAACTCTGGAAGTTGAACTTCAATCTCTGGATCTCCAATGGCTTCCATCTCCTCAAGTCTTCAGCTCTCCCAAGTCCCCAGACAATCCCAATACCCGCACATACAAGCAATAATCCCCTGAGGGCACACCACACCAGTCAATCAGATATATACAGTACATTAATAGCAGTAGGGGAATCCTGACTTTTCTAAGGGGATCTAATAACTACCCATAGCCCCTATAGTCCCATAGCTAAACTATTCAAACCCTAAGTCCTAAGGGAAATGAATTGATTCTCCTAAGTCATCACCTAAAACCCTAGTTTGTTCATGTTGTTCACACCTACACTAAGCCCCTAAATTTAATTTCTAAAAAAGGGAACTAAATTGTTTCTACAAGTTTAATGTCTAAACTAAACAACCTAAAAAGAATGGACAAAAAATATTAAAGCATCTAGTAGAACAAAAATTAACAAAATCATGCATGAAATGAAACTTTTTAAAATGCTATTTATTTGGAAAATATGGGAAAAATATCAAATAAAAAATAAAATGCAATTTTTATTTTTTATAATTTTCTAGACTCTTTAAAGAAAATAATGCAAAAAGAATGAATTAAAAATATGCAATTTCTAATTTGTTATGAATTTTCAAAAATGAAATGTTGAAGTTCAAGTATACTACTTAAAAACCCTAATTAAACTATCCTAAGTTCAATTATCTAAACTAATCAAATTTTATTCTAAAAAATCTAGTAATAAATTCTGGGAATACTACAATTCAATATTAATCACCACAAAAAAGAATGGGCAAAAAATCTATTTCTAAGTGTAAGAACAAAAATCTACAAGATCATGTATGAAATAAAACCTTCAAAATATGCATTTATTTGTAAAATATGGAAAAAATGCGAAAAAAATATATAATGCAATTTTTATATTTTTTTAATTTTCTAGACATGTTAAGGAAAATATTAAAAAAAGAATGAGTTAAAAATATGCATTTTCCATTTAGTTATGAATTTTTGAAGTTTAATAAAATCTAGGCCGCTGGATTGAGGGACAAAGTCAAATATCCCAACATGAATCAATGGTAGAGATTATCTCTTCTACCTTGGACACTTAGGGTTTCTAAAAAAAAAGAACTCATGCAAGCAACTTCCACCCTCTCTAACTCTCTCATTTCTCCACCATTTTTCACGATCCAAAGATGAAAACTCATCTACTCTTCTCCCTCTACACAGCCATGGTACTAGAATTCTCTAACTCTCCCTCAAGAAAGAAATACGAAGGCTACAAGGGGTGGTCACCATTTTTGCACCTTAGTTTGCATGGTAATCAAATGGTCTCATATTAACCTATCATGTACTACATCTTATGGGGATTATCCTAAGCCTAATACCTAAGATTATAGTACACTAAATCGTGAGTTCTTGATCATTAAAGAATTGACACCATGGAAGCAAACCTCACAAACAGCCCTTAAACTCATCATACAACATCCCTAATTGGTCTCTATTAGATTTCTCCTAACAACATGCTTGAACTATGGATAAATAGAGAGTTTCATGAGAAAATGCATACCTTGCAAGTGATGATGGTGATGATGGTTCTCCTCCAATTCAGACCTTGCCAATTGCTTTGTATGGTCTTTGATGAATGTTGAAGCCTCTGGTTGCAGTAGTTCTTGTTCTATCTTCTTGAATCAACCTATTCAACTCTTCATGCAAGTTGGAGTGAAGTTGGAGATCTCATAATCCAGCCACGAATTCTTGAGCCTTTCCTTTGCCAAATGCTCAATGTTGATTATAGATGATGATGATGATCAGAATTGTAGTGATTGATGGTGTTTTAATGGAGTTTGGAATGAAAATGCAATTTTGGAGTGAAGGAATCAAAGTGTAGCATGCAAGCTTTTAGAATCACTAACCAATGCATGGAGTCACTCTAGGGCTTATATAGATGAGAATAGAAATGTGTGGAAGTTTGTAGAACCTTCCATGAAGTTTCTAGAATGTATCACGTAATGAGATTTTGAATTTGTCATCTTGAGTGAATCTCATGCCATCTCATGATAAACCATGCAATCTTACTTAAATTCTCCTCATATGGTATTATGACATGAAAATAAGGTCTTACAAACCTTTATGTAGCATTTTCTCATCTTTCCTTTTGATGCCTTAAAGTGCAAATAACAAATTTACAAAGAAACTCCAATTTTTAAGCCTAAACTCAAAAATGTGGCTAAACCATTGTTCTCAAAATGATGTTTCCAATCAAAATCATCTATCATATGCCCCATTTTGGATTTGTAGATCTCTCAAACCAAAATTCAATTCCAACTTTTTCAACTTATAAGCCATTTACAAGCCATTTTGACCATTTTAAAATATCCATGCTCCATGCATTTTCAAACTCTCACAACATCTTATATAGCCTTAAAATCCCATTTTGAGCAACTTTTATGTTGGGAAGTTTTCCATTTGAAGCTTCCTTGTATGAGTTTTAAGCATATGCTATGAATGACCTGTAATCACCAAATTACCAAAATACCCCTGTCTTGCACAAGCCATAAGTAGAGTTCCCTAAATCATATGAAGGCATACCATACCTTTTTGGAAAGGGGAGACAATGAGGAACACCTCTCTTGCTTGTTCAAAGTCCATTTGAATTATCCTTGAGGGCCAAAAGTTTGTCAGAAGACAGTCAACTTGCACAGACAAATTTCAGTGCCATCTGGTGACCCCTAACTTGCAAGAGCTATAACTTGAGTTCTAGAAATCTCCTTTATGTCTTCCACCACTCAAATTAAAGGTATTGAGATCCTCTACAAGTTTCATGTTGGCCAAGGATCCATTTGAAGCTTGCATTTTGACTTATTTTGCTTGGAAGTTTGACCTAAACTAGGGAATTTTACCTAGAAACCCTAATTTAGAACCTCCTCTTCTCCTTGATTTCTCTTGATTTATTCTTAGCATAACAACATATCTTTATTCTCCATGTCAAATTATGAACCCCACATCTCTCCAATAGCCCTTAATGCCTTTCAATCAGTCAATTGACCTAGAGTTGACCCAGGGTTGACCCAGATGAAACCCTAGTTGACTGTCTTCAACTGCAATACTTGTGATCACACCAATGACTTGTCTCCTTCTCCAAATGACTTTCTAAGTCCTCCAAGATGTCTAGATACTCCCCGTGCCTTCAATTCACAGCTCATACTTTCCTTGATGATCCCCAGATACCCTCAGCCAGGAGATAGATTAACTGCTTGACCCATTGACTTGATAGCTTTCAAATTCTTTTCTGATGACTTGAATGAGATTGAATCAGGATAATAACCTCTTGATAGGCCTCTAGAGATGAGAATAATGATTGGTCCCCCTGTTGTATGACTTGCTATGCTTATGCTATGCCGATGAGTAACCTATGTACATGACTCTACATGCAAATGCTAATGACATTGAAACATAAACCAAGTGAATAAGGTTGGGCAAATTTTAGGGTGCAACAGTTGCCCGTATTCAAGCGGCTTGGACCCGATTGGGTGAAGAGCCCGGAGCCTTCAGACATTCGCGGTACGAGACAGTTGAATACTAGGAACCCAGAAATTTGCCAACCGCAGAAATAAACTGCGCCACTGCTTGGGGAACGACATTCATCAGCTGAATTTAACTGTTACGGCAACCCACTGATCTCGTGCGACCGTGCTGGGGATTCTTCTCATCATCCTGAAAAAGATTGAATTATCGGAAACTTTGTCCTTTGCTTGTCCACGTCAGGACTCTATCTGCTGTCAACTCGGAAAAAACTTCAACAACTTTGCTGGGGACAGCTCGTCTGCCTTCTCGTCAGTGATAAATCGTCCACGTTAGGAATAAACTCTTCCACGTTAGGAATACCACCGTCCACGTTAGGACTCACCTTTCCACGTAAGGAATAACCGTTCCACGTTAGGAATAATACTGTCCACGTTAGGACTCACCTTTCCACGTAAGGAATACATCGCTTTTCCCCGTCAGGGGTGACTTTTCTCTGCTTTGTCAAACTCTTCCACGTAAGGAATACGTCTTCTTTTGCTTTGTCCATGTAAGGACTCTTTCTTTTTCCACGTTAGGAATCACAAATCTTTCCACGTGAGGAATACTATATCAATCTTTCTTTCCACGTTAGGAATGCTTCTTCTTTCCACGTAAGGAATACCGTTTCTTCTTTCCGTCCACGTCAGGACTAAACTCTCCATGTAAGGAATCTATCTTCTTCTTCCACGTTAGGAATAACTTCTTTGATCTGTCCGCGTCAGGACTAAACTCTTCCACGTCAGGAATAATCTCTTTCTTTCCACGTCAGGAATCAATCTTGATATGTCCGCGTGAGGACTCAATCTTTCCACGTAAGGAATAAACTCGTCTTTCCACGTAAGGAAACCATTTTCCTTCCACGTAAGGAATGCTCTTGATATGTCCACGTAAGGACTCTGATCTTTCCACGTTAGGAATCAAACCTTGATCTGTCCACGTCAGGACTAAACTTTTCCACGTAAGGAAACACCTTCTCTTTCCACGTCAGGAATCAACTTCTTTTCCATCTGTCCGCGTCAGGACTAAACTTTCCACGTAAGGAATCAATCTCTTTTCCACGTAAGGAATCACCATTTTTCCACGTAAGGAATAAGACTTCGTCTGGATCTGTCCGCGTCAGGACTAAACTCTTCCACGTTAGGAATGCACTTGTCTCCCCGTAAGGAATCCATCTCGATATGTCCGCGTAAGGACTCAATCTTTCCACGTAAGGAATATCAACTTCTTTCCACGTAAGGAATAAATTCGTCTTTCCACGTAAGGAAACCATCTTCTTTCCACGCAAGGAAACATTGTCTTTCCACGTAAGGAGAACATCGTCCACGTTAGGACCCACCTTTCCACGTCAGGAACATCATCTTAATCTGTCCACGTAAGGACTCCAATCTTTCCACGTAAGGAATATGATCTTTTTCCACGTAATGAATACGTTATCAATCTGTCCATGTAAGGACTCTGGCTTGATATGTCCACGTAAGGACTCAATCTTTCCACGTAAGGAAACAACTTCGTTCCACGTCAGGACCCATGTTTCGTCTTGATTTGTCCACGTCAGGACTCAGGCATCTTCGACCCGCTGGGGAAATACAACTTGTCCACGTCAGGACTCACTTCTTCATTGGTCCCGACCCACAAACTTCTTAGCACTGACGTGACAGCGACTTTGAGGCGGACTCTACTGGGGATATCTGGAAACCAAACTACCGGATGCCTGTTCTGATGCCCGGAGGCCACTTTTGAAATTCTGGTTCATGAAACCTTTTGATGACAAATAACTCTGCTTGGGAATAAAGAGAGACTTATCCTGGTAACTCTGTGGGGAATACTGCCGAAACTGACATTATCATTGAATATCTCATGCCGAGATCTTGAGTGTTTGGTAGTTCATTTGAGCAAGTGCTCTCCCCACCTGCTGGGATACAGGAACCGCTTCAGCAAAATAAATGCTGAAGATAATGCCAACTCCGCCGGGGATAGCCAGATGCTACAGAATTATTCCAGCAAAATAAATGCTGGAAGGGTGAAGTCGACTCAGCTGGGAAATTAGGAACTTAAACCAAACACCTTGTTGAAGTAGCATCCTGCTGGGGAATATAACTCTGCTGGGAAATAGCAGATGTGGACAGTACGATTGGATTTCTGCTGGAGAGTGAACTGATATTACACAGTATCCCTGACAAAATAAATGCCAGGATCCACAACCAACTCTGCTGGGGAGAGTCTTAATCTTCGAGTTCTACTGGGAGGACAGAACACTTGCTGAAAGGAGAGAACTCCGCTTCGGGGATACTAACATGCCCAGCTTGCCCCTGAATCTGCAACAGTTTTGGAATGGACCCTACAGTCTTTGTATCCTGACGACCAGACATGGACGGCTTCTACATTTCGGACCTCGAAGGGCTGTTTCAAGAACATAACTTTCGTGCTTCTAGGGTGACATGCCCCGGTCTCGCAACAATCTTTTGTCTCTGATCGACTGTGTCGTGGAGCACTGCCCATAGCTATGAGAGATTTGCCAAATCTTGACCTGACTGCCCCGGATTTACTGATTCTAGGATGACTGACTTTACCTGAATTAATCAGTATAGCTTGCCCCAGTTCACGAAATATTTGGGCATTCTGCATTTTATCCCGATCATACCTTCCACTGTAGGAATCTTTCCTGTCGGCATGCGCTTACTCGCAAGTAACACAAGTTGTTCTGCATAAAAGATATATTAAACGCAATGCATATGACAGTTTCAAAATCCAAGTCTGTTCACTAAAAAATTTTGTGACATGTAATGAATCAATTATCAAAATGTCAATATGAAAGCTGGTAAGAGGAACCCTTTTAGGAGTCAGAATTGACGAGATCTTTACTGACGTATGCTCTTGACCAAAACCTGTTTCAATTAGGACTTTTTCGGGTTGTAACGTGGTCAGGTTCACGGTTAACAAGGAAAGATATAGGCTCAAAATTTATTTCGACCCACCCATTCTTCGTGATGTTCTCCAATCCTATGTTCAGCTAATCTGACTTCAGCGTTCACCTATTAGAGGTGGCATGATAGGAATGATGGTTCAGGATACCACACATTTTTGTTTTTGAGTGACAGTCATTTGCTTTTCGTCTTTGGGTACCTAGAGTCACACGACTTTGTCCTTTTCGGAGTTTTTTCTTTGACAATCCTTTTCGTCTTTCGTTTTTTCATTCCCTAACTTTTGCCTGGACTGACTCTTTTGAGTATCTTTTGTTTTTTTAAGTCCAGCGGGATGCCCTAATTTTTGCCTAAGTCGCTTGTTTTCAAGTTTTGACTTAGCGGGCTTTTGATTCTTTTTGCTTTTCGTTCTCTCTTTTTTTTTTTTGAACAAGTCGTGTGACACTGGTTTGTCTGACTTCTTGTGACTGTTTCACTCTTTGTCGGCAAGGTTTAACCATTGCGGTTCTTTAGGCACGACTTATACAAGGGTGATTTATCCTCAACCGGACACTCCTTTCACGATTCGAACGCTTGGCCAAACTAACTGACGCCTACCCTGCCCCGGGTTAAGACTTAGGTTTTTTTTTTATTTTCAAAAGAAACTCCTACTACTGGCTCAAAGGGGTTATCAAGGGATTATCTTCCTTATATCTCCGGTGTTTATGGATTGAAACAATGCCTGTATCTCATCAACAGGTTCTTTATCCAAAAGCATACAATCAGAATATTATTCGTCATCTGTTTTCGTCATCCTCCCCAGATTCCTGCTAAAACAAGCATTAAGCATTAAAGAAAAACAAAGAGTGAACACGACTGGATTAATTCAAAACATGCATATTCATTTCGTTTATCAATATCAATTGAAAAAACAACAAGTTTTAAGAGCGAAATTTGCAATTACACAGAAAAGAAACTACAAATGCGAGTACATGAACAAGATAACATGAAAAATGTCGGCGTCTCAGAACTGGACTTCCTGCACTCTGACTTATTGGCGAGTCAACCCTCCTCAGAAGCTATCATCAGGGGTAGTCTACTGCTGTCTCGATCTTCTTTCACCGGCCCGATCAAATCTGGGAAACCTTTTCATCACCCCGGCTTTTGCTTGTCTATGGCTTTGCACCGCCTTGGGGACTCTTTCAGAGAAGCTAATAACCCTGCTGTCGATTAAATCTTGGACGTTATGCTTGAACGCGTGGCAACCTTCAATATCATGTCCGGGAGCCCCGGAGTGGAATTCACAGTGCCTGCTTGCATCATAGCCATCCGGCAGAGTGCCGGTTATTGGCGCCAGAGTTCTTTTCTCCACCAAGTTCAATCTTAGTAGTGTCTGTAACAAATCTGCGTACGTTGAGGGAGGCTTCTCAAACACCCTCCTCGGCTTCTTTCCCCGAATTCTTTGCTGAGTCGTATACTGGCATCTTGTATGCTGCTGGCTTTGCTCGGACGATTCCTTGGGCTCACGCGTTATCATCCTTAAGTTCAACCCTGGCATCGGCAACTGTTGTGGACATGGAGACTTAGCTTCCAGTGGCTCTGGGACATACCTCGATTCATCTGCAACCTCTGGCGGAGAAATGGGAATATCAGTCCCTGCAACTTTTATGCCCCCCGGTACAAACTCAATTATTTTCTCATCCAGCAAATCTTGAATCTTATGCTTAAAAGCTTTGCAGTTTGCAATGTTATGCCCCGGTGCTCCGGAGTGGAAGGCACAATGGGCGTTCAGGTCATAGTCTGGTGGTGGCTGCCCTGTCAGTGGAACCAAAATGCGGGGCTCAGCCAGTTGAAGTTGGAACAAGAGTTGCACCAGCTGATCATAATCCACAGGGATCTCATCAAATACTATGTTAGAAGACCTCATCCTCTTACCACACCTTCTTGAGTTATCCTGCAAAATCAATTGCGACTGCTGACGAGGAGACTCCTGAGCTTCGAACCGTGGAGAGGGTCTCTTACGCCTATCCTGCGTGGGTAATGGTTCTTCAGACCCTTGAGGAATAGATAAGCCAGCCGCGTCTTCCGACATTTGCCCTCCTTCTCTCCTGAGTACGTTCCTTAATACTTCAGCCATCAACCCTATCTGTGCCTTCAGTCGACAGTTCTCTTCTTCTAGCGTCTCTTGATTCGAGCGCAACTCTTGCATATCTTTCGTGCACTGCCCCAGCTGGCCTCGAACATCCGTTAATTCTGCTTGAACCTGTTTGATGGCTACCCCCACAAGTTGGCGTATGCGGCCTGGGAGAAAACCATGATTCTCTAGCTGAGCAAAGCCGGCAGCTCTATCATTAGCCCGTGCCATCAGAGGTTGCACCGTATCCTGCAACTGCTTCTGACTCTCGGCCATGGCTTCCATTACCTGTATGATCCGCATTATGTGGTCGTGCACCTCTTGCATCTCAGTCGGATCCTGACTCATGACTTCCTTGCTGCTGCTTCTGGTTGAACGCCAGGGAATTCTTCGGTCGCTAATCTTGGAGAACCTGGTGGATACAGGAGATGAGATACATTTTAATAATTACCTGTAATGCAATATGAATATGAATGCAATGCAATGTGTGTGCCTGTGCATTAGGGTGATTCATTCCCCCAGTTCTAGTGTGAAGGTGCCAGTGCAGTGACAGTGTTGACAATAGGAATATCGGAGCTGAATCATAGAAAGCCTCATATATTGCAGGGAAAATCAATAAGCCCATAGTATAATATCACTGAGTACAACGAGAAGGCATGACCTCATCCAACAATCCTGGTGATGGTCAGCACTATGCAAATAAAGCATACAGGCGAATACGGGAAATAATCAAATGCTCTCAAAAGCCCGGTACTCTTCTATCAACTTCTTGGTCTCTGGGTGACCTGGTCGGGTGAGCAGTCCTTCAACCAGCTAGTTTCTTCTCTTAAGAACACGACACACGTCTCCAGCAGTTTCTTCCCATGTCGCTTCTCCGAAGCAATCTTCTAGTTTTCGCTTTTGGGACACAACTTCATCTCTGCATTTGATTGCCTTGTTCAGTGCATTCTGGACACTATACCGGGTCATCACTTCCTCCTCACACTCCTTGATGCTAGACTTCAGCTTCTCTTCGAGGTCGGAGATTTGCTGCCTCAGCTTATCTTCCCTCTTCTTATTGTTGGTGAGTGTAGCATTCCAAGTCTTGTTGCAAGAGGAGATTTCTCGATGTGCCGCGTCAAGCGTTTTCTTTTTGGCTTCCAGCATGTCATGGGAGCTTCTGAACTCTTGCCCCAGACGTTCGCGCTTTTTCTTTTCCTCGGTCAACTCAGCCCCTAACCTGTTTAACAGCTCGATCTGTTGTTGGAAAGCATATACGGCCTTGTTTTTCTCACTGCGTACTTGAGCTAGCTCTTGCTCTAACCCTTCGTTGATCTTCATCAAGGCTTCTTTTTCTCTCACAATTTGCTCACAGACTTCCCTAGAAACAGTAGTTGGCTCCGCTACCGGAATAGGAACAAGGATTGGTACATCTGGAAATGGCATTAATAACTGACTTGCTCTTTCCTGGATCCAAACCCTGTAAGGTGCATAGGCCTGGCAATCGTTCTTACCTAACAGTGGTTTCCCCTTGCGGTTAATACGTGTCCAGGCGTGTTGCAACTCAGCTAGCAATTCTCCCTTCAAATCACCTGTGAAGTACAGAGATTCCTGTACTTCTTCCTCCTGAGGTGGATTCTTCAGTGCATATCCGAACTGGCGAATGAATAGAGAAGGGTTGTAATTGATACACCCTTTTCTTCCTATCAACGACACATTAGGGTACCCAGAACAACTGAAGATGAGCTCAGATCCCAACAGGTCTCGATCAAACCACTCCATATCTTCCGACGATAGCCTCATCAGGCGCTCTGGCCAACCAGCTGGGACTGTAGTCTCTGCAACAGATCTTCTCTTAGGAAGGTGACTCTCAAACCACCTACTCAACAAGGGTACACACAGATGAACATTCTTCCCTCTTCCCTTCTCATTCTTGTAATGCAGTGAGTGGTAGAGATCTCCGAGTAAGGTAGGTACAGGATTACCAGCGGCAAGCAAGTAGAAGGCGTCGAAGTCCACAAAATCCGGTATATTGGGAAACAATATTATGCCGTAAATGCACAGAGCCAGCACAGCATTGAAGGCAATCCAACATCCGCTCTTAGCGTACTCTTGAGCTTTACCGATCAAGAACTGGAGTGAGAAGCCTGGAACTCCACGGGAAACAGTAGTCAACAGTTCAGAAGCATCCACATGCAAGGCTTTTTCCAAGTCTTCCGGCTTGGGCTTAATGCCCGAATGAATGAATGGAACCTGGTTCTGCACGGGTAACTTAGTAAACTCCACATACTCCTCAATGGTAGGCCCTATAATGAAATCAGCGAACGTAAAACATCTCAATGCGGGATCATAGAATTGCATCAAAGCATACAGCCTATCTAGCTCTGTCTCCGTGGGTTTGCGCACCAATCTCAATAGTCTTCCATAGCTCATTCTGAAGCTCCTACGAACCTCCTCATCAGCCAGAGAGATCAACCCAAATAGGGGAACAACATCAGGAGTAGGCAATTTGTAAGCAATCGTTCTCCTTGAGCTAGTCATGATCAAACACTCAGAAGTCTGGGCACTAGAACTAGGGAAATGCAAATGCACCTGCAGCACAGACACACGTTAGTGGGATGCAATGATGATGAGTATGCAAACAGAATGCAATGCAAGTAACATGCAACGGGGGCCGAAGCTGTAGCTGAATAGCCTGAACCCAATCAAGAAAGGTCTCAGATAGACCATCCAGAAGTCCTCAAGCCCTGGTCTCTGATATACCTCAAACAAAGCTCCAATATTGGTCTCTGATAGACCCCATAATCATAACCTGAATGGTCTCTGGCAGACCTCAAATCATACCCCCCACTGGTATCTGACAGACCTCAGAACACATCTCCAAATAGTCTCTGACAGACCTCGGAACACACCAACTGGTCTCTGACAGACCTTAGAACCCTCCATAAATATCCAAGATCCTGATCAACAAACCGGTGGTCTGAAGGTCTAGTTACCTGCATAACCCTGAATCCCCTCACAGGTGGGTGGCCCTATAACTGGCACAAGGTACGACATCCTATGCGGTCGTCGGCGTCACAGACTTTCAGGGTTGATGATACGATTCCCAGAAGGAGTGGCATCATCAAATCCTGAAGAGGCCTCACTTAGCCAACTTCCAAATGATCGGTCCCCAGAGTCGACAATCCAACTAACCAGCAACCCACGCCAACCAAAGGAAGGGGCAGGAGGCCAACCAGAGGAACCTCGTCTGAGTGTAGATTTCATGGGACACCGAAGCAAGCAAAGCAAGCGGGCGCCCACTAATTTCTACTCTAATTCTAGGTGCACTCAAGCCCAGGTCCGGCTTATCTCTCAATATCAGAACACCCGTCACACCCCAGATACAGCAACAATAATCAATATATAAAGCTGAAAATACAAGGTTAGAAATATAAAATAACTCCATACAAAATCCTCGACGGGAAAACAAGCGTTAGGATTGACTCTCTCAAGGGACGTTGGATCCCAAATGCATAAGAACCATCGCAGTCCTTAGCAGCCAGGGGACGTTGGATCCCCAGCAGAGTCGCCAGCTGTCGCTACTGCGAAAATCGGCGCCGGCTGAACAGAAGAGTCGCCACCGTGCGTTATTTATCCCACGGGAGGGAAAGGAAACGCTCAGAGTAAACCTCGCACAACATGGGAAAGGTATGGTCGTCGCAACCAAAACCTGGATTCGGGAGTCGGTTACGCAAGGGGAAGGTATTAGCACCCCTCACGTCCGTCGTACTCGACGGGATCCACGCTTGTTTTCGGGTATGGATTGTTATTCTATCTAAACTATAGGTCAAGGGTTAAGAAGAAAAGAGAATGAAAATAAAAATGACTCGGCAAAGTATCGCACTTTATGCCTACGTATTCCCGTCTGGAACGAGAAATCAGAGTCAACGTAGTTCGCCTACCTACGGGAAAGGAGGGGAAGGTTGCTCGCTAGGATATCGCATCCTATGCCTACGTACTTCCACACAGCATGGAAGATCAGAGCAAACGTAGTTCGGGCCACGTACGACACAAGCTTGTCTTGGTTGATTTTATTCCTTCTGAAAAAGGTTTTCTGATCAACAGTCCCAGCGGACAAAAATGACGCTTTGATGAGTTCACATTCTTTTACGGAAGAAGTGTCTTTTATTGTGTTTGAAATCTTTATGTGTTTTTCTGTTTGTTTTGAGAAAGAAAGAGACAGAACTCTAACCTACGGTTGCGAAGGGAAACAAACTAACCTAATGTTATCATGCATGGGTTAAGACCTAGTGTCTATCATGCTCCTCTCTTGCACAGAGAGAAACAGAGATCCTACGGGATAGGCAGAAACAGAAACAATATCAGATATATACAGTAAAACAGTAAAATGCATGGATGCAACAGTACAAGCGAGGCAAGGGAGTCCCACTCAACCTCGAACCTAGAAAACAATAGGCGAAAGTGAACTGGATTCACTTTCAACCCAACAGGGTAAGCAGCAAACAATACAGTCCAGAAAACCAATCAATACATCAGAAATGAAATAGAGCAATAAAACAAACAGCCTCAGCAACTCTGAATCAACATCTGGCTCCAAGTAATCTCCCATCAGCTACAGGCTTTAACCAGCATCAATCTCCATCTTCATGGCCTTCAGGCAAGGGCTTTGATCATCAGTCTTCTATCTGCAATGGCTTTTCTTCAAGCTCAAACCTCCAGGATGAGGGATTAGTCACAAGAGTGAATTGGGTGTTAAGCAATCAGTTGACTACCAAGGGTGGTGAACAGACTGCTTCTAACACAAGAGACATTTTCTCTCAAGAGTTCTATCTCATAGACACTATCACCAAGCCTTCCAAAGGAAGGGGGTGAGTGTCTTAGAGAGACTCTGAATCACAGAGATGAATGGATGCAGACAAGGCAATCCATGTTTGAGAAACAAACTTTCTATCCTAGAGCTCTGCCTAGCTCCTAAACCCTAGTCTCCTCAGCATCTGCTAGCAAGAATCTTCTCTTCAACTCTGGAAGTTGAACTTCAATCTCTGGATCTCCAATGGCTTCCATCTCCTCAAGTCTTCAGCTCTCCCAAGTCCCCAGACAATCCCAATACCCGCACATACAAGCAATAATCCCCTGAGGGCACACCACACCAGTCAATCAGATATATACAGTACATTAATAGCAGTAGGGGAATCCTGACTTTTCTAAGGGGATCTAATAACTACCCATAGCCCCTATAGTCCCATAGCTAAACTATTCAAACCCTAAGTCCTAAGGGAAATGAATTGATTCTCCTAAGTCATCACCTAAAACCCTAGTTTGTTCATGTTGTTCACACCTACACTAAGCCCCTAAATTTAATTTCTAAAAAAGGGAACTAAATTGTTTCTACAAGTTTAATGTCTAAACTAAACAACCTAAAAAGAATGGACAAAAAATATTAAAGCATCTAGTAGAACAAAAATTAACAAAATCATGCATGAAATGAAACTTTTTAAAATGCTATTTATTTGGAAAATATGGGAAAAATATCAAATAAAAAATAAAATGCAATTTTTATTTTTTATAATTTTCTAGACTCTTTAAAGAAAATAATGCAAAAAGAATGAATTAAAAATATGCAATTTCTAATTTGTTATGAATTTTCAAAAATGAAATGTTGAAGTTCAAGTATACTACTTAAAAACCCTAATTAAACTATCCTAAGTTCAATTATCTAAACTAATCAAATTTTATTCTAAAAAATCTAGTAATAAATTCTGGGAATACTACAATTCAATATTAATCACCACAAAAAAGAATGGGCAAAAAATCTATTTCTAAGTGTAAGAACAAAAATCTACAAGATCATGTATGAAATAAAACCTTCAAAATATGCATTTATTTGTAAAATATGGAAAAAATGCGAAAAAAATATAAAATGCAATTTTTATATTTTTTTAATTTTCTAGACATGTTAAGGAAAATATTAAAAAAAGAATGAGTTAAAAATATGCATTTTCCATTTAGTTATGAATTTTTGAAGTTTAATAAAATCTAGGCCGCTGGATTGAGGGACAAAGTCAAATATCCCAACATGAATCAATGGTAGAGATTATCTCTTCTACCTTGGACACTTAGGGTTTCTAAAAAAAAAGAACTCATGCAAGCAACTTCCACCCTCTCTAACTCTCTCATTTCTCCACCATTTTTCACGATCCAAAGATGAAAACTCATCTACTCTTCTCCCTCTACACAGCCATGGTACTAGAATTCTCTAACTCTCCCTCAAGAAAGAAATACGAAGGCTACAAGGGGTGGTCACCATTTTCGCACCTTAGTTTGCATGGTAATCAAATGGTCTCATATTAACCTATCATGTACTACATCTTATGGGGATTATCCTAAGCCTAATACCTAAGATTATAGTACACTAAATCGTGAGTTCTTGATCATTAAAGAATTGACACCATGGAAGCAAACCTCACAAACAGCCCTTAAACTCATCATACAACATCCCTAATTGGTCTCTATTAGATTTCTCCTAACAACATGCTTGAACTATGGATAAATAGAGAGTTTCATGAGAAAATGCATACCTTGCAAGTGATGATGGTGATGATGGTTCTCCTCCAATTCAGACCTTGCCAATTGCTTTGTATGGTCTTTGATGAATGTTGAAGCCTCTGGTTGCAGTAGTTCTTGTTCTATCTTCTTGAATCAACCTATTCAACTCTTCATGCAAGTTGGAGTGAAGTTGGAGATCTCATAATCCAGCCACGAATTCTTGAGCCTTTCCTTTGCCAAATGCTCAATGTTGATTATAGATGATGATGATGATCAGAATTGTAGTGATTGATGGTGTTTTAATGGAGTTTGGAATGAAAATGCAATTTTGGAGTGAAGGAATCAAAGTGTAGCATGCAAGCTTTTAGAATCACTAACCAATGCATGGAGTCACTCTAGGGCTTATATAGATGAGAATAGAAATGTGTGGAAGTTTGTAGAACCTTCCATGAAGTTTCTAGAATGTATCACGTAATGAGATTTTGAATTTGTCATCTTGAGTGAATCTCATGCCATCTCATGATAAACCATGCAATCTTACTTAAATTCTCCTCATATGGTATTATGACATGAAAATAAGGTCTTACAAACCTTTATGTAGCATTTTCTCATCTTTCCTTTTGATGCCTTAAAGTGCAAATAACAAATTTACAAAGAAACTCCAATTTTTAAGCCTAAACTCAAAAATGTGGCTAAACCATTGTTCTCAAAATGATGTTTCCAATCAAAATCATCTATCATATGCCCCATTTTGGATTTGTAGATCTCTCAAACCAAAATTCAATTCCAACTTTTTCAACTTATAAGCCATTTACAAGCCATTTTGACCATTTTAAAATATCCATGCTCCATGCATTTTCAAACTCTCACAACATCTTATATAGCCTTAAAATCCCATTTTGAGCAACTTTTATGTTGGGAAGTTTTCCATTTGAAGCTTCCTTGTATGAGTTTTAAGCATATGCTATGAATGACCTGTAATCACCAAATTACCAAAATACCCCTGTCTTGCACAAGCCATAAGTAGAGTTCCCTAAATCATATGAAGGCATACCATACCTTTTTGGAAAGGGGAGACAATGAGGAACACCTCTCTTGCTTGTTCAAAGTCCATTTGAATTATCCTTGAGGGCCAAAAGTTTGTCAGAAGACAGTCAACTTGCACAGACAAATTTCAGTGCCATCTGGTGACCCCTAACTTGCAAGAGCTATAACTTGAGTTCTAGAAATCTCCTTTATGTCTTCCACCACTCAAATTAAAGGTATTGAGATCCTCTACAAGTTTCATGTTGGCCAAGGATCCATTTGAAGCTTGCATTTTGACTTATTTTGCTTGGAAGTTTGACCTAAACTAGGGAATTTTACCTAGAAACCCTAATTTAGAACCTCCTCTTCTCCTTGATTTCTCTTGATTTATTCTTAGCATAACAACATATCTTTATTCTCCATGTCAAATTATGAACCCCACATCTCTCCAATAGCCCTTAATGCCTTTCAATCAGTCAATTGACCTAGAGTTGACCCAGGGTTGACCCAGATGAAACCCTAGTTGACTGTCTTCAACTGCAATACTTGTGATCACACCAATGACTTGTCTCCTTCTCCAAATGACTTTCTAAGTCCTCCAAGATGTCTAGATACTCCCCGTGCCTTCAATTCACAGCTCATACTTTCCTTGATGATCCCCAGATACCCTCAGCCAGGAGATAGATTAACTGCTTGACCCATTGACTTGATAGCTTTCAAATTCTTTTCTGATGACTTGAATGAGATTAAATCAGGATAATAACCTCTTGATAGGCCTCTAGAGATGAGAATAATGATTGGTCCCCCTGTTGTATGACTTGCTATGCTTATGCTATGCCGATGAGTAACCTATGTACATGACTCTACATGCAAATGCTAATGACATTGAAACATAAACCAAGTGAATAAGGTTGGGCAAATTTTAGGGTGCAACACCTAGATCTTTCCCCGCATTGTGTTTACGATGCAAGAATAGGTTTTCCCTCTTTTGACCTTTTCCTTCGGATAAATCAAAGAGCGGTTGTGAATTGAATTGTGAGTCAAACTCATTAATAGTTTGATATCCTATTTCCACCGCAACACTATTATTTGAACAAAAAACTTCGGGGACGCACATGTGTGTATCATATGATTAGTATGGTCGACTGTTGATTACGTGTGGCCTCCTAGGAGGTGCAAAAACGTGGTCGGATATGAAAGGTGTGTTTTATGTCGACCATACTTGTTCTTAAGATGCAGAAAATATCGACGAGACTCCTACTCGGATGCTATTTGGCGACATTGTCGAGGAGAATGTGCCCGCGGGGAGCCGGAGGGACTTGTTCTTTCACAAGCATGTGAAAAGTCAGTTTTGAAAGTGCCAACTGACAGCTTCCTCTTTTGCCGCGCGTGAAGGCGCAATTAATTTTGTTAAGGCCTAGGAGGTCTATGAGGCTAGACAATGATGAATTTTTTTCCTTTGCGCTTCTCTGTGCGAGCAAAATAGCTTATATAAGGGGAATGAGGATTCATTTTCACTTCATAGAAAATTCTCTCCTCTAATCCTCTTGCTCTGCAACTATTGTTCGTCGCCGGAGCGTTCTTCGTCGCCGTCAGTCATCCTTGTCTTTTTCCAGATCTTCATTTCCAACCTCCTTATCCAAGCAAGTTCTTAATCCTTGCTGTTAAAATGTATAAATTTCTGAAATTTTAGCTTGAGTTTCCCGGCGATGCATGAATTTTCAGATTGAATTTCATGCGTTTCCAGATGAACACATGAATTTCCTGGGAAATTCATGAAGACCTTGAAGAACATGAGGATGTTGTGTATGTCTGTAGATCTTCCTAGGTTATTATGTGAAATGTTTCATGTTTGTAGTCTAGCAGAAGGTATCCTCGACGTTGAGGGCTTCGTTCTTAGGTGTCCGATAAGTCATAGCAGTCGCGAAGCTTATCCTCTTAGTTACTAGAAATTGATGGAGTGTAACTAGTTACCATAAACGGTGTAGCTGGTTACACTGTGAAATAGTAGTTAGGCAGTGGTGTGGTTACAGGGTGTAACCGGTTACTGCATTTGGTGTAATCGGTTACACTAGAAAGAAACTTTGTAAAACTTTGAAAATTTATATCTTGAGTTTTGGGTGTCGTTCGAAGCGTTAGGAATCTGACATGACGAACTTTATTTTAAAAATAATTGAAGTACTTGGAATTGATTTAATTTTGCATAATGATGTTAAATTACATGTGGCATGGAATGTGTGTGAATGCATTATGGTTGCTTGATAGATTATTTCGTTGATGTTGTTGGAATGGTATAACACGTGTTCGGTGTATTGGTGGCTAATATGACAGAGTATACTGATTAAGGTGAATGTCAATATACTTGTTGTTGTTGCTATTGCATGTCTATTATGTGTCATGCACTATGGTGTTAAACGGTGGTCCGTTTTGGTGAGCCTCAATCCTATGGCGATGAATTGGGTGCGAGTAGTTATTTCTCATAACGATTGAATTAGTGAAGCTTTACATATAGTGATGGTAATAATTTTGGTGTGCTCTGATCTTAGGTGGGAATTGGAGCAAGTGAACCTGAGAGTTCGCATTTTGGCACCACATGTATTGAGTCGTGATAGAGTCTCACTGCATTTGCATATATATTACATTGTTATATTTGTGGATTTGTGTGAACTGTGGATTGGATGACTTTGTATGTATTATAGTGTGCTTATATGTAATTATGTAAATCTTTATATGTTTGTAATTTCTCACCCCTTCTATTTGAATGATGTCTTTACATGGGCATTGTGCAGATAATCTGCAGTAGAGACGTGGACGTGAGAGAAAGAGAGTGTTCTTCCTTTTTCTTATTGAGTCGACGTCTACTCTGATGTGTAATACCGGGGGGGATATAATGTTATTTATTATTTTATGTTTTCTGGAGACTACTGTGTGTAGCTCTCATATTTGATAACTCTATTGATTTAGTCATGTCATGGTTATGTTTGGATTATTAAAATAATTAGTTGGTTGTTGTTTTCGCTGCTATTAGTAAAAGTTGAAGTTGGACAATGTGATTAATGTTATTATCACTATTACTATTATGGTTGAGCTGTTGAACAAGCTGACGGCCCTCCAGGGAATTTTAGCTTGAGTTTCCCGGTGATGCATGAATTTCTAAAATGTATGAAGTTTCTAGTTATGCGTTGATCCCATCGTGAATTTCTTGGATAATAACTGGGACTTTGTTCTCCTCAACACATTTTAGCAGGAGAATGGAGAATCCTCGATGGTAGAGCTTGCCTTTGACTAGGACGTAAGAGCAGGCCTTTCACTTAATTATGTTAACCTCTTTACTATCTTCGGGCAGCTTCCCTATGGTGAGATAGTCATGCACCAGAGTCATCCATCAATTGTTGTCGCCGATGGCATTGACGTCGAACAATCCTGTTGGTTTTGTGATTCTTGGACGCGGAAGCGTCTCTTGTATAACGAACTTGTTGCCATCTTTCCTCCTTGTGCTGGCTAATTTTGATAGGATGTTTGCCCGAACGTTTCTTTCGTTGGGAATGTGTTGGACTTCCCATGCTTCAAACTTGGCTATCTTTTCTTACACCAGTGTTAGGTACTCGACGAGGTGATCTTTTTTGTCCTTGTACTCCCCTCATACCTGGGAGGCCACGAGCTAGGAGTCCTTGAAAATTTTTATTTCCTTTGCGCCCAGGTTCTCAGCCAGTCGTAAGCCTACGAGGAATGCTTTGTACTCACTTGATTGTTCAAGGTTGGGAAGGACAAGACTAACGACACTTTGATCAGGATCCCCTCTTCGTTTTTAAGGATGATGCCCACCCCGCTGCCCGTGGAACTAAAAGCTCCGTTGACGAAAATGGTCCATTTGTGCGCCCCATTAGAGGGGGATGTCGAGGGAGTTCCAAAGACCATTTAAGCATCCTATCGGCCATATCTGGTCGACCGAGTAGTTGCCTAATGGGTTGGTCTGTCCGAACTACTATCGCATGGGCTAGGAATTAATGTTTTAATCTTCTCGCAACGTTGATGGTCAGGACGACCTTCTTGATCTGCTGGTATCTGAGTTATGCCCCTTGTAGGGCTTTGCTTATGAAGTATATTGGCTTCGGCCCCTCGGGGGTTTCTCGAATGAGGGTAGCGATGATGGCCTCACTAATGGCAGAGAGATAAAGGTAAAATGTTTCCCCGTTGTCTGGTATTGACAAAATAGGTGGTTCGGACATGGCTTGCTTAAGATGGCGCAAATTCTGCTCGCATTCCTCTGTCCATTCGAATGTTGCCTCTTTTCGGAGGAGCTTAAAGAAGGGCAGGGCGTGTTGGACAGATTTGGTCACAAAGTGAGATAGCAAGGTGAACATCCATTTGAGGGATTATATGGATTTTTCCGACTTAGGCATGGGGAATTCAGAAAATGCTCGACTTTTGTCTGGGTTGGCCTCGATCCCCCTCTCTGTGAGGTAGAATTCGAGGAATTTCCCTACTCGTATGCCAAATGTGCATTTTTCTGGGTTGAATCACATTTTACACTCCCTAGCTTGGTAGAAGACCTTTTGCAAGTGGAGTGTATGATCGAATTCCTGTTAGGACTTCACGATCATGTTGTCCATATATACCTCGAGCATGTCCCCGATTTGTGATCGGAAGACTTTGTTCATCATTCGCTAGTACATAGCCCCAATGTTTTTCAGACCGAAAGGGTATTACGTCGTAGTAATAGTTTCCTGATGAGGTCATGAAAGCGGTGTACCTCTTGTTCTTCTTCGCCATGAGAATCTGGTTATATCCCGAGTATGCGTTCATGAAGGACAAGATTTTGAAATCGGCGGAGTTATCTACTAACTCATTAATGCTAGGCAAATGATAAGCGTCTTTCGGCCTGATTGAGATCAGTATAATCAATGTACATTCTTCACTTTCCATTATTTATTTTTACTAATACAATGTTGGACAACCAGGTTGTATACCTGGCTTCTGAGATAAATTTGGCCTCTAAGAGGTATTTTACAAGTTTATTCATTACTCCAGTCTTCTCGTCGAATTGCTTGCGCATGTGCTACCGCCCGGATAGATGGGTTGATGGTGAGCTGATGGCAAGAAATTTCTGGCTCGAGGTCGGGCATGTCTGCGACCCTCTAGGTAAACAAGTCAGCATTGTTATTTAAGCACGTCTTCAGCTCCTCTTTCACCTCATCAGACAGTCTTGCGCCAATCCTACCTCCTCGGTTGGGGTTGTCATTGAAGGTGATCACTTTGAAGTCCCCATTTGGTGTTGGGCGCATGACAGTTATAGAGACTGAGTTGCCCGTTGAAACTGGAGTGTCTCTTTCGCATTCTTCCGAGATCCGACTGTCGAAGTCGATGGTATGAACCTGGAGTGATGGCTTCTTTCCGGGCTGGCTTTCTTCGCTTGGAAGATCTTTGTCTCTTGCCCGTTTGACGACTTGTGGTGCTACACTGATTGAACTCTGCCCCTTGGTAACTGCCTCAAAGCATCATCTTGCAGCCATGATGTCCCCATGCAAAGTGGTGACATGCCCCTTCTCGGTATAGTACTTCATCTTGAGATAAACTGTAGACGGAACAACGATTAGCTCGGCAAGTGTCGGCCTCCCTAGGATACACTAGTATAACGAGGGACAACCAATGACTAAGAACTGAGTCTTAATCATTTTGGCAGCATCTTCCTTCCTGAATGTAACTTGTAGCTTCACGTATCCCCCAGGGCCTAGCAGTATCCCCATTAAATCCTTGCAAGTCTGAACCAACATAAGGGGACAAGTTCTTCTAGTCGAGTTTGAGGGCGCGGAACAGACTGGTGTACATGATGTCTATCGAGTTCCCCTGATCGACAAGGATTTGGAGGACATCAGTGTTGGTCAACTTGGCTCTGATGAGAAGAGGAATGTGAGCGTTAAGGGTGCCTCTGGGGAGCTCTTCACGATAGAAAGTGATAGGTTGAGATCATCCTCAAAATATTTCGAGTGTTGACAGACGATTTGGGCTACAGTTGATCAGTTGATCGAATTTTTTCTTCATTGATCCTACTATGAGTTTGTTGTACCCGCCGTAGAAGATAACCATTGTGTCGAGGAAGGCCTCCCAGGGGTTGTACGTTGAAAAATATGCAGGCTCCTCGAGACTGTTGGGGATGAAAAAGTCCTCTGGCCAGGAGACAGACATGACGACCAGCGGGGGAGAGCTAGAAGTTGAAGCTCTTGTTTCCGCTTTCTTAGACTCTGACGTCTCTCCTCGGGGGGCTTCTCCTTTATTCGTATATTTTTGTAGGTGCCCCTATTTAATGAGGATTTCGATAGCGTCTTTCAGGTGGACGCAATCTTTTGTCATATGGTTATGGCTGTGGTGGAAACGACAATATTTGCTTTGGTCGGTGTTGCTATTTAAAGTTGTCGGCTTGGGGAACCGCACACCTCCTCATTTGAATTTGGTGTCGATACATTCAGAAAGGATACGCTCGCGGGGAGCAGTTAACAGGGTATGTTCGGTGAAGCGGCCATCAGGCCCTTTGTGATCACGGGGACGGTCGTCTCGTCACCTATCTCTGTCTCACCTATAAGTTTCTACTTTGTCGTTCTTCAATGTTTTGGAACTCTCTTGGTCCCTCGAGTCTCTAGCTTTATATGCAGTTTCCTTTTCCTCGTATCGAATATAGGATTGTGCCCTGCAGAGAAGTTCGGCTAGAGAATGAGGAAGATCGATCCCTACCACCTTGTGGAAGTCACTCTTTGGCCTCAGTCCCTTTTCTATAAGGTACTTCTTCACGTGGTCAGTTGTGCGGATCTCGATCGCTTCTTTGTTGAATCTGTCGATGTAGTTGCAGAGAGGCTTGTCCCTGCCCTATATGATACCCTTAAGCGTGGCTTCAAATTTCGGATGACGCCTGAAGGCAGTAAAATATCGGGCAAATTGCTCCTTCAGATTCCTCCAAGAGGTGATTAAGCCCCGAAGAAGGCTCTTATACCAAGCCATAGCCCCCATCTTGGGAAATAGCATGTGTTTGATCGCCTCAGTGACATTGTGCTAGTGCAACATGGCCTAAATGTTTTCTATGTGGTCTCCAGGGTCGGCGGTACCATCATAAAGAGTTAGAGGGGGAGGTTTCTCCAGCCCGCGAGGAATGCGGGTGTTCATGATTTCCTAAGGCAGGGGAGCACGGGCGTCATCTTCGTCGCTTGTGCTTGGCGACCTGCTAAGAGAATAATTGCATCCACGGTTCCTGTTGCATTGAGGAGAATGTCTGTGCCGGCTTCGGTACTCTTTGTGAGGATTTCCTAAAGGTCTGGTTCTCTTGGGCGCTGAAGAGTGCCTGGACCTCCGGGGAGGAGTACAGTTGTGTCTTTTGGTGATTTCATGCTCATGTTTCTTCGACTTGGATCGTTCTTTGACCAAGGAGATGCTTTGTGAGTTGTCTCGCCGGTGTTTATGATGAGGGGAGCGAGACCGAGAGAAAGTCAGAGGGGTCTCCGTGAAAGAGGTCGTTCTCCGATGGTGTTCTCCAGCTGGTGGATATTTTCCCCTTGTTGGAAAAGCAAGTAGTTGTATTTGTTAAGAGCGACAATGGGGGTCGCAATGTAAGGGTCAACATCTTGTGGGACGATGATGAGCTCGTATACGTGGTCAGAACTTTGGACATGAGGCTTCATGTTGTCAGAGAACGAAGATACCAGTTTCCATCCTTGTGATCGGTCTCTCCAGTAGTAGCTCTAGGAATAGGGGTTTCGCTGCAACCCAGAATGGCGACGATGGGATCTTGATGGATGTCATTATTATGGTGAGAGGCCATGACGATGAAGGTTCAGAGAGTCGTTTGTTCTGACAGATTAGGGGATTTTGGTTCAGAAAATGGGGGAGATGGGTTCCCACAAATGGTGCCATTGATCTGGTGTGATCAGAATGAATCATCGTGGCTTTTAATGTAGGGCAGCAATAGTGGTTGTAGGAGAGGAGAGGGTGTACCTGCAAGGTACTTCGATGCCAAAATAAGTTTTTGGGCTAGAGAGAAAGCAAAATACAAGTGTTTGGGTATGAAGTAGAATGATTAGGATTCCTGACCCTCTCAAGATAAATGGTATTTATAAGATTCCCCATAACACGGGGTCAAAGTCCCTATGTGACCGAAATATCTGGTCGGCCAATGCAGGACTGCCACGTGGAAGATCTAGTGCGTGGTCTTTGATCTGGTCCAACTGTCCCCGTGACTTTCAGAGGGGTAGTTGGTCACGTGAACTGTCAAGCGCGTGAGGGGGATGTCCCTAATGGCTATATGCTCCGACGGCTATATTGTGCCCAACGGTCATATTGTGCCTAACGATTATATTGTGCCCAACGGCTAGATTGTCCTAATCTTATTATTGGGCCTGACCTTAAGCTAAATTGGATTGGGCCTTGCCCAACTGTGGGGCATTTGTCAGTCTGGTCCAAAACAATATACATCCATACTTTTCCACTTCACTTTCTTCATCAAACTGTCATTTTAGCAAAGATTAGAGGGAGGATTATGAAAATGGAATACCCAAAACTGTTGTGGTATGCTTTCGGATAAGAACTTTCTGATGATGTACAAGCATTGTTTTAACTCCCCAAACACTGGAAAAATAAGGAGTTAGTCCCTATTTAACCACTTTGAGCCTATAAGTATGAGTTTCTTTTGGATCTATAAACCCTTACGCTTAACCTAGGGCAGGGTAGTATTCAGTTAACCTGATTATGCATTCGAATTACAAGATGAAGCATCCCATTTATGGATCAACCACCTGATATTTGTTCTTGAATGACCAATGACTTGGCAGACATAATCCTTCAGCAAAATAAAAGTGAAAATAAAAGAAAAAAGTCTGCTAAGTCAAACACCCAAAAAGGAGACTTAGACAAAAATTAGGGTAATCTCGATGGACTAGGCTTCAAGAAGCAGTATAGGAAAAATTTAGGGATCAAAAGAAAAATCAAATACAAAATAAGATTCGGTGACCACCATATCCAAAATTAAAATGGTTATTGACATCCAAAAAACAATATAAGGTGACTGCCATTTCGAGAGAATCTTGGATCATAGCTCTCTTGGAAGACAAATGTGTAGATTAACTGAACGTAAGACGGGCGTTCATCGTGAAGAAGGGGTGTGGTAAAACACATTTTAAGCCTTATATCCTTTGTTTCAAATAATCGTGAACCAAGCCACGTCACAACCCTCAAAAGACCTAATTGAGACAAATTTTATTCTAAAAGCATACTACAACAAGGTTGCGTAAACTAACTCCTAGAGATTTTTTAAATATTATGTTTTTGTGTCATATTCTCGCTGTATCTTTCATACACTAGCTAAATCAACATTGTGTTTGGACCAATGGTCCACTTGCCACACACTTCCACATCATTCAAATAAATGATTCTTTTTCAAAACTTGCATGAACATCGCTTTAAAATTACCATTTTGAATGAATAATTTTTAACTACAAATTAATATTTGACATCAAAGAGATTCCAACAAGGGGCAATCAAAAAAGAACTTGAACTTTTGTTGGTGGTGACACAAATAAAGACTACCTCAAGAGCTCAATCAGGGTCAAGTCATCTTAGGAGCTCATTAAAGCTTTACTTCCAAAGATTATACCATCTTAAGAACCGGTTAATCAGGGGTAAATCATCTTAAAGGCTCAATCAGGGGTAGACTCCTACCATATTTAGACACTAGGGAAAATCATGTCATGGTTACTCTCAAAGTTCCCCAACAGAATTCTTTCAAGAACCCAATAGACTGGGGCAAAGCATATTGCAAGGCGCGGGTCCTCTCTGTGCTTTTAAGTTGGATAAGCAAATCTTGCCAGGCATTAGCAACCATTGAGTTTAGAGCAAAAGCACAATCTTCAAGCGTTGATTATGTCAATATGCTAATTCTCAGACCTTCCTGACCCTCAAGCACAAGAGTTGTGCTTCTCTTAGGAACGAATACACAACTTATCAGTAAGTGATCAAACTTGGGACATCAAGAGCATCTGGATCCATCTTACGATCATGATATCATTAAAGACTAAGTGTCGAGAGGTCAAACCCTCTTATAAACCAAAGTCCAATCTGCATTGGCAACTACCGAATAAAAGTCCACCTTGATGGCACCTTTATAAAACTTATCTGATCACCTATACGCATTCAAGCGCCATATTCATCATAAGCATCATTGCATATATGAGTCAAACTTTATGTACATTCCCAACATTTGCATCCCTACATACATCTCAATGCATTAACATTTGCATCATATTTACATCCAGTGTGGAGTACCCTTTATAAAATCAAACATGCATACATGCATAAGTTAGGATCCTGGATCAATCACGAGATTCCATGACGATCCTCAGCTAAGCCAATGGGCTTTTCCCATGGAGTTGTTCTCTTCAACCTTTTGTTGATACAGTGGTTATCTTCTGACCTTTCATTTGTGTTTCTCCAAGTAAAGTTCTTACTAGACATTGTTCAATAGGCATTCCTCATGGAGTTGTTCTCTTCAACCTTTTGTTGATGAAATCATTATCTTCAAATCAGTAAGTGGTATTTCTCTGAATGATTCCTACCTTACTTATTGGGCGTTTCCCAGTGAGTTGATTTCTTTCAACCTTTTGTTAATAAGGATGGTTTTCCTTGATGAATTATTCAACCTTTTGTTAATAAGGATGGTTTTCCTTGATGAATTATTCAACCATTTTTTGATCTCCCCAAGCCAGACTTACTGCCATCCTTTTGGTGATAGCAAGATTTTTAGTTTTGATTTCACCTTCATTATTTTGGTGATAGTGATCATTAAAGTATGTGTTTGGTATCATCCTTTTGGTAATACCAAGTTTTTTTCGACCTTACTTTCATCCTTTTGGTGAGGGCAACCATGGAAATCATGTGCTCATTATCATTCTTTTGGTGATAGCAGGCTTTGTTGTTTTGTCGTTACCTTCATCCTTTTGGTGATCGTGATTATTGAAGTGTGGGTTTGTTATCATCATTTTGGTGATACCAAATGTTGTTGACCTTACTTTTATCCTTTTTGGTGAGGGAGGTCATTGAAAGTATGTGTTTAATATCATCCTTTTGGTGATAGTGAATTGTGTTATTACCTCATCCTTTTGATATCGGTGATCTTTAAATTTGGGAATTTACTATCATTTTTTGGTGATAGCGAATTGTGTTATTACCTTCATCCTTTTGTTGTCAGTGATCTTTAAATTTGGGAATTTACTATCAACCTTTTGGTGATAGCGAATTATGTTATTACCTCCATCCTTTTGATGTCGTTGATCTTTAAAGTTGGGCATTTACTATCATCCTTTTGGTGATAGCGAATTTTGTTATTACCTTCATCCTTTTGGTGTTGATGATCTTTAAATTTGAGAATTTACTATCATCCTTTTGGTGATAGTGAATTATGTGATTACCTTCATCCTTTAAGTGTCAGTGATATTTAAATCTAGGAATTTATATCGTCCTTTTGGTTATAGAGAATTGTGTTATTACCTTCATCCTTTTGATGTCGATAATCTTTAAAGTTGGAAATTTACTATCATCCTTTTGGTGATAAAGACTTGTGTTATTACCTTCATACTTTCAGTGTCGGTGATCTTTAAATTTGGGAATTTACTACCATCCTTTTGGTGATGGTGAATTGTGTTATTATCTTCATCCTTTTGATGTCGGTGATCTTTAATGTTGGGAATTTATTATCACCCTTTTGGTGATAGTGAATTATGTCATTGCCTTCATATTTTTTATGTCGATGATCTTTGAACTTGGGAATTTACTATCATCCTTTTGGTGATAGCAAATTGTGTCATTGTCTTCATCTTTTTGATGTCAGTGATCTTTAATGATGGGAATTCACTATCATCCTTTTGGTAACAGTGAATTGTGTCTTACCTTCATCCTTTTGGTGTCGGAAATTTACTATCATTCTTTTGATGATAGCAAATTGTGTTATTACCTTCATCATTTTGATGTTGGTGATCATTATAGTTGTGTATTTACTATCATTCTTTTGGTGATAGCAAATAATTTTGTTACCTTCATCCATTTGGTGTCGGTAATCTTTGAAGATTGTGTACTTAATATCATACTTTTGATGATAGTGAGTTGGGTGTGTTCACTATCATCCTTTTGGTGATAGATTCTTCGTCCTCTTGGTGTTGGAGATCTTTGTGTGTACTTACCATTATCCTTTTGGTAATAACAAGTTGTGTGTGTTCACTATCATCCTTTTGGTGATAGAACCGTCACCCCTTTTGTGTCGTTGTTCTTCACAATTATGATCCCACCATTGTCCTTTTGTCAATGGCGATATTTGCAAATTGTGGCCATACTGTCATCCTTTTGGTGCTAGGAAAGGGTCATTGTGATCTAACTATCGTCCTTTTAGTGATGGCGATCTTTATCATTCTGATTTAACTTTCGTCCTTTTGGTGATGGAAATCATTGAAGACATTGAGTTAACTATCATCCTTTTGGTGATAAAAACTTTTTGAATTGATGACTGTTATCCTTTTGGTAATAGCAAACTTCATTGTTATCCTATCATCCTTTTGGTGATAGTGATCTTTGAGTTTTGATTTACTCATCGTCCTTTTGGTGATGGCTGTTACCTTTTGGTAATAACAATCTTGGAGTTTGTTGGTCTTACTATCATCATTTTGGTGATGTTGAACTCGGTCATGATGCCTAATTATCATCCTTTTGGTGATGGCAGTCATTAAAGTTTAATAACCATTATCCTTTTGGTGATAACAAGTTTTTGACCTTACTTTCATCCTTTTAGTGAAGGGTCATTGAGTCGTGTGCTCACTATTACCCTTTTGATGATAGCCAACTTTGTGTGTGTGATCTTACCATCATCCTTTTGGTGTTAGTGATCTTTGCAGTTATGGTCTCACCGTTATCCTTTTGTAAATGACAATCTTTGCAAATTATGGCCTTACTATCATCCTTTTGGTGCTAGCAAATGTCATTGTGATCGAACCATCACCCTTTTGGCGATGGCAATTTTGGTCTTAATGCCTAATCATCATCCTTTTGGTGATGACATTCGTTAAGGTTTAATTTGACCATCATCCTTTTGGTGTTGACATTTTTGGAAGGCATTATGAGCTTACTATCCTTCTTTGGGTGATAGCCAACTTTGTTGATCTTACTGATATCCTTTTGGTGTCAGCAGTCTTTGCAGTTTTGAATTTACCATCATCTTTTTTATGTAGTTAACTTTAATCATTGTCAGTGTCCACTCGAGGGCCGACCTTGATATGGTTTCTTTTAAAACTGATCACACTTTTTTTATTAGACAAAATTTGGGGTCTTTTAGTATTTAGTTATCTTCCACCACGAATGTATGAAGATCACTGTCATTCATACCTTCTAGTTTAAATTGATTAAATAAGAGCATCTGTCATACCCCAATTTTGTCTGGAAACTTTACTATTATAATAAAGGGTTTTAACCATATTTTATTATGAATATATAAGATAACCCATTTGGTAGGGAAATGAGAATTCAAGGATATTTAAGCATAAGGTCATGGGTTCAAATCTCCCTTTCCTTTTTCTTTTTTTTTGCTTTCTCTAATTTTAACATTTTATTATTATATTAGTTGTTAATATTACATTTTTAAATTTTTTAGACGTTACTATTACTTACTTTATTATTTAGTTTTTTCTTTTTTTGCAAAATAAAGGTATATCTAAATTTCCAAAACATTCACAAGACAAAATCATCAAATTTCTAAAACACTTCATGACAAGATCATCAAAAATTGAAAGAGAATTAAAGATTGGTGGACAAAGTACATAATGTCAGTAAATGGTTTTGTCCAATTTCATTTGTGACATAATCTTGAGGCTATAAGAAAGAGAAGCCAGGAAAGATCGGGGGGGGGGGGGGGGGGGGGGGATGAGGAGTGATAGATCTACTCTTGAAACGTATAAGGTTTATTGTTCTCACATGTTATTTCTTTTATACAATTACATGCTATTTCGATTTTCAAATTTTTTCATATATACACTTTTTGATTATACCTTTCTTTTATTTATATATATATATATATATATATATATATATATATATATATATATATATATATATATATATATATATATATATATATATATATATATATATATATATATATATATATATATATATATATACACGTGTAATGATTCTTTCTCGCATTTTTTTTAGTTGTAGTTTCATTTACTAGGAGCACCCTTAGTGACTAGTGTCACGGTGAGAATTGAATATCAAGCTATTGATTAACTTGAATCACAAATCTTAATGCACCACCAATCTTTAATTTATCCAAGGGAAGGGAAAAAGAGCGAATAACCTAAAATATGCAATGCAATGCAAGAGAGAATCTAAGAATCAGGGGTTGGTTATACCTAGTGTTCTGGCCTGGGCCCCGGCCTCAACTCGTGGCCCAGCCCAACGATACACAATAAAGGCCCAATATAGTTCAAGTAGGCTGACCAAGCACGTGACCCCTCGACGGACAGGGCATGCTCCCGCCGAGTAGAACAACGTGCCTCAGGATGCCCCTTGCGCTCTCCCCTTTGCGGGGAGGCGCAGCCAACCACTGTCCCTCGTCGGGCAGAACAACCCTCGGCGGGCAGAATCCCCATGCCGTCGAGCAGGACAACGTGTTTCTCCCACGCCTTTGTGTCCTCCCCTCCGCGGGGAGAACAACACACCTCCGGGGAACCTCGCGAGCTCCCCTCCACAGGGAGAGCAACGTGCCATGCGCACATTATCCACGTGCTCCCCTCCGCATGGACACGTCACCAACCAACTGCCCACCTCTGAAAGAGCAGGTCAAACCCACTTTTCGAAGACCACGAGACAGTTGGACTAGGGCAAAGACCACGTCTTGGTATTTAGTATGCCACGTAAGCCCCAGCAGTCACCTGGGTTAGGCCTGGCAATCCAGCCCAACACAAGTGACCGTTGGCCCAGCACTGAGGTCTCTCTATAAATACCCTCTTTCACAAGAGGGTCAGGTAATTCACTTCTTACCCCTTTTCTGTGCTTGTGACCATCCTGCCCGTATACTTACTTTGACATCGGAGTGCCTTGCAGGTACACCCCCTATTCTTCCTCATCATCGGTGAACAGACAGCAGTCCAATAGAGTGTGGCCAGCCAGCGATCCCCTTCTGATCAGGTCAGATCAGTGGCGCCGTCTGTGGGAACAGAAGCTTCCCCGTTACTCCGAGCAGCAAACCAAAGTTTCACCAACATCCCATGATCATGGCTAGCCCACGCCACGATGATGTCATTCCTGACTTCATCCTCACCCCTGCCGCGAACGGCGGCAAGCAAACGGAGACGTCCCGTCCACCGGAGACCGGCGAGAGGGACGGTCGGACCGCCTCTCCTTCGTTCGCGGAAGTTGCACACCAGGTTGACCACCGAGCCCAGAGCCCAGCAACGTTCCAGCCGGTTCCCGTTCCGGCCGGAGCGGACCCGACTGCAGCCGCCCTCTTCGCAGCCATCAACCAGACGAACCAGTTGTTATTTCAACAGAACGTGCGGATCGACGCGCTAGAACGCGATGCCCCACTAAGGTCCCCTCCGCGGGAAGACCAGAATGGGAACTCGAGAAGCCCTTCGCCTCGTCCCAAAGATCGACGACTCCGGTTGGAGAGGCCCCGAACTGAAGTAGTGCGGGAGCGGACCAGATCCCCGACGAGACAAGTTCGTGAGAGACGACAAAACAGGGCAGAGCCCCCGACTAGGCCTTCGCGCGTCGAACCTCCGGTCAGGAGGCCGAAACCAGGTGCCCCCACCAAATGGCCCATCTCCCCCTCGGTCGCCCGCTCTAAGCGACGAAGACGACTACAAGACTCTTCTATCCCGGGAAATCATGGCCGCCCCCTATTCCCCACGGGATGGAGAAGCCCCCGACGCTCTCAACATACGATGGCACCTCCGACCCAGACGATCACCTAAAAGACATTGAGGCCATGCTCGACTACCGAAATGTCTGAGGAGCTATCAAATGCAGACTATTCCTGACAATGCTGAGGAAAGGTGCCATGATGTGGTACAAAAGTCTGGAGCCCGAATTGATTACGTCGTGGAAGATTTTGAAAGACCTATTTTTGAAACACTTCACAGCATCCCCGACGCCATCTGAAGACGGAAGCCGCACTCGGCCCTATAATCCAAGCTCCTGACGAGCCTCTCCGAAAGTACATTGAAATATTTACACGGGAGGCAGTGCAGGTGACGACGTCAGACGAAATGAAGCGTTACCTAATGGAGCAGGGCCTGCGCCGCGACTCCAAGGTCTACGAGGCTGTGGGCATACACCGCACAACCTCCCTACAGGACTTCCTCAACAGAGCCGTGCATTATATCCGGTTCGAGGAAACCCAAGCAGCCAACTCTGCCCGAGACACGCGAGACAGAGAGACCCCCTGCGGGCACCAAGAGGACGGAGCTTCAGGCCACCGGTGCGGAGGTGATCACCGACGGGAGGACCGCCCCCGCGAGCAACACGAGCAGCGCGGGCCCGCCGGCAGATTCATGGAGTATACGGCCCTAGTCGCTTCCTGCGAGCGCATACTGGTCGAATGAGCCAAGACCGAATTTGTCCAGAGAGGTGTCCGCTTCCCCAGACCGACACCCCCCAAGCCTAACATGGACAAATCGAAGTACTGTCGTTTCCACAGGAGCCACAGGCACGTTAAAGAAGACTGCATTCATCTCAAAGACGCGATCGAAGTCCTGATTAAAGACGGCCACTTGAAGAGATACACCCGGGGGGAGAAACCCCGAGGCAAGACGCTTCCGAGGCCAAGAAAGTTGAAGAACTTCCCTCTTCAGACAGCGACAACGACCTCCAGGTCGCCCTCTACGTCAGCCACCCTGAGGATTGGTTCGCCCATAGAGAATTTGGTCTCCCCGAGGGCCCTGATCTACTCGATGAGCCAGTACACCCCACCAGTCGATGGGAATACTTTCCAAGAGCCATGGTCATCTCCGGAGGCTCCACAGGGAACCTGTCCGTAGGATCAGTAAAGAGAAAGTTCGAAGAGCTTATCACGAGCAACTCCGGCAAGATGAGCACTCTCGAAAAATTCTGCGACTGATCCAATCCGATCACCTTTTACCTCGAGGAACTTCCCGGGGGCTCGCCTAACTCCAACATTCCCCTGCTGATACGGGCACAGATGGCGAACTACGTTGTCAGACGCATCCTCGTCGACGGAGGCAGCTCGGTGGACATCATGTACACCCACCTTTTCACGACCCTCCAACTCGACGAATCCAACCTATCCCCCTATGTGGGCTCTGACCTCCAAGGGTTCAACGGGACAACGACAAGACCATGGGGATACGTAGAGCTGAAAGTCACATTCGGGAAGAAGGAAACCGCCAGGGAGATCAATATCCTCTTCTTAGTCATCGAGTGCCCGTCCCTCTACAACTATATTCTGGGCAGGACGACAATGGCAGAACTCACCGTGGTGCCATCCACCGTCCACCTAAAGATGAAATACTATACGAGGCGGGGGGTCGTGGTGACCCTGAATGGCGACATCGAGGCTGCCCGGAGATGCTTTGAGGCAGCACTGAAAGGTCTAAGCACCATCGCTCCAGCAACTAAGAAGGCAGCCCTCACCGCGATGCCAAAGAGCGAACCGAAGGAGCTCGTCGGATCTGTGGACCTCGACAGCCGCTTCACTGAGGAGCAAGACCGCGAAGAAGAGGCCAGCGAAGCCAACCAGTCCAACGGGCAGCCCACCCACCCAGCACGCCCCATCCCAGACAGTAACTTCGATATCGTGACACTCGGGGACGACAAGAACAAAATTGTGAAGATCGGAGCCGGACTCCCCGACCTAGCGAGGAGACAAATGAAAGCCTGCCTCCGAGAGAACGCCGATCTCTTCGCCTGGAGCGCCGCGGAAATGCCCAGATTCGACCCCGAGGTCGCTTGCCATCAACTGTCCATCAACCCAACCGCCAAGGCCGTAGTACAACATAGGCGTAGACAGTCCCCCGAAAAATCGGCGGTGGCTGAAAAAGCTGTAAAAGACCTCCTAGAAGAAAATTTTATTTCGGAAGCCCGGTATTCAACTTGGCTGTCCAATGTTGTATGTGTTAAAAAGAATAATGGAAAATGACGCATGTGTGTTGACTACACCGATCTCAACCTGGCATGTCCTAAGGACGCCTACCCCCTCCCTAACATCGACAACCTCGTCGACAACTCGGCGGGCTTCAAACTCTTATCCTTTATGGACGCATACTCGGGATACAACCAGATCCCGATGGCCGAGCACGACAAACAGAGTACGACCTTCGTGATGGCGTCGGGAAACTATTACTACAACGTAATACCCTTCGGCCTAAAGAACGTCGGCGCCACGTATCAACGGATGATGAACAAAGTCTTCCCGGGAGAAATCGGCAACATGCTTGAGGTATACATGGACGACATGATTGTCAAATCCTACACAGAAGTCGACCACACGACCCATCTCAGAAAGGTCTTCGACACAGCGAAGAACTTCCAAATGCGCTTCAACCCAGAGAAATGCACCTTCGGTGTCCGCGCAGGAAAATTCCTCGGCTACTACCTGACCGAGCGTGGGATCGAGGCAAATCCGGACAAGTGCCACACATTTTCGGAAATCACCACACCCACCTCGAAGAAGTCCATACAATTCCTCAACAGCGTGCTCGCCTCACTTTCCCGGCTCATCGCCAAATCTGCACAACACGCCCTCCCTTTCTTCAAACTGCTTAGAAAGGAGACCACGTTCGAATGGACAGAGGAATGCGAGCAAGCCCTCCGACACCTCAAACGCGTCCTACCCGAACCTATGGTGCTGACACGACCCGTAACGGGAGAAACCTTATACCTATACCTGGTCGTGGCTAACGAGGCTGTCAACGCCGTCCTGATCAGGGAAACCCAAGAAGAGCAAAAGCCAATCTACTTCACGAGCAAAACCCTCCACGGTCCTGAAGTCCGATACCATCTGATCGAAAAGGTCACCTTAGCCCTCATCACCGTTGCACGACGTCTCTGACATTACTTCTTAGCACACACCATCGTGCTCCGAACTGACCAGCCCGTCCGACAGCTCCTCGGCCGACCAGACATGGCTGGACGCATGTTAAAATGGTCATTAGAACTATCTGAGTTCGACATCGTCTACGAAGGAAGGAAAGCCCTCAAGGTCCAAGCCCTGGCCGATTTTGTCGCCGAGATGACCTCCTCGCCAGACCCTACCACGGGGAGCCACAAATGGACTTTCTTCATTGATGGCTCCTCAAACTCCACGGGCAGCGGAGCGGGCATCATCCTCGACAAAGAAGAAGGCACCATCATAGAGGTCTGCCTCACACTGGCCTTCCTGACGACAAACAACCAAGCCGAGTACGAGGCGTTCCTTGCCGGACTTTGCCTGTCATCAGATCTCGGGGCCAAAGAGATTAAAATCTACACAAATTCCCAGTTGGTCGCCTCGCAAGTACGGGGAGAATATCAGGAGAAAAACGATAACCTCGTCAAATACTTGGCACTCATTACCGAAAAAATGCTAAGTTTCGACTCCGCGGAAGTTCAACACGTCCCACGCGAGCAGAACACCCGAGCCGATATTCTCTCAAAACTAGCGAGCACCAAAAAGAGAGGCGGACACAAGTCGGTCATCCAAGAAGTCCTATCACAACCGAGCACTAAAAAGGTCGACGCCCCGCCCGACGTTAACGCCATAGGCGATGCCAACTATTGGATGACGCCACTACACGCCTACCTCAGCACGGGCCGCCTCCCAGTTGACCCTAAAGAAGCCAGCGCGATCAAACGACGCTCCTGCTCATACGTCCTCCTCGAAGGAAAACTGTACCACAGGGGCTTCGCAGTCCCACTCCTCAAATGCGATAGACGCCTCCCAGGCCGCAGACGTCCTGGAGGAAATCCACGAAGGCATCAACGCGCAACACCTCGGGGGACGATCCCTGGCGAGAAAGGCCTTACAAGCAGGATACTACTGGCCTTCCATGCAAACAGACGCGAGGGAGCACGTAAAGAGATGCGGCAGATGCCAAAGGCACGGGGACATGCACCTCGCTCCACCAACCAAACTCAAATCCCTCTCCTCCCCGTGGCCGTTCACCTGGTGGGGGATGGATATCCTTGGCCCCTTCACCCTAGGTTCCTATTAGAACAAGTACCTAATCATGGGCGTCGACTACTTCACCAAATGGGTCGAGGCCGAAGCCCTAGGCAAAATCACAACCCACAACATACTCTGATTCTACAAACGAAATATCCTTGCAAGGTTCGGGGTCCCGCTCGCCATTGTCACCGACAACGGCACGCAGTTCACGAACAAAAACTTTTGGGACTTCGGGACCAAACACCATTTCACCTCAGTCGAACATCCTCAGACAAACGGCCAGGCCGAATCCGCGAACAAGGTAATACTCAGAGGGCTAAAACGAAGACTCGGCGATGCAAAGAAGGCATGGGTCGAGGAACTCCACAGCTTCCTCTGGGTATACCGAACTACGCCCCACTTAACCACAGGGGAAACACCATTCTGCCTCACGTATGGAACCGAGGCGGTGATCCTGGTCGAGATACGAGATCCATCTAGACGAACTGAGGCTCCCCTCGAGGCCGAAGACAACGACGACGCCCTCCGAGAGAAACTCGACCTAGTCGAGGAAATTCGATCGGGGGCATCTCTTCGAGAAGCCCGACTGAAACAGCAGGTAACGCTCTGCCACGACAACAGAGTCCTAAAACACGAATTTCAGATCGGCGATTTAGTCTTGCAAAGAAACCAGAAAGACTCCCACGAGGGTAAACTAGTCGCGAACTGGGAAGGTACCTACCACGTCCGCGACAAGACGGAGCATGGGGCCTACTACCTCGAAAACCTACACGGGGAACAACTAGCTCGACCATGGAACACCGAGAAGCTGAAGCGGTACTACAGTTAACAACTGCCCGCGACACCAAGATGTCACGACCACTGGGGGCGACATGGTATCATTGCACCTCCTCGCGTCTTCTAGAGACCAACGAAAAGCAAGCCATACCTTTGTGTGCGCGGGTAAAAGGCTCTGCTCGGCGGGGAACACCTCGATCGAGATTCCTTGCTGCCATACCAGCACCGGCAGGACACCCAGCTCACGATAGGACATCCACGCCGCATGGAGAACTACCCCCAAACCAGTTAGGCAACAAAGCCGGCCACCCGGCCAGTTCCCCACACCGCCGGAAACAATAATCGTCGAGCTACCACCCCGGACAGGTCCAAAAACACAAACGTGCATTTCAAACATACAAACATATATTTCGAGCATACAAGCATGTGCATATATATAATAAGCATAAACAAACATGCAGAAACAAAATCGAGCGCACACTTAGAAATTTTTTTCAAGAATTATAAAAGGGCACAAACCCAATAGTTATGTTACACCGTCAAGGGCACGCAGGCCCGTCAAACAAAAACACTTAAAACAAAATTACAAAGGCATCGGCACGCAGGCCCGGGGAAAGTCTACACATCCTCGCCCTCCTTCTCAGTATCCACGTTAAGAACGTCGAGGCTGACAAACTCCGGTTCGATCACCTTCCCGTCGACGATATCGTGGTAGGGCCTGACCCCGTCCACAACCAAAGCGACACCAGAGTTGACGACCTGGAGCTGCGCAACGACACTTTTGAACCCGACCTCAACGACTTCCAAACAATCATTCTCCAATACCCGAATCCGGGCAAGCAAATCCGCACGAGTGATCATCCGCCTGTCTTCCTCAGTCTCATCCTCGGCCGAACGGAGGGCGCTGTCTAGAACCTCCACGTGAACCTTCAGCGCCTGCACCTCGGCCTCCGCCGCTCCCAACGTCTCCTCGACAGTCGTCACCTTCTCCTCGGCGGCATCCGCCCGCTTGCGCTGGTCAGCGGCGTCCTTCTGACTTTTTTCTAACTCCTCGGAGAGCTTCGCCAGGCGTGACTGCGTGAAGGTGAGATCCCCCCGCAGCCAGGTCAGCTCGGCGGTAGAGCAGCCTTCCTTACTCAGGACCATCGTCGTGGTAAAGGTCTGCATCATCGCGGCCAGATCCTCCGCCAAGATGTGACGACGAGACTCTCGGTCCGTATCTAGGACCGCCTTCACTTCACCAGCAGAAATATTGGGTGACTTGGCCCCGTGAAAATAGCCCGTGTGTTGATGGCACGACAGGATAACATAGCCCTCCTCGGCAGACTCGGTCGTCAGATCAATCAGCCCACTGGCCTCTGTCATACCCTAAATTTGTCCTACCCCTTTTTGAAAATATTTTCCACTTTTTGTTTCATACCAGTAGACACGTGTCCACCCGAAATTGGGCGTTTTCCAAATTTTATCTATTTCTGTCCAATAAAAGCGTGACACGTGGCCTAAGTTTTTATTTGTGAATTTTATTTCAATTTCTTAACTTTTTATGTATATACTTGTTTTTATTATTTATTTTGTAGGATTTAGTTTTTATGTATTGTAAATATTTTTATATATAAGTATCATTTTATTTATTTTATACTTATTTAACTTTTGTAGTTATTAATAGTTTTTTATTTATTTATTATAAAGTAGTTGAGAATTTTAAAAAGGAAAACAAGAAGAGATTGGGTGGCCCGTATTGGTGAGGCCCGTTAGGTTTAGGGTGTGGGCGTATAAAGAAGGAAGAAAAATTCAAAGGGAGGGGAACTGTTCATCATCTGTTCCAATTAAACCCTAGAAACGGAGAAAACCCTAAAAAAATTCTGAAACGGTGGAACATCTTCTTCCCTCAGCAAAACGGCGCCGCTAGAAACCTTAACCCTAATTACCCTTTCAATCTCCTCCCTCAATCCAGTCTTTATCACTCCCTTGCCGGCTTACCGTTTCAATTTTTGGTCGTACCACTTTTTCAAGACAGTTTCAGAATCACCGGCAACGCTAATGCCCCTTTTCGCGACCACCTTCCTTTTGGAGCCTTCAAACTTACCTCCAATGTTTGACCTTTGTTGAGTACGAGTCAACACGCTCCGATGAAGGATTCAAACAACATTGCGACGCCGTGAGGACTCGCAAACCAAAGCGTATCGGCAAGGTTCATTGGGTGTTCGTCACGGAGCTAGCCCTGGTTGCGTAGTGTACTTGGTTGCGGTAATGATTCGAAGCAATTTTCTTCTGTTACGACTGCTTTTTGTGTAACTGGTACATTTAGTCATGGTTGAGTGCTTCATTTTCATACTGTTAAACCATGTTTCCATTTTTTGTTTGTTTATAAATGTTGCTGGTTGATGCATTTCTGATTATCTGCAGTATATACAAGTTATTAGAATTTTGCTAATTGATTGAATACCGGCATGGATATATTATGCTATTGACGTTTTTTTTTGTGCTATGGTTTTCTTTGTATCACCTGATTAATATGTGCAGTGAATGTTTGTGAGCTGTCTGGGTTTAATCGGTAACGCGTATGCGATGCGGTAACGATTCGAAATCAAGGGCTCATCATATGCTGTTGGTTGCGCAGATCGTGGCCCCAGTTGGAATACGACAGTGTCTTATTCTGTTCTTTGACCATCGGGTAGTTGTTCAAAGGTTCATGCCTATTACAATTCTGGTGTAAGTTGGTTGAAGGAAATAGTGGTTTCTATTGTAGCTATGGTTGGTATAGTCGATTGTTAGTATTATCGGACAGGTCAAGTACAGGTTTCGGATGGTTGCCGCATATATTGTTTTGATATGTTATTGGAGTTTTGCTGGCTGTTGAATTTGTGCAGGTTGCGACATCGCCAAATCATCGGTCATTCGAAAAGGGTTTCAAGCGATATGATTGCTGATAACCTGTGGAACAACGACTCATCTTCACTCTGATCTCACCACCGGCTCAACGAAAGCAATCAATCAAGCCGTTCACCGCATGATGCCAGCTGTTTCTCTTAACTGTTACTAGGCGTTTGTTGTATTTTGTGTTCTTTTGACAGGTCCTGCACAGGCTGCAATCCTGTCAAATATTGACAACAGAAATGCGAAGTTAAAGTATGTAAAGCATCAGCTGAATCCATCAGTACTTAAAGCATGGTGAAGACATGGCCATTGGTTCCTTGATCTTCGAGAGACGAGGTCCTTAAATGCGAGCAAGCAAGCAACAATGTTACGACCCCTTCTCCGACAATTGGTTCATTTCATAAGCAACATCAACGCGACATTCCCGGCTTTTGCACGGACTCTGCAGCAAATTCCAACAACGGGGACATCAATCCATCTTCACTCCGGTTCCGCCATAGACTCAATAACGAAGCCATCAATCACACCGTTCATCCATGTCGGCATCCATGTCGGCTATTACTCTGCTATTAGACATTTTTTGTGTTCTGTCTTCCTTTTGACAGGTTTGGATCATTCTGTCAAGATCGGTTGTCACAAGCCAATAAGTGGATTAAGGTCCAATTGCGAGATTAGAATGTCGTGGTCATGCCGAGCCAAGGAAGGTTGTGGATAATTTCTGTGCAGGATGCGACCACTAAGCAAGGATCAAAGCTGCATCTTAGATGTGACGACATCATATCCAAAGCATTTCGCACAACCGTCAGTGAAGTAGCACCTATGATGGCAACGAAGATGAAAAGCTCTGTCACTACCGCGCCATCTAGTTCTTCCTCAGAAAATGTGACTCAGTTTGCAGCGTCAATAATGCTGAACGAGTAGCAGCTGCGGTAACATTCAGTTTGTCGCCGTTTATTTTGACTAACATCGATTCATCAAGTGTTTGCTATGGTGTTCTGATTTATTGATGTTCTTAAACGTTTCTTTGTAGGTTTTTGTTCAGATTGAAATCCATCCCTTTATGAGTAGAGTTAGAGTGTGTTGTATTGATATACTATTTTCTTTCATCTGTGCAATTTCCATTCTTGTTAGATTGCTCTGATTGGTTGCCTTAAACTTGTTACTGATTTCGTTCCTACTGATGCATACATGGTTCACCCACTTATGTGAACCTGCTGCTGTTGTTGTTTGGACCAAAATTATAAAACATTATTTTCATGTTTAATTGAGGTATCGTGTATAATATGTTATATATATATTATTCTTGTCCACCGTACAAGAGAATATCTTTCCATTTCTAATCTCCATGCTTCACTATCAGCTTCACTTGCCTTACAGAATGAGATAGCACAAAATAAAGCTGCAAATTCAGGAGACACCGTAAAGACTAAAGCAATTTGTTGGAGATTTGATTTATTTGGATGTGCCCAATTAATTAATTATTTAACTTTATTAATCATTTTTAATTAATTTAATTATTTGATTCATTCGAATAATTTTAGTAATTAATTTGGATTAATATAATTAAATGATTTAGTAAACTTTGATTCATTTTGATTTTGGATTAGAACCAAAAGATTCTAAAATTTGATTCGCTCTATTTCATTTCCACTTGATAGCAAGGTACCTCTCTCCCTCAAATGTAATAATTATTTTCTCACTTATGTTTCAAAATCATTTTTAAATAATAAACTCTCGATTCATCGAGTCATTTTTCACCCATGTAAGTCAAGTGTTTTCAAAGCCTCGCCATCGACCTTCGATCACCATACACAACATTTTAAAGCTTAATCCTGGGCTTCCTTACAGTGATACCTATTTGATCAACTACTTCTAGTTGGTCACTTAGAAGACTAGCCCACTTTGCTAGTACACACGCTTAAAATTCAATTTCAAACTTTGACTCAGTTCGAATACTTTTTCAAAGCGAATTAAATCTTTGAAATCTAGCATTTCTTGGATTTTTGGATGATCATTAGCGAGGTGTACACCTTAAATAATGTATTATTCAACTTTTTCGTTTTAATACACTATTTTGGACAAAAGAATATTATAGGAATCAAGCATTCTGTGTGATATTTCTATCGTTCATTCAAATATTCTCCAAATGAAAAAGGTGTCGTCGAGATCCAGCATTTCGATAATACCCCAATTAATTGGTTGTGAGGCCTACGTCTCATTTATCAAATAATTGTCATTTCTCTTATTTTCAAATCCAATCTCATGTCCTCACATCTCGTACCTCAAATTATTTTTCTACCTCATTTCACTTCAAATCTTTTTCAAACATTTTTCTCGATCAAATTTCGAAAGAAGGAGGTTCTTGGAGTCTAGCATTTCTTGAATTTTCGAGTGAATAATTCTCGAGGCACGCCCTTTGAGTTATTATTCATTCAATCTTTCGACCTTTTTAAATATCTTTTTCAATTCACACCTCAAAAGAAGGAGGTTCTTGGAGTCCAGCATTCCTTGAATTTTCGAGTGAATAGCTATCGAGGCACGCCCTTTGGGTTGTTATTCACTCAGCCTTTCGACTTTTTCAAACTCAAACATTTTCCAACGTTCTCCTAAGTCGAGTGCTCATACGCATTCGCAACCCACATTTCGCACACATTCACAATTCCTCGTGGTCTCGATATTAGGAGCACCCTCAGGGACTAATATCGTTTCTCACAACCTTAACCCTTGACACGTCGTCAAGCCGGTTCCATCTTCAATCAAATCTTCGACACGTCGTCGAACCAGTTCAAAACAATTTCCTTTTGGCCTCGCATGCCATTCTTCGATTCAATTCTTTCGCAAACTTACGAAAGAGGGATATTCTTAGAATCTAGCATTCTTTGAATATTCGAATGAGTAACTCTTGGGCTCGCCCCCGAGTTGTTATTAGTTCATTCTTCCGATTTCAAAACATCCAACTCTTTATCTTCAACCTATTCAGTCAATTCCCGAAAGAACTGAGTTCTTGGAGTCTCGCATTCCTTGGATTCTTGAGTGACAAGCTCTTGAGACGCGCTCTTGGGTTGCTTGTCAGTCACTCTTTCGTCTTTTTTCTCAAACTTCCAACCCATTCAACCTCATTTTTTCGTGGTCGTCTCCACGAACTACGGACGCTCTGATTCTTTATTCATTCTTGAATATAAGATACGTAGGCACAAGATTGCGATGATCTTGGCGAGCACACTTCTATCCATCTTCCGTTTCCCCCATCCTTTCCCGTAGTCGAACTACGACGCTCTGATTTCTCATTCTCGTCCGAATGAGCATACGTAGGCACAAGGGCCCCAATCCTTGGCGAGCACCCTATCTTCTAACCACCCATCTCTCCCTTGCGTTTTTAACCTTTTACCCTACCAATTCTACCTTTAGTAGCGAGAAGAAAACCGGTAAACCTAAACAACACTCCCCACATTTACCTTAAGAGGTTCCCGTCGAGTACGACGAACGTGAGGGGTGCTAATACCTTCCCCTCACGTAACCGACTCCCGAACCCGGAACTTGGTTGCGACAGCCCTGTTCCTATCCTTTCGTTTTAAGAGGTTTTCTCGATATTTTCCCCTCCCGTTGTTCGGGAAAAATAAAGTTCGGTGGCGACTCTGTCGAACCGCATTTCCGCGCCTTTCGCGCGAAGGTCGTTTCTCCGAAATGTCTCCGTGATTTTTCGAGGTGCGACAGGTGGCGACTCTGCTGGGGACGCATTGCTCCATGCAAAGAGAGAGTCGAGCCTATCTTTTGGTTTGTGAGGAGTGTTTGATTTTATTTGTTTTCTTTTTGTATTCGTTCTCTTATGGTTTTTATTTGTGCTTGTTATCTGGGCCTGTTGGTTTTTGGGATGGCATCATGAGTAAAGCTCTACACCCGAGCTTTGGTAAAAGCAGAGAGAACACATAGTTTAGAATTGGTAGTCGAGTAGTGTTAGTCTCCGAGGACTCGCTCCTTGTGGGCCTAGCATGAAAGCTCCTCCAGAGGAGACCTATTCGTAGATCTTGTTGTAACGCAGCTAGCCTGTTGCATGACTTGATTCATGAAGGGTCCATGATTCTGGGACCCTATTTAGCACCAGTTCCAATAAATGGTGGTCGTGTAGTGTTAGTCTCCAAGGACTCGCTCCTTGTGTGCCTAGCACGAGGACTCCGCTCAGGAGAGACCTTATCGTCATTACCGTCGTAATACAGCCAGCCTGTTGCGTGACGCTAATACGACTAGTGTCCGTGATCCTGGGAACCAAACATAGAAACCACCCCGTGAGTGGGTTTATGGGTAGAGTGTCTAGATCTTCACGTATAGGTTATACCTGTCAGTTTTCTTTGAGCAGGAATTATGGTTACTTATCTATCGCAGTTACCAGCTTCAGGAGTTGTTTGAACTATGATCCTGTAATCCTGGATCTTGTATCTTGCATTGCATCTTGCATATCATTTGCATTGCATTTCATATGTTGTGCATTTTGCATTGCCAGTCCTTCAACAGAATCTTATGTCTCCGTTCCTTCTTCTCCAGTAAATCAAGCTGATTCCTCGACACCAATACGCAACTAGAGCCAATACAAGACGAATGATGGAGCAGATTCAGCAGGAGCAAGTCGCCTTCAGGGAAGAATTGGATTCTATGAAAGGAAAGATCGACCAGATCCTCGAAGCCATCCTCACAGCCAGGAGAGAGGAAGAACAGCGTGAAGCCGCCGCTGTCGTCAACCACAATGGACAAGGGTCTACTGCCATCCCTTTGGTTCAAATTCCAAGTTCTCATGGGATGCCACTGAACTTCAACAACGCAGTCGAAGGAAATACTTCTCAGCCAATCCCAGCACCTGGAGTTACCGTTGGAGTTATCCCGCATGCCCAGCCTGCTGCTGTGCAAATCCCGGTTCCCCATATCGAAGATACTCTGATGGATCAGTATGACGATGTTCAGAACTATCATGCTGCCATTCCCATCGCCAGTCCTGTTGCTGCTCAGGATTCAGAAGCCATGAAGATGTGTCGAGATCTAGCCGAGAAACTCCGCGCCATGGAGGGGCATAACTCAAATTCTTTCAGTGCTCTGGAGTTGTGCTTGGTGCCTGATGTTGTCATTCCTCCAAAGTTCAAGGTGCCCGAATTTTCAAAGTACAAAGGTCTCAGCTGCCCAAACATTCATCTGAAGATGTACTGTCGCAAGATGGCTGCCTATGCCAGAGACGAGAAGCTCATGATCCATTGCTTCCAGGACAGCTTGTCTGGAGCATCACTCGAATGGTATATGCAGTTGGAGCGTAATAGTGTGCGCACTTGGGCTGAGCTAGCTGATGCATTTGTCAAGCAGTACAAGTACAACACCGACCTTGCTCCTAATCGTACTCAGCTTCAGAGTATGACTCAGAAGGACAACGAATCCTTCAAGGAGTACGCACAACGATGGAGAGAGCTAGCCGCAAGGGTGCATCCACCTCTTGTTGACCGTGAACTGATTGACATATTCATGGGTACTTTGCAAGGCCAGTACTACGAAAAGCTGATCGGTAGTGTCTCCGCTGGATTTTCTGACTTGGTGATCGTCGGTGAAAGAATTGAAGAAGGGCTGAAGAGTGGGAAGATCCCAGGAGGTTCTAACAGCCAGGCTAATGCCAATAGGCCTTTTAATGGATATAAGAAGAAAGAAGGCGAAACAAATGCCATCTTCGCGCAGAAAGGGCAAGCTTCTCAACAAGCTCCTCCTATGCCTTATCAAGTTCCCTACTATCAGTATCCATATGTTGCTGCTGCGCAATATGCTCCAATGCCTTATCAGCCAGCTGTTCATGCAGTGCAAGCTCAGATGCCAAGGCAACAGGCTCCTCAGCAACAAGCCTACAACCAGCAAGGATATCAATATCCTCCTCAGCAACAGCAGATGCAAGCAACTCAGCAACGACAAGGTGCTCGCCCACAGCGTCCGCAGAGAACATGGAGACCAGATAGAGTCTTTGATCGTCTACCAGTGCCATATGCCAAAATCTTTGCTCAGTTGATGGAGAAGAAAGCTATCGTTCCGAGAGATTTAGCTCCTCCAACTATCATTCCTGCCGATTACGATGCAAATGCCCATTGTGAGTTTCATAAGGGCGCTCCAGGTCACACCATTGAGGACTGCAGGGCTTTCAAGCACATAATTCAAGACATGATTGATAGGGATGCTATCAACTTCAATGGGAAGTCTCCAAACATCATCAACAATCCGATGCCACCAGTCAACTAGTGCCAACAATCACTTCCAGTCAAGTTCATTCCCCGAAGAAGGCAGTCATGTTGCCATTTCATTATTCGCAGTTTCTTATGTTTTGTCTTTGCTTATTTAAGTATTGTATGCTTTGAACAATTGCCATTCGTATTTGGTTTTCATTAATGTATCGTTTATGCCTGTTTTGAATTAGTTATGTCGTATTCACTCATTTTTCACTTATCACCGACACATTTATTCACTCCACTCTATTCACTGTTGTTTAGCATGATTTGAGGGAGGATGATGAAAACGAGATACCCATAATTGCAAATCGTATGCTTTCAGACCGAATCTCGTCAATGATGTACAGGCATTGCTTCAATTCCCCAAACACCGGAGATATAAGGAGTTAATCCCTAGTAAACCACTTCGAGCCTAGAAGTAGCAGTTTCCTTCGGATATTCAAACCCTTACACTCAACCTGGGGCAGGGTAGTGTTCAGTTAATCCAATTCCACACTCGAATCAACAAGCAGAATCCAGAAGACGGTCGTTCATCAATGACCCATGCTATGGCAGTCACAACAAAATCAAAAAAATCAAAAGCCAGCTAAGTCAGACACCTTAGAGGGGACTTAGGCAAAATCAAGGCAATCCCGATGGATCTGACAAACGAAGTCAATCCATGCAAAAGTTAGGGATCAAAACAAAAGCAAAAGAGGACCCCGGAACCCTCAACAAAAACAAAGGAGGATTCAGTGGCCACCCAAGTCAAAGGGGCACTAACATCCATCAAAAACCAAAATAAGGTGACTGCCACGTCGATCAAACCTTGAACCATCAAGCTTACACCGTTCAGACAAGTGTAGGATTAACTGAGCGTAGGACTGGAGATCATTACGAAGAAGGGGTGGGTACAAATCATACTTTGAGCCTAATAACCTTGTTTCATAACCGTGAACCAGACCACGTTACAACCCTTGAAAGACCTAATTGAGACGAGGTTCATTCTGAAAGCATATCATCGCAAGGTTGCGTAACCTGACTCCTCACATGATTTCTAATCATCAGCATTGGTGTCATTTTGCTTGCTATATCTTTCGCACCAATCAAATTAGCACAACGTATGGGCTAGCAGTCCATTCGTCTCACTATCACGACACTTCAATAAAACAATGCTTTTTCAAATCTTGCATCGAACTTTTCATTAATATTACCATTTATGAATGTACAATCTTAATTGCAAGTCAGTACTAGGTATTCAAAGATAGGGCAATCAAGGAAGAGCTTGACTTTCAGTGGCGTACACGTGGCAAGATAATTTCAGAACCCACAGGCTGGGGCAAAGCATTCAACAGCTCGAGCAGGGGCAAGTCATCCGAGTTCAACTTCCATACGTCAGAACTGGTTAATCTGGGGCAGACCATTACCATGTTCAGACTGGGGCAAGACCAGGTCGTCCTGACCATCAAACAGAGTTGTAACCTTCTCTGAAGCAAATTCATAATCACCAAGTACCCGGACTTGGGGCATCCAGAGCATCATCTTCCGCTTCAATCATGGCATCTACAACAAGCTGCGTGTCGAGGAAGTCAATCCCTCTCACCACCCGAAGTCCAATCCACATTGGCAACTACCAAAAGTCCACCATGCTGGCGTCTTCACCTGCATTTCCAAATTACCCGTCCGCATCAAGTGCATCATAACGCATCGCATTCAACATCATAAATGTCCTGCGTCATACTCCAATCATATCATACTTCCCCCAGCTCTTGCATCTCCGCTCGTCAGCATTTGCATTTGCACGTCCACTCATATAGAATATCATTTATCATCCAGCATTCATATATGCAAGTCAAGGTCCAGGATCAATCCCGAAGATTTCCAAGATCGTCAACCGCTCAGCCAGGGGCATTTTCCACAAGATGGTGGGTTTATCCCACAATTTTCAAAGAGCTTCAAAGCAGTCATCAACCCAGTCAGGGGCAATCTTCTGCAATCGTGGGTCTCTCCCACAAAATTTGAAGTTTTTCAGAGCAAGATTCAGCCCAGTCAGGGGCATCTTTTTCAAGACCATGGGCGTCTCCCGTGACGAATTTCAACCTCGTGGTTGATCAAGTATGCAAATCAACATTCAGCCAGCCAGGGGCATACCATTCAAGACCGTGGGCATTCTCCACGAAGCTGTTCAACCTTTTGTTGGGGAAATCCAAGAAGTTCAGTGCAAGATCCAACCCGAACAGGGACATCTTCAGCAAAACCGTGAGCGTCCCTCATGAAGTTGTTCAACCTTTTGTTGAGCAAGGCATCCAGACAAACTCAGCCCAGTCATGGGCATCCTCTTCAGAATTCATGGGCGTAACCATGAAATCATTTCAGCAAATTGTGATTTCCAAGCAAAGACGGTGGGCGTACCCCATCGACTCATTTCAAATTCAATCTTCTTCTCAGGGATTCCCCAATGAGTTGTACCCAGCAAGCGTGACCGTTGTCAATTGCCTTACTATCATCCTTTTGGTGATAGTCGAACTTCGTCAGTTCAACCTAGCCTGCATCCTTTTGATGTTTGTAAACTTCAAATATGTGTTGTCCTATCATCCTTTTGGTGATAGCGACTTGTGTTGTTTGTGTTTTCGCTCTATCATCCTTTTGGTGGTAGGTCTGATACTTCGTCGGTATCAGATTGTGCGATGTTTTCTTTCATGTTTTCGCTCTACCATCCTTTTGGTGGTAGGTCTGGTACTTCGTCGGTATCAGATTGTGCAATGTTTTCTTTCATGTTTTCGCTCTACCATCCTTTTGGTGGTAGGTCTGGTACTTCGTCGGTATCAGATTGCGCGATGTTTTCTTTTATGTTTTCGCTCTACCATCCTTTTGGTGGTAGGTCTGGTACTTCGTCGGTATCAGATTGCGCGATGTTTTATTTGTGTTTTCGCTCTACCATCCTTTTGGTGGTAGGTCTGGTACTTCGTCGGTATCAGATTGCGCGATATTTTATTGGTGTTTTCGCTCTATCATCCTTTTGGTGGTAGGTCGGGTAAGTTTGTACAAGGAGACATAAACCCTAGTAAGAGAATTTTGTCATGAAGTTTTACAAAAAGAATCAGCTATGTGGGAAATAATCCTATTGAGTTTCAATTCTACTATTGCCCTATTTACATAAGCGAAACGTCCATTGGTTGTGTTTGAATGTATGTATGCCTTTGAATATGATTGATGTTTACCAGAAATGTATGAAAATGCAGTAATAGTATTTACTAAGGACGAACGAGGGAAGGATTTCAACGAAGCTTCGCCGGTTCATCTTTACAAGACAGTTACAAACCATCAGTAGGACTAATCCATTTTCACAAAGTCTAATCTCCCCTGGAATTTATATCCATCTCTTTTATCCTCATACGGATATACGGGAAATTACTTTCCAATAAGGGCACGATGAACGAAGACGGGATGTTATACTTATCCTACTATCAAACGAAAACGAAGGTTATCTATACCCTACTATCCCCAACAACGGGAGGTTATCTATACCTTGTTATCCCCAACAAAGGGAGGTTATCTATACCTTGTTATCCCCAGCAGAGTCGCCAGTTCTCCCACCGTGTTACAGAACTGTCTTGTATTGTGAGGGCAAATTTTGGGGTGCAACAGTCGGTATTAGATTGCGCGATGTTTTCTTTTACGTCTTCGCTCTACCATCCTTTTGGTGGTGGGTCTGGTACTTCGTCGGTATCAGATTGTGCGATGTTTTCTTTCATGTTTTCGCTCTACCATCCTTTTGGTGGTAGGTCTGGTACTTCGTCGGTATCAGATTGTGCGATGTTTTCTTTCATGTTTTCGCTCTACCATCCTTTTGGTGGTAGGTCTGGTACTTTGTCGGTATCAGATTGCGCGATGTTTTCTTTTACGTCTTCGCTCTACCATCCTTTTAGTGGTGGGTCTGGTACTTCGTCGGTATCAGATTGTGCGATGTTTTCTTTCATGTTTTCGCTCTACCATCCTTTTGGTGGTAGGTCTGGTACTTCGTCGATATCAGATTGTGCGATGTTTTCTTTCATGTTTTCGCTCTACCATCCTTTTGGTGGTAGGTCTGGTACTTCGTCGGTATCAGATTGCGCGATGTTTTCTTTTATGTTTTCGCTCTACCATCCTTTTGGTGGTAGGTCTGGTACTTCGTCGGTATCAGATTGCGCGATGTTTTATTTGTGTTTTTGCTCTACCATCCTTTTGGTGGTAGGTCTGGTACTTCGTCGGTATCAGATTGCGCGATGTTTTATTTGTGTTTTCGCTCTACCATCCTTTTGGTGGTAGGTCTGATACTTCGTCGATATCAGATTGCGCGATGTTTTCTTTTATGTTTTCGCTCTACCATCCTGTTGGTGGTAAGTCTGGTACTTCGTCGGTATCAGATTGCGTGATGTCTTCTTTTATGTTTTCGCACTACCATCCTTTTGGTGGTAGGTCTGGTACTTCGTCGGTATCAGATTTACGCGATGTTTTCTTTTATGTTTTCGCACTACCATCCTTTTGGTGGTAGGTCTGGTATTTCGTCGATATCAGATTGTGCGATGCTTTCTTTTGTGTTTTCGCTCTACCATCCTTTTGGTGGTAGGTCTGGTACTTCGTCGGTGTCAGATTTGCGCGATGTTTTCTTTTATGTTTTCGCACTACCATCCTTTTGGTGGTAGGTCTGGTACTTCGTCGGTATCAGATTGCGCGATGTTTTCTTTTGTGTTTTCGCTCTACCATCCTTTTGGTGGTAGGTCTGGTATTTCGTCGATATCAGATTGCGCGATGCTTTCTTTTATGTTTTCGCTCTACCATCCTTTTGGTGGTAGGTCTGACATTTCGTCGATATCAGATTGTGCGATCATTTATTTGTTTCGCTCCGTCATCCTTTTGGTGGGGGGTCTATCATGGTCATTAATGATAGATTGCGCGATATCTTGTTTATGTTTCGCTCCATCATCCTTTTGGTGTTGGGTCTATCATGGTCATTAATGATAGATTGTGCGACATTGTTTGGCGTGTGTTTCGCTCCATCATCCTTTTGGTGTTGGGTCTATCATGGTCATTAATGATAGATTGTGCGATATTGTTTGGCGTGTGTTTCGCTCCGTCATCCTTTTGGTGAGGAGTCTATCATGGTCATTAATGATAGACTGTGCGATGTGTGTTTTTGTTTGCTCTACCGTCCTTTTGGTGGTAGTAGCCGTGTTCTTTTCTCTTCATCATCCCTTTTGGTGATGGCGATCTTTTGCCAGTTACTCACAGCTCACTCATAGTTTTACCTCATCCAGCTTTTTTTTAACTCTCAGACATCTCTTTTTCTTTCGGACAAATTCAGGGTCTTCTTCATATCTAATTGACTTCTACCTCAGGAATATGAGTGCTAATGCAGTTCATTCTCCTAGGTTTAAGCCTATTAGATAGGGGCATCTGTCATACCCTAAATTTGTCCTACCCCTTTTTGAAAATATTTTCCACTTTTTGTTTCATACCAGTAGACACGTGTTCACCCGAAATTGGGCGTTTTCCAAATTTTATCTATTTCTGTCCAATAAAAGCGTGACACGTGGCCTAAGTTTTTATTTGTGAATTTTATTTCAATTTCTTAACTTTTTATGTATATACTTGTTTTTATTATTTATTTTGTAGGATTTAGTTTTTATGTATTGTAAATATTTTTATATATAAGTATCATTTTATTTATTTTATACTTATTTAACTTTTGTAGTTATTAATAGTTTTTTATTTATTTATTATAAAGTAGTTGAGAATTTTAAAAAGGAAAACAAGAAGAGATTGGGTGGCCCGTATTGGTGAGGCCCGTTAGGTTTAGGGTGTGGGCGTATAAAGAAGGAAGAAAAATTCAAAGGGAGGGGAACTGTTCATCATCTGTTCCAATTAAACCCTAGAAACGGAGAAAACCCTAAAAAAATTCTGAAACGGTGGAACATCTTCTTCCCTCAGCAAAACGGCGCCGCTAGAAACCTTAACCCTAACTACCCTTTCAATCTCCTCCCTCAATCCAGTCTTTATCACTCCCTTGCCGGCTTACCGTTTCAATTTTTGGTCGTACCACTTTTTCAAGACAGTTTCAGAATCACCGGCAACGCTAATGCCCCTTTTCGCGACCACCTTCCTTTTGGAGCCTTCAAACTTACCTCCAATGTTTGACCTTTGTTGAGTACGAGTCAGCACGCTCCGATGAAGGATTCAAACAACATTGCGACGCCGTGAGGACTCGCAAACCAAAGCGTATCGGCAAGGTTCATTGGGTGTTCGTCACGGAGCTAGCCCTGGTTGCGTAGTGTACTTGGTTGCGGTAATGATTCGAAGCAATTTTCTTCTGTTACGACTGCTTTTTGTGTAACTGGTACATTGAGTCATGGTTGAGTGCTTCATTTTCATACTGTTAAACCATGTTTCCATTTTTTGTTTGTTTATAAATGTTGCTGGTTGATGCATTTCTGATTATCTGCAGTATATACAAGTTATTAAAATTTTGCTAATTGATTGAATACCGGCATGGATATATTATGCTATTGACGTTTTTTTTTGTGCTATGGTTTTCTTTGTATCACCTGATTAATATGTGCAGTGAATGTTTGTGAGCTGTCTGGGTTTAATCGGTAACGCGTATGCGATGCGGTAACCATTCGAAATCAAGGGCTCATCATATGCTGTTGGTTGCGCAGATCGTGGCCCCAGTTGGAATACGACAGTGTCTTATTCTGTTCTTTGACCATCGGGTAGTTGTTCAAAGGTTCATGCCTATTACAATTCTGGTGTAAGTTGGCTGAAGGAAATAGTGGTTTCTATTGTAGCTATGGTTGGTATAGTCGGTTGTTAGTATTATCGGACAGGTCAAGTACAGGTTTCGGATGGTTGCCGCATATATTGTTTTGATATGTTATTGGAGTTTTGCTGGCTGTTGAATTTGTGCAGGTTGCGACATCGCCAAATCATCGGTCATTCGAAAAGGGTTTCAAGCGATATGATTGCTGATAACCTGTGGAACAACGACTCATCTTCACTCTGATCTCACCACCGGCTCAACGAAAGCAATCAATCAAGCCGTTCACCGCATGATGCCAGCTGTTTCTCTTAACTGTTACTAGGCGTTTGTTGTATTTTGTGTTCTTTTGACAGGTCCTGCACAGGCTGCAATCCTGTCAAATATTGACAACAGAAATGCGAAGTTAAAGTATGTAAAGCATCAACTGAATCCATCAGTACTTAAAGCATGGTGAAGACATGGCCATTGGTTCCTTGATCTTCGAGAGACGAGGTCCTTAAATGCGAGCAAGCAAGCAACAATGTTACGACCCCTTCTCCGACAATTGGTTCATTTCATAAGTAACATCAACGCGACATTCCCGGCTTTTGCACGGACTCTGCAGCAAATTCCAACAACGGGGACATCAATCCATCTTCACTCCGGTTCCGCCATAGACTCAATAACGAAGCCATCAATCACACCGTTCATCCATGTCGGCATCCATGTCGGCTATTACTCTGCTATTAGACATTTTTTGTGTTCTGTCTTCCTTTTGACAGGTTTGGATCATTCTGTCAAGATCGGTTGTCACAAGCCAATAAGTGGATTAAGGTCCAATTGCGAGATTAGAATGTCGTGGTCATGCCGAGCCAAGGAAGGTTGTGGATAATTTCTGTGCAGGATGCGACCACTAAGCAAGGATCAAAGCTGCATCTTAGATGTGACGACATCATATCCAAAGCATTTCGCACAACCGTCAGTGAAGTAGCACCTATGATGGCAACGAAGATGAAAAGCTCTGTCACTACCGCGCCATCTAGTTCTTCCTCAGAAAATGTGACTCAGTTTGCAGCGTCAATAATGCTGAACGAGTAGCAGCTGCGGTAACATTCAGTTTGTCGCCGTTTATTTTGACTAACATCGATTCATCAAGTGTTTGCTATGGTGTTCTGATTTATTGATGTTCTTAAACGTTTCTTTGTAGGTTTTTGTTCAGATTGAAATCCATCCCTTTATGAGTAGAGTTAGAGTGTGTTGTATTGATATACTATTTTCTTTCATCTGTGCAATTTCCATTCTTGTTAGATTGCTCTGATTGGTTGCCTTAAACTTGTTACTGATTTCGTTCCTACTGATGCATACATGGTTCACCCACTTATGTGAACCTGCTGCTGTTGTTGTTTGGACCAAAATTATAAAACATTATTTTCATGTTTAATTGAGGTATCGTGTATAATATGTTATATATATATTATTCTTGTCCACCGTACAAGAGAATATCTTTCCATTTCTAATCTCCATGCTTCACTATCAGCTTCACTTGCCTTACAGAATGAGATAGCACAAAATAAAGCTGCAAATTCAGGAGACACCGTAAAGACTAAAGCAATTTGTTGGAGATTTGATTTATTTGGATGTGCCCAATTAATTAATTATTTAACTTTATTAATCATTTTTAATTAATTTAATTATTTGATTCATTCGAATAATTTTAGTAATTAATTTGGATTAATATAATTAAATGATTTAGTAAACTTTGATTCATTTTGATTTTGGATTAGAACCAAAAGATTCTAAAATTTGATTCGCTCTATTTCATTTCCACTTGATAGCAAGGTACCTCTCTCCCTCAAATGTAATAATTATTTTCTCACTTATGTTTCAAAATCATTTTTAAATAATAAACTCTCGATTCATCGAGTCATTTTTCACCCATGTAAGTCAAGTGTTTTCAAAGCCTCGCCATCGACCTTCGATCACCATACACAACATTTTAAAGCTTAATCCTGGGCTTCCTTACAGTGATACCTATTTGATCAACTACTTCTAGTTGGTCACTTAGAAGACTAGCCCACTTTGCTAGTACACACGCTTAAAATTCAATTTCAAACTTTGACTCAGTTCGAATACTTTTTCAAAGCGAATTAAATCTTTGAAATCTAGCATTTCTTGGATTTTTGGATGATCATTAGCGAGGTGTACACCTTAAATAATGTATTATTCAACTTTTTCGTTTTAATACACTATTTTGGACAAAAGAATATTATAGGAATCAAGCATTCTGTGTGATATTTCTATCGTTCATTCAAATATTCTCCAAATGAAAAAGGTGTCGTCGAGATCCAGCATTTCGATAATACCCCAATTAATTGGTTGTGAGGCCTACGTCTCATTTATCAAATAATTGTCATTTCTCTTATTTTCAAATCCAATCTCATGTCCTCACATCTCGTACCTCAAATTATTTTTCTACCTCATTTCACTTCAAATCTTTTTCAAACATTTTTCTCGATCAAATTTCGAAAGAAGGAGGTTCTTGGAGTCTAGCATTTCTTGAATTTTCGAGTGAATAATTCTCGAGGCACGCCCTTTGAGTTATTATTCATTCAATCTTTCGACCTTTTTAAATATCTTTTTCAATTCACACCTCGAAAGAAGGAGGTTCTTGGAGTCCAGCATTCCTTGAATTTTCGAGTGAATAGCTCTCGAGGCACGCCCTTTGGGTTGTTATTCACTCAGCCTTTCGACTTTTTCAAACTCAAACATTTTCCAACGTTCTCCTAAGTCGAGTGCTCATACGCATTCGCAACCCACATTTCGCACACATTCACAATTCCTCGTGGTCTCGATATTAGGAGCACCCTCAGGGACTAATATCGTTTCTCACAACCTTAACCCTTGACACGTCGTCAAGCCGGTTCCATCTTCAATCAAATCTTCGACACGTCGTCGAACCAGTTCAAAACAATTTCCTTTTGGCCTCGCATGCCATTCTTCGATTCAATTCTTTCGCAAACTTACGAAAGAAGGATATTCTTAGAATCTAGCATTCTTTGAATATTCGAATGAGTAACTCTTGGGCTCGCCCCCGAGTTGTTATTAGTTCATTCTTCCGATTTCAAAACATCCAACTCTTTATCTTCAACCTATTCAGTCAATTCCCGAAAGAACTGAGTTCTTGGAGTCTCGCATTCCTTGGATTCTTGAGTGACAAGCTCTTGAGACGCGCTCTTGGGTTGCTTGTCAGTCACTCTTTCGTCTTTTTTCTCAAACTTCCAACCCATTCAACCTCATTTTTTCGTGGTCGTCTCCACGAACTACGGACGCTCTGATTCTTTATTCATTCTTGAATATAAGATACGTAGGCACAAGATTGCGATGATCTTGGCGAGCACACTTCTATCCATCTTCCGTTTCCCCCATCCTTTCCCGTAGTCGAACTACGACGCTCTGATTTCTCATTCTCGTCCGAATGAGCATACGTAGGCACAAGGGCCCCAATCCTTGGCGAGCACCCTATCTTCTAACCACCCATCTCTCCCTTGCGTTTTTAACCTTTTACCCTACCAATTCTACCTTTAGTAGCGAGAAGAAAACCGGTAAACCTAAACAACACTCCCCACATTTACCTTAAGAGGTTCCCGTCGAGTACGACGGACGTGAGGGGTGCTAATACCTTCCCCTCACGTAACCGACTCCCGAACCCGGAACTTGGTTGCGACAGCCCTGTTCCTATCCTTTCGTTTTAAGAGGTTTTCTCGATATTTTCCCCTCCCGTTGTTCGGGAAAAATAAAGTTCGGTGGCGACTCTGTCGAACCGCATTTCCGCGCCTTTCGCGCGAAGGTCGTTTCTCCGAAATGTCTCCGTGATTTTTCGAGGTGCGACAGCCTCCTCGGTTCTTGGCCTCTTCGCAGTCCCCTGAGATGAGGGAGACTGACTTCCCTGAGGAGACGAGGACGAGCTCTGACCGCCCTGGACCACAGCTTCCTGCCCGATTATTTAGCTCACTCGCGTCTTCGTAGCCCCAGCAACCTTCGAGGCACGCAGCTTCTTCACCCGCTCTTCGACTAAAGACATGTTCGCTGCAAAAAACAAAAAGAGTCAGCAACAAACAAAACATACAGAGTCACGAGAAATAGGAAGCGTCCCCACCTAGGTAATCAAGAGCATCTACCGCCGAGGTGCAGTCGAGCAAGGTTTTCGTATTAATCAACCTCTTCTTCGTTCGCACGTTCCCCTGCGTGTCGAAGATATACCGACCATCAGGCGTCACCAGTTTCGACGAGGACAGACCCCACACAAACGCCACTATCTTCATATAGGCGGCCATGTCCCCCTCGTCGAAGGTCCCAGCCTGCACTATATATCGGTCAGTTCCGCGGTTGAAGTGCTCCGCGGTCCACAGCAAATGCACCTTCGGAAGCCACGCGACAAACCGCTGGCCATCCACCACTCACTCCCCCTCAGAAAAAAGAGAGTCCGACCCTTCCCTTATGATCGGCCTCACGAGGAAGAAGCGGCCCTTGAAATCCCGGACGGAGTCATTATACGTCTTAAAAAGCGTGGTCGGCTGCTTAAACGAGACCCAACCCTGCCGTCCATTCACCGTTTGCCGTTGCAGGTGGAAAATGCGGAAAAATAAGGGCACTATGGCTTCGACTTGGAGAAAGCGGCACACCAGCTCGAATGCGCGGATAAAGGCCAGGGCATTGGGATGCAGCTAAGACAGAGCCAGACGCAGCCAGTCGAAAAGACCCAAATAGAAAGTGGAGAACAACAGTCTGAGTCGGGCCTCTTTAAAATAAAACTCATGCATAGGAAACATTCGCCACCCATATCTCGAGCAGATACGGTGATGTTCCTTGGGATGATACACCTGCCAGTCTTGCGGCTCTCCCTCCACCCGATCTTCTACGGTGGTATGGGCACCAGACGCATCGAAAGCGAAACAAGACGGGGTGGAGAGAGGCTCTTCAGCCACCCATTCCTCGATGGGGAGAACCCTCTCGTCAAAGTCTGGGACTTCAGGCTCATTGTCTTCGACAATCGTCCCCGGTATCAAGGCCGACATGAACACCTGAAAAGCAGAGGATAACGGTGAATTTGATAGCCAGGATCAAATCCACCCTTCCACCGCAGGTCAAGTGAAAGGGCGACGATGGCGGTCTCGCGAACAGAAGACAGACGCTCGGGCAAGCCCCAAGGAGCATTCCCCACTAATTCTCCACGGGACATTCAAAACTAACCTATCTCCCCTCCCCGGGGGCTTCATTGGAAGAAGCACCCGTCCCCGGGGCATTCATCAGAATGGTCGATCCTCCTCGGCGCATTCATCTAAACAACCCAAAAACTTCCACAGATACGACGGAGACTCATGTCTCTCCTCGGGGCATTCATCGTGCCCCGACCACAAACCCAAAATAAACGGTGAAAATAAAGGAAATGAGGAAGGAAAACTTACTTTATAGGCGGCGAGTGACGGAGTGCGAAACGGACGGCACGACGACGATTCACGACAACGGCGGACGGGGACGAACTACAAAGCTTCATAGGTGAAAAGGTAAGGTGAAAAGTAAAAAGTGCATGGGGACTCCCATATTTATAACCCGATGCAGAACTCCAAGCGGCACTAGGCTCTTGAGTGCCCTAAGGTAGTCGCCCTCACGCCCACTCAATGCGTGACACGTGGCAGTAGGCTGACAATTGCGTCTCTTCAAATACATTTGCCCTGCGCAACCGGAGACGTGGAGAGACCGACGTGCACGCACACCTCGATGAACATGAGCCGGCGTAATCTCGCACCTCGCGACCTTCCTCCCCAGAACAACGTTCTCAAGTCCTCGCTCGTCCACCGAAGAGCTTCGACTTGGGGGGCTCCTGTTCTGGCTTGGGCCCCGACCTCAACTCGCGGCCCAGCCCAACGATACACAATAAAGACCCAATATGGTTCAAGTAGGCTGACCAAACACGTGACCCCTCGACGGGCAGGGCATGCTCCCGTCGAGCAGAACAGCGTACCTCAGGACGCCCCTTGCGCTTTCCCCTTTGTGGGGAGGCGCTGCCAACCATTGTCCCTCGTCGGGAAGAACAACCCTCAGCGGGCAGAATCCCCATGCCGTTGAGCAGGACAACGTGTCTCTCCCGCGCCCTCGTGTGCTCCCCTCTGTGGGGAGAACAACACACCTCCGGGGAACCTCGCGAGCTCCCTTCCACGGGGAGAGCAACGTGCCATGCGCACGTTCTCCACGTGCTCCCCTCCGCGGGGACACGTCACCAACTAAATGCCCACCTCTGAAAGAGCAGGTCAAACCCACTTTCTGAAGACCACGAGACAGTTGGACTAGAGCGAAGACCACGTCCTGGTCTTCACTACGCCATGTAAGCCCTAGCAGTCACCTGGTTTGGGCCTGGCAATCCAGCCCAACACAAGTGACTGTTGGCCCAGCGTTGGGGTCATTCTATAAATACCCTCTTTCACAAGAGGGTTAGGTAATTCACTTCTTACCCCTTTTCTGTGCTTGTGACCACTCTGCCCATATACTTACTTTGGCATCGGAGTGCCTTGCAGGTACAGCCCCCTCCTCCTCGTCATCGGTGAACAGGCAGCAGTCCAGCAGAGTGTGGCCAGCTAGCGATCCCCTTTTGATCAGGTCAGATCACGTAGGGAAGGTGCTAGCATCTTAAGTATCTACAGTACTATACAGGAACATCTTGTTTTAATGTGTTATTTGTTATTTGTCTGCTAAAGGGTGAAAAAATAAAAGGAGACATAAGGTGTTATTTCTAAGTATGCTCGCCAATACATCGCATCTCATGCCTACGTATCCTGACGGGAGTGGAGTCAGAGCATTCGTAGTTCCCCTCAAAGGGTAAATAAAGTTTGTTGATTGGTTTTAGGAGAGGAGACAAGTCGTCATCTTAAGGAGAATACTCAACTTAAACCACCACAAACATGCGAAAGATGGGTCTTTGCTTCGCATTGAGAGAAGGGCTCCAACTTGGATATAAAATCGACGAGTATTATATCTCAAGTGAAAAAGAGTCTACAACTTTATGGACTATGTCATAGGGTAGGAGATTTATATCTCGACTTGAGATGAATAGTTTCTAATTATCTTGTGGGATAATGGGACTTAATTTGTAAGTTATCTACAGTTGAAATCCTAAGGGAGCCTAGCCTGAGGATACAAGTACGTATATCTTAAGTTGATCGACTTGAGGGAAAGCAAGGATCAAGTAAAGAGGTAAATGATGCAGATGAAAATGCAATGCGTATGACTATAAAGTTAAACATAAGCCATTCCCTTGGACACAAACAAGCAATCATATGAGTTCAAGAGTCAAGAACAAGTGTAAGTCAACATATGTTTCCAACTCAAACTAAAACAAACAAGTAGGCAACCATTAATATGCAACAAGCATCACAAGCTATCATTAGACGATGTATCAAACTCAGAGCAAGAATTCATGACATATTAACCACATTAAACATTACTCTTAAGCCTTAATAATAATTCACGATCTTATATCAAAAATAAATTAAACCAAAATTCGATCACAAATTTGAATTAGGCATAAATCTCAACGTCAACTTACCAACCTACTATATTACCAAAATCTGATTAATTCATTACTATCAAAATCCATACCACAATAAAAATATACTGAATTAATAAAAAATGGAAAAAAAGAAGCACATAACTAGTTTTTAAAAAAGGGAGTGGGCTTATTTCAAAAGCCCAAAGAAATTCAATAAAAAAATAAAAAAAAATAAAGAAAGAAAAACTTATGTCGGGTACCATTCCCTAAGCCCAATGATTCACATCAGCCAAAAAAATGAAAAGGGAAAAGAAAACAGATCAAGTTCCTCTTCATCGTTCTTCATCTGCCACTCTCTCTCTCTCTCTCTCTCTCTCTCTCTCTCTCTCTCTCTCTCTCTCTCTCTCTCTCTCTCTCTCTCTCTCTCTCTCTCTCTCTCTCTCTCTCTCTCTCTCTCTCTCTCTCTCTCTCTCTCTCTCTCTCTCTCTCTCTCTCTCTCTCTCTCTCTCACACACACACACACACAGACACACACACACACACACACACGACCCTTTCTTCTTTGCTCGGTCGTGACTCACTCTCAATTTCGCAATTCTCTCTCCATCATCTCATCTCTGTTTTTCTATCCTTCTCGACGCAGCCATCTCCTTCAAGAAACTACTTCTCGGCCGCGTTTCATTTTTCGCTCGTATCCGTGATCAAACCGGGGCAAAAGCGATTACCACGTTCATGGGGAATTCGAACGATTTCTCAACATCAAACAACAATTAAATGCTATATATGCGATACTATGGCAGAATTGGGCTAAATTACCTACAGGAGTTCGTCCGACACGTCTTTGACGATGATATCAATACGAGCTTGTCACATGTATCATTCCTTTCCTTGCCTACTATTCTTGCGTGTGTATTGTTGCTTTGTGATTTGTGCATGCTGGAAAAATGTATTACTATGCTGGTTTTTAGTGAAATTGTGTATGTTTGCGTTGTGTTATGTGAGTATCTTTTTTTTAAAAACGTGTTCCTCTCCCCTGGTGTTGTATGTGTGCAGTCTTATATGGGTACACGAATGAAGAATTTGGACACATAATTTAATTATCCGAATCATCTTGTCGATTCTGCTTTGGAAAGACTGTCATTTTTTACCGTTTTCGGTTCTACATGCTTGTTGACATATTGAAAAAACCTTCCTTTTTAATTTGAAAGTGTCTGAGACGTGATTGGGGATTGCTCTCGATTCTTTCCTTTTCAATTCAGACATGTTTGGAATGTTTTTTTGAATGAATTTCTAATTTTTGTCACATTTGATTAATACTTGCGATTTCCTATTGATTTCTTGTGATAATCATGATTGATGATAACAATTCTGCTTGTTTTTCCAAAACCACACATTCTTAGTTTCATTGGAAATTTTCATGCTAATGGTGCAATGTGTAACGCCCCAATTTCGATTATTTCATTTTATTAAGTGTGCTATTTAAATTGAGTAATGATTGTTTTAATTGTGAATTTGATGTGTTAATTTAGTATGTTTTAATATTTTACCGTTTCGGAGAATTTCGGGTAAAATTTAGATTGGAGGGTATTTTAGTCTTTTGATAAAAATAGAATAGAGAGGAAAGAGAAAGAAGAAAAAGAAAAGAGAGTTAGAGAGAAAGAGAAGAGAAAGAGGAGGAAGAAGAGCAAAACCTAGAATCATCAAGAACCAACATCTAAGCTTTCGATTAATCGGGTAAGGGTGTGAAACTTTATTATTCTATCCATATGTATGATCATGAATGTGTTGTGTCGATTGTTTGGTAGTTTTCTACACTTTCCATTTCTAGGTTGAATTTGATTTAATCGGTAGAATCGAGTTTTTAATGGTTGAAAATGAGAATAGGTGGTAAAGTTTAAGTCGAGGGATGTTGGGTGGTGTTGCAGAGACAAGTTGGAATAGAATAGGTTGGATTCGGTGAGTTTCAAAATTTTTGGACAGTTAGGGATTTCTGAGTTTGCAGGTTCGCCAGGCGAGTGACAGCGAAGCTTCGCCAGACGAAGCCTAGCGAGTGGTCAGCGAACCAAGTCAGTAGCCAAATTCAGTCTTCACTGGCAAGTTCGCCGGGCGAAGGCTAGTGACGAGGGTTCGCCAGGCGAATGAATCCAGCGAGTGGTAGTGAAACTTCTGGTAGCTTCTGACTGCATTCGCTAGCGAGTTCGCCAGGCGAAGGAGGTAGCGAGCATTCGCCAGGCGAAGGTCAGCGAATGTGACAACATTTTTCCTGTTCCTGTGTTTTCTTTTCTAATGTTGATTGCTTGTTTCGATTACGTTAATCCTTATCTGAATGGATGATTTGTGTACTTTTGTGATATGTTATGACGTGTGTAGCCGTATGGTGTGAATCCTAGTGTATGAATCGATTGTGAATCGTGGCCTTTGGGCAAATGTATGCATTGTCTAAATTGAATAAAAATGCATGGTAATTGTGATAATGTGAAGAATGCATGATAATATATTTGTGAATGTGTATGCATTTTGTGTTAATTGATCCCGCGTAGGATCTGCAGAACCTCGTGTGAGCGATGGTTTACAGTTGGTTGAGTCATGTTAGCATGTGAAGCATCATGATATGCATCTGTGTTAATTGATCTCGTGTAGGATCTGCAGAACCTCGTGTGAGTGATGGTTACATTTGATCCCGCGTAGGATTTGCAGAACCTCGTATGATGCGATGGTTATATTTGATTCCACGTAGAATCTGCAGAACGATTGTGTGCCCATGTGGGGGTGTGAGCAATCAGATTGTGTGCCCATGTGGGGTGTGAGCAATCCTGAAACATCGTGTGCCCATGTGGGGTGTGAGCGATGGGTGAACATCGTAGGCCTGACGGGGAGTTACTTCGGTAACGAGCGATGGTTCCATTTTGGTTCTTCAATTGAACCTGCTGAATTGAGTCGGTACCACATTTGCATCTGCATAGAGTCGTGATTCGGTCTCTATGAGTTGCATTATCATCTTTATATGATGCATTGGTTAAATAAACATGTATGTGGATGTTTATGTGAAATGGTGATGGTATGAACATATTGTGTATGTTTATGTGAATTAATGCGAATTATGTTAATGGCATGAATGAGTATGCTTGAAAATATGTGTATATACATGTGTGTGTGAATATATGTATATATGTAGGTTTATATGGATTGATATAAACATTGGTGATTGCATATTGTATATGCTTGATGTTCTATTTTTATATAGATACTTATATGGATACATTGCGATGTATAGAATGATTGAGGTGAGTTGTGGTGTGAATGCGGAAGATGCGCAAACTAATGATATGTATATATATGATTTATGCATTGAATATTATGATAGTGTTTCTCACCCTTCTGCTGTTTTATGATGCTCTATGAGGCATTGCAAATTAGGTGTTGGTGATCCCTTTTTGTGAAGCGCGTCTTCATTAGTTTTGGTCAGATGGCTCTGATATGTAACACCGGGTAGCATAGGAAGCCTTGGGCTATTTTTGATGAATACATTGGTATATGTATTATTGGTGTTGCATGTTTTGTAAACATGAATGTTGTTGATGAATTACATTGAATGATGTGAATATGTGTATATATATATATATATATATATATATATATATATATATATATATATATATATATATATATATATATATATATATATATATATATATATATATATATATATATATATATATATATATATATATATATATATATATATATATATATATATATATATATATATATATATATATATATATATATATATATATATATATATATATATATATATATATATATATATGCGAATACATGTCGGTTGTGATTCAAATGTTTAGATTTTCCGCTTTTATTCTAAATATTGAGATGTGGGTATAAGGATTAAGATCCCCTGATGTGTTTGTTGCCCATTGTTGCCTATCTTTTATGAGCAGGTGTTATATGTGTTTTAACTCAAGCATAATGTGACATGTTCCTTTTATACCGTATTTTAAATAATACTCTGATGAAATATTGAATTCGTGCCTAAATGATTCGTTTGATTATTTGGGGGTATAGAAAGGGGGTGTTACATTAAGTGGTATCAGAGCCAGTGTTGAGTCTGTTGTGTCTGTCTTATTGTTGTTGACGGTTAAGCTGTGGTTTAACCTTGTTATTGTTTCTGGGTTGCTCAGAATATGGCTGGTAGGAATGATGCTGTGATGGATGTTGCCATGCAAGCGATGGCTAGAGCGGTGCAGGGTGCGCCGAATGCGATTGAGAATGATGAGTTCAAGAAGAATCATCCACCGGTCTTTAAAGGAAGATTCGATCCTGACGGTGCTCAAATTTAGCTGAAAGAGATCGAAAGAGTTTTCAGAGTTATGAATTGTGCTGAAGGAAACAAGGTGAGACTTGGGACTCACATGTTGAGGGAAGAAGCCGACGACTGGTGGGTCGGTATGCAATAAGTTATTGAGGTGAATGAGGAAACAATCACTTGAGATTTGTTTCGTACGGAATCCTTGAGGAAGTATTATCCCGAAAGTGTGAAGGGGAAGAAAGAAATGGGATTCCTTGAGTTGAAGCAAGGCAATATGTCCGTGGTAGACTACACGGCGAAGTTTGTGGAATTGGTTCAATTTCATCCTCATTATGCGGCGGTGACGGCGGAATTTTGTAAATGTATTAAGTACGAGAATGGCTTGCGCCCTGAGATTAAGCAAGCGGTGGGGTATCAACGAATTCAAAGGTTTTCGGATTTGGTCGAATGTTGTAGGATTTTTGAAGAAGATAGTGTCGTTACTGCGAAAATCGGCGCCTGTTTGATTATTCCCTGGTGGAATTTCCTTCCTGTCAACTATCGACCTGCAAGTAAAAGTGTTCAGTCCCGAATGGTAATTTTAATGCAGTGTTCATGCAAATTTTGAAAAAAAATTGTGTTGTCACTCATTTACGTGTCATGATTGTGAGCGAAGAATGAACCAAAGTTCAAGCATAGTGTTTACGTGATCAGTGAAAAATGCAACAAGGATATGACTAGCAAATCAAGAGGGAGTCAGGTTACTCAACCTTACTGTAATGCGCCTTCAGAATAAACCTTGCCTCAATTAGGTCTTTTAAGGGTTGTATCGTGGTCGGGTTCACGGTTCGTGAAACAAAGGATATTTGGCTCAACTTATGATTTGTACCCACCCCTTCTACGTGATGATCTCCGATCCTAAAGTTCGGTTAACTTGGCTCGAGCGCTCGCCTCTTCGAGGGGTATGTTGACTGGTAAGAACCATAGTTAGGGAACTCACAAGGTTTTTTTTTCTCGGAGTGACAGTTACTCCTTTCCCGTTTTCGGTGTCTGTATCCACACGACTTTGTCCTTGTTCGAGGATTTTTCTTTTTATATCCTTTCTTTTCGTTCCTTTGATTCCCTAACTTTTGCCTGGACTGACTCCCTTTGAGTTCTTTTCGATTTTTTCTTTTGAAGTCCAGCGAGATGCCCTAATTTTTGCCTAAGTATTAGCTTTCCAGCTTTTCTTTTTCTTTTTACTTAGCGGGCTTTCTTATTCTTTCTTTTTCTTTTAGAACAAAGTCGTGCAACACTGGTTGTCTTGATTGCTCCGAAAAGATGGTAACTGTCTCACTCCTGGTTGGTGAGGTTTAACCATTGTGGTTGGCGAGATGCGACCTCTCGAGGGGTATAAACTGCAATTGGTCCTCGAAAGGCACCACTCCTCTGTAAGACTTGAATGCTCGGTCAAGCTAACTGACAACTACCCCGCCCCGGGTTAAAATGTGAGGGTTTAAGAGTCTGAAAAAACTTCTACTTCCTGGCTTGAAGTGGTTAACAAAGGACTAACTCCTTATATCTCCAGTGTTTGGGGATTTGAAACAATGCCTTGTACGTCATCGGCAAGGTTTTATCTGAAAGCATACGATCATCAGTTATGAGTATTCAGTTTTGTCATCCTCCCTCCAATCTTTGTTAATCATAGTGATGAAGTGGAGTAAATAAAATGCAATTGTCAATGCAATGCAATAAATGAGCGACAGCGACATGATTAATTCAAAAAAAATGCATAGTCACTTTATCAATATTACCATTCGAAACAAACAATATTTAACAGCAAGTAGTAACTAACAGAAAAGAAACTACAAATGCAAATAATAAAAAGCCCGAGGACTGCCAATGCTGAGGGCGTCTGCCTGTCTGGACCTCTGGCTTCTCGAAAATAAACCCTCTGCATCTGCAAGCTCAGACAGCTGAGAGGTAGGCGTGAACAGACAAAACCCCTTCTGGAAAGGAAATGCACTATTGGTCGATCAACTGTTATACTGTCTCCTAAAAAGCTTTGCAATCTTCAGTTGAGTGCCCCGGGGATCCGCCATGGTAACTACATTGAACGTGGGCTTGTACCCAGGAGGGTAAGGTTCTGGCACAGGCTTAAGAGCTGTAAGTTTCGCCAAAGAATTCTGGATCAAAGATGGCCGCAACCGGCTACACGGCATAGGCACTGGATGGGAAGGAGCATTCCTCCGTTCCAAGTCGTTACGAGGTCCATTCTGATTCTGATAACCTCGGCCACAAGTTCGCTGATTTGCAAGAGGAGCGACACGACATTCCTGATAGGGTGCCCCAGACACAATTGTCTGTCCAACAAAACAAGGTACAGGAGATACTGATCCAACAGGTTTCACCAATTCATCTCGAGGATATCCAACATCTGGCATGATTGCATTGATCACAACTCCTTCTTCAGTTCTGATAATCATAGAAAAATTTTGACGTAACTCCAAGCATTTTTTCGAGGTACGGGCTCTCCAGGGAGTTTACAAACATGCTCATTAACTCTCGGTCTAGGAGCGGCGGCTTCACTCTGGCACCAAATTCTCTCCATCTCTGAACATACTTCCTGAAAGGTTCATCGTTCCTTTGAGACAATTCTTGCAACTGCATGTGACTAGGAGCCATATCTAGGTTATAATCGTACTGTCTCAGAAAAGCTCTGGCTAAATCCACCCATGATCGAATCTGATTACTCTCTATTGCATATACCAACTCAAAGATGCCCCCGTCAGACCATCTTGAAAGCAATGGATCATCAACTTGTCATTTTGCACAAACGAAGTCATTCTTTGGCAGAACATCACCAAATGTTGCTTCGGACAACTATCTCCTTGGTACTTTTCCAATTTCAGCGCTCTGAACTTAGGAGGTAACACCAGGCCAGGAACCAAACACATGTTTGCAGTATTCAGGTTAACAGCATCTTTGACTTTCAAGGCTTTAACTTTTTCTTCCAACGCTCGGAGCCTTCTATCATCCTCAAGAGCTCTTGGATCTACAGTCCTTGATACTGGGATCCCTCTTCGGATATTCGCCCTAGGGAAAACAACACCTTGACTGTTGATAACAGGAGGTCGTTCATTGCGGACAACAAACTGCTCACGTCGATCTCGGTCCATAACAGGAGGTTGCACAAACTGGTCTGCAGTAAGGTGGTTCACTTGCGAGAAGTCTTTGTCATGCAGGGAACCATACAAAGGATTGGACGTCATAGTGAACCCTGACAAGGTATCAACAAACCGGAAGTGGCTCTCTGACATAGATACCAACAACCTTCAGCTGACTTCACTGCTCAATTCTGCCCCAATCTATTTCAACCCCCTGGTCGTCTTCTACCAATCAACATTTGTTCAGACCAATCACCGAAAAATCACCCTTAGAATCAAAGCAACGGCTGGATAAGAGCTCTGGCTAGCTGGAGAATGATATGCAACATGATGCAAACATGTTTGTGCAAATGCAATGCAATATGCAACAAATACGGGATCACAACCCCCACAATTCTCTGAATACTGCTGCACTGCTGATTGAGTACGTTCGCTCTGACGAGAAGACCAAAATACCGGGTTGTCTGGAAGTCAAGTTTCCTGCAAAAACCCCCCTACTCATGGGTATGGACCTAATCTAACAAGGTACGACATCCTATGCGGGTATCAACGTCACAGACTTTCAAGAGCGATGATACGATACCCAGAAGGTGTGGCATCATCATCCCTTGAAGCGGCCTCACTTAGTCGAATTCCCAATTGATCGGTTCCCAGAGTCGACAATCCTCGGGTCAGACAACTTGTCGAGCCCTAAGGGCCAGGCAAGAAGCATCAAAGAGAATCTCGTCCGAGTGAGATTTCGCGGCTAGCTGGTGCGAGCTAAGCAAGCAGGCTAACCACTACTCTCTCTCTAAATCTATATGTGTACTCAAGCCTGGGTTTGGCTTATCTCTCAACAGATTACCCCCTCCCCACAACAACAATAATAATATAAAGCTGGTAATAAAATTGCGGAAAGTAAAGACAGAAAAGTAAATCTATACAACACACCTGACGGGAAAACAAGCGCTAGGATTGACTCGCGCAGGGAACTGCTGGTATCCCCAGCAGAGTCGCCATCTGTCGCTACTGCGAAAATCGGCGCCGGCTGAACAGAAGAGTCGCCACCGTGCGTTATTTATCCCAACGGAGGGAAAGGAAACGCTCGAAGTAAACCTACCGCAAAGACGGGAAAGGAATGGTCATCGCAACCAAATCCTGGATTCGGGAGTCGGTTACGCAAGGGGAAGGTATTAGCACCCCTCACATCCGTCGTACTCGACGGGATCCACGCTTGTTTTCTGGTACGGATTGTTATTCTATCTATTCTACAGGTCTGGGGTTAAAAGAAAATAAAATGACTCGGCAAAGTATCGCACTTTATGCCTACGTATTCCCGTCTGGAACGAGAAATCAGAGTCAACGTAGTTCGCCTACCTACGGGAAAGGAGGGGAAGGTTGCTCGCTAGGATATCGCATCCTATGCCTACGTACTTTCATACAACATGAAAGATCAGAGCAAACGTAGTTCGGGCCACGTACGACACAAGTCTGTCTTGATTGTTTTTATCTCCTTTTGACAAGGTTTTTTTTAACTGATTATGGGTCCAAGCGGACAAAAATGACTCTTTTGATTGGTTTACAGTCTTTTACGCAAGAACTGTTTTTTATTGATGTTTATCCTTTTATTGTATTTTTGATTGTTTTGAGAAAGAGGAGAAATAGCAACTCTAAAACCTATGGTTGAAAAGGGAATCAAAATCTACCCTAATGTTGTCATGCATGGGTTAACGCCTAATGTCTATCATGTTTCTCTCTTGCGCGGAGAGAAACAGAGATCCTAAGGGGATAAACGGAAAAGCAACAACATATATACAGTAAAGCAGTAAAATGCATGAATGCAACAATACAAGCGAGGCAAGGGAGTCCCACTCAACCTCGAACCTAGAAAACAATGGGCAAAGTGAAACAACTTCACTTCAACCCTATGGGAAAATTAACAAACAATACAGTCAAGAAAACCAAACAGTACATCCACAGGTCTAAACAGCACCAACAGCTCTAAGCAGCAAAATCTGATAGAAACAGCAACAAGTAACCAACACCTTCAAGCAAGGTCTTCATCCACCTACAAGCTTCAAATAAGCATCCAAGCTTCAAGAAGAATAGCAACAAGAAACTCTAACAGTTGACAGCATCAAACAGCTAAGCAGCAGTAAGTCCTGCTTCAAACAGTTGCACAGCTCTGACAGCACCAGCTCCTTCTTCTAACAGTCTTCAAGGTAATGAACTTCATCTTCAATCTTCCAGGGATCCTTCAAAGCAAGCTCTCCAACAGAGAAATGATGTTATCAGAAGAAATTGAATGTCAAACCGTTCATTGACGACCCAAGGAAGCCTATGAACAGTTGACATTATAGGAGACTATTTCCCTCAAAGTTCTACCTCTAAGGTATGGCCACTGATCCCTCCTAAGGAGAGAGGTGAAGATCATAGAGGGACTTTATGTCATAGGGAAGAATGGAGGCAAAAGAGGCCATCCATATTTGTGAAGGAATTTTCTATTCTAAGGCTCTATCTAGCTCCTATGTCCTAAGTCTTCAAACAGCTTCAAGCAAGCCAAGCAATCTTCATCAAGCTTTGATCTTCAATATGCTCCATCATCATGCTCTTCAAACCAAGCCCACACCCCAAGCAAATGCCCAAAAAAGCCCATACAAACAAAATAACCCCAAAAGGGCACACCAAGCAAGCATACAATTGCAAAAATATACTAAAAATATTAATATAGTAGGGAAAATTCTAATATTATTTCTAGGGGATCTACTATATCTACCCTTAATACCCTATATGCCCCAAGTCCTAATTCAATCTAAAAAAAACCAAAAGAAATTGTTTTAATGCACCTAAGTTATGTATAAACCCTAATCCAACTAGTCTAATAGTATTCAATCAAACTACATGAAATAAAATCCTAAAAATTGTGGTATAAAAACCAGGGGTACCTAACATGTATATCTAATTGTACTAAAAAGATTAGCCTATCAAACTGAGGGGAACTATCTAAACTAAAATCTACAAATTCATGTACAAACTATGTTCAAATAAAAAAGCAATTAAAAGTAAAATAAAGCAAAAATAAAGAAAATGACTAAACTAATATTTTTATTCATTTTTAATTTTCTTAAGATCAATACTAACCTATTGCAAAAATTCCCACATTAAAATTCCTATTTTCTAATTTTTTATGAATTTTACAAAATACCAAATAAAATGAACAAAAGAAAAATAAAAGAGAAGAGCCAGGGGTGCATATAGTAACAACGCCCAGTTCAAAGTTCTATGGGCCAGGAATCCAGGGGTGCGCTTATCAAAATTACTAAGCCCAGAACCAACACAAAATTAATTCAGAAAATCAAAAGGAAAATGATAATGTGCGTGGTGTATAAAGCAATAAAAACAAGTGTAATGTAGCATGGGCCTTGATCTGGAGGTGTGGAAAGCAATGATCAACTTAAGCCCAAACGAAACTTTAGTGAAACAGTTGTGTTTTGGTACTAGTAAGAGATCCTTCACAAAACGAAATTAAATGAGAGCCACACGATGAAAAGCCTTGGTCCAAGTCAAACAACAATCCAATGGTCATTACTTCATCTTCTCCATTCAAATGATTTTGGAGCCAAAACTCCATTAAAATTCAAGCTATGAACACTCTGAATCAGCCCACGAATTCCCTCAATCCTTAATCAAAATTCACAAAATAAAAGCCTAACATGATCTATTTCTCATCCTGGTTCTATGCATGTCATAATCATCAATTGATATCACCTCCAGCATGAAACACGATCTGGAATCCAAAACTAACTCAGAAATCAATCCTCACTAATTAACAAAACAATGATGTCAATCTCTTCCTGGCCTCACGCTGATCAATTACCACTAACAACCTAAGATTATACTTGCATATCCATGGAGTTCTAGGTCTCAACAAAAATCGTGCACACATGTCAACCTTCATCAAATCATGCCAAACTCTCCAGAAACCATCCTCTAATCACCTATAGTGTCTCTAACCTAACAATTATACCTAATTCTACATAATTCAGGCCATAGGAAGAAAGTTACCAACCTGATGAAATGATGAAAACAGAAGGTGAAGATCTTCGATTCAAGGTTTGCAATGCTCGAGGATCACTCAATGCTTGGATCTCTTGCTTCTGTATGCAACAATTCTTGCTCAAACAACTTGGATCATCATAACAGAAATTCAGTTGCAGTTGGATGTGTAAGAACTCAAGAACACGATTTGTGCAATTACTCTCTCAGATCTTGATTGGAACACTCTCAGTAATGATTATTGAGTTGAATAGAATCAAGAATTTGAAGAAATGATGAAGAATTGAATGAAAACGAAAATGATTTGCAAGAGAGAAGTGTGAAATGCAATTCTGAGTTTTTGCACCAAATGAAGCCCAAACTTGCTTTGGATCAGTTAGAATGGTTATATAGATGATGATGGAATGTTCTGGAAGGATCTAATGAGAAACTTGATATCTCATGGCATGAGATTTTGAAAATGGTGAGTTGAAAAACCAGCTGGTGAATGCCTTGTTACAGCTCCAAAATGAGGCTTGAATTTCTCTTCAAATGAGAAATAAGAAGTGTTTGAATGATCCCTTGCATTGTACCTTGACCATAGCTTGGTTTGGCAAGTGTTACTTCATACATAAGCAACCAATGATAAATCCCATTTCTTGACCTCAAACCAAAAAACTAATGATACCAATAGTCTTAAAATGTGATTTCCCTTCAAATTGGTATATCATATGCCTTGTTTTGGTCATATATGAAAAATTCACAAAATGGTCACTTTTAAATGGACATTTTCTCTTCATATTTGGTCAATTTTGACATTTTGAGTTCTATGCATTTCCAAACTACCATGACCTCTTTTTTAGACTCAAAACATCATTCTAAGAAAGTTTGATGTTGAATATTTTTCCATTTGAAGCTTGGAAATAGGAGATATGGCCTTATGCTTGAAATGACCTATAACCTCCAAATGACCAAAATGCCCCTGGCTTGCCAAGATCATAAGTAGAGCTCCACAAATCAGATTGAGGCATACCATACCTTTATAGAAATCTAAGATCACGGGGAACAACTTTCATGTTGGCCAAAAATCCATTTGAAAACTCCTTATGGGGTAAAAGTTGCTTGGAAGTCAAGTAACTTTCACAGATAAATTTCAGTGTCCTCAGATGACCTGTAACTTGCAAGAACCATAACTTGAGTTATATAAATCTCCTTGATGACTTCCACCACTCAAATTAAAGGTCTTGAGATTATCTACAAGTTTCATGTTGGCCAAAGATCCATCTGAGACTTGTATTTTGAATTATCTTGCTTGGAAGTTTGACCTAAATCAGGGGATTTTACACAGAAACCCTAATTTAGGAACTTCTCTTCTTCTTGATTTCTTTTGATTTCTCCTTGGCACAACACCACATCTAAATTCTAATATCAAATGATGAATCCCACATCCTTCAAATAGGCCTTGATGCCCTTCAATCAAGCATTTGACCTAGGGTTGACCCAGATGAAACCTTAGTTGACTGTCTTCAACTGTAGTTCTTGTAACCACACCAATGACTTGTCTTGCTTTCAAAATGACCCTCTAGGTCTTCCATGATGTCTCTACATATTCCATGCCCCAGTTCACAACTCACAACTTCTCTGATGATCTTCAAATACCCTTAAGATAGGAGAGAAACCCACTGCTTGATCTATTAGCTTCTCAAAGCTTTACCTTCTTTCTTGGTGATTTGAATAGGATTGCATCTTGATAAGAACCTCTTGAATACATAGCACTTGATCCCTTGTTGGATGGCTTGCCCATGCTATGCTATGCAAATGAATGAATTATGTATATGATCTACTATGCAAATGATAAAGCTATGAAAACACAAATCAGGTAAACCAGTTGGTCAAATTTTAGGGTGCAACAGATAGCAAAGCTCGTTCCACACATTATAAGAGTGTGAATGAGAGGAAATGGAAACAACAAGTAAGGAGTGGGTCGTATGTGACGCATGTTGATAAGGGCAAACATAGGGGAAACTTCGATAGGAGATCCAGAGGTGGGGGTTCCGGTATGATTAAGTGCTTCAAGTGTGGTGAGATGGGACATAAGTCTTTTGATTGCGGAAAGATCGTTGCAAAGTGTTCTAACTGTGGAGGTATTGGTCATGCTAAAACTGATTGTAGAAGGAATGCGGTGAAATGTTTTAATTATGGAGAAGTGGGGCATATTAGTACTAAGTGTACTAAGCCGAAGCAAGCTCAGGCAGGTGGTAAAGTGTTTGCTTTAGCTGGGAAGGATACTACCATTGCAGACCGTCTGATTAAAGGTATATGCTTTATTAATAGTACGCCTTTAATTGCTACTATTGATACGGGAGCGATTCATTCATTCATTCATTTCTCACGAGTGTGCTAAGCGTTTGGACTTGTTTGTGACTTCTTGGGGTAGCGAGATGGTTATTGAGACTCCTGCTTCAGGGTCGGTAACTACGTCCTCAGTGTGTGTAAGTTATCCTCTGATCATGTATGGCAGAGACTTTGTTATGTATTTAGTGTGTTTACCTTTAGAGGGTTTGGACGTGATATTGGGTATAAACTGGTTGTAGTTTAATCGAGTTCATATAGATTGCTATCACAAGTTAGTAAGGTTTCCTTCTTTGGAAGACGATGAATAGGTGAGTTTTCTATCCACTAAAGAGTTGAAGAAACTTTTAGCGGATGAAGCTCAATTGTTCGGTTTGTTTGCATCTTTGTCCGTGGAAACTAAGATGGAACCTGATGTTTTTTCAGTGGTGTGTGACTTTCTAGAAGTGTTTCCGGAGGATATTACGGATGTACCGCCGGAAAGAGAAGTTGAATTTTCCATTGATTTAGTTCCGGGTACTAGACCAGTTTCGATGGCACCGTATCATATGTCGGCGTCGGAGTTGGTAGAATTGAAGAAACAATTGAATGACTTGTTGGACAAGAAATTTGTAAGGCCTAGTGTTTCTCCTTCGGGAGCTCCGGTATTGTTGGTGAAGAAAAAGGATGGAAGCATGCGTTTGTGTATTGATTATAGACAATTGAACAAGGTGACAATTAAGAATAAGTGTTTGCTTCCTAGTATCGATGATTTAATGGACCAATTGGTTGGTGCACGTGTTTTTAGCAAGATCGATTTGAGATCAGGTTATCACCAGATTCGTGTGAAAATGGAAGATATTCAGAAGACAACCTTTAGAACATGGTATGGTCATTACGAGTACTTCGTGATGCCATTCGGAGTTTCTAATACGCCGGGTGTGTTTATGGAATACATGAATCGTATTTTTCATGACCAGTTGGATCGTTTCGTAGTTGTGTTCATCGACGATATTTTGATTTATTCTAAGTCTCAAGAGGAGCATGAAGAACATTTAAGGATTGTGTTGCAAATTTTGATGGAAAAGCAATTGTATGCTAAGTTGCCTAAGTGTGAGTTTTGGTTGTCGGAAGTAAGTTTTCTTGGGCATGTTATTTCCGGTAGTGGAATTAGTGTTGATCAATCCAAGATTGATGCAGTGAGGCAATGGGGGACTCCTAAGTCAGTTACGGAAATCCGAAGCTTTTTAAGATTGGCGGGTTATTATCGGAGGTTCATCGAGGGATTTTCGAAGTTGGCACTTCCTTTGACACATTTAACTTGTAAAGGAAAAGCTTTTGTTTGGGATATTCATTGTGAGGAGAGTTTCACGGAACTTAAGAGACGGTTGACGACGACGCCGGTTTTGATTTTGCCGAATCCTACGGATCCTTTTGTGGTGTATTGTGATGCGTCATTGACCGGTTTAGGTGGTGTTTTGATGCAAGATGGGAAAGTTGTGGCTTATGCTTCGAGGCAATTGAGAGTGCATGAAAAGAATTATCCTACCCATGACTTGGAATTAGTGGCCGTGGTGTTTGTTTTGAAAATTTGGAGACATTATCTTTATGGTGCAAGATTTGAAGTCTTTAGTGATCACAAGAGCTTGAAGTACTTATTTGGTAAAAAAGAACTGAATATGAGGCAAAGGAGATGGTTAGAACTTTTGAAAGATTATGACTTTGGTTTGAATTACCATTCGGGTAAGGCGAATGTGGTGGTCGATGCCTTAAGTCGGAAGTTGTTACATATGTCCGCGTTGATGGTGAAAGAATGGGAACTTTTGGAAGATTTCAGAGACTTGAGTTTGGTTTGTGAAATGACGCTGATAAGCGTGAAACTTGGTATGTTACATGTTACAAATGATTTTCTTGCGACCGTTTGTGAAAAGCAAAAGTTAGATTTGAAGTTTGTTGATTTGATGATGAATGAGAGTGAGGATTACAAGGTTGATGATTTTGGAGTTTTGAGATTTCGGGGTCGTATTTGTATTCCCGATGATTCAGAATTGAAAAAGATGATATTGGAAGAAGGGCACCAAAGCAACTTAAGTATTCATCCGGGTGCGAATAAGATATATCAAGATTAGAAGAAGATCTTTTGGTGGTCTGGGTTAAAGCGGGATGTTGCTCGTTTTGTGTATTCGTGTTTGACTTGTCAAAAGTCTAAGGTGGAGCATCAGAAGCCTAGTGGATTAATGCAACCGTTAAACATTCCGGAAAGGAAATGGGATAGTATATCCATGGATTTTATTACGGGATTGTCGAATACGCAAAGAGGTCATAATGCTATTTGGGTAATTGTTGATAGGCTTACTAAATCTGCTCACTTTATTCCGATTGATATTAGTTATCCTTTGGAAAAGTTAGCCGAGATTTATGTTCGCGTGATTGTGAAGTTGCATGGAGTTCCTAAGAGTATTGTGTCGGATAGAGATCCTAGATTTACATCAATATTTTGGGAAAGTTTACAAAGTGCTTTGGGTTTTAAGTTGAGATTGAGCTCGGTGTATCATCCTCAGACGGATGGTCAAACCGAGAGAACAATTCAATCATTGGAAGACTTGTTGCGTGCTTGTGTGCTAGAGCAAGGTGGTGCATGGGATAGCTATTTGGCATTGATTGAGTTCACATATAATAATAGTTTTCATGCAAGTATTGGTATGGTGCCATTTGAGGCTTTGTATGGCCGGAGATGTCGAACACCTTTGTGTTGGCATGAAACCGGTGAGAGGTCGGTAGTTGGCCGGAGTTGGTAAAACAAACTACGGAGAAAGTGAAGTTTATTCGGGAGAAGATGAAGGCTTCTCAGAATAGACAAGAGAGCTACCATGACAAGAGAAGGAAAGATCTTGAATTTCAAGAAGGCAACCATGTGTTTTTAAGAGTTACACCAGTTACGGGTGTGGGTCGTGCTTTGAAGTCGAAGAAGTTTACTTCTCTTTTTATTGGTCCTTATCAGATTACTGCACGAGTGGGTGATGTGGCTTATCGTGTAGTGTTGCCTCCGAATCTTTTGAATTTGCATGATGTGTTCCATGTTTCACAACTTCGGAAGTATGTTCTGGATCCGTCACATGTTGTCCCTATGGACGAAGTTGAGGTGAGAGATAACCTTATGGTAGAAGTTTTACCGGTTAGGATTTTGGATCGTAAAGTTAAGAAACTTATAGGCAAGGATATTGCGCTTATGAAGGTAGCGTGGGGAGGCGCTTCTGAAGGCAATATGACTTGGGAATTGGAAAGTGGGATGCGAGAGTCGTATCCGAACTTGTTTGAATCAAGTAATATTTTCGAGGACGAAAATTTCTAAAGTGGGGGAGAGTTGAAACGCCCCGATTTCGATTATTTCATTTTATTAAGTGTGCTATTTGAATTGAGTAATAATTGTTTTAATTGTGAATTTGATGTGTTAATTTAGTATGTTTTAATATTTTACCGTTTCGGAGAATTTCAGGTAAAATTTAGATTGGAGGGTATTTTAGTCTTTTGATAAAAATAGAATAGAGAGGAAATAGAAAGAAGAAAAAGAAAAGAGAGTTAGAGAGAAAGAGAAGAGAAAGAGGAGGAAGAAGAGCAAAACATAGAATCATCAAGAACCAACATCTAAGCTTTCGATTAATCGGGTAAGGGTGTGAAACTTTATTATTCTATCCATATGTATGATCATGAATGTGTTGTGTGGATTGTTTGGTAGTTTTCTACACTTTCCATTTCTAGGTTGAATTTGATTTAATCAGTAGAATCGAGTTTTTAATGGTTGAAAATAAGAATAGGTGGTAAAGTTTAAGTCGAAGGATGTTGGGTGGTGTTGCAGAGACAAGTTAGAATAGAATAGGTTGGATTCGGTGAGTTTCAGAATTTTTGGACAGTTAGGGATTTCTGAGTTTGCAGGTTCGCCAGGTGAGTGGCAGCGAAGCTTCGCCAGGCGAAGCCTAGCGAGTGGTCAGCGAACCAAGTCAGTAGCCAAATTCAGTCTTCACTGGCAAGTTCGCCGGGCGAAGGCTAGCGACGAGGGTTCGCCAGGCAAATGAATCCAGCGAGTGGTAGTGAATACTTCCGGTAGCTTCTGACTGCCTTCGCTAGCGAGTTCGCCAGGCGAAGAGGTAGCGAGCATTCTCCAGAGGCTTCGCCAGGCGAAGGTCAGCGAATGTGACAACATTTTTCCTGTTCCTGTGTTTTCTTTTTCAATGTTGATTGCTTGTTTCGATTACGCTAATCCTTATCTGAATGGATGATTTGTGTACTGTTGTGATATGTTATGCTGTGGGTAGCCGTATGGCGTGAATCCTAGTGTATGAATCAATTGTGAATCGTGGCCTTTGGGCAAATGTATGCATTGTCTGAATTGAATAAAAATGCATGGTAATTGTGATGAATGTGAAGAATGCATGATAATATATTTGCAAATGTGTATGCATTTTGTGTTAATTGATCTCGCGTAGAATCTGCAAAACCTCGTGTGAACGATGGTTTATAGTTGGTTGAGTCATGTTAGCATGTGAAGCATCGTGATATGCATTTGTGTTAATTGATCCCGTGTAGGATCTGCAGAGCCTCGTGTGAGTGATGGTTACATTTGATCCCGCGTAGGATTTGCAAAACCTCGTATGATGCGATGGTTAAATTTGATTCCGCGTAGAATCTGCAGAACGATTGTGTGCCCATGTGGGGTGTGAGCAATCCTGAAACATTGTGTGCCCATGTGGGGTGTGAGCGATGGGTGAACATTGTAGGCCCGACGGGGAGTTACTTAGGTAACGAGCGATGGTTCCATTTTGGTTCTTCAATTGAACTTGCGGAATTGAGTCGGTACCGTATTTGCATCTGCATAGAATCGTTAGTCGGTCTCTATGAGTTGCATTATCATCTTTATATGATGCATTGGTGAAATAAACATATATGTGGATGTTTATGTGAAATGGTGATGGTGTGAACATATTGTGTATGTTTATGTGAATTAATGCGAATTATGTTAATGGCATGAATGAGTATGCTTGAAAATATGTGTATATATATGTGTGTGAATATATGTATATATGTAGGTTTATATGGATTGATATAAACATTGGTGATTGCATATTATATATGCTTGATGTTCTATTTTCATATAGATACTTATATGGATACATTGTGATGTATAGAATGATTGAGGTGAGTTATGGTGTGAATGCGGAAGATGCGCAAACTAATGATATGTATATATATGATTTATGCATTGAATATTATGATATTGTTTCCCACCCTTCTGTTGTTTTATGATGCTCTATGAGGCATTGCAAATTAGGTGTTGGTGATCCCTTTTTGTGAAGTGCGTCTTCATTAGTTTTGGTCAGATGGCTCTGATATGTAACACCGGGTAGCATAAAAAGCCTTGGGCTATTTTTGATGAATACATTGGTATATGTATTATTGGTGTTGCATGTTTTGTAAAAATGAATGTTGTTGATGAATTACATTGAATGATGTGAATATGTATATATATGCGAATACATGTCGGTTGTGATTCAAATGTTTAGATTTTTCGCTTTTATTCTAAATATTGAGATGTGGGTATAAGGACTAAGATCCTCTGATGTGTTTGTTGCCCATTCTTGCACATCTTTTATGAGCAGGTGTTGTATGTGTTTTAACTTAAACATAATGTGACATGTTCCTTTTATACCGTATTTTAAATAATACTATGATTAAATATTGAATTCGTGCCTAAATGATTCGTTTGATTATTTAGGGGTATAGAAAGGGGGTGTTACACAATGCCTTTATGTTCTTATGAATTTGTCATTTATATGACCGAACTCGATTTTTCTAGACACCTGAGCATAATACTTCAAATGTTTAAGCATGATGAGACATTTTTTGCTTGGTTGTAGGTCCTTGGAGGCATGGCGGCTGATTTCTTTGCGAACAATTTCCCAAGCTGTTTCTTGTGGGGCGGTCGACTCTAAGGTCCATGTTTCTTGTAAATCAGACAAATAATCTGCAACTACCTGAGTATCCCGGTTATTAAGCATATAATGCTTCAGTGTTTCTGGAAAATCTGCATCCATACATGTCATTGCTGATTTATGATTTTGCGGATTTAATTCTCAATTCAACCATGAAAATTACCGTGTGATTTGAATTGAATTTTGATATAACTCAAAATTTATGCAGGAACATCAACCACCATAACCATACTGAAATTGACGACATTCTCAATCAAGTGAAGGAATGAAAAGTTGATAGTTGCCGACACTTTGTGTCTAGGATGCTCACATAAACCGCCATGCCTTTACACAACTTGACCTTCTTTCCAATCTCACAACCATGCAAAAATCTTAAAAGGTAATCAAATTCCATAATCTTCATATCTTCCATCGAACCAATATCCTACCTTTTTTGAAAACAAAGAGTGAAACGTGATCTCCAAACTTAGTGTTAGAGATAGAGTTACTGAGTTCTAATAGAATCTCTTTTTTGGTTTTGCATCATGCTAGTTTTAAGCATGAACTTCCTTTTCTTTCAATGCTTAGTGGGTAATGGTTTAGGTCTCTTCGAGGAACACTTCTGAGAATGGTAATAGTAGAATTGGATTTTGTTTGATATGTCTGCTCAGAAAATGTTTTTGTTACCTCCTATTTGTATGTTTTGTTGTGATGGCTGAAAATCTTTTATGCTGAGGTCGTGGCCTATTACAATCTTTCTCTGTGAATCTTGCTTGGTTGGTCTTGCCGTTATGATTAGGATTTTTTCCACTTTCGAATTACTCAACTTTATAACCTAGTAACTTTGATTGACTTGGTTTTTGGTTTTTATGCAGCTGTTGTTTACTTATGAAGAACTTGGTGGATCAATTTCCCATGGTACTTGTGAAAAACAGAAATCTCCCTAGAGTATCATTCGGAAGAAGAGCACAGATTCATTAGCAACGATTCATAAAATGGCACATCAATATGACGCTTGAAGACTTTTCTTTTCCTTTCTCTATGATGGCCTTGATTTCTAAATATGAATTTTATGTGTATGGATGTAACTGGTGTAGACTCTCTTAGGTAATCACACATAAGACAATTCATAGTTTTCTTCCAATTTGTCCAAACTCACTTGCAAACCTTAATTGCATTTTAAAATTTGAAACATGGAAGTGGTGTTGGACCTTTTTGTATACATTGGATTCGAAATTGACGTGAACTTGAATCTTTGGATAATGTGATCTTTTATGCTTCGTGAGAATGAGAGTTTCTCTTGAATTTTATGAATCCTACCATGATTATGTTTTGGATTTGATATTGAGCGTGATTCTTGTGCTTGAACTCGAGATGTACAACAATGAATTAAATTACACTTTTGTAAGGGATATGATTGTTTGAAATCCTTTAGCACACTTTAATTTATCATGAAACTGCGGTTATGCCAAACTCCTTTTGAATTTGTAACTTGGACAATTGAATGATACTTGAATTGGTGAAATTTAAATTATTTCTTGTATCAAAAAACTCTTGAATTTTGCATATTTGGACAAATTCCATCATAACTTGAACTTAAGATTTTGTAAAAACCATGAATCAATTTGAGCTTTGCTTTGGGAATTTCTTGCCCAAACTGGATTCAGGATTTTTATCCAAGCAATATCACTTCCAAACATATTACTCACAAACTAATGAGCAAGGCAATCTGAACTCTTTCCCTCAAGATCAAAAGGAACAAACCGTGATCCAACCTTTCGGATGAAACAAAGTCCTTCTTGAGTTGATCTTGGTCTTCATTATCCTCACATCTAAAGATTGAACCACAAAACCCTGACCATGCTCAATGTAAAGAAAACACGGATCCTCTTCGGGAGTATACATTGAAACTTCTGATAAATATTAAGGAAAACGACCCAATAGAAAACCCTAAAACCATTCAGAATCAACTGGCCCCGTCTTGAAGTTCTTGACAGAGAGAACGAATGCCATTCTTGCTTGAGAGCAGTGTTCCTGCACAAACTCGTTAGTAATAAAGCATACAAATACGCAAGATGATGCACAAAGAGGTGAGATCTTAGGGTTAAAAATTAGGATATGCTCAATGTAAAGAAAACATGGATCCTCTTCGGGAGTATACATTGAAACTTCTGAGAAATATTAAGGAAAACGACCCAATAGAAAACCCTAAAACCATTCAGAATCAACTGGCCCCGTCTTGAAGTTCTTGACGGAGAGAACAAATGCCTTTCTTGCTTGAGACCAATGTGCCTACACAAACTCGTTAGTAATAAAGCACACAAATATGCAAGATGATGCACAAAGAGGTGGGATCTTAAGATTAAAAATTAGGATATGACAACTAGGAATCGACCAAACCTTTTTCTCAAACCCTTGATCAAACGTCAAGTGACATTTTCTCTAAACTTGTAAGTCGAGTGCCTTTTGCCTCACCATCGACCATTTTTAAACACCCTGTAAGTGAGTTTCCTTTTGCAATCACCATCAACCCAAACACAATCCCTCGATCCAACGTCAAATGGTTTCTTCTCTCATAAATGGGTTGCCTTTTGAAATTGCAATCACAATTTCAAACCTTGATCATACATCGAGTATTTTCTCAAACAAATTCAAGACACATAATCAAAACCAGAACACTTTTTATTACAATAAATCAGGGGTTTTGATTCTTCAAAATTTCTCCTCAATTGTTTGGATGCGAGATGTCTTTCTCGTGTTCAAACAAACATTTCCTTAAAATACCTAATCACATCTTAATAATATTTCACTAAAGACGAAATAGAGGGGTGTGGAGTCTTCCATTCCTCTCTTTCAATTGTTTGGGTACGAGATATCTTTCTTGTGTTTGAGCGATTGACATCTATAAAATACACCAACAAACCATAGTACAAACTACGATTGCTCTGATTTTCCAATTGCACAAGGGAATACGTAGGCACAAGGGCCTTAATTGTAACAACCCAATTTTCAATAATTAATTATTTGTGTTAATTAATTGATTTATTTGGATTATTCTAATTATTTGAATAATTAGATGATTGTTTAAATGGATTTATAGATGTTTGAGAGAGGGAATATATTGAATAGAAATAAAGGGAAAGATATATATATATATATATATATATATATATATATATATATATATATATATATATATATATATATATATATATATATATATATATATATATATATATATATATATATATATATATATATATATATATATATATATATATATATATATATATATATATATATATATATATATATATATATATATATATATATATATATGAGGAAGTGGAAAAGAAAAGAAAGAAGGAAGAGAAAAGAAAGAGAAAGAAGAGAAAACGAGGAGAAAAAGAGGAAACTTGGAGAATCATCAAGAACATCCTCTAGCTTCCGATTAATCGAGGCAAGGGTGTGAAATCTTACTATCTTAATCATTGTGTATGTGTGTTGGATTGTTTGGGTGTTTTTGGATATTTTCCATTTTAGGTCGAAATGAGTTTAATTGGTAGAAACTGAGTTTTATCGATTAGAATTTGGAATAGACGGTGTAGTATAGTCGAGTGATAAGTGGGTTGTGCTACTGGGGCTGATTTGGATTAAATCGGTTGGTTTTGTGAGGTTTAGGCTTTTGGGCAGCCATGGAAGTTCTGATCTCGCAGGTTCGCCAGGTGAATGGCAGCGAGGCTTCGCCAGGTGAAGCCCAGCGAACGGTAGCGAATCGAGTCAGAACCAAACACCCTGTCTTCGCTGGCAAGTTCGCCAGGCGAATGAGAGTGGCGAAGGTTCGCCAGGCGAGTATGCTAGCGAGTAATTCCAGAATAGCTCCCAGTGGTCTTCACTGGCAAGTTCGCCAGGCGAACGTTGCAGCGAAGGTTCGCCAATGACTTTGCCAGGCGGAGGTTGGCGAATGGGACATCATTTGTTTTATTTTGATTGTTTCCATCCAATGTTGATGTCTTTGGTTTTAGCATGTAGCGAATAGCTTGTGTACGTTGTGTTGTGGGTAGCCGTATGGCGTGAATCCTAGATTATGAATTGATTGTGAATATGTGGCCTTTTAGCATATGTGATGCGTTGTTTAAATTAATTAAAAATGCATTATTGGGTGGGATTGAGTTTGTTACCGTTTGGCACGATAATTGTGAGTTATGAATGCGAATCTAGTATAAAACAATATGAGATGAATGACGAATATAGGGTAAATATATTTGCGAGTGTATATTGAACGTACGTGTTGATGCGTGACGAATGATGAATGTTATATACATTGTGAAGGTATGATTACTGTATGTGATATGTAATGAATGCATGAGTATGTTTGCAAACACGTATGCATGTTGTATCGGTTGATTCCTCGGAGAATCTGCAGAACCTCGTGTGCCCTTGTGGGGTGTGAGCGATGGTTATTTATTGATCCCTCGGAGGATTTGCAGAACCTCGTATGTTGCGATGGTTATTTATTGATCCCTCGGAGGATTTGCAGAACCTCGTATGTTGCGATGATTATTTATTGATTCCTCAAAGAATCTGCAGAACCTCGTGTGCCCTTGTGGGGTGTGAGCGATGGTTATTTATTGATTCCTCGGAGAATCTGCAGAACCTCGTGTGCCCTTGTGGGGTGTGAGCGATGGTTATTTATTGATTCCTCGGAGAATCTGCAGAACCTCGTGTGCCCTTGTGGAGTGTGAGCGATGGTTATTTATTGATTCCTCAGAGAATCTGCAGAACCTCGTGTGCCCTTGTGGGGGTGTGAGCGATGGTTATTTATTGATTCCTCGGAGAATCTGCAGAACCTCGTGTGCCCTTGTGGGGTGTGAGCGATGATTATTTATTGATTCCTCGGAGAATCTGCAGAACTTCATGTACCCTTGTGGGGTGTGAGCCATGGTTATTTATTGATTCCTCGGAGAATCTGCAGAACCTCGTGTGCCCTTGTGGGGTGTGAGCGATGGTTATTTATTGATTCCTCGGAGAATCTGCAGAACCTCGTGTGCCCTTGTGGGGTGTGAGCGATGGTTATTTTTGGTTCTTCAATTGAACCTGCTGAATTGAGTCGGTACCACATTTGCATCTGCATAGAGTCGTGAGTCGGTCTCTATGAGTTGCATAATTCATCTTTATATGATGCATTGGTGAAATAAACATGTATGTGTATGTTTATGTGAAAATGATGTGAATTATAGAAGCATGATTGAATGTGCTTGGTTGTAGTGTATATGAGAAATTATGAATAATGCCAGAGGATGTAATAGTATATATATATACATGTTTTGCTTGGTAGATGTGAGAATAATGTAAATGTGAAAGATATTGACTAATGAATTGCTGATTAAGTATGATTGTGTATGTTTATATGATTGACGGTAAATGAAACATAATGTATAAGTCTATGTGGATTAATTGTAATTGTGAATGTATGCATGATAAAATGCTTGGTTTTATACATATATACATTATGATGTATGATAGTGGATTGTAAGGCATTGTAGTGAGAAACTGTGAAGTATATATATTCTGTACTTGTGCATTGATATATGATTATGTGCATTGATTATTATGGTAATGTTTCTCACCCTTCTGCTGGAATGATGTCCTACATGACATCGTGCAGGTACTAAGGAGTAGTACTGGTAATAGTTGCGAAGTCTCTGTTGGTGCAACTATTAATATTTAATAATGTTGGGTCAAGTCATGCTCTGGTTATGTAACACTGGGATCGCGAGGTTTATGCCTTAGAGATATTGTATATTCTAAGTTGTGTTTTAAATGTATTTGAAATATGTGATAATGGCCTTTGTGCCTAAGTGTTGATGATTATGTGATGAACATGAATTTTCTGTGAAGAGTTATGTAAACCAAATTGAATCCGCTGCTTCATGCAAGATGAAAATTTAATAGAATGACTATTTATTTCAATGTTACATGAGTATGACAAGTGAATGTTAAGATTTTGTAATTATGTGTGACGCCCTTTGTGAAAGCATGTTAATTTACTCTGATTAAATATGTATTTTTCCGTGGGGATTAGAAGGGTGTTACATTAGTGGTATCAGAGCAGGTCGGTCCATCCGACCAAGTTGTCTAATGTTGGTTGTTCCCTTGTACGCGACATGTGTGTGAAACATTGTTGGTACGTGTTTGTTGTCTAGTCTTCGTCTGCAGAAGTGGGAATGACCCAAGTGGGGGAGAACTTGTGCTTCTCCAGGTTGCTGCAAAGTGTTGAGTTGCAGCTCAATGTGGTTGAATGCCCATACAATTTGGTAAAGATGGTTTATACCCCATCATGATTTCGGCTGTCTATTGACAAATTGAGGAACTGATCACCCTTAATCTCTTGTTGATAGTAGTTTGGATTGTGTTGGATAGGATGGATGTGCATTGCAAGCTTAGATGGCGTGAGCAGTGAATTGTCTGGAGTTCAGCTGGGTGCTTGAGAATTGTTTGGGCGGGTCGGCTTAGAACAATGTTGAAGTGTTCGAATTTTGATGGAAATCTTCGAGTTATAATGGAAGTAGGAAAGTTGGCGATTTGCCGATTGATTATGGTTGTTTGAAGAGTTATCTTGACAAGGTAGTGATTAGCAGTCAGAACATGAAGTGGAGTTGTGACCGACTCAGTTATAGGAACTGGTCCGAGAGTGAGGACTCTATATGGTATGTTTGTTTGGATGGACAAGGATTGAATCGAGGGAGTAGTTTTGAGACTGGTATCGAGCGTGTGTGCTGTGACGACAAATTGTGAAGCCGAGTATGTAAGTGTCGATAGTGACATCTGGTAGATGTTAAAGAAGGTAAGAATGTGGAGTGCAAATCGGTGTAACTCGTCCTTTAAGTGTTCCAAGAGTTGATGATGTGTTGAATGGTCTTCTAAGTGTGAAATTATTGTAGTACGTTGAATTTCGAGATCGCAACTTTTTACGGAATCGAAATCGGATACTCGGAAGTCAGGTAATGGTTGAAAATGAGATTTCGGACTGTCATGTTCGCCATACCCTTCGCCTAGCGAGCATGCTAGCGAACGACTCGCTACTATGTTCGCCTGGCGAGGAAGTCCTGGGCTGAGAAAGTTGTTTTGGTGTTTTTGTCGTAACTGGAGAACCGTAACTCGGAATGATGCACAGTTCGAAGCGTTGGAAAGCTAGTCCAAAGATCTAGATGATGGTGGAGTATTGGGATGGAATTAAGTTAATTATTGAAGGACTATTTTTGGATTTTGTTGTAGATGCAGAGCGTGTGGTGTGTGTTTCCGCCATAACTTGCGAGAGTGAGTATCCGTTTGGCATGGGATTTGCCCTACTTGATGGAGCGAGGAAATGGTTGTGTTAACCTATGATATTTTGGTGTATTAAAAGAAGATATGGAATCATGTTGAGCATGGGGAACTTAAGTTATTAGTGTGAGAGGGAAAGCAGTTTTATGCCAAGGCGAAGAAGGTTTCAAAGAGTTTCGGAGAGCTGTCAACAGCTCGTTTGTAGATTCTTACCGAAATTCGACAGAATTGTTTATCGTGGTTTGTGATGCCTCGTGGGTATGTTTGGGAGTTATGTTAAGTGCAACATCAGTGAGTTTAGTTGCTTGAAGGCAATTTAAAGTATATAAGAGGGATTATCTGACAAGTGACTTAGAGTTGGTTGTTATTGTGTTTATGCCGGAGTTGGAGGCTCCAATTGGTTAGTGTGAGATTTGAAATGGTTGGTGATCTCAAGAGCTTAAGGTATTGGTTTGAATTGAGAGATTTGAATATGAGGCAGAGGAAAACGACTGGGACTCCTGAGGGATTATGGTTTTAGATTGAATTACCATTCGGGTAGAGCAACGCAGTAGTTGATGCATCGATTTGAAAATTTGGTATATACTGATGATGATGGTCGAATTTGATGAATTAAGTCGAAGGACTGATTTTCGTATTAATGGGAATGGTATCATGAGATTTCGGGATAAAGTTATGTTCTAGTTATTATTATGCGGAATAAGAGTATCGAGGTAGATGGAGTATCCATCCTAGTGCTATAAAGATGTAACCGGATTTGAGGAATATGGTTTTAATTGAGTGATTTTGGATGGAATGACTAGATTGACTCTTTTCCTACCAATGAGGATTAATCATTCTATGTTGGAGCTGGTTGAGATGGATATCATTGAAGTGATAAAGATTGTATGAGGTATCGTCGAATATTGTGTCAGATAGGGATCTGAAGCGTTGTGTGGTAGGAGATGTAGGACTCCTTTGTATTGTTATGATTCAGGCGAGAGCGTTGTGCTCGAACCTGAGGATTGTGTAAGAGGCGACTGAAAAGATCAAGAAGATCCAAGAAAGGACGTGTTCTGAGAGTTTCAGTGGTGACGGGTGTTGATCGAGCTTTGAAGTCTCGGAAGCACACACCGTGTTTTATTGCTTAGTATCAGAGTGGCGCATCGGAAGCGTGGGAGAAGTATCATGTTAGATTATCTTACCGCTGTCGCTTGTGAATTTACATGATGTGGTATGTACCTAATGAGGAAGTGCAAGTGCATTCATTCAGGCAAATGGTGTACAAGTGAGGAAGGATTTGACTGTTGAGACATTGCTAGTTTAGATTGATGAGCAAGAAGTAACTTCGAGGCAATGAAGATTTCTTCGGTAAAGACAGTTGGGTGAACCAACTAGAGAAAGTGAGATTTGAGAGATTGGGATGAGGAAGTCGTATCCGACTCGGTTCATTGAGGTAACATTTTCGAGGACAAAAATTCCTAAAGTGGGGGAGAGTTGTAACAACCCAATTTTCAATAATAAATTATTTGTGTTAATTAATTGATTTATTTGGATTATTCTAATTATTTGAATAATTAGATGATTGTTTAAATGGATTTATAGATGTTTGAGAGAGGGAATATATTGGATAGAAATAAAGGGAAAGATATATATATGAGGAAGTGGAAAAGAAAAGAAATAAGGAAGAGAAAAGAAAGGGAAAGAAAGAGAAAGAAGAGAAAAAGAGGAGAAAAAGAGGAAACTTGGAGAATCATCAAGAACATCCTCTAGCTTCCGATTAATCGAGGTAAGGGTGTGAAATCTTACTATCTTAATCATTGTGTATGTGTGTTGGATTGTTTGGGTGTTTTTGGATATTTTCCATTTTAGGTCGAAATGAGTTTAATCGGTAGAAACTGAGTTTTATCGGTTAGAATTTGGAATAGACGGTGTAGTATAGTCGAGTGATGAGTGGGTTGTGCTACTGGGGCTGATTTGGATTAAATCGGTTGGTTTGGTGAGGTTTGGGCTTTTGGACAACCATGGAAGTTCTGATCTCGCAGGTTCGCCAGGCGAATGGCAGCGAGACTTCACCAGGCGAAGCCCAGCGAACGGTAGCGAATCAAGTTAGAACCAAACACCTTGTCTTCGCTGGCAAGTTCGCCAGGCGAATGAGAGTGGCGAAGTTTCGCCAGGCGAGTGTGCTAGCGAGTAATTCCAGAGTAGCTCCCAGTGGTCTTCGCTGGTAAGTTCGCCAGGCGAACGTTGCAGCGAAGGTTCGCCAATGGCTTCGCCAGGCGGAGGTTGGCGAATGGGACATCATTTGTTTTATTTTAATTGTTTCCATCCAATGTTGATGTCTTTGGTTTTAGCATGTAGCGAATAGCTTGTGTACGTTGTGTTGTGGGTAGCCGTATGGCGTGAATCCTAGATTATGAATTGATTGTGAATATGTGGCCTTTTAGCATATGTGATGCGTTGTTTAAATTAATTAAAAATGAATTATTGGGTGGGATTGAGTTTGTTGCCATTTGGCACGATAATTGTGAGTTATGAATGTGAATCTAGTATAAAACAATATGAGATGAATGACGAATATAGGGTAAATATATTTGCGAGTGTATATTGAACATACGTGTTGATGCGTGACGAATGATGAATGCTATATACATTGTGAAGGTATGATTACTGTATGTGATATGTAATGAATGCATGAGTATGTTTGCAAACACGTATGCATGTTGTATCGGTTGATTCCTCGGAGAATCTGCAGAACCTCATGTGCCCTTGTGAGGTGTGAGCGATGGTTATTTATTGATCCCTCGGAGGATTTTCAGAATCTCGTATGTTGCGATGGTTATTTATTGATTCCTCGGAGAATCTGCAGAACCTCGTGTGCCCTTGTGGGGTGTGAGCGATGGTTATTTATTGATTCCTCGGAGAATCTGCAGAACCTCGTGTGCCCTTGTGGGGTGTGAGCGATGGTTATTTATTGATTCCTCGGAGAATCTGCAGAACCTCGTGTGCCCTTGTGGGGTGTGAGCGATGGTTATTTATTGATTCCTCGGAGAATCTGCAGAACCTCATGTGCCCTTGTGGAGTGTGAGCGATAATTATTTATTGATTCCTCGGAGAATCTGCAGAACCTCGCGTGTCCTTGTGAGGTGTGAGCGATGGTTATTTATTGATTCCCCGGAGAATCTGCAGAACCTCGTGTGCCCTTGTGGGGTGTGAGCGATGGTTATTTATTGATTCCTCGGAGAATCTGCAAAACCTCGTGTGCCCTTGTGGGGTGTGAGCGATGGTTATTTATTGATTCCTCGGAGAATCTGCAGAACCTCGTGTGCCCTTGTGGGGTGTGAGCGATGGTTATTTATTGATTCCTCGGAGAATTTGCAGAACCTCGTGTGCCCTTGTGGGGTGTGAGCGATGGTTATTTTTGGTTCTTCAATTGAACCTGCTGAATTGAGTCGGTACCGCATTTGCATCTGCATAGAGTCGTGAGTCGGTCTCTATGAGTTGCATAATTCATCTTTATATGATGCATTGGTGAAATAAACATGTATGTGTATGTTTATGTGAAAATGATGTGAATTATAGAAGCATGATTGAATGTGCTTGGTTGTAGTGTGTAACACCCCAATTTTTAGTAATTATTTATTAATTAAATTAATTGATTAATTATGTGATTTTAGGCCTAATTGAATTAACTAATTTATGTGATTTATTTGATATAATTGAATTAGTTGATTTATTGAATTTATATAAATTATTTGATTTATTTGAGTTGTTTGGATTAATTGAATTATTGGACATATTCGAAATAATTGATTTAATTTTATTATTTAACTTATATGATATATTCTAATTTGTAGAATAATATAGAATTAATAGATTAATTGATTGAGCCTATTTGGGGGTGTGAATAGACATGAGTTATTAAGCCCATTGGAAATACTAGGTTAATTAAAATTGTGAGAATTATATAAAATAAGAGAATGAGATAAAAGAGAATAGAAAGAAAGAAAAGATAGAAAGGAGAAAAGAGGCAAAGAGAGGAGTGGAGAAGAAGAGGAGGAAACTCAAGAGAAAGAGCAAAAGTTCAACAAATTCAAGGTAAGGGTGAGAAACATTATTATTTGATCAATGTGTATGATTATGTATGAGTTGTGTTGGATTTGTTGGTAGTTTTCTCTATTTTCCATTTCTAGGGCATAAATGGTTTAATCGGTAGAATCGAGTTTTGAACGGTTAGAATTCAAAATAAATTGCATAGTTTAGTCGGGTAATGTTTAGCCGTGATTATTGGATTTCGTTTGATTGAATTTGGTTGAGTTTGTGAGTTTTGACATTTTTGGATAATTGAGGGTTTGAGATTTGAGTGAAAATCGGACGTCGTAGAAATCGTGTTTAATGGTTCTAATTCACTGCTATATGTTAGGTGAGTATGAGTATGTGTTTGTTTCGAAAAAAAGAATTGAATCGGTCGGATTTTCGGGCGAAAATGCAAAATCCCGTAGCCGTGTTTAGGCAAAATTCTGGTTTTTCGGAAAACTTCGAAAATTCATAACTCTTGAACCGTAAGTCGGTTTTGACCCCCGTTCGAAGCGTTGGTAAGTTAAAGAGATTGTCTTTCTAGAAAAAAAATGGATTTGAGGTCTGTACCTAGTTCAATTATAGCAGAAAATTGAAAACATATTGTTGTGTTGATTTTTACCGTCGCGAATGTGTGTGATTGATGTGTTATTGTGCAGAATACTTTTGTTATATAACGTATAGCTTGTGCGTGTTGTGATATGATATGCTATGGATAGCCGTATGGCGTGAATCCTAGATGGTGGAATCGATTATGAAATATAGTCTTTTGACAAATATATGCATATTGTTTGTATGTGAAGAATGCATGAGAACATATTGTGAATATATGTGCATTGCTTGATAAATGTGGTAATGATATTGAAGTGTAAATGCATATTAATTGTATGCGATATTGTGAATGCATGAGAACATATTGTGAATATGTGTGCATTGTTTGAAAAGGTAATGAGGTTAAATTATGAATGCATATGTGTTGTATCCGATTATTGTGAATTAATGCATGGGAGCATATTATAAGATATGCGTGCATTGTTTGACAAATATGTTGATGAAAAGTATGAATACTCGATTATATGATATGTTGTGTGTGCAATCTTATTTAATTCTTGAAGGGAGGAATTATGTGAATGCATGGGTTTAAGACGTGTGATCGGTCTTAAGTGCATTTTGTTGTTGATTGCATATGCATCATTTAGTCAAGAGGCAATGTTTGCTAGTTTCGTGGAGGCTAGTGACTTGTCCCAAACCTAGAGCGGGGTTTGAAAGCTTAGGGAACGGGCTTTTGTTGTTATCGGTCTAGGGAACGGACCCGGTTTAAGTGTAAAAACCGAAAAATGATAACAAGTGTTGGTACCACATGGCATGAGTTGCATTGAGTCTCATCGAATGAATATGTGATCATTGTATGAAAGTATGCTTATGAACATGAATTGTTGATTTGAGAATTGTGAATGTGTAATTGGGAATTAGTGAGTAAACATAATATGTGTATGTTCGTGTGGAATGTTGAGATTTATGGATACGTGCATGATGAATATGCTTGGTGATTATCCATATTTGATTATATATATATATGTTGTATTGTACATGATGAGTTATAATGAATTGTGGTGAGAAAATGTGGAATATATGTATTTTGTGCTTGTGTATTTGTGTATATATAATTATATGCATTGTTATTATGATAGTATTTCTCACCCTTCTGCTGGAATGATGTCCTACATGACATCGTGCAGGTATCAAGGAGTAGTATTGCTCGTAGTTACGAGGTCGCTTTTGGTGTAGCCGTTTAGTGATTTAATTATGTTGGGTCGAGTCATGCTCTGGTCATGTAACACTAGGATCGCTTCGGTTGTGTTTAAGATATACATTGTGTACTCTATAAACGTGTTTATATCCATTGGAATATTATGATGTTGGCCTTAGTGCCTAAGTGATGTTGTTTTATGTGATAAAAACAAATGTTTCTTTAATGAAAATTGTGGTATAATTGAATCCGCTGCTACATGCAAAGTGAAGTTTTGTAAAGCATAATTTTATATTGAAATAGTAATGAGCATGACAGGTGGTTTTGATATTTTGAAAGTTATGTGTAATGCCCTTTTGTAAATGCATGGAAATTTACTCTGATTATTCATATATTATCCGTGGGGTTTAGAAGGGTGTTACATAGTGTATATGAGAAATTATGAATAATGCCAGAGGATGTAATAGTATATATATATATACATGTTTTGCTTGGTAGATGTGAGAATAATGTAAATGTGAAAGATATTGACTAATGAATTGCTTATTAAGTATGATTGTGTATGTTTATATGATTGGCGGTAAATGAAACATAATGTATAAGTCTATGTGGATTAATTGTAATTGTGAATATATGCATGATAAAATGCTTGGTTTTATACATATATACATTATGATGTATGATAGTGGATTGTGAGGCATTGTAGTGAGAAACTGTGAAATATATATATTTTGTACTTGTGCATTGATATATGATTATGTGCATTGATTATTATGGTAATGTTTCTCACCCTTCTGCTGGAATGATGTCCTACATGACATCGTGCAGGTACCAAGGAGTAGTACTGGTAGTAGTTGCGAGGTCGCTGTTGGTGCACCTATTAGTATTTAATAATGTTGGGTCAAGTCATGCTCTGGTTATGTAACACTGGGATCGCGGGGTTTATGCCTTAGAGATATTGTATATTCTAAGTTGTGTTTTAAATGTTTTTGAAATATGTGATAATGGCCTCTGTGCCTAAGTGTTGATGATTATATGATGAACATGAATTTTCTGTGAAGAGTTATGTAAACCAAATTGAATCCGCTGCTTCATGCAAGATGAAAATTTAATAGAATGACTATTTATTTCAATGTTACATGAGTATGACAAGTGAATGTTAAAATTTTGTAATTATGTGTGACGCCCTTTGTGAAAGCATGTTAATTTACTCTGATTAAATATGTATTTTTCCGTGGGGATTAGAAGGGTGTTACAAAAATCTTTGGCGAACACCCTAATAATAAAATCAACCATTTTCCCTTGAACCATAGTTAAAACCTTTAGCAAACTTTTTCCTTTTTATCATTCAAAGAAGACAAGCAAGTGTAGTTAACATTCAAATCACTAATTAAACTAAGCGGTTCCCGTTGAGTACAACAAACGTGAGATGGTGCTAATACATTTCCCTTGCATAACCGACTCTCAAACCCGGATATGGTTGCGATGACCATTTTCCTTTCCTTAAAACGTTTTCTTGATATTTTCCTTTTCCTTTATTGGAATAAATAAAAGTTTGATGGCGACTTTGTTCGAACAAGTTTTTTCGCGTCCATCGCGATCGTATTTTTCGAGGTACGACAATCTAGAGGAGCAACAATCTCAAATTGCTCATACTGAGGATGTCTTTCCTCGTTGTTGCCGCATAGTGGAGATGACGCGGGCAGACATTGCCGAGAGTATCTTCCCTGAGGGGTTTGCTGTTAGACGAATATTGTATGACATTATTGCAGAGGCACATGAAACACTTTTGTACCGCAAACATCACGCGAGGACAAGGACGATCGATGGCCGATGAGGCAAACCAGTCAGAGGAGGCACATGAGAGGTTGTCAAACACATCCAATAGTTGTCTGTATTTATTTTGTTAGTTTGTATGTTTTTTTTCCTTACATTGTTATTATATTTTGGCCTTAAGGCTCGTATGACATCTTATTACTATATTGTTGTGTTACTTTGGTGTGTATATTATTTTATAATTCATCCGCGAACAAATACACAATGCATTTAAAAAAAACCCTGTTCTGAAACACTTCGGAGATGTATTTCCGGAAAATTTCCGTAAATGCATTTCCGAATAAATTCAAATAAAAATGGACTATGAGAGATTTGTTGTGAGCGTTTAAGGTTTAAATTATTCTAGAGACATATCTCCGAAATATTATTAAATTATAAAACACGTCCGAAGATATATCTCCGGAATTTAAAAACATTTAAAAACTCATGAAATAGAATAAAAAATTCTCATTATTTACTATACATTATATTATTTTCTCATTCACTAAATTGACTCATGTTTTTCTTCGGTCAAATGTGCAATTATGGAATCTTCATTAAAAAAAAATAAAAAAATAAAAAAAATAGCCTAAAAATAAAAAGATAAGAACTCAAAGAATATACACGCACGATTCGCTATTTTCGCTTCAGTGTAATAACAACAAACAAAGAAACAGACAATAAATAAACAGTAATTAAGTGTTCTAATACGTTACGGAAATGACGAAATCAACCTCAAAAACGGCTTAATCACGTTACTTCTTCCATTTCCTTTGCTGTTATTGTTGTTATTCCTAATTTCCTTCCTATATATCCAAATCAAACCCATAATTATTTTTATGACTCTCTGACTTCTTCTTTCCCTTTCTCGCCGGAAAACCCTCATCGGAAAACCACTGAGCGGCGGCGGGGCAAAATTCTCCATTTCGCGGTACTTTATCTGTACGTGTATTAAACTATCCAATTTTTGCTTAATTGTTACTCTATTGTTTTGGAACGTTGTTCCTGATTTATTTAGGTATTACGTTTTGTGTTGAAGTAATTGACGTTTTTTTCACGGTAAATTGATTTTGTGTTTATTTTCCATTCTTATGATTCTATGTACTTTCAATTGCAGAGTAAAGTATGGCGAAGATTTGGAGCTTGATATTTGTTACCTGGTTGTGCGTGTTTTCCGTTTCTGATGGTAGAGGTAAGAGTGTAACTTCTGCGTTAATGTTCTTTGGTTTATAATATTGTTTGTCTTGTGTTTTGATGTAATCTTTCAATTCGTTGGATTTGTTTAGTTTTGTGTGTTTATTAATAATGCGGGATCGATGGGTTTGTTTAGTTTTGTGTGTTTATTGATAATTCGGGATAGTTGGTTTTGATTCATGCTTGTTTTGGTTGGTGGAATGGAGCTTTTATTCGAGTGTAGGAAAGTTAGGCTAGGCATCACATTACCGATGTTGTTAACGCTGATTGATAAAATAGTAGTTTGTTCAAATTCTGCCAATTTGTTGCTATAATTGATATTTGACAACACTTTGTACCAAATAGTTTAGTATATAGCATAATAATAGTGTTTTGCTGAATTTCAGCTTTGCTATTTGGCAATGCCATATCATACAATTTGTCTTTTAAGTTTGTAGTAAAGTTGCTCCTCCCTTGCCCTTGAACCCAAAAAACCATGGGCAACGGGCAATGAGTTTATCGGTTCATGATTCAATAGCAGAAATCTAATTTAAAAAGTAAGGATCATATTGTATGGGTCGTTCGACGTCAAAGTATGTCCTTTTATATCTATTTGTTTGGGTTATACATAGGGGTGGCAAACGGCATGCCCGTCCAGTTTAGGTCTACCACGCAAAACCCGAAAAAACGGGGTGGGGCAGACATAGTTAAGGGTGCAGGCCTAAAACCTTGGTCCACCCAGCAAAAAAAAACGAGGGTGGGGTGGGTCCACGGACATTGCACCTTTTAAAGCTAAAAATGCAAAAAATTATGTAAATGCCACACCGCGAAAGCCCAAATAAATAGAGCGGAGCGGGGCAGGCGCATTAGTGGGCGAGGGCCTAAAATCTTGGTCCGCCCCGCAAGAAAGTGTGGGCAAAACGGGCTCATTTTGCCACCCCTTAGTTATACATGACTGAAGCATTCCACAAGAACACCGTAGGTGAGATATTTATTTTTATGTTTTTGAAGAAGGCATGAACAACTCGCATATGCAGACATGTCTATTCTATAGGTGAACAGATATGAACTCATGATATGAAGAAATTATATTCTGAATCATAGTCTTTTACTTTTATTATGGACCTTTCACATTTGCATACCAATGATACATTTTCCATCTGCAGAACTCAAGGTTAGGCATGCGAGTCATCTTGCCCAGTACAATCATACACTTGCTATAATTTTAGTCGAATTTGCTTCCGCGGTGAGTTCTTTATGAATTATATATGCTCAACCTAAGCAGTGCTTATAGAGTGATTATAACTATTGTGTTTATTATTTGTACTCTTATATTGACAGAGAGGATTGATCATAAGTTGATGATTGTAATGAAAATTTCAAGTTTCAACCTGGCTTTGCCTAAGTAGGTTTTAAGTCTGCCACTTCAAACCATATCTTCTTTATTTTACAAATAAAGGAAGTCAATGTCTTCACTTATGCTTTTACACACCATAAATAATTTAACAAATGAGGGACCTTCTCACATGCCAATCTCGATGGAGAGATTCTCTGTCCTGACCAGTCCATAGCCAAAACAAGCCAAACTATCTGTTATTGTATCTTATCTATGTAGCCTAGATTTTAGAGTTTATAAGTCATTTTGCTTGCATGATGTTGTGAATCTAAAGTTTCATCAGATGCATTTGGTCAAGGCAAGCCGTGTGGGAATTCTGTATGAATTATATACAATACATGAACTGATGTAGATTTGGTTCTTGCAGGTATACTTGTCAGATTTGACTCAACTTTTTACTTGGACGTGCTCTAGATGTGGTGACTTGACCAAGGTGCTGAGAATGTAAACATTAATATAACTTTACTTGTTCACTCAAGTAGTGAGCGAACTTTGAATTACTCACATTCTTGTATTCTACTAATTTGTCTTTTATAAAATATTTGGTCTAAAGATATTTTAAATGTAAACAGGGATTTGAAATTATAGAGTTGGTTGTTGATGTGGAGCATTGCTTACAGGTTGGTGAACTATCATCACAAATCAATATTCCTGTAAACTACAGAAATAATGAATTCTCTTTATTACCTTTTCCACTCCTTGGTTAATCTATTATATTAATGCACTCTCTGTCCTTATGTAATTATCACATCCTATTCCAGGCATTTGTTGGAGTGGCTGAGGATCCACTTGCTATCATCATTGCATTCAGAGGAACTAATGAACACAGGTGGATTTTCTTGATCGCTTAAGTTGTGTGTTATTTGGGCCCAAATTTCAATAGCCACCACTAAAATGGATTGATTAGAGTTTAGTGTTGTATGTATGCCTACATGCACATGCCTGCATATATTAGAAACAAGAAAAAATGTTCTACTTATGCATGTTAAGTTTGTATGAACATTCACATTCATGCACATGCATAAGTAGATAAATGCAGTTTACTTGATTTAATATGATGGCAATATATTTCTGGCTTAAAGGCAGTGAGCACGAGTGACCAAGTAATATGAATTATTTTCAGTTTTTCTTGCATCAAGCATGCATTTCTGTGATCCTAAATTGACCAGCAGGATTCTTTAGCTTATGCAGTAGATGACTATCTGTAGTTCAGATCATATTTGAGATGTTGTACTGTACATCATAGATTCTTCTGTTTGAAAGGGTCAGAAACCACATTGTCTGTATATGAAGAAAGCATGTTTGACAGTCATGTTTGGAATCATGTAAATTATTGTTATGAAGAGAACATTTATCCATAATACATTATTAAAAGGAAAACAGTTTAAGCCTTTCAGATTTTTGGCTCACTTCTGAGGTAACTTCATAATACTGAGTTGATTTGTTTGAAACTGCTTTTATGTAGTTTGCAGAACTGGATCGAAGATTTATATTGGAAGCAGCATGAAATAAATTATCCAGACATGGATGATGCAATGGTATGTGACGTGAAAGCTCTGGCCTTACTTTGTGTCTGTAATATAGTCCGTTCTGAAATCTTATCATCAATCTCACCAGGTACATCGTGGTTTTTATACTGCATACCATAATACAACAATACGCCCTGCAGTTTTAGGGGCCGTTGAAAGAGCAAAGAAGTTTTATGGCGATATTCCAATTATAGTTACGGGGCATTCAATGGGAGGAGCAATGGCTGCATTTTGTGGACTTGATTTAGTGGTAACTTTAGTTTAACTTTCTCGGTGTTGCACACCATGGTTTTATTGTTCTATATGTATTGCCTTTATTTTTCCTCAGGCACATGCTTTGAATTTCTTTGGGAGATATTGTATTTGGAAAAGTGATTTTTTATTATTAGTCTCTAGAAACTAATCAGAACAGTGTCCAAAATTCATACTAAAAATTAGTCATTTTGTATAGATCCTTGTTTAAATTCTCATTTCAAAATATTCCTATTATACAAGGATGCATAATTACTTTTTTGATTTTACATTACTACAGGTAAATAAACAAGAAAATAAAGTTCAGGTTATGACATTTGGACAACCTCGTATTGGGAATGGTGTTTTTGCATCTCTATACAGCCAACTAGTTCCAAATACAATCCGAGTCACAAATGACCATGATATTGTTCCCCATTTGCCTCCATACTATTACCGTTTACCACAGAAGACATACCAGCACTTCCCGAGAGAGGTAAGGCCTTGCATAATGAAGTGATGGAATCTGTACAACGAAACCTATATATCCAGAAATATGCTTACCTGCAGAACTTGTTTTCAATTTGTTTTATTATTTTTCAAGAATCTAAGTTGTTGTGGATTGCAGGTATGGCTTTATAACATTGGATTAGGAAGTCTTGTGTACAGGGTTGAGAAGATTTGTGATGGGTCTGGCGAGGATCCAGATTGTAGCAGGTTAGTCAATCTGTTGTCAAAATGCGACTGAAAGTTGAAAATTTTGCCACTACAGTGGATTTCGAAACGTGAATATTCTACAGTCCCGCTGAAATTTGAGTTCTCATCTTTTACAGGTCAGTGAGTGGAACTAGCATCACAGACCACTTGGTCTATTATGGCGTTGACATGGGATCAGATGATCCGGCAACATGCAGAATCGTTATGAATTCTAATGCTCTGAACACAACCACCAGAGATTCAAGAGGAAACATAATCTTATCTAGAAATCCTGCAAGTTCTTTACTCAAATTGAGTCAAGAGTTTGATGATCAGGAAGATCCCGTCAATTCCGATTGAACTGGCATATCTCATGCAATATAATCACGTGGACGATATACTTTGAATTATTTTTTATTTCTTCACGGTCCTTCCAGATGTGGCGACAGAAGAATTTAATCAGAATTAGCTGTAGCTGGAAGAAGATTGTGTGTATAGTCTTGTAAATGATCATCCTTGTATATAAGACTCATAATTCTTGGTACAGATTTGAAGTGTACAATTTCACTTTCAAATTCTACTGAATTCTTCCCGTGGTTTTGGTGGTATTTGATTTAATTATCAAGATCATCAGCATATCATTTCTACAATTTAACCATGTCTTAGCTATAGAATTATGGTGTTGTCGGTTGGTAAAACATTTCATGAAGTATCTCAAATTACTAAAGAGCTTATATCACAGATAATTAAAAGATTATACAACAAAGTATCAATTAAATTAAAAGTTTTATGGTTTACATCATACTTTATTTTCATGATTGTATTGATCTTTTAATATTATCACAATATATATTTGTAATAAAATGTATTGATCTATTAATTTTATACTAGTAACAACCCCGTGCATTCGCATGGGCTTCTGTTTGGATTCATAATATGCTTTGTTAATGTTGAATTCATATTTTCAGACACCAAACATTTAGAGAATTGCAAATATAAGTAAATATAATTTTCCAACTGTGATTCTTTTATCCGAAAAGTTCATCCAAAAACAAAGACAAATAGATTAGTCGGTTCATTTCGCATTTCATCTCATTCTGCATTGTATTGTAAACTAACCGCTAAACATTTTGCTCAGTCAGTTGGTTTTGCAGGAAAAATTTCACAATGTGCGATTTAATTGGTGAAGGAAAAAAAGGTCATTAATTCGCAACCTGCTGACAATTTATGAAACTGAGTCGTCATCGGGAGTTCTTCAAGTGATTAGGGTTTCAATCTCCGAGTCGTGTGACTTATTTGAGGATGAGCTGAATTTTACGGCAGCTTTGACGTCAGATTTCTCGTGACACAACACATTTAATTCAAGAGCCGAGATTTAGTCGTCAGTTGGGTTTTGAAGTGTTGTTTGAGTAATAAGCCATATGGAGCTGAATGTGTCGAGATATCAGTAGATTCGGGTTAAATCAGTGCGAGAATTGGCTTTGAAGAATGTATTTTAACAGACACACGTTTTCCTGCTTTCTGCTGGTCAACGATCGATTTTAAAGGAACAGTGGAATTTCGGTGCGCATTGAATTTATAATGAATATCTGTTGTTTTGATCATGACTGTTAGTTGAGCTGATTCAGGTTACCGGGTTAAAGTAGTAGAGATGCGGTTTGAATTTTCAATACGGAAGACAGTTCGTTCTGCCGTTTAGCCGAATTTCTCTGCTTATCCGTTCAAGGCCATATTCATCGACGTTAATATTGGGTACGAATTAATTTGCAAGAGAATTTGTTTGAACTCAGTTACGTCAAATTTAAATCGTGCAAAATGATTAGTTATCGAATTCGGAGTTGGAACGTCGCAGCTTAATCGGATAAATTTCATTGGATAAATTTAATTAAATGAATTTATTTGAATGAGTTTAATTGGATGAAGTTAGTCACTTGAATTCAATCAGAGGACTGTTAATTGAACGAATTTGATCAGGTGAACTTAGTCGGCAAAATTAATCAAACGGATTTAGTCGGGTAAATTGAATCAGTGGAATTTATTTGTATGGATTTAAGCAGATAAGTTTATTTGGACAAATTTAGTCGGATGAGCTTGATCGGATAAATTTTATTAAATGATTTTTAGTTGTTTGAGTTTATTTGGAGAAATTTAGTCGAATAGATTTAATTAAATGAATTTATTTGTTTAAGTTTTATCGGATGGGTTAGTCGGAGATTTTAATCGAAGAAATGTGATTGGAGAAATAATTTGAATTTATTCATTTAAATTCTATATTATTAGAATATTACATTTATTACAATATTACAAAAATTATAATTACAAAAAGTGCTAAAAGTCCTAATTTTTCTAAGTTTGTCTCTGCGCCCGATTCGTCAATCTTCAACTTTCGACTTTGCCGGACCTGCAAAACAAATCAACCACAGATGAAAATAATTTAATCAATAAAGTGGATTTTTATCGGTTTCGATACCCTCAGTAAAAGCTCATCATCGGGTACGTCGGGAGGACAACAACGACAAAGTCGTCGCCAGCTCCCGACTTTTATTTCCGGCCTCAACACAAGTCTAGCAGCATCTGTTCCATTTTAATCCAGGAGAGAGGAAAAATGGTTTTAGAAAAGTGAATTTTGGAAATGTGATTCTGAAAAAAGTGCTTTTGGAAAAAGCACTTATTTCTAAAAAATGGTTTTTTGCCAAATAGACCACAAACAACATTTCCCAAAAATTTATGAACCAAATGGATCGAACCACCCATCCAACAACGTTTTCACAACAACAATAAGCAACAAGATTTCCTCAAAATAATCCAACAAACCAGCCACAAAAGTCTCAGTAACAAACCAACACAACAAATAACTCATAAAAATCGCAAAAATCATGTCCAAGCCACAACAATATAAGAACATCAAACAAGGTCATCAGGGACGGATTCTGAGAACCCTAAAAAATCATCAAAAAACAGCATCAGTAATCATCAAGAAGGGTCTGCGGCGCAACCCTAAAACTGATCAAAAAACCATCACGAAAGAACGACTGTCACCGATCAACCCAGCCGTCCTCAACGAAGATTAGCCAACATCATTACGAATCATCACCAGTCCGTCAACAACGGCGAATATCAGTATAAAAAAAGGGTCAAGACCACCAACTGGACTCAGAGGGAGGAGTTATCCTCACCGTCATCATCGTCACGTCAGAAAAAACACCAACAAGAAACCATCGAAAATGTAAGTCACCATTGTATGTTTTCACTTTCTTTGGGTTTGTTTTGGTTTGCAGATAAAATGAACAGAAGAAGAAGAGGTTCATGGCGAATGGAAAAGAAGATGAGCAATCGTGCATGCCGTATAGAGGGGAGATATATCAAAAAATGAAGAGTAGGGAGAGACCAGGGGCGGACAAGAAGGGAAATAGGGGGAGTGTAGAAAATTAGGTTTTCTATTTTTTATATTGTACAATTGATTCTATGTGTGCAGACTCACGGTAATTCCCACATACCGTCATCTTCGCAGCCACCCGTCATCACCAAGCCATAATCACACGTCTCAGATCTGGCCGTCCATTACGCACCTCATGGTTTCCCCCACACGGGATCATTTTGCCTGGTTCTTTTAATTTTCTTTCAATTTTTAATTTTTATTAAATTCTGATTCAAATTAAAAATTAATTTCTTTGTATAATTAACCCTTATTTAATTTTTAAACAACTGATTTAATCTTTTTAATTCTTTTCCTAAATAATCTTTTCCTAAATAACTCATTTAATTCTTTTTTATGACCTTTAGGATTGAATATTTTTTTAAATATATTTTGTTTTTAGTCCTAACACGATCTTTTATTAAAAAAATTCTAACATATTAGTTTCTGCTTTTAAAAAAATCTAACTTTTTAAAGAAAATTAAAATATCTTTCTAACTTAAAAGTCTAACATTCTTTAATAAATAAAAATCTTTTAATTAAAATCTAATCCCTTAAAAAAATTTAACAATTAATTAATTTTTTTCTAATTTAATATCCTCATGGAAATACCTTTTTTAAAATTCTAAAACTTTTATTCAAAAATTCTAACTTTTCTTAATTTTTAATTTCTACCGCCTTTGTTTTAAGCCTTAATTTCTAATTTAAAATAAATTTACCAAAATTCCTAACATTCCCGTTAATTCTGTCTAACGCTTATGTCGTTATTTTTATATCTCTCGCTTGTACTTATTTGCTAATCCTTTATTTTTCCGTATTTCATTTTTCACGATTGTAATTTATGCGAGGACATCGTCGCTTTTATTTTGTTATTATTCTTGCATTTTCCCATATTTCAATACCGCCGCTTGATAATTATTCTCATTGTATTATTTACCGTAATTTCCCTCCGAAGGAATAGGTCTAGCCGTTTGACCACCGCGTCAATAATCCTCACCTTTGACTCTTTCAAAACCCTAATTGTAGGCATCCCGCCGTGTACCAATTTACCCTTTACCCTAGCATTAGGTTAAGGAGTCGCCGCACTCCGTTTTAGGTTTCCTGTCATGGAATACCTATTTTACCCTTTTTAAATTCAATTCAACTATTTTCAACGTGAAAATAGGAGTCGCTGCACTCCACGTAAGTGCTTCCTTAAGAACGCTTATTTCCCATTGAAACCTTGACCACATTCAAGAAGTTTCTAACCTCCCTTTCGAGGGGAACTACGATTACTCTAATTCCATCCCCTACCTCGGATACGTAGGCACAAGATGCGAGTCTTGGCGAGTAAACTTAGGACTAACCCTTAGGTCTTTCTTTCACCTTCTAACCCTTAGCATATACCCTCAAGCAAATAATTAAAGCAAAATAGTAGTATTAAACAAGAGGTTCCTGTAGAGTACTACAGAAGTTTAGGGTGCTAATACCTTCCCTAGGCTTAACCAACCCCTTACCTAGATCTCTCCCCGCATTGTTTACGATGCAAAAATTAGGTTTTTCCTTTCTTTGACTTTTCCTTCGGATAAATCAAAGACCGGCTGTGAATTAAAGATTCGTGATTCAAATTAATTGATAATTTGATATCATATTCTCACCGCAACATCGATCTCTCAGTTCGAGGACTTATACATCCTCTACGAGGCCTAAAACCCTCTATAATTTGCAGTTTATAGGAGACCTTCCCCTCCGCCATGTTTATATTTGGCGGGGGGTTCAACAAGCTTACTGTGGGTTCGATGAAGAGAAAGTTTGAGCAACTCATCGATGCAAGCTTGAGCAAAAACTCCACCCTCAACAAGTATCGGGGAAGCTGAATCCCATCACCTTCTACCGCGAGGAGCTCCCCGGAGGAGCCCCCAACTTTAGCATTCCTCTACTCGTGAGAGCATAAATAGAAAACTTTATCGTTCGCCGAATTCTGGTCGACCAGGGAAGCTCAGTCAACATCATATATTGCCAACTATTCTCAACTATACAGCTCGACGAAACACACTTGACACCCTATGTGGGCTCTAATCTACAGGGCTTTAATGATGCAACCATAAAGTCATGGGAATACGTCGAACTAATTATCATGATCATAGCAGTTGAAACCTCCAAATCTATCAAAGTCTAGTTCTTGGTCATAATCTGCCTTTCTTTATACCAGTGCATCCTGAGGAGACCAGCTCTAGCCGAAATGATTGTCGTGTTGTCCACTCTCCATCTAAAGATGAAGTATTACACGGCCAAAGGCTCCGTCGCCACCCTTCATGGGGACATTGAAGCTGCAAGGAGATGCTTTGAAGCGGCCTTGAAGGGACAAAACACTATCAACAGTCGTCCAGAACTCCTGGCAAGCCAACTCAACCTAGAACCTCTGAGGAGGCGAAGCCAATACCCCATGTCAACTTGGTTGACTTTGACAGTCGCTTCACCAATGATGACCTAAAGGAGCAGAAGAAGAAAGACAAAGGAGCCCGGCTAGCAGTAGAAACCTCCCCGACACCAGATGTTAACGAGGAGCCCACCCATCTGAGATGCCTAATTCCTGACGGCGAGTTCGAAGTCATCCTCCTCGGCAACAACCCAAACATAGGCATGAAGATTGGCATTGATCTCCCCGACCTCGGGAGGAAGAAAATGAAGGCTTGCTTGAGAGAAAATGCTGACTTATTCGCATGGAGCGTTGCGGAGATGCCCAAGATGGACCCTGACGTTGCCTGCCACCAGCTGACCATAGATCCCACTGCTAGGGCCATAGTACAACATAGGCGTAGCCAGTCTCCCGAAAAAGAGGAGGCTGCTAAAAAAGCTATAAAAGACCTCTTAGAGACGAATTTTATTTTTGAAGCCCAATACACAACATGACTTTCAAACATTGTACTTGTTAAAAAGTCTAATATAAAGTGGAGAAAGTGCATTAATTATATTGATCTTAACAGGGCTTGCCCTAAAGATGCTTATCCCTTGCCTAACATAGATAGACTGGTCAATAACTCTGCAGGTTTCAAACTGTTATCATTTATGGACGCGTATTCGGGATACAACCAAATCCCCACGACAAAAGGGGATAACAAATATGGCCTTCATGACTGAGTCAGGCAACTATTACTATGATGTAATGCCTTTCATCCTGAAAAACGTCGGTGCTACTTACTAATGGATGATGAACAAAGTCTTTCAAGGTGAGATTGGAGACATGCTCGAGGTCCACAAGGACAACATGATCATAAATTCCCAAAAGGAAACCGACCACACGCTCCACCTCAAGAGAGTCTTTAACCAGGCGAGGAGATGCAAAATGAGATTCAACCCGGAGAAGTGTACATTTGGCGTTCGAGCAGGAAAGTTCCTCGGCTTCTATCTAACCGAATGAGGAATTAAAGTGAACCTGGACAAATGCAGGGGCTTCTCCGAATTCCCAATGCCAAACTGAAGAAGTCGATTCAGTCCCTGAACGAGATGCTCACCTTGCTATCCCGCTTCGTAACAAAATCTGCTCAGTATGCACTCCCTCTTCTCCTTCTTTTGAAACTTCTTCGCAAGAAAGCAGCGTTCAAATGGACCAATGAGTGTGAGCAAGCCCTCCTCCACCTCAAATAAGTTCTATCATAACCACTGGTCCTTTCACGACCGGACAACAAGGAGACTCTCTGCCTCTACCTCGCTGTCGCATCTGAGGCCGTCAATGCGAATCTCATTCGTGAGACCCCCGACGGACAGAAACCCATATGCTTCACCAGCAAAGACCAAAACTCAGATACCAACAAATTGAAAAGGTAGCATTGGCCCTCATCAATGTGACGAGGAGATTGAGACACTACTTTCTAGCCCACACGATCATCATGCGAACTGACCAACCCGTAAAACAACAACTCGGTCGTCCTGACATGGTCGACAAAATGATTAAATGGTCGCTAGAACTCTCTTAATTCAACATTCGGTACGAGAGCATAAAGGACCTTAAAGCCCACGTACTGACCAACTTTGTGGCAGAAATGACCACGCCAACCTCCCCAACAAACGGGGCCCATAGTTTGACAGAAAGTGGCGCAGGAATCATGTTGGAAAACAAGGAGGGAATCCTAATCGATGTTTCCCTTGCCCTATCCTTCCTGACCTCAAACAACCATGCCGAATATGAAGCTTTTCTCGTGGGACTGTGCTTGGTCGAGGATTTGGGAGCTAGAGAGGTAAAAATCTTCACTGATTCCCAGCTCGTCGCCTCACAAGTATTAGGGGAATACCAAGCCAAAAATGACAATTTCTCTGAGTACTTGTCTCTGGTTTGGGAAAGAATAACCAAATACGACTCCGACGAGGTAAGACACGTCCCTCGCGAGCACAAAACTTAAGCAAACATCCAGTCCAAACTCACGAGCACGAAGAAGAAAGGAAGGAACAAATCTGTCATCCAAGATATACTTTCCGACCTGAGCATCGAGAAACCTTCCACAATTCTTGACATGAATTCCATCGACAATAACGACTGTTGTATGACCCTGGTCTACAACTACCTCACAACAGGAGAACTACCCCTCGGCCAGAAGGAGGCTAGCATAACCAAACGTTAAGCTTGTGCCTATGCTCTGATCGAGGACAAGCTATACAAACAAGTATTATCCACCTCTCTCCTTAAGTGTGTCGAGGAGTCCAAGATCTCCCACATCCTTAATGAAATCCATGAAGGAATCAAGGCCTAGCACCTCGGAGGAAGATCCATCGCCTGGAACGCCCTGCGAGCAGGATACTACTGGCTAACCATGTAACATGACGCAAACGAGCATGTTAAAAAATGCGATAAGTTTTAATGCCACAAAGATATGCACTTAGTGCCGCCCAACAAGCTTAAAACACTCTCCTCCCCGTGTGTCGCTACTGCGAAAATAAGGTGTCGGCAAAACAGAAGAGTTGCCACCTTTCGTTATTTATCCCACAGAAAGGGAAAGGAAACAATCGGAAAAACCTGACGAAAAGGTATAAGACAAGGTCATCGCAACATGGTCTGGGTTCGGGAGTCGGTTACGCAAGGGGAAGATATTAGCACCCCTCACGTCCGTCATACTCGACGGGATCCACGCTTGTTGTGTTTATCTGACGGGTTGTTTTTACTATCTACCTATCAAGGCTGGTCTGAAATGAAAAGAAAGGAAAATGACTCGGCAAAGCATCGCACTTCGTGCCTACGTATTCTCGTCAGAGAACGAGAAATCAGAGTCAACGTAGTTCGGCTAACTACGAGTGAAAGGATGGGGGAAGGTGCGCCAATACGTCAGTATTGTGCCTACGTACTCTCAACAGGTGTGAGAGATTAGAGCTTACGTAGTTCGGGATACTACGGGTAGACAGGGTGTTATCGATCACATAGGGGTGAGAGAAAGGATTGACGATACTAGCGTACGCATTCTAGCAGTTAGGTGTATTGCTGCTCGACCATTGGAGACTTAGGCGTTACCTGTTCGCGGTAGAACAAACGTAGTATGTCGGGGTTTAAAGGTACAGGAACCTACGGGAACTAGAAATATGGTCTGGTCTCAATTGTGCTAGGGCAAGAGTAAGGGAAGATTAGTCGTCAGCGGGAAAGTCTCAATCGCACGGCAGTGAGAGAACAGAGAAGTTAGTTGTTAGTGTGCTCGCAAGGATATCGCATCCTATGCCTACATATTCTCGTCTGGTACGAGAAATCAGAGCAGCTGTAGTTCAGCTAACTACAGGAAAGGGGGGAAAGTGAGCTCGCTAGGATTATCGCAATCCTATGCCTACGTACTCTCGTCTGGTACGAGAGATCAGAGCAAATGTAGTTCGGCGCATGCAGAAAACAAGTCTCGATTGCACAGGGGCAAGAGAAGGGATCTCAATCGCCAGGATGCGAGAGAAAAGGGTTTCGATCGCGCGGGGGCGAGAACAAAGAGGAAGCATGCCTAACACACGTAAACGGGAAGGAACTCAGGACACACACGCAAGAACCTAAGGCGTAGGAGTGAATGCGTCACATATCACCCAAGGGGTGCTACACTAAACACTCTAGACGATTGAGGGGAAACCGATCAATTGTCATTTCCCACGTATCTAATGTTACAGCTCACACCACTCGACGGTTGCATAAATCCTTGAATAAGAAAGATATTATCGAACGAAGCGGTTCCGTTGGCCCTCGACATTGTGCGCAAGCTCCATTCCAATCTTCTCCTCTCTGGATCCTTAATGATAACGTTTCGAATCAGAACCAATGTAACACTAAACCGTCATGGTTTAACTTATGAGAGAAATCAAACTCTAAGAGGTAGCGTATTAATATCCGTGTCAAAGACAAGATAGAGAAATGATATTGAGAATCATTCTCCAATTGAATCATGTCACACGGCCATCACAGAATAAAATCAAAGTAAAATCAGATGGCAGAAGAGAAATGAGGAGAGAAATCCAATAATACATGAAAATAATATTCTACTCCTAAAAATGGCGATAAACTCCTAATAGAAAACTCTAAAGAAATTACAAGGAACTTGCATATAGAAAATAAAATGAAAATTCTATATAAAACTCTATATATCCTAACAGAAAATAGCATATAAAACTAGAATATAAAATCTATGCCCATAATATTCTAAGAAATAATATCTAAGGAAAATAGAAAATAAAACTATAATTTCCTAAGAAAATATATGCATAATACTCTAAGAAAATAAAACTATAATTTCCTAAAAGAAAAATAGCAAGAAAAAATATAATACAAAATATTAAAGTATTTACAAAGAGAAAATACAGCAGGGGGGTTTAACATCCAAGCAGGGGGTGTAGTATAGAAAAAAACATAAATGGGCTTTGAAGACCACCAACATCTCACACAAAAAAAAAAGAGAGAAAAGAAACAGAGGGGAGGGGGTTAACGCGGAAACGGGGGTGTATGGTCCAGAAACTGAAATTGGGCCCAAGAAAAGCCCATTGCCCGTTTGGGATGCCATCCAAACTTCCCCTTCGTCTTCCTTCAGCAAAGAAACACAAACCCTAACTTTTCTCTCTCTCACCCTCCTCCGCCGTCACCGTAATATCTCCCTCACCGTCCATGACCTCACTCCTGAAATCAAGCCGTATGATCCACTTCTTCATTGCCTCAATCCTTCACTAAATCCTTTCCACCTACCACAAACAAAATACCGTTTCTGTTTGCATGTAATGAAAGCGATGAAACCTGGAGACGCATGTTGAAGATTTGCGAAAAAGCTTGTTGTGTTTGTCTGAGCTTCATTCATGGTGGGAGTTGAAGGATGCGCTTAGGTTTTGGACGACTCTGAAGACGAAAGTTGGTTAGAGAAGTTTGTTCGTGACAATCTGAAGAAGATGGTTGTAAGATTTGAAGTCGAAGCTTCAGATCTGTTGCATGTGAAGATTTGAAGCTGGTGAAATCCGTGTGGTGTTGAGATAAGGATTTGAGTTTGTGGTTATCAGTGGTTCGCAAGAACGGCGACGAATCTTGGATGTTTGTAGATCTGAGATCAGAGATGCGCGATAACGATGGTGGTTTGGAAGTTTTGATGAATCTTGATCTTGATTCAGATCTGATGCTGGCAAGATTGCGTTCGAAGAACACGATTGAAGATATAAGGAAATCTGGAAAAACGATGTGGAGGTGATGAACTTGGATGATGTTGATGAAGATTCAAATGAATCTTGATGAATGTTCATGAAGCTCTTTGAGAAATGGATGAACGATTGAAGGTTTTACAAGTTTCTGGAAAACGGTTACGATGTACGGACGAAGTTTCTTGGTGGATCCATGGAGGTTGTTACAGATTTCTGGAGTTGGTTGAAGAACTGATGAAGGTTGAAGAGGTTTCTGGAAAATTGAGGGATGAAGATTCGAGTGAATCTTGATGGAAACTGGAAAATAGATGAAGCTATGAACATTGTTGAGTTCTTGAAGATGATGAAGTTCATGCTGGATTTCTGGAAACAGATGACGGTTATGGTGTGACGAAGAAGATTGATGAAGCTTCAATGAAAATCTGGAGAACGGATGAATGTTCTTGGGAGTTTCTGGTGAAGGTTAAAGTTTTCGGCGACGGTTAACGGTGAGTTTGGCCGGGTGTGATTTTGCCGGTGAGAGCTCCGGCATGTTTGCATGGCCGAAGAGAGAGGAAGTGAAGTGGGACAGGTGGCTATGCGCATAGGAGCAACGTGGCTGGGGAAAGGGTGAGACGTGGCATCGCGTGGGGTCAGTGGGGAGTGAGGTGTCAACCTTGCAGAGAGAGAGAGAGAGAGGCTCTTATAATGCCACATGGCGACGGAATTGGACTGGGCCCTCAAAAACTGACACTTAGCCCACAAACGGACAAAAATGGACTCCAAACTCTGACTCAATTAATGACTGCAATTAATGGATTAAAATGATGATTAAAGACCTGATTAAAGACTTATTAACACTAATGTTTAACGAAAATTAAGGCTAATATTAGTTATTGGAAAAGAAACTATTAAAGTCTTGATTAAAAAACTGAGTATTAACTAAACTAAAACTAATGATATTCTAATTAAATCCTATTTATCTAGATTAATAAAATCTAATAATACCTAAAGAATTAAATCTAAAAATAATTCAAAATCTATTAATTTCTAAAACAAATCAATTATTCTAAAAAGAATTAACATCTATTAATTTCTAAAAATAATTAAATCTAGAAAATAAAACCTATTATATTCTAAACAAATCAAATAATTTCTAGAAATAAATTAAAATCTATATTATTTAAAATCTACTAAAACTCAAAAGAAGTTCTAGAAATCAATATTCTACTAAACTCTAAAAAATAGAAAAAGAAATAAAAGTCTATTAAACTCTAACATCTAAAATAGAAAATAAAGGATATAAGCTATCTAGCAACTATTTCTATGCTAAAATTTAACGAAATAAACTCTAGAAAATTGATAATAATTCCATGAGGAAAAAAACAATGAACATCAATTAAATCGGCGAACAAAACTGCGAGAATGCAACGAGATAACCGGTAAAAATACGGACACCGAAATATCCTCAAAAACAACAGCAAAAGCTGAAAACACCGGGAGGAGCACCACTCCCAAAATAAATCTCCGTACTCGAAATGGTTTGAACTGTCTGAAACGCGATAAGAGGGTTGTAATCCCAATAGAATCAGACTGGCTAACGAAATGCATAGAATGCGATATGCGGATGCAAAAATGCAAAAATGAGTCGAAACATAAGGCAAATACAAAAATTGGTTGGTCAAATTTTGGGGTGCAACAGCTGCCCCTAATCAAACAGCTTGGATCGGAAGGGTTGAAGAGCAAACGACTTTCTAACATTCAAAGGTAGAAGACGGTTGAATACCAAAGAACCCGAAAGTTTGCCAACCGCATAAATAAACTGCAACTCTGATTGGGGAAAAATATCCGGAAAAACGGAATACAGACAGTTGCACGGTAACACTGACTGCTCATCTGATAAAGAACACCTGACCTCATCGCCAGTCATCTGTGTAACACCACAGACATCGAACCCACAGGCCAGATCAACATGCACTTGATCCTTTCACTTCGACAGAAAGAGAAACAATACTCACATCGTCTAAAAGTAGACGGAAAGTCACCACTGAAAGCTAGATCAACATGCACTTAATCCTTCCACATTGTCTAAGGATAGACAGCAAGAAAACCATATTCACATCATCTAATGGTAGACGGGAAGACTCCAATACTCACATCATCTAAAGAAAGACGGGAAGAAGAACTTGTACGAAGGACCACATCGTCAATAGGAATTGACAGAAAGAAAGATCAAATCAATGATTATGTCAACGAACTTCACAACTATTCAGCAAACTTCTGAATCCTTTCGTCCATAAGAATTGATGAAAAGGAAATATATTCAAAGGGACACATCGTCAATAGGAATTGACAGTAAGAAAACCATATTCAAATAGCCATATCGTCAATAGAAATTAACAACAAGGAAATCAAACATTCTTCAGAGAGCCACGACATCAATAGGAATTGACGGCACGAAAACCTTCTTAGAACAACATCTCATCCAATACACGGGAAGAAAACCATATCCGACACTCACATCGTCTAAGGATAGACGGAGAGTAAACTGTATCTGAAGTTCGTCTTGAAATCTCGTATCGTCCCAGGATAGACGGAGAAGAAACCATATCCAAAATCAAAATCATTGAATGCTGAACAAACAAAAGATCGTATTCACAACTCATGTCGTCTAAAGGTAGACGGTAAGAAGACTTGTTGGGGAGACACATCGTTAATAGAGATTAACAGAAAGAGAATCTGCTCAAAGATACACATCGTTAATAGAGATTAACGGAAAGAAAATATGTCGACATCAGAGGACTGATGGACAAAGGAACTCTGCTTGGGATGTCATCATCAGAGGACTGATGGGCAAAACATAATCGTCGTATGATCTGAAACCTGAGAGAAAGTAAGCTGATGAGCTGTCTGAACGAAGCTGCTGGATAAATGCCCCTGTATCGACCGCAGGGGTATTCACGTTGCCACAGAAGGCTAATAACAAACTGGCTTATGCTTCGTATGCATATGGGTATGTTTGAATTTTTCTATGGCGTAATGCTCCATACGATGGAAATGCTACGCATTTGAGGATGAAATGCAAATATGATGCAAATATTCAAAGATGCGAATGCAGGCTCGGGCTGCTGGAGAAAAGCTGTACACAGGAGGACCATTCCAGCAAAATAAATGCTGGGAAGGTGAAGCCAACTCCACTGGGGATAACGGGGTATCACAGGATTACTCCAGCAAAATAAATGTTGGAAAGGTAAGACCGACTCCGCTGGGGATTCGGGAGAACTATCAAGTAACTCTGCTATAGGGATTCAGGAATCATCCTGGATGAATAAACTCTGCTGAGGACTTCAAGAATCATCCTGAACAAACAACTTCGCTGAGGACTTTAAGAATCATCTTGGGCAAACAACTCTGCCAGAGACTTCAGTCTAAACTATCGAGAGCTAAGCACTTGCGGATAGTCTTCTACGAGAAAACTTCCTGTTGACCCACTGCTGGGAATGAGTATACACCTCTGCGTATGACTAAGCTGGGGATATGATGATCCTTCCTAGGATACATTTGGTTGGGGAGGATCTATCTCCGTTCGGGGAGACACATCAATGCTCACAGCCCCCTGTTCAGACTCTGTGGGGAAACACAACTGAACCTACTAGGGAAGAAGGAATCATCCTGCTTGGAAAAACATGCCATGAAACGAACTCACGATGGCTTGCCCCAGAATTTATAACGACTTTTGGTAAACTCTGCGGATATGGAGAGGAACAATTCCTTCGCTTTCAGCTTTTGCCCCAGCCTGTGGGATCTCTGTAGGGATGTTCCTTGAAAGGAAATATGCAATCTCTGCACCCGGATCTGCCTCAGCATCTTGAACCTCGAAGAGGTGCTTCATATTAATTTCCCCACGGACCATAAATAACTTCTGCGCTCTTAGGGTGGCCTGCCCTTGTCTTGAAACGACATTGCCCCTGATTGGCTAATCTGTGGGGAAATACCCTGGTTGCCTTCGAGAGATTCACGGAATCTCGACCTGACTGCTTCAGATTAAGTGACTTCTGGATGGCTGACTCCCATATTGTGATCATTTGACATAGGTTGCCCCGGTTCACCGGAATATTCTAGCATTCGGCCTTCTGTCCTGATCAAATCTTTCCATCGTGGAAAATTTCCTGCTGTCAAGCGCTTACTCGCTAGTAAACAAACTGTTCTGCATAAAGACATATCAAATGCAATGCATATGGCACTTTTCAAAATCCATTCCTGTTCACTGGAAAAAATTTTGTGACATAAAGTGTATGAAATCATTCGTCAACATGTTAATGTCAATACAACGCTGTAAGGGGAATCCTTTCTAGGAGTCAGTTTCGATGCAATCTTCACCGAAGTATGCTTTCGAAATAAGCCTATTTCAATTAGGACTTTTAAAGGTTGTAACATGGTCAGGTTCACAGTTTAAGAAGGAAAGGATAAAGGCTCAAAATTCATTTTAACCCACCCATTCTCTGTGATGTTCTCCAATCCTACGTTCAGCTAATTAGACCTTAGCATTCACCTTTCAAAGGTTATATGACAGGAGTGACGGTTCAGGAAACCACAAGTTTTTGGAGTGACAGTCACTCGCTTTTCGTCTTTGTTTGGGCACCGGTAGCCACACGATTTCGTTCTTTCTCGAGGATTTTTCTTTGGTAATCCTTTTTTGCTTTTCATTTTTTCATTCCCTAACTTTTGCCTGGACCAACTCTTTTGAGTTTCTTTGATTTTAAAGTCCAGCGGGATGCCCTAATTTTTGCCTAAGTCGCTTGCTTTCAAGATTCGACTTAACAGGCTCTTTCTTTTCGATTTTTTTTCTTTTTTCTTTTTTGAACAAATCGTGTGACACCGGCTTGTGTGACTTGTTTGAAAAGAGATCGTGACTGTTTCACTCCTGATCGGCCAGGTTTAACCATCATGGTTTTTTAGGTACGACCTATAGCGGTGTGATTGATCCTCGAACGAACACTTCTTTTGTAATTTGAACGCTTGGTCAAATTAACTGACACCTACCCTGCCCCGGGTTAAGATTGAGGGTTTTTCATTTTCAGAAAAAAACTCCTACTACTCGGCTCAAAGGAGTTAACAAGGGATTATCTTCCTTATACCTCCAGTGTTTATGGATTGAAACAATGCATGTAGATCATCAACAGGTTTTTATTTAAAAGCATACATTCGGAAGCTTGCGCCTCTTTCGATTTCGTCATCCTCCCCGGATTCCGCTTAAACAAGCGTTTGACATCAGTTCAAACATTGAGTGAACCCGAATGGATTAAATCAAAACATGCATATTAATTTCATTATCAATTGAAAACAATACAAGTTTTACAAATGCAATTTGCGCTTTAACAGAAAAGAAACTACAAATGCAAAGAAACGACATGATAAAACAAAGATTGCCAGCTTCTGGGAACCAGACTTTTCAAACTTGATTTGCTGCTGAGCCATCCATCTTCAGAATTGCTCGTTGAAGTCATCCCGATACTCTTCTGAACATCTGCGCTCAGTGAACTCTCCCATAACATGAACTGATACACCCGCTTGGCTGGATGAAGGAAGGTCGTTAATCTGAACACCCTGAGGCGTGATTGAGATCCTGTTGGAATCCAGCAGAGTCTGAACCTGGCTTCTAAGAACCTTACAATCTTCCGTCGAATGCCCCTGTGCCCCAGCATGGTACTCACAGCAGGCGTTGACGTCGAAGCCTGGCGGATACGGCGGAATTTTTGGATTAATCTTCTTCGGAACTACCAACCCACCTTTGATCAAATCCGACAATAACTGACTGTACGATACCGGTAGCTGAGCAAAATGCCTCTCTGGCTTCCTTGGCCTTCGTCTAGCATGCTGACATGGCGGATGACGATACGACTATTGACTCTGGCGGGGAACAAATATCTGACATACAGACCCAACAGGTTGTTGGCTCTGAACACTCGAAGTGTCTGAACACTGAATCTGAGGTACGGAAGATTTCGGGGTAACATCACTTTCTTTCTCCCATTCTTCTTGCGAACTGACAACTGATTCATCTTCATAAACTGAGGTATCTGAGATGTCTCGAATTTTTCCATTCTTAATTCCGCTCTCAACACGTTCTTCTGTTATCACTAAGTCAGAAAAGTTCGACGCTCTACCACCGATCAACTTGTCAAAGTAATGGCCTTTCAAGGTACCCAGGAATATGTCAACCAACTCTCTGTCCAGAAGCGGGGGTTGAACACGAGCAGCGAATTCTCTCCATCTCTGCGCATATCCTCTAAAGGATTCATTGTCCACTTGAGATAATTCTTGCAACTGCATGCAACTAGGAGCCATGTCAAGATTGTAGTTGTATTGCTTCACGAAGGCATTGGCTAAATCTTACCATGATCTGATACAACTGCTTTCCAACTGCATATACCAATTCAACGATGCTCCACTCAAACTGTCCTGAAAGCAGTGAATCATAAGCTAATCATTATGGACATACGAAGTCATTTTTCTGTAGAACATTATCAAATGTAGCTTCGGACAACTATCCCCTTTGAACTTCTCAAAATTTGGCATTTTGAATTTCGGAGGCATCACAAGACCTGACACCAAACACATGCTCGAAGCATTCAGGTTAAGTGTATTCTGACTCATCAGGGCATCAAGCTTTTCCTCTAACAACTGACATTTTCTCATGAATTCAACAGTTTGTGGGTTCTTAGCATTAAACTTCGGAGCAACCCTCTGAGGATCTGGCGCATGGAAAGTGAAATTCTGATAGTCTGTGTCGTGGAGAGAAGACGCATCTTTATCTCTGATAGGGATCTGCACAGGCTGAGCTTGAGCAACATTATTTACCGGGATTCTCTGAACGTTGGTCTCATCTCTAGTCATAGCGGTTATGGCTTCCATGAGTCGACCCAACTGATTCTTCAACAATTCAAACTCGGCCCTCGTAACAACCTGATTCTGCTCTACTGAGTTCATGATCTTTCAGAAGCTAGTTCGAGTCCAATGCGAATGTCGGGAAATCAACTGCAGTTTGGACAAAAGACTGGTAAGCTCTCTGTTCCGACTGAGGATGGCCATGCAAACATGAGATGCACATGAAATGCAATGCAAAATGCTGATGCAGCAAACACGGGATCACAACCCCTATAAAGCTCTGAATACTGCTACGTTGCTGACTGGAGAAGTTTTCTCTGAAGAGAGAAACCAAAATACCGGGTTGGCTGGAAGTCAAGTTTCCTGCAAAAACCCAACCCTGCTCACAGGTATGGACCTAAACTGACAAAGGTTCGACATCCTATGCGTTTCCCAGCGTCACAGACTTTCACGAAATGATGATACGTCCACCATTTCTGGTTTGGCATCATCACTCCCTGAAGAGGCCTCACTCAGCTGAGTCACAAATGATCGGTTCCCAAAGTCAACAACTCTCCAGACCAACAACGCCTCAAGCCCAAAGGGCTGGAAAAGAATTCAACCAAGAGAATCTCGTCTGAGCGTGGATTTTGCGGGACACTGGTACATGCAAAGCATGCACGCGCTCACTACTTTCCATGACTAATGCTAGGTATACACTCCAGCCTGGGTCTGGCTTATCACTCATCAGAGCCCCTCTCCCACAATAGCACAACAAATAATCATATTACACTGAAAGTAAAGTGCGATAAATAAACGCAAACCCAACAAGTAAACAAACAAGCATTAGGATTGACTCGCATAGGGGACGTTGGATCCCTAGCAGAGTTGCTAGTTGTCGCTACTCTGAAAATAAGGTGCCGGCAAAATAGAAGAGTCGCCACCTTTCGTTATTTATCCCACAGAAAGGGAAAGGAAACGATCAGAAAAACCTGACGAAAAGGTATAAGACAAGGTCATCGCAACCATGTCTGGGTTCGGGAGTCGGTTACGCAAGGGGAAGGTATTAGCACCCCACACGTCCGTCGTATCTCGACGGGATCCACGCTTGTTGTGTTTATCTGAAGGGTTGTTTTTACTATCTACCTATCAAGGTTGGTCTGAAAAGAAAAGAAAGGAAAATGACTCGGTAAAGCATCACGCTTCGTGCCTACGTATTCTCGTTAGAGAATGAGAAATCAGAGTCAATGTAGTTCGACTAACTACGGGTGAAAGGATGGGGGAAGGTGGCTCGCCAATACGTCAGTATTGTGCCTACGTACTCTCAATAGGTGTGAGAGATCAGAGCTTACGTAGTTCGGGATACTACGGGTAGACAGGGTGTTCTCGATCACATAGGGGTGAGAGAAAGGATTGACGATACTAGCGTACGCATTCTAGCAGTTAGGTGTATTGCTGCTCGACCATTGGAGACTTAGGCGTTACCTGTTCGCGGTAGAACGGACGTAGTATATCGGGGTTTAAAGGTACGGGAACCTACGGGAACTAGAACTATGGTCTGGTCTCAATTGCGCTAGGGCAAGAGAAAGGGAAGATTAGTCGTCAGCGAGAAAGTCTCGATTGCACGGCAGCGAGAGAACAAAGAAGTTAGTTGTTAGTGTGCTCGCTAGGATATCACATCCTATGCCTACATATTCTCGTCTGGTACGAGAAATCAGAGCAGCTGTAGTTCAGCTAACTACAGGAAAGGGGGGAAAGTGAGCTCGCTAGGATTATCGCAATCTTATGCCTACGTACTCTCATCTGGTATGAGAGATCAGAGCAAACGTAGTTCAGCACATGCGGAAAACAAGTCTCGATTGCACAGGGGCAAGAGAAGGGATCTCAATCGCCGGGATGCGATAGAAAAGGGTTTCGATCGCGCGGGGGCGAGAACAAAGAGGAAGCAGGCCTAACACGCCTAAACGGGAAGGAACTCGGGACACACACGCAAGAACCTAAGGCGTAGGAGCGAATGCATCGCATATCACCCAAGGGATGCTACACTAAACACTCTAGACGATTAAGGGGAAACCACTCAATTGTCATTTCCCACGTATCTAATGCTACAACTCACACCACTCGACGGTTGCATAAAGCCTTGAATAAGAAATATGTTATCGAACGAAGCGGTTCCGTTGGCCCTCGACATTGTGCGCAAGCTCCATTCCAATCTTCTCCTCTCTGGATCCTTGATGATGACGTTTCGAATCAGAACCAATGTAACACTAAACCGTCATGGTTCAATTTATGAGAGAAATCAAACTCTAAGAGGTAGCGTATTGATATCCGTGTCAAAGACAAGATAGAGAAATGATATTGAGAATCATTCTCCAATTGAATCATGTCACACGGCCAACACAAAATAAAATCAAAGTAAAATCAGATGGCAGAAGAGAAATGAGGAGAGAAATCCAATAACACATGAAAATAATATTCTACTCCTAAAAATGGAGATAAACTCCTAATAGAAAACTCTAAAGAAATTACAAGGAACTTGCATATAGGAAATAAAATGAAAATTCTATATAAAACTCTATATATCCTAACAGAAAATAGAATATAAAACTAGAATATAAAATCTATGCCCATAATATTCTAAGAAATAATATCTAAGAAAAATAGAAAATTCTACGTAAAAATATATGCATAATACTCTAAGAAAATAATACTATAATTTCCTAAAAGAAAAATAGCAAGAAAAAATACAATACAAAATATTAAAGTATTTACAAAGAGAAAATACAGCAGGGGGTTTAACATCTAAACAGGGGGTGTAGTACAGAAAAAAACATAAATGGGCTTTGAAGCCCACCAACATCTCACACACAAAAAAATAAGAGAAAAGAACAGAGGGGAGGGGGTTAACGCAGAAACGGGGGTGTATGGTCCAGAAACTGAAATTGGGCCCAGGAAAAGCCCATTGCCCGTTTGGGATGCCATCCAAACTTCCCCTTCGTCTTCCTTCAGCAGAGAAACACAAACCCTAGCTTTTCTCTCTCTCTCTCTCTCTCTCTCTCTCTCTCTCTCTCTCTCTCTCACCCTCCTCCGCCGTCACCGTAATCTCTCCCTCACCGTCCATGACCTCATTCCTGAAATCAAGTCGTATGATCCACTTCTTCGTTGCCTCAATCCTTCACTCAATCCTTTCCACCTACCACAAACAAAATACCGTTTATGTTTGCATGTAATGAAAGCGATGAAGCCTGGAGACACATGTTGAAGATTTGCGAAGAAGCTTGCTGTGTTTGTCTGAGCTTCATTCATGGTGGGAGTTGAAGGATGCGCTTAGGTTTTGGACGACTCTGAAGACAAAAGTTGGTTAGAGAAGTTTGTTCGTGACAATCTGAAGAAGATGGTTGTAAGATTTGAAGTTGAAGCTTCAGATCTGTTGCATGTGAAGATTTGAAGCTGGTGAAATCCGTGTGGTGTTGAGATAAGGATTTGAGTTTGTGGTTATCGGTGGTTCGCAAGAACGGCGACGAATCTTGGATGTTTGTAGATCTGAGATCGGAGATGCGCGATAACGATGGTGGTTTGGAAGTTTTGACGAATCTTGATCTTGATTCAGATCTGATGCTGGCAAGATTGCGTTCGAAGAACACGGTTGAAGATATAAGGAAATCTGGAAAAACGATGTGGAGGTGATGAACTTGGATGATGTTGATGAAGATTCAAATGAATCTTGATGAATGTTCATGAAGCTCTTTGAGAAACGGATGAACGATTGAAGGTTTTACAAGTTTCTGGAAAACGGTTACGATGTACGGACGAAGTTTCTTGGTGGATCCATGGAGGTTGTTACAGATTTCTGGAGTTGGTTGAAGAACTGATGAAGGTTGAAGAGGTTTCTGGAAAATTGAGGGATGAAGATTCGAGTGAATCTTGATGGAAACTGGAAAATGGATGAAGCTATGAACATTGTTGAGTTCTTGAAGATGATGAAGTTCATGCTGGATTTCTGGAAACAGATGACGGTTATGGTGTGATGAAGAAGATTGATGAAGCTTCAATGAAAATCTGGAGAACGGATGAATGTTCTTGGGAGTTTCTGGTGAAGGTTAAAGTTTCCGGTGACGGTTACCGGCGAGTTTGGCCGGGTGTGATTTTGCCGGCGAGAGCTCCGGCGTGTTTGCATGGCCGGAGAGAGAGGAAGTGAAGTGGGACAGGTGGTTATGCGCATAGGCGCAACGTGGCTGGGGAAAGGGTGAGACGTGGCATCGCGTGGGGTCAGTGGGGAGTGAGGTGTCAACCTTGTAGAGAGAGAGAGAGAGGCTTTTATAATGCCACATGGCGAGGGAATTGGACTGGGCCCCCAAAAACTGACACTTGGCCCACAAACGGACAAAAATGGACTCCAAACTCTGACTCAATTAATGACTGCAATTAATGAATTAAAATGATGATTAAAGATCTGATTAAAGACTTGTTAACACTAATGATAAACGAAAATTAAGGCTAATATTAGTTATTGGAAAAGAAACCATTAAAGTCTTGATTAAAAAACTGATTATTAACTAAACTAAAACTAATGATATTCTAATTAAATCCTATTTATCTAGATTAATAAAATCTAATAATACCTAAAAAGAATTAAATCTAAAAATAATTTAAAATCTATTAATTTCTAAAACAAATCAATTATTCTAAAAAGAATTAACATCTATTAATTTCTAAAAATAATTAAATCTATAAAATAAAACCTATTATATTCTAAACAAATCAAATAATTTCTAGAAATAAATTAAAATCTATATTATTTAAAATATACTAAAACTCAAAAGAAGTTCTAGAAATCAATATTCTACTAAACTCTAAAAAATAGAAAAAGAAATAAAAGTCTATTAAACTCTAACATCTAAAATAGAAAATAAAGGATATAAGCTATCTAGCAACTATTTCTATGCTAAAATTTAACGAAATAAACTCTAGAAAATTGATAATAATTCCATGAGGAAAAAAACAATGAACATCAATTAAATCAGCGAACAAAATTGCGAGAACGCAACGAGATAACCGGTAAAAATACGGACACTGAAATATCCTCAAAAACAACAGCAAAAGCTGAAAACACCGGGAGGAGCACCACTCCCAAAATAAATCTCCGTACTCTAAATGGTTTGAATTGTCTGAAGCGCGATAAGAGGGCTGTAATCCCGATAGAATCAGACTGGCTAACGAAATGCACAGAATGCGATATGCGGATGCAAAAATGCAAAAATGAGTCGAAACATAAGCCAAATACAAGAATTGGTTGGTCAAATTTTGAGGTGCAACACCGTGACCCTTCGCCTGGTGGGGGATGGACATCCTCGGGCCTTTCACCATAGGGTCGAACCAGAACAAATACATGATAGCTGACATGGATTATTTCACGAATTTGATAGAGGCGGAATCCCTCGCCAAGGTCACAACGCACAACATCCTTCTTTTCAATAAGAGAAACATACTTGCCCAGTTCGGAATACCATAAGAAATCGCCACCGACAATGGGACACAATTCACATACAAACGTTTCCAAGAATTCATCACCAAACTAGGCACCAAGCAGCATTTCACGTCAGTCGAGCACCCGTAAACCAACGGGCAAGCCAAAGCTGCAAATAGAGTGATTGTGCAAGGGCTAAAACGTAGATTAGGTGAGGCTAAAAAGAAATGGGTCGAGGAACTACACAATGTGCTCTGGGACTACCGAACAACGTTGCACTCAACCATAGGAAAAACTTTGTTCCGAGTAGCGTACAGGATCGAGGCAGTAATCCCGATGGAGATCAAAAAACCTTCTAGGTGAATTGAATTCCCCTTTGACATGGAGATGAATGACGCGGCACTAAGAGAGAAGCTGGATTTGGTCGAAGAGAATTCCCCCTCGTTAAAGCAAAAGATAACTCTATGACATGACACCAAAGTCATAAAGTGAGAATTCGAAATCAGTAGCCTAGTCCTACGAAGAAATCACAAAGACTCTCGCGAGGAAAACTCACTGTAAACTGGGAAGGCCCCTACTGCGTCCGAGCAAAAACGGAGAATGGGGCCTATTACCTCGAAAACTTACACGGGGAAAAACTTGCTCGACCACAGAAAATTGAAAAACTTAAACAATATTATAGTTAGGCCTAATAGTTGGCACACCTCAGTCGATAACAACGGGGTACGGCCCGACCACAGAGGCATGCTCAGGTACAAGCACAACGTCCCTAACTTAATCAAAAAGGCAGGTTTCTACTCTTTGATGAGAAGATCCCTTGCCCGACGGGGAAAACTCAATTGAGCTCCACCGTCGTAGCACCAGTAGGGAAGAACACCCAGCTCACAATGGCAAGTTCATGCCGTGTTTTTAAGATCTCGGTCGAGATCTTCTCACCGCTGTCAGTATAGAATCCAACTCCATCCACTCGACGAGTTCCCTTCACCGTCGAACAATAAAGTTGTTGAGCAAGACCCCAAACACTTAGCGAAAATAACTAAAAAATGAACATCTTGGTACAAGCAAGCAAAACATACATGAACGTATGAGAAAGTAAACGCGATTATAAGGCATACGAGTAAATTTAAATGCGATTAGATTAAAACGACAAAGGTCGATGCTATCAAAATATCATAAATAAAGGGCGACGCTCAAAGATTATAAACCATGGCACGCAGACCGGAACAAATATAACAAGTATACAAATCAAACATCACGCTCCCCCTCATTGGTGATCTCTTCTTCCTCTTCTTTGTTGACATTGGGAGGGGTGGTTATCTGACCGTCGGCCACCCTATGTAGAAACTCGATTCCCTCGGTGTCATACCCCAAAATTTCCCTACATGTATACCTTTGATCTGTACATCCTTCCACTAACCATTATCCAAAAAATAAATTTCGAAAATATGTTACTTATGCACATGGTCTAAACTCAGGATATCGCAGGGTTGAGATTAGTTTAGTTGAGGTTCATCTAAGGCTTATTAGTATGAGTGTGTGGGCTCGTTGATGATTGAAGATTAGTTAGGTCTGACCTAATCTTGGTCAGATAAGTTTAGTTTCAAAATCAAGGCTTGGGTCTGATTGACGTGGGTCTGAGTTTCCAGTTAGGCTTCTGTGACAATTTAGGTTGTCTATATGGGGATCAAGTTGTCAGGTTATGTCAAGTTGTAGTGCTTTATGGCTAAATATCGTCAAGGATCAATTCATCTTAAATCAAGGATTAATTGGAATTTGGTCCTTAGTGCATTTGTAAACCCGATTCAAGTGCAGTGTTGGGTTAAGATCAGTCAAGGTGTGCATATGTGGTTCTAGGTTGAGATTTATATTTCAAGTTATGATTCTTTAATTTCAAGGCTTGTTCTTGTTCAAGAAGCTTCACAATGAAGGTTCTGGTTTATCATGATTCAAGGGTCTAAGTTTGAGATTAATTCAGGATTGATTCATTAATTCGTAATTTTAATCCAGTTTATTCCAATTCTAAGATGGATTCATGGTCAGTTTTTTTTCTCAAGATAAGGATTCAAGCAAGGGTAGAATTTAGTTTATGAGATTTGTGGATTAAGTTGAGAATTTCATTTGAGTTTTGTAAGCATTGTGTCATTCAAGTTCAATCAAGGTTGCAACATGGTTCAAGAATCAGAATGTGGAGGTGCATATTATATTGTTATTTCCAATTACAAGTTTCAACCTACAAGTTGCAAGAGCATACAAAATTCAATGAAATCCCATTGCCATACCATTTTTACATACAAAATCCAAAAAAACCATATTTACAATCCAATAGGCCCATTACCATAATAATTCTACCACATGTCCATTACACCAATAGAAGCCAATTAAAAAAAAACAAACTAATGGAGACACTTCATCAAAACTACAAGCTACCTTCCAAACATGTCTGCAAAATGAAAATAATAGCTTTTATGACCCACACAATTTTCCAATTTTCAATTCATCCTCGACCCCACAGGAACACCTCACGCATCAACCAAGAACCACACACAAGACACTAGAAAACAAAGTTCTCCGCAATGGTTCTTCGAGGACCTCAGCATACTACCATCCATGATTCCATAAATCAGTCCCACACGTTACAATCATTACACACAACATTTCCACCCTAAACACCCTCATATTTATATATAAAATGAACCTCATTCACAAAGGGGGGGGGGGGGAAGGGCGAAAAAAGTAGAATTCTGCAGAAACCGCGATATAACCCTCATCAACGCACCAACACCTCAATCTAAATCATCAAACAATACCTCCTCAGCCTTTACCTCCATTAAGCATCGCATCGTCACCCTTCCACCCTTCCTTGAAACCTTAAAACCTTTTTTTAATCGACAAATCAAACAAAAAATCAAAATCACTTTCAAATACATAGCAGAGATAACAGATTGAGATGAAGACAAAAATTGAATAAGTACGAAACTGAAATCGAATCACACAAACCTGTTTGAACCAAGCGAATCGAACAAGAAATAAGCGAGAAAAGAAAAAACACGAACAAGTTTGAGAATGCGAGTCGGTTCAGCTTGTTTGCTTGGTTCGATTGGTTTTGTTCGGAGATATGAAATGAGGCGTGTTTTTCTGTTCTTGTTTTGGCCATGTTTTGCTTTTATGAAGAAAAAGGAAGCTGATAAGTTGAGTTGGCAATGAAGCATGGCCATCATTTTCCCCTCCCCTTTATTATTTAAATTCTTAATTTAAGTGTTGTGTTGTGGGCTTTAAAGCCCGTTTTGGTTTTCTCTTCACACACCCTTAAACCTGGATGTCCCCTCTCTTGTTTTTTTAATCCGCAACTTTTTTGGGTGATGGGCTTTGTTAAGCCCAAGTGATCCCCTCTTTTTTTTCTTGATACACTTGTCTGCTTTCCTCCCAACCCCTCCCCTTTGATTATGTTTTTTTTAGTCTAATTTGCTTCAATTTTTTCTAGACATTTTAGTATTAAAATTGTTAGTTATTATTTATTTTGTGTCTAATTATTGTTAAGTTTTTAATTCTACTTGTATTTTCAATTTTACTATTGGTCGATGAAGATCGAAATTCGTGGATGATCGATTTATTAATCAAATTCCATGATTAAGTTAAGACCACTTTCTTTTCTAACCTTTCTTATTCCATTTTGAATTATCTTTGTCCTTTCTTTTCAATCATTGGTCGATGAAAGTCTTAGTATTATGAACATTGATTTATTGAGGTTGTTAACCTTCATTATGTTAAATTTATAGAAAATGATCACCGAATCATTTTCTATACTTTGGGATCGTGATAGATTACCCTTAATTAATTAACACGATTTTGTGATTAAGGCGAGATCATCCGCTTTTCGGTCGGTGTGACACGATTAGATTGGAAAATGATCCTCAATATCATTTCTCCATCGTGTTTTTAGCACGGATATCAACTTGCGCGACCTCCTATAGTTTTATCTTCGTCATAGACCGAGCTATGGCGGTTAAGCGCTACATTTCATCTCTATTCAATTCACATCAACTAACGACTAACTTTACTTTCCATTAATATACTATTGCTTTATTTTCAGACAATATATCTTGATTTTACTATCATTGTTCATATACTTTTTAATATTATATTGATTATACTATTGTGAATATTATCTTGATTATATTGTTATATATCTTGCCATATTATTCATATTATTCATATTCATGTTCATATTCATACTGTTCATATCTTATTCACATTCTTTTCGAAAACACATAACAATCATCAAAACCATAAAAGCCTAAATTGGTGGACTGTTGGTTACTTTTTCGATTAACGGAACTTGGACTTTATCATAAACCCTAACTTGGAGCTTTTGTATGACTCTTGCTCAAGGCTTAGTTTAGGACACCTCACACACACACGGCTTTCTCTTGGGCTACCTTACAATGAGACCATTTTATTTCATGTAATCCCGTGTAACTTACATGTATCCTTCTCCCATTCCGATGTACGCATTCATATTTTGCTTTCATTGTGGTTTTTCTTCTAGGAGCACCCTCAAAGACTAGCGTAGACTAAGCCGTTTTCAAACTAATTCTCGATTCGTCATTGATCCATTTTCAAACACCCTCCGTAAGTCGAGTGCTCGTACGCATTCACCATCAACCTATCACACACACTTTCATAATTCATCGTGGTTTCGTTATTAGGAGAACCCTCAGGGACTAGTATTGTTTCTCACAACCTAACCCTCGATTCATCGTCGAGCCGGTTCCATTTTCAACTAAACCCCCGACTCGTCGTCGAGCCATTTTCAAATCAACCTCTTTTCCAACACGTCTTTGTATACAAATAAAATCAAACCCTTAATCCAATGTCAAGCGGCATTTTCAAACTAATAAGTTGAGTGTCTTATGCCTTGTAGTCCACCTCTCTTTGCAACTTATTCGATTCAATATTTTATTCAAACTATTTTATTAAATAATTAACGAAAGAAGAAGATTCTTAGAGTCTAGCATTCCTTGGATATTTGAATGAATGGCTCTTGAGGCGCACGCTTTGCCTTGTCGTTCATTCATCCTTTCGTCTTAAGATAGTTGATTCTTTATTCAAACATTTTCGTAATCAAACTTATGAAAGAAGGAGATTCTTGGAGTCTAGCACTCCTTGAACCTTCGAATGAATAGCTCTCAAGGCACGCCCCTTGGGTTGTTATTCATTCAATCTTTCGATTTCAAAATGTTCAACCTTTCTCAAAACCCTTTTCAATCAAATCCCAAAAGAACTGAATTCTTGGAATCTCGAATTCCTTAAAATCTTGAGTGACAGCTCTCGAGGCACGCCCCTTGGGTTTTTTTGTCATTCAATCTTTCGTTTCCAGACCAAACTCAACCAAACTTCAACTCAATTCAACCCAATCTTTTTTCCGTGGTCGTCTCCACGAACTACGAATGCTCTAATTCTTCATTCTCGTTTGAACGTAAGATACGTAGGCACAAGATTGCAATGATCTTGGCGAGCTACCTTTTATCCATCTTCCATCTTCCCTATATCCTTTACCGTAGTCGAACTACGAGAGCTCTGATTCCTCATTCTCGTCCGAATGAACATACGTAGGCACAAAGGGCCTAATCCTATGCGAGCATCCTATCCTATAACCACCCATTTCTCTTTAGCATCGAATACCTTTTATCTTATCGTTTTGCATTTATCATTGAAAAGAAAACAAACAAGCTTAGATAACGCCCATCGTAAATCGTACTAAGAGGTTCCCATTGAGTACAACGGGCGTGAGGGGTGCTAATACCTTCCCCTCGCGTAACCGACTCCCGAACCCAGAACGTGGTTGCGACGATCATCGTTCTTGTCCGTTTTTTAAAAGCTTTTCTCGATATTTTCCTTTCCCATCTCTTTGGGATAAATAAAATTCGGTGGTGACTCTGTCGAACCGTATTCCGCGCCTTTAGTGCGAGGGTCGTGTTTTCGAAGTATCTTATGTGATTTTCTAAGCTGTGACAGCTGGAGACATTTTCTTCATGCAAGAGAGAGTCGGGCCTAACTTAGGGTTTTGCGAAGAGCGTTATCTTTGTTTGCTTGTTTTCTTTTCGTTTACGTATTTGTTCTCTTATGACTTTTATATATACTTGTTATCTTTCTTGCCTGTTGGTTATAGGGATGACATAAGGAGTAAGGCTCTACGCCCGAGCTTTGGTAAAAGAAGGAGAACGCATAGTTTAGAATTGGTAGTCGAGTAGTGTTAGTCCCCAAGGATCTGCTCCTTGTGTGCCTAGCATGAAAGCTCCCCTAGAGGAGACATATTCGTAGATCTTATTCTAACACAGCTATCCTGTTGCACGACTTAATTCATGAAGGGTCCGTGATTATGATAACCCTTTTAACACCAATTCATTATTGGTGGTCGTGTAGTGTTAGTCTCCAAGGAATCGCTCCTTGTGTGCCTAGCATGAGGACTCTGCTCAAGAGAGACCTTGTTGTCATTATCGTTGTAAAGCAGCTAGCCTGTTGAGTGACATTGATGTGATTGGTGTCCGTGATCCTGGAAACCTTATCCATCAACGTAGAAATTATCTTATGAGTGGGTTTATGGGTAAAGAATCTAGACCTTCCCGTATAGGGTCCACCTGTAAAGGTTTCTTTGATCAGAAATTATGGTTATCTTACCTTTTACAGTAACCAACTTCAGAATTTGGTCGAATCTGTGATTCTGGATCTTGCATCTTGCATACATGTCATTGCATCAGTTGTACATCTTGTATTTCGTTTCAACATCGGAATCTCATTTCTCATTCCTTCATCTCTAGTAAATCAAGTTGATTCCTCGATACCAGTATGCAACTCGAGCCAATACAATACGAATGATGGAGCAAATTCAACAAGAACAAGCTGCTTTTAGAGAGGAGTTGGACTCCATCAAGGGAAAGATTGACCAGATTCTTGAAGCCCTCATTACAGCCAGAAAGGAGGAAGAACTGCATGAGGTTGCTGCTGTCAACAACAACGGTCATGTGCAAGGGTCTACCTCAAGGCTCTCAGTTCCTGTTCCCAACCCCATGACTTATAGGATGCCAATGAACTTTGCTATCGCAGCAGAAAGAGTCGTTTCTCAACCAATCCTAGCGCCTGAAGTTACTGTTGGAGCCATCCCGCAAGCTCAACCTGTTGTTGTTCAGATCCTTATTCCTCATGCTGAAGAGAATCTACTAGACCAGTATGACGATGTGAAAAATTATCATGTTGTTATCCTCATTGTCAGTCTTGTTGCTGCTCAAGATTCAGAAGCAATTAAAATGTACCACGATCTAGCTGAGAAACTCTGAGTCGGGGAGGGGCACAATTTAAATTCTCTCAATGCTCTGGAATTATGCTTGGTGCCGAATGTTATCATTCCTCCCAAGTTTAAAGCACCAGAGTTCTCAAAGTACAAAGGTTTCAGTTGCCTAAACATTCATCTGAAAATGTATTCTCGCAAGATGGCTGCTTACGCCAGAGATGAAAAACTTATGATTCATTGCTTCCAAGACAGCTTGTCTAGAGCATCACTCGAGTGGTATATGCAGCTAGAGTGTAGCAGTGTATGCACTTGGGCTGAGCTAGCTGATTCATCTGTCAAGCAGTACAAATACAACACCGACCTTGCTTCGAACTGTACTCAACTTCAGAGTATGGCTCAAAAAGACAGCGAATCCTTTAAGGAGTACGCGCATCAATGGAGAGAGCTAGCTGCAAGGGTGCATCCACCTCTTGTTGACTGTGAACTGATTGACATCTTCATGGGTACTTTTCAAGACCAATACTATGAGAAGCTGATCGATAGTGTGTCTGTTGGATTCTCTGACTTGGTGATCGTCGGTGAGAGGACCGAAGAAGGCCTGAAGAGCAGAAAGATCCAATGAGGTTCTAGCAGTCAGGCTAGTGCCAAGAAGTCTTACAACGGATACAAGAAGAAAGAGGGAGAAATATATGCCATATCTACGCAGAAAGGGCAATCTCTCGCTCCTATGCCTTATCAAATCCCTTACTACCAGTATCCTTATGTAGCTGCTGCGTAATATACTTCAATGCCTTATCATACAGCTGTTTAAACTGTTCAAGCCCAAATGCCTCAGCAACAGGATCCTTAGCAACAGTCCTACAATATGCAATGGTATTAGTATCCTCCTCAGCATCAACAACAGCAAGCTACTCGACAGTAGTGTCAGTCTAATCAGTAGAGGACGTGGAAGCCCGATAGAGTCTTTCATCGTCTGCCAATGACGTATGCTAATATATTCGCTCAATTGCTGGAGAAAAAGTCCATCTCTTTGAGTGGTTTAGCTCCTCCAACTGTCGTTCCCCCAGATTATGATGCTAATGCCCATTGTGAGTTTCATAAGGGCGCTCAAAAGCATACAATCGAGAACTGGAGAGCTTTCAAGCACAAAATTTAGGACATGATTGATAGGAGTCATACCCCAAATTTTGACCCCTATATTCCATTATCATTGTAGCTGCATCAATCATATGTTACCTAACCCTAACCTCTTTCAAGTTAGTCTTTTTCAAGATGCAGATGAATTAGGGTTTCACACTGTTAAAATCAAGAATCTTGTGAATGATCAGTCAAGGTTTTGGATTGATCTTCTACATATAAAGTCTTCACATAATCAATAGGTTCATATCTTACCAATAACAAGTGCTATTTAAGGTTGTTACCAAGGGAATTGAAGTAGTGTTGTGCAAAACCCTGATTAGGGTTTCTAGTTGAAAAATTCAATTGTACTTTGACTTTTGGTCTAAATGGGTTTCTAAAGCTTGAACCATGGTCCATGATGTTTCTATGACTTATTTAAGTCCCCTAAATAAGTATGGAAGGTTCAAAAAACCCCAGAACACTAAGGATCGATACTGAAGATTTCAATTGTTCGGTTCGTTTTTCTGGAAAGTCAACTCTTTAACTTTTAGGGTTTTGACCCTAAATTGAAGAAACCAAGGTTTCCAACATCATGTTATGCCTAACTAGTGAGTTTGGTGAACATTTAATCAAGAATTGATGGATAACTTATGAATCAAGAAATTAGGGTTTATGAAAAACCCTAATTACAAGCTTATTAGGAATGGTCATAACTCTCAAACCACACATCCAAATTGAGTGGTCCAAAGCTGGTTGGAAATCTCTTGAGAAATAATACAAAAGTTACTATAGGATTTATGTCCAAAAATGCATATATTTTGAGTTATTAGCTCATCAAGTTGTAAAGGAATTCCACACTTAGAAATTTTTTCTTGTTTTTTGACTTGTAAGTCAAGTTTTGCAGCCAACTTCATGAAGATTTTTGACCTAGTTCCCTTTGTAATCTGAACATTAGACAAACATGAACATTGTAGATCATATTTGGGGATTTTTAAAAATCACAAGAGCATTTTTACAGCCTTTATGGTTAGGGAGAATCGAAGAGAGCAAGTTAGACATTTTCCATGTCATAAAACCAAGTTCAGCACTTGCATTTTGATGCATGAACCACTCAAACCTCTTCTAATCACTTGCTTAACTCATTATTTGATGTTTAGGGACTTAATTTATTAGATTACAATCGATTACCATGAGCAAAAACCAGAGTTTGGATTATTGGAATTGTTTATTCAAGCAAGTGAATGCAAGTGGTAAGGAGAGAGAAACTTTTTGCATTTTCTGCTACACCTCAGCTACTCTCCTTCCTTCACTTAATGTCAACTATTTTCAGGATATTAGTGATGTTGAAACACATAGGAAGGTTTCTCATGCTTAGAAAAGATTCCCCCAAGTTGGATTTGCTCATTTTGCCTCCAAAAAGGGCAAACTTGGTAAGTTGGCACAATCTGCCCATACCTCTCATTCTCCAAGCTTGCCTATAAATAGAACACACTCCTAACATCAAAAATACACCAGAATCAACTAGAAACCAAGTTGAATCTCTCTCATTTCTCTGATCACCATCTTGCAAGTGGTAGAAATTGCTTCCTTGTGAAGAAAAATATGCCTTGCAAAAAATCTGCCACAACTCAATATAGCCACCAAACACTTGAACCGACACCTCAAACACATCACATATGATGCATCGAAGCTTTCAAAAACCTCACATTCACCAGAAAACCTCACATTCCAAAAGTTAACTCTCATACCTTGAAAATTTGACTTTTCTACATCTTCATAGACCAGAACCAAACTAGCTCTTTTCCAATCATTCTAACACTTCAAACACTTTCCATATAAGTTGTTTGCACTGTCCATGGCATCATAAAAGTTTTGTAACACCATTTCCTAGGGTTTCACTTTGAAGCTTTTGGTGTTTTCTTGCATAAGAAGGCATTCTGTCAAGATAGTGATCTTGGAGGAGTTCTCATTATTTGAACACCTTATTTGGAGCATATTGGAGCTGCTTGGATAATCATTCATCAACTGGTTTTCTTATTTGGTACATTGACTTGAAAAAGTTACAAAAGGTAAGTGTTCTAACTTGCTACTTTTAAGATCATGCTGAATATTGATGTACACTGATTATGAATATGCTAGATACACTACACATGCTATCTATTGGATTAGCTTGTCTATTGATGTATGATTCTTGTAAGCACTCTATATATGTCTCATATGTTGTGTTTGAATCATCACTTTCTGCTCAAAACATGTACATTGGTCTGTCACATTGCTGTTGCACATAACATGTCATTTTCAATGATGTTGTCGAGTTTTTCACATAGTGCGTGATCTAAGAAAACCACCACCACCATTGTATTCCTTGTGAAAAATACACAATTTTCTTTTTTGTTTTATCCAATTTGATTAAGTTTTGAGTGAGTTATGACCCTTCTTGCAAATTTTGCCTTGCCTTGGTTTTGGCTTACCTTGTTTTTTTGCCTTAGTTGCCTAGCTTTGTGCCTAGTTTTCAAATGTCCATAACTTCTTTTATTCTTATCATTTTGATGCCAATCTTTTTTTACTATGCTCATTAATATGTCTAGTTTCAATGTGTGAAGAAATAATTCAAAAATTGTTATTTTTGAAACACTTTGGTCCACTTTAATGACATGGTCCTTTTTAGGGCTTCCTTTGGTTTTCATGAACTTTCTTGACAAAATACTTGATTTTTCTTATAAGATTGATCTTGTATGAATCATTGTTGAATGTATAACATGTTTATATGTTTGAAAACACTTGGCTCTTTTGCTTTACCATGATTATACTTGTCTTTGTGAATGCATGAATGTAAAAAGTATGTCTTGAAACTTCTTTGTGAACCATGATATGTTTCTTGATGTTGTAACCTCATGAACATGATCCTTCACCCCCATATTACTTGTTTATGTGTCTTGTTAGAACCATAACATGTTTAGGGTTGTTTCTTGCCTTGAAAGTTACCATGAATCTTGCTTATCTTTCCCTTGGTGAAGTTTGAATCCATGCTTGAACTGTTGTTATTTTTCTTGCCTATTCATGATTGATTGTCATCAATATGTCATGAATATGATTAAGTGTGTTACATCTATCTTTAATTGATTCAGATACCATATTTGATTCAAGTTGTAACTTGTTTTCATGAGGTTTGTTTGAATACCATTGATGAAAACGTTGTTGTTACACATGTTTCTTGCTTGCCCTAGTTGGTTGTTACCTTCATGATCTTTGAACATTGTAATGTTAAATCATAAAACCTTGGTTGTTACCATGATTTTTGTGTTCAATTTTTTAATTGGTCCTACTTGTTTATCTTTATCTTTATCAATTTTTGTTTCCTTAGTGATGGAACTTTTTAGTTCTCATCAAGTTGCCTTGTTATCATCTTTGCTTAATGTTGTCACAGGCTTGCCCTTATCTTTCTTGGTTGTTACCATGACTTTGTATCTTCTTCATGTTTTAATGAATGCATATGTGTGTTTAGGCTTTGTTAAGTTTCCCCAAGTGATGTAGCTTTTTAGCTCTCATCCAGTTGCCTTGTTATCCCTTATTCCAAAGGAAAATCTCTTTATTGACTTCACTATCATAGATAACTCATTACCCCTCCCCTTGAATTGGTTAAGTCATTAGGTCCTTTGAATTAGTTAAGTTAGAACCTACATCCATTAGACTTTTCTTTAAGTCTAAAGACTCACCCCTTGTTAGGAGTATCCTTCAATTAGAACTTTAAGATAGAGTTTGTTAACTCTATGTAAGGATCATTGTCATGATTACTTACTCCCTCTTGGCTTTTGATAAAATCAATCCCTTTGAGTGTTAAACTTAGATATGTAGAGTTTTTTCAAACTCTATATAAACATTGTTATGTTTGTTCCCCCTTAGAGTCTTGACCATATTCAAGTATTCCTCAACCCAAGTGAGGTGAACTATGGTTGCTCTGATTCCATCCTAGTAAGGATACGTAGGCATAAGATGCGATATCTTCGCGAGCAAACTTAAAACTATCCTTAGGTCTTTACCTCAAAATTCATCTTAACCTTGATCCCATGACCCTAGCATACAACAACTTAGATAAATTAACATACATATATACAAAAGGTTCTTGTAGAGTACTACAGATGTTTAGGATTTGAATAACTACCCTAGCATTAACCAACCCCCGATCCCCGAAACTCTAGCGTTGTTGTTACATCACGCAAAAGGTTTTACTTTCTTTAACCTTTCCTTTGGATAAATCAAAGATCGGTGGTGAATTTCAATGAATTAAGATTCAAGTTAATCAATAGCTTGATATCTGATTCTCACTGCAATAGAAATGGTGACTTTACTGGGGACAGATTGAGGGTTTAACCCACTTTGTGTGCTTGTATGCTATATCTTTGTATGTTTGCCTATACATGTATATTTATGAGTATATAATTGTGTGTTTGCATTGGATAATTTGGGTGATATTTTGAGTGGTGAGATAAGTCCTAACCCGGACTTGAGCGTACACATATGATAGGATGTGGTATGATCAATAGTTGACTGTTGGGAGTAGTCCTAACATGTTTAAGATATTATGTAACTACGCTCAGTTGAGGCCTCTTGAGATGATTAATAGTGTATGAGTAGTCATGCATTTCATTAGTTGTTTCAACCTGAGAGTCCGTGAAACTGAGGACCTTTAGTTACCCACTTACCCCACTTGGCCTTTTTAGGACGTAGTGCAGTGACTATGAGGTAGTAGTCCCAAAATAGTTGTTACACGATACTACACTCAGACGAGTTTATCCCGATAATATTTTTGACCCATGTGAGTAGTCATGTTAGTTGATAATATCCGAAGGATTTACCTATGACTCTGGGAGCTCTTGATAGAACTTGTTCTGCAGGTACAATGAACACTTTAGTACATGTCCTTTGGGAGGGTATACCCTGGCTTCATGCTCATAACCCCGAACCTAGGACCCTTGCTTGTTAGCATATGCATTTGTGCATTGTGTATACTTGTATATGTGCTATGTGTGCATCATGTCATCATATCATCATGGCATCTCATCTTGTTGCACTGGTTTTATGAAACTCAGTTGTCTTCTTTTTGCAAAACCCTAGATGTCATGGATTTTGGGAAAAGAAACACTAAGAAATACAACTTCAAGAAATGTGATACAACGAAGTTGAGAGAGCTAGGAATGTTGGTATCCGAAGATTTTGGGAAACCGTACGGGAAACTCATGAGTATTGTGAAGACTAGAATGGAAGAAGGGGTTCTTAGCACTTTGGTTCAATTCTACGATTCGCTATACCAGTGCTTCACCTTCCTGGATTACCAGTTGATGTCGACACTGGAAGAATACTCTTACTTCATTGGAATCCTTGTGATAGATAAGAAACCGTTCAGTGGTTTGGAGAAGTTACCCTCGCTGAAAGAGATTGCTGGTGCACTTCATCTAGAAGTATCTGAGATCAAAGCCAATTATGCTTCAAAGAATGGAGTTAAAGGTTTTCATTATGATTACTTATTGGAAAAGGCTACTTACCTTGCCAAGGAGGGCAGTATGAACACATTTGAAGCGGTTTTGGCTCTATTGATATATGGGTTGGTGTTGTTCCTTGAGATAGAAGAATTTCTCAATTCAACTGCTATTACCGTGTTCTTGAATGGTAATCTGGTACCCACTTTACTAGGGAATGTTTATCATTTCATTCATCATAGGACTCTTCATGTAAGAGGAACTATTCTCTGTTGTACACCCTTGTTGTACAAATGGTTTGTCAATCATTTACCAAGGACGGACACTTTCAAGGAAAATCCCAATGGTTGGAGATGGTCTCAAAGGATTACGTCTCTAACTCAAGCAGATATTCACTGGTAAGATCCCGCCTATGATCGAGGGGTCTACATTGACAGTTGTGGTTCTTTTCCAAATGTACCACTCCTGGGAGTACATGGGGGAATCAACTACAATCTCGCTTTGGCCAGATGTCAATTTGGATTCCCAATGAAGGATAAACCTAGCAACATCCTATTGTCTGGTTTCTTCTACCTTTACGCCAGAGCAGAGGAGAGTTCAAGGAACAATATCATTGATGCTTAGGAGAACACCCAAAAGAAAACTAAAGCTGACCTTGGGAAAAGGAATTGTGTAGCCTTTGAGCCATTCACTCAATGGGTTCAATCTAGAGCCCGTAATCTCAAGATGCCCTACCTTCCTGAAAAGAATATGCAAATTATCATTGCATCATCTTCCTCCATCCCTATTGAAAATATGGAAGAATACCAAGAGATCCTTGAGAGAACCAAGATTGAAAGGGACACTTGGGAGGGCGAGTACCATAATCTTCATTCTGAGATGACGGAATTGAAGAGAGAGCTAAAAGACAAAGATGAGTTGATTGAGTGGCTCGAAAGTCACTTGATTGGCAAAGATGTGATGAAAGAGAATTTATTCTTCTCTAGCGTCAAGCCTACGCAAAGTACTCATGAGTATTCAAATATCCCACCAACTTCTGGCGCCTGGGAAGGAATAGTAGATAAATTGGTGATGGAGAACATTATGCTGAAAAGACTGAAGAGGACGCGCGATAAGACTCTTGTCAGATTTCTTGACCACATGGCCTAGTCTTCTCCTTTGATGTAACCTCGCGTTTCTTGTATTGTATTTTAAAAGTTGTAACTTTTCCCAATATAAATGAAATGAGGGTTTTGCTTTAATTTATCTTCTGAGTTTTGTAAAACCAGTTGCATCTAGCATCTTTGCATTGCATTTTACATCTTGCTAACCATTCAAGGAATTCAAAATCTTTTTTTTGCAGACATAGTAATGGATCAAAGAAATAGGTTCACATTCCCAAGCCTGAGGTTGAACAACTTGAGGATCTTAAGAGGCCTAGTAAGGAACTCTGTTGCTTTCGTCACCAAGTATGGAGACCTGTTATCTTTACTGGACATGCAAGTAAATGAGTAAATGCTACTAGCTCTCCTAAAGTTTTATGATCCTTTTTACCATTGCTTCACAATTCCAGACTTTCAGTTGCTGCCGACTTTGGAAGAATACTCTGCACATCTGAGGATTCCCATGACTTTTACACCTCACTATGGAAGAGAGAGGAGACCAAACAGAAGAGATATTGTTGAGACTCTACACCTGGAACTCACTAACCTTCCAACTCGTTTGGATATTAGAGGTGGATTTACTGGAATGGAAGCAAGACCATTTATGAAAAAGGCTAAATTTCAATAATCATGGAGATATGGGAACCTTTGAAGCTATACCGGCTTTCTTAATTTATGGCTTATATCTGTTTCCAAGTAGCCCTGAGTTCATCATCTTAGAGGCCATCAAGTTATTCATTGTTAGAAATCCCGCTCCTACTTTATTGGCTGATACCTTTACACCATTCATCGATGGAAGGTGTGTGATCTCGGACAATTTGCTTGCTGCACGACACTCTTAAGCAAGTGGTTTATTTCGCATTTGCCTATGGAACCTAGAAGACAATGATGAATGGGTTAAAACGTCGGCTTCATTCTCTCACTATGACATCAACTGGTATGATCTTGCTCAGGAGGAATAGTAATGATACATAGCTGTGGGGATTTCCCAAACGTACCTATGATCGGCACCAAAGGATGTATCAGCTACAACTTTATCCTGGCCCACCGCCAGTTAGGATATCCAACTGAGGAAGAACTGGTATGAGGTATTTGATATACCCGACGGGTCTGAGGTTGAAGATGAGAAACACGAAAAATTAAGGGTTGATATGGATATAATGGCAAGACGGATGAGAGCCATAAAAGGAAACAACGTCTTTGGTTCCGATGCTAAGGACATGTGCCTGGTTTCGGGTTTGGTATTTCCTCCTAAGTTCATGATGCCCACATTTGAAAAATATGAAGGAGAAACCTGCCTAAAGATTCACTTGATCATGTATTGTCGGTGTATGGCCGCGCACATTAAAAATGACAAACTGTTAATCTGTTGCTTCCAGGACAGTCTTAAGGGTGCCTCTGTCAAATGGTACTTAAGTCTAGACTAGTCAAAAATCTATTGCTTCTAAGACTTGTCTGACGCATTCATTCAACAACACAAGTACAACATAGACTTGGCACCGGACCGTTGTCAGCTCCTCAACATGACATAAAAGAGTTCAGAATCTTTCAAAGAATATGTGCAAAGATGGCGCGAAACTGCCGCTCAGGTAGAACCTCCCCTGACAGAGAAATAATTGGTTGATTGGTTCGTAGATACAGTCAAGCCCGAATTCTACGAGAGGATGATTAGTAGCGTTGTCGCGGTGAAATTCGGATACCAAACTATTGATTAGTTTGAATCTTTAATTCATTTTGCAACCGAACTTTGATTTGTCCAAAGGAAGGGATAAAGATCGAAATTCCCACAATGCAATGCAAATGCAAGCTAGAGAGTTATAGGTTCGGGGGTTGGTTAAACTTAGGGAAGGTGCTAGCATCCTAAGTTTCTGTAATACTCTACAGGAACCTCTTGTTTTAATGTCGTTTATTGCTATGGTTTATTTTCTTAATGGTTGAAAGACCCTAGGGGTTTATTTCTAAGTATACTCGATAAGATATCGCATCTTATGCCTACATATCCTTACGGGAGTGGAATCAGAGTATCTGTAGTTCCCCTAAAGGGTTTGAGGAGTTCTTTGACTATGGTCAAAGTTCCTACGGGTTTAGGGTAGTTGATTGATTGATTTTAGGAGAAAAGACGAGTTGCCATTTTAAGGGAGATTTAACCGCCACAAGTGTAAGAGATTGTATTGTTGTGGGGTGGAGATTCTATCTCGCTTAAGATGATTAACATCTTTCTCTAATGTTTGAAATAATTGTACTGAGTTGAATTGTTGAATTGTTTATTCTAAGTTGTAAAAGGTCCTTCCTATAGGGTAGGATGTAACTTAGAAGATCGACTTGAATGGGATCAAGGATCGAGTGGGGGGTATGATGCAGATGTAGATGCGATACACACAAGTGTTAAGTCATGTGTAGGTTCTTCCTTTGGACAGGATGCGATGCGAGAATATAAGTACGATAATTGTAAATTGCGGAAAGAAATAAAAGCGAATAAAGTAAACATACATACGCATGAAAGCACTAAGGTGTAAGTGAAAATCGTGTATGTGAATGTGGATGCGTAAGCGTGCACGATTGATTGTGTGGCATTACGATGTTGATTGTTTAATTAGGGAGTTGAGAAAATAGTTGGATTGATTTACTTGGTTGGTTATGTTAAGAAGTGACTCAATTTTAATTACGAAATTAGATTTACGAATTGGTTGATTTTAATTAATAAAAGCTTTCTTGAATTATAGCTCAATTAATTTTTAAGTGGAACGCAAAATAATTTATTAAATAAGAGGATTTATTTTTAAAAGAGTTTGTTATCTATTTACTATTATTTTTAAGTTATCTTAAATATAAAATGATTTTTATATTAAATAAAAGGGGAAATGGGTTTTTAATTATTAATAAGGTAAATTATTTCAAAAAAAGGATTTTGGCTGAATAATATAATAAAAAGGTTGATTAAGAGGTTTACTTAATTAAAACATTAGTTAATTTGAAAAAGGTTAATTGAGGTTAATTAAATTAAAAACAGTAGTTAATGGGTGATTAAGGCGCATGGGTGTGTGCAGATGTATGGTGTATAGTATGTGTGTGTGTGAGCAGATACATAATCAGAAACAAAATTAGCAGAAACAGGAAAAAAAAGGTAAACCCTAATCCCAATTCCCTTGCGCCCCCCCTCCAAATCGAATCCTTTCTGCTCTCGATCTCTTTCCGCTCTCGATCTCCCCTGAGTTCAATCCTCGTCATTTTCCTTCTCCTTCATCTCTTTTATCATTCCTTGAACCTGAAACACAGCACAAAACAATCAAAAGATTCGATAATCCTAACAAGAATGAATTTTACCGAAGATTAGTGACGGCGGCGGGTTCGAGACGGCGAAGATCTGGGCGGTGCCGGCGTCAACGACTTTGATGGTAGAAACAGATAAGTCTTCCTTCCTTCGTTTTCTTAGGTTTACAAAATCTAGGTTTTCTGCTTGTGGTGATTACGAAAATTCTTCCTCTCCTCCTCAGCCCAAATCGCCTCCCTTTTATAGGCTTCAACTAAAATTCTTTGTGTTAAAACCTGATTAAAATGCTTTGAATGCTTGATTGGATTTTCTGTTTTGGTGTAGACCAGATTTGAAAACTTTCCTCTTTCGTATGATTTTGTTAATGAGAAAAAATCCCAATCTGTGATACCTTTCCAATCATGTTTAATGTTCTGTCTGTCTAGGTTCAATGTTCCGAAAAAAATGAAGTGGATCTTTTTCTTTAAACAGGTATATTCCCCAACTGATTACTAACTTTGAATTGGTGATTTAGCAGGTGTGGATAGCGGAAGATTTGGGCCAGGGGAGATGAACAACCCAGAGTAACAACAACCCAACTCCTTGACATCTGATACGCTTTGCAATTAACATCAATCACTCTGATACTCTTTGATGAACTGCAATCCCTCTTGATGTTCTCTGGTGAAGGTTCCCATGAAAGTGTTGGTGAGGGTTGAAGCTGGTGCTATCTTTGGAAACCAAGTGAAGTTGTCGTAACAATAAGTCGTGGTAGGCTGTAGCGGTAAGTCATATGTAACCCCTTCTTCTTTGTTTCCCTTGTATCACGGTTTATATACTTGCCTTCTCCGTGGAGCTAAATTGGCTATTATTCTTAACTGAAGGCACGGTTGAAGGCGGAGGAAAATATAACTGCTAGAATTTCTATACCGCAACCACAGTTCGATTTTGGAAATGCTGGATGGAATAAGAAACAGAGTTAATGCCGAAGATTCGCAAGCGACGCGACTGTTGTTCATTCACAATTTATAGATGGATCAATTGGAGCCATATCAAGATGTTCTGATGATTTTGTGGTGAGCTAAATGGGGAGAGGAACTTGCTTTTGAAGACTGGGAGAATTGGTCAAAGTTAGCCCTTGAGAATTTGTGACTGAGATTGATACAAAAGCAAATGACAGCAGAAAAATTAGAGCGACCACCATTGATTTCAATGAGAAACGCCACTTCGGTAAGCCCTTTACTTCAACAGTTTCCTCTGGCAAGAGTATCCTAACAGGACTCGCTTCTGAAATTTGATCCTCTTCTTATTTCACAGTTTCATCCCAAGAAGCATCCTCAGATTCCTGAGTATCCTTGGTAACTCCTGAGTCTGAAAAGCTTGTAGACATGATGAATCTGTCTTCTAATTCGATTTGTGGTTTTGGTCTGTAATGAAGGAATTGTGGCTCTCCGTTTTCAGGTGGTTATGTTTGATTACCGTGGGAATAAAAAAAAGTGGCTTGTCTGCAACAACTTATTCATCCTTGTGACCATGCTAAAGTGACTCTACTCTGTCATTAGGTTGAAAAGAAAGAAACCCTTGTAATCATGTACGGTAAAGCCTTCAACAGTGATGATGTTCCTGTTGGGACTTTACGTTTAGGTAAGCTTTTGTATCAAACTCACTTGCTCCGAAGTCTTCATTTGACAATGTATAGGGTGCACTCCCTTGTGAATGGTTGGTTTTATAGAGCAAAATTTCAAGTAAGTTGTGTAGCTTACCAATTATACTGTACAGCTTAAATACTTGATTTTTTCGTGTAACTTGGATGATCCAGAAACTTGAATTTATCTTTTGCAGGGATCGCTTCCTTTATGACAGTAAGTCGAGGCTCTGTTGGGAGGGTCATTAGTAATTACGACCAAATGTGACGGGTTTTCTCTGACGAGGTCTGTACCAATATGAGCACCATGAAGCATTGGTTGTCTGCTATAATTGTTACGTCTCAAGGATGGGCTTCTAGCTGTTGTTCAAGTTAAATCAGATTTGGAACCTGACAAGAAGTTATGAATTCGACACATTCTTCTTCTTTTGTTACCGTCTTATTGTTGCTGATGCTCTTGCTTTTCTTCTTCTATTCACAAGTTACTTAATTGTGTATGCTGGTTTGGTTTGTAGGATGTTCGAAGTGACTTCCTGGTTTTGTCGAGTAGATATCCCCTCAAGTCGTTTGTAGTGACCGCAACAAATCCTACCGAAGATAAAGATGAGGGAAAGATTCACGAGCTCCTCAGCCTTACTCAGAGACGTTTCCCCCGCTTCTTTGCTCATCTGAGTATTCTAGAAGCTCCGTAGAGAACCGGCTTATGTTGAGTGCATAAACAGAGTATTTGAGTATGTTCTGAGAGGTGGTTCTGATTTATTTATTTCATGACTGCAAATCCTGTCTTGAAGTGGTGGCATTATTAGCTAACTCCTTATCAAGAATAGTTTTCAAGTGGCGAGATGAAATGCGGAAGCTGAAGCCGACACCGATATAAGCTCATGTTGACGGATCCTACCATTAAGAGCTGCACCAAACTGCATATGGACGGAAGGAAGAACACCTGTGTATTGCATATCATGGGAGGCTTCTTCAAAATGGTTCAGAAGGTTGTCTCAAGGAGTTCTCGTTGAGCAGAGCTACAGCCTTGCTCATGACCACAATCATGTTTCTCGTTCTAGGAAATGTTTAATGAATTTCTTTGTAATAATGAACAACCACTCATTTGTTTAACTTCTGGGCTCTAACACGGTGATTGTGACAATATTTCCTGTGACAAACCTGCCTGGATGGCTTTAATAAATAGAATTGTCTTTTGAATAGCACATTGCCTGTTTAAATATCCCTCTCACTCTTTGAAAAAGACGGATGCGGTTCCAACTAATTTATGCGTAAACAACTTGTTTATGCCTTGAATCAAATTCTCGAAAGCTTGAACCAACTTTGACAAATTGAATGCCAAGCAATAAACGGACATTCCACCTGAGTTCAAGGTTTTATTAAAACTAACTTGCAGGAAAAAAAATAATGCCTCGACTCTTTTGCCTTATGCCTCGTATTCTGAGAAACTTTGAGGAAAGCGACTTAGTAATTCTGAGATCTTTATAATTCAAGGGTCGCACTCTGAAGTACTTGACTTGTAAGGATTTGCACTTGTCGTTACTGCACTTGCATAAACCGGTTAGCCGTAAAATATAAATATTAAAATAAAGTCAAATAATAATAGAAAACACGCAAAAAGAGGTGGGTACCATGAACGGGTCTTAGCTCTGAAAAACGCCTCCCCACGCCTCATGGTCTGGGTACCATGAATAGGTCTTAGCTCTGAAAAACGCCTCCCCACGCCTCATGGTCTGGGTACAATGAATAGGTCTTAGCTGTAGATTTTGTAGATCGTAGATGTCGTTGTAAATTGTAGATGTCGTTGTAAATTGTAGAACTTTGTAGATGTAAGTTGTAGATGTAAGTGTCAATGTAGATGTAGTTCGTTGTAGATATAATTTATAATGTAATCTGTAATGTAATGGAGATTGTAAAGCTTCACCGGGGATCCTCGGAAGAGATGTGAGCCGGTTGAATTGTAATGTGTGTCTTCTCAAATAAAGGGACTAATGAGATAAACTACTTCGACTTCCCTGGGGAGATGTCACTTGATGGAAATGAACTTGTGTGATGAACTCACTGGGGAATTTATTCCTGAGGAGCATCCTTGTTGTAGTTGCAAAATATTCTGTTGTGAACTCTCTAATAAAGAGAGGTGTTTTGTAATGTCTTCGGTAAACTTCTTTGATGGATTTATGAAGCGATACCATTTGATGATGTTGAAGAACCCACCGAGGGTGAATGAATTGTCTTGTAGAAACTGTCGTTTTGTCATTTTGAATAAGATCTTAGTCAAAACGAGTTGCTCAAATAAAGAGATTGTTTATAGTCCAAATGTAGATGTTCGAGAAAATCTTGTGATACTATTGTCGGAGAAATGTCTGTCTTCATGAATATTCTTCCTGGGGAATATAGTGCAAAATAAATGCACACTTGATCCATGTTCAAAAGTTGGAGATTATCACATTGTGATTGCCAAGGACCGAAATTCAATTTGGGAAGTAGCCGATGAGAAATTGTCAAGCAAGACTCGACCATTGAGGTATGAACTCAAATGGAATGTACTGGAATAACCGTTTTCCACGAGGATCGAACTTCATGGGGAAAGTAGAAATATTGTGCTCTTTCTGCCTAGGGCTGACAACTCTATTTGGAGGGGTAAGACACACCCAAACTCCTGGGGGGGGGGGGGTAACCACGACCAAAGCGATAGAATAAAACAAACACAAAGGGATGCAACAAAATGCACATGCCATGCTATCTATCTATATGCTATGCGTATGCTGACGAACCGGGAGAGGCGAAAATAAACATCTCAAACGGAAAGGTACTCAAGCAAAATCTCCACATACCTCTTACTAACTGTAAAGAAATCTCGAACGTAAACAAACCTCATCTCTGGATAAAATAAATATCCCCTGCTTGTGGAATCATATATGATTGTCGTTTCTTCATGGATGAAATAAACGTCCATGGTCATCCTTTTGTTATTCATATATCAGGTAAAACAAATTTTTAAATCAATTTGAATTTTGCTATCAAGAATAAAGATTTTGATAAATGAAAAACTTTTATTGAATGGTGGTCAGCAGAAAGGCGTGACCCCCAATATTACAGTGTTGGAAAATAATAGAGATTACATAAAGGGAATAACAACTTGCTCTTCCTAAGTTAACGAGAACTTCCCGAGTTCTAAGCGAAATACTTTTTGACAGCGTCCGTATTCACAGGGCGAGTGATCTCTTCTCCGTCCATTGTTGCTAACATCAAAGCACCTCCTGAAAAAACCTTTCTTACCACGTACGGTCCATCATAGTTCGGGGCCCATTTTCCTCTGCCGTCAGTGAGGAAAGACTGGATCTTCTTGAGCACGAGGTCGCCTTCCTTGAATACACGGGGGCGAACTCTCTTGTCAAATGCTTTCTTCATTCTTTGCTGATACAACTGCCCATGGTATAATGCCGCCATCCTCTTTTCTTCTATTAAGTTCAACTGATCGTATCTGTTCTGGCACCATTCAGCTTTTGATAACTTTGCATCCATCAAAATCCTCATAGAAGGAATCTCAACGTCTATCGGGAGTACTGCTTTCATACCGTAGACAAGTGAAAATGGAGTTGCCCCAGTCGATGTACGTATCGTCATACGATACCCATGCAAGCAGACGGGAGCATCTCATGCCAATCCTTATAAGTAACGACCATTTTCTGAATGATCTTCTTGATGTTCTTGTTGGCGGCCTCAACAGCCCCATTCATCTTTGGTCTGTAAGGAGAAGAATTATGATGCTCAATCTTGAATTCTTCACACAATTCCTTCACCATTCTGTTATTCAAATTAGAACCATTATCTGTAATAATTCTACTTGGCACACCATATCGGCAGATAAGCTGATTCTTGATAAATTTAACAACCACATGTCGAGTTACATTAGCGTAAGAAGCTGCCTCGACCCACTTGGTAAAATAATAAATGGCTACTAAGATGAATTGGTGTCCATTATATGCTTTCGGCTCTATCATCCCAATCATATCAATTCCCCACATAGAGAACGGCCACAGGGATGAGATAACATTCAACAAAGTCGGAGGAACATGAATCTTATCTGCGTAAATTTGACACTTGTGACATTTTCCAGCAAACTTGTAACAATCTGACTCCATTGTAATCCAATAATAACCAGCTCTTAAGAGTTTCTTAGCCATGGCATGTCCATTGGCATGAGTGCCAAAGGATCCTTCATGAATTTTCGTCATCAACATACCTGCTTCTTGCTTGTCAACACATCTCAGTAAGACCATGTCAAAATTCTGTTTGTATAAAACATTATTACTTAGAAGAAAACTCCCAGCCAAACTTCTCAAAGTTTTCTTATCCTTGTTGGAAGCTCCCAGAGGATATTCTTGTGTTCTAAGGAATACTTCAATGTCGTGGTACCAAGGTTTGCCATCTTCAACTTCCTCGACAGCAAAGATGTAGGCGGGTCTATCAAGACGTTTTACTTTAATCCGAGGACACTCATTCCAAAAGTTCACCACAATCATGGAGGCCAAAGTTGGCAATGCATCTGCCATTCTATTCTCATCACGAGGGATATGGTGAAAGTCGACTCTGTCAAAGAATGGTAACAGTCTTCTAGCATAGTCTCTGTATGGGACCAAATTATCATGTCGAGTTATCCATTCTTCAGTGATTTGGTAGATTACCACTGCAAAATCACCAAACACATAAAATTCTTAATTCCAAATCTATTGCTTCCTCAAGACCCATAATGCACGCTTCATACTCAACCTCATTATTAGTACACTTGAATGTTAATCTGGAAGTAAATGGTATGTGGCACCCTTGAGGGGTCACAATAATAGCACCTATCCCTTTTCCATGAGCGTTGACAGCTCCATCAAAAACTAAACCCCATTGAGATTCGGGTTCTGGTCCTTCACCATGCAAGGGTTCTTCACAATCTTTCATCTTTAAAAACATAACATCCTCGTCGGAAAAATCATTGTTTGAAGGTTGGTAATCCAAAATAGGCTAGTGAGCCAAATGATCCGCCAGAACACTTCCTCTAACAGCCTTCTGAGTATGGTACTCGATATCATACTCGTATAACAACATCTGCCATCTAGCAATCTTCCCAGTCAAAGTGGGTTTCTAAAAAATATACTTGATAGGATCCATCTTTGAAACTAACCAAGTGGTGTGATTCAGCATATACTGGCGCAAACGTTTGGCGGCCCACGCTAAAGCACAACAAGTCTTCTCTAACATAGTGTGTCTTGTTTCACTGTCGGTAAATTTCTTGCTCAGGTAATAAGTGGCATGGTCTTGCTTTCCTTTTTCATCTCGTTGACCGAGTATACAACCCATTGAATCTTCCAAAACAGTCAAATACATAATCAAAGGTCGGCCTTCAACCGGCGGTATCAGGATAGGTGGTTCGAGCAAATACTATTTGATACTATCAAAAGCCTTTTGACAATCTTCAGTCCAAACATACCCTTGTTCTTTCCTCAGCAGCTTGAAAATAGATTTACATGTAGCAGTCATGTTGGATATAAACCTAGAGATGTAATTCAAACGTCCCAAAAAACCTCTGACTTGCTTCTCGGTGGTAGGAGCTGGCATTTCCCAGATAGCTCTCACCTTGTCGGGGTCCACTTCAATTCCTCTTTGACTGACAATAAAACCCAATAGTTTCCCTGACCGTACTCCAAATGTACATTTGTTGGGGTTCAGATGGAGCTTGTATTCCCTCAACCGACCAAACAGCTTAGCCAGGTGTTTAACATGATCATCCTCAGTCTTTGACTTAGCTATCATATCATCCACATAAACCTCGATCTCCTTGTGCATCATATCATGGAACAAAGTAGTCATAGCTCTATGATATGTTGCCCCTTCATTCTTTAATCCAAATGGCATAACTTTGTAACAAAAGGTGCCCTAGGGTGTGATGAATGACGTCTTCTCTCTGTCTTCGGGAGCCATTCTAATCTGATTGTAACCTGAAAAACCGTCCATAAAGGAGAAAACCTCATATCTTGTGGTACTGTCAACCAAAATGTCAATGTGAGGTAACGGAAAGTCATCTTTCGGACTAGCCTTGTTCAAATCCCTGTAATCTACACACATGCGAACCTTACCATCCTTCTTAGGAACGGGCACAATATTAGCCAACCAGAGCGGATATTCGGTTGTGACAAGGAAACCTGCATCAATCTGTTTCTGTACCTCCTCTTTAATCTTTAGAGCCATGTCGGGTCGAGTTCTTCTGAGCTTCTATTTTACTGGCGGACACTCTGGCTTCAAAGGTAGACGATGCTCAACTATAGCAGTGTCTAACCCAGGCATATCCTGATATGACCAAGCAAACACATCAACAAACTCTCTGAGCAAAACAATCAACTGTTTCTTCACCTCAGGCTTGAGCAAAGCTCCAATTTTCACTTCCCTACGAATTTCTTCTGTTCCCAAATTGATTACTTCCACCGGCTCTTGATGAGGTTGGATAGCTTTTCTTCTTTCTCAAGCAGTCTGGAAATCTCTTCTGGAATATCATCTTCTTCGTCTTCAGCTTCATACACCGGAAACTCAAAGTTCGGAGAAGGCAGTGGATCATTATTCCCAGGATGTAACTTATGTAGCAATCTGCGCAAGTGATATGATTTTTAATAAACTTTCGTAAAGTGGAAAGTGTATGTACGCGAGATGCTACTTATTATTTTCCAACATCGTAAGTAAATATATATAAAAACACACAAATGAAAATGAAGGTGATTTATTGATGATAGCAAAACCAAAAAGACACGTCCAACAAAGTCACCTTTGCCTTGGGCAGAGCAAAGGGAATTATTTTAAAAGTAAGCCCCGACAATGCAGTTTCGCCTTGGGCAGAGCGAAAATTTTGAAAATAAATGCTTTACTTAGATATATGAACGACAGCAGGGGCCTCAACCACACTCTTGTTCTTAACCGAAACTCCTGGGGTTACAAAGTCTGGAACATCCCCATCTGAATCTTCTTCGGTCAAAGCGTAGACTCCAAAGCTGTAGTCAAATTCATCTGAAACTTAACCTGGATCTTCCATATAGGGCTCATAATTTTCGCAAGGAATAGAGGACTGATCTGCGGTCGCTCGTGGATCAAAAACGAGTTATTTTTGTAAAAATGTAATATAGCGACAAATGACTCGAAATATCATTCTCACAAGGATTCTTGTATTATTTCAACCAACTAAAGAAAATGTTTATGGGGGTTTTAAGTTTTGATTTATAAAATAAGAAGAAAAAAAAGTGATTAAAAAAAGTGATTATCAGATAAACTAAAACGGTTAATCCTACTGATTCGGGTTCCGACTTATCATTGGTTATTATAACATCAATCCCTAAGCGGTACCAATCCTATTCGATTATGATATTAATCAGACAAGCGCTTATCAACATCAAATGAATTATGTTCCTGTTTACCGAATTAAGCAAACGGTTAAGAATATGACGAATTAACGAATTAAGCAAACGATAATACGCAATTAAATTTAGAAACATGCATACAATCGAATTTAACCAATTCTATCCTATGAACAACAATTGAATTAAGCAAACAATTGTAATCAAATTAAGCAGATGACTTCATAGAAAAGGATTGAAAGGAATCAGAGTAAATTGACATAATAATAACCTCAAAGTGTTGAAACCGTACACAGCAGGATTTGCCCGGAGGTATTAGTTCTCCATGAAAACTATAAAACAAAGGAAAAAATTCGGAAAAAATAAACTAGGTCCCTGTTTTGCATCACAACAACAACTTTAAATAGAAAATAACTGGGCCAGAAACCTAAACTAGGCCCGCAAGGAAAACTACATTGTCACAAGTCAGAAACTTCAACGAATTATTCGAGACTCAAGAAATCCGAATCAGCTCCTTTATGCAACATGAAAGTTGTAGAGCTCTTTCTTAGCTTTCCAACGACTGGTAGAATGCCTCAATCCGATTCCTGTAGCTCCAGTTATGAATTTTTCACTAAAAGCTATTAATGCTGAAAAATAACAAACGAAAATTAAATAAAGCTTAAAATAAAATAAATTGTAAAAACATTATAAAATAGGAAATTAAATAAACTAAATGGTAGAAATGCCTAAGTATAAACATAGAGGAAGGTACATTGAAATGCACTGATCAGGACCTTGCAGAACCTTCTGATATGTAACCTTCAGACCCGTCTTCTAACACAACATTAACTTGACGATGATGGAGGACCCCTCCACTACGGAACACTTTATTAATCAGCGGAAACCCTTGATTCTTGGTAGCTTGTTGAGCAAAACTACTGGTGAAACCAAGACCTTCTTTATTTCTATTCTCTGGAAAAGACAACACTTTGCCCCAACCTGTCTGAGGACCGCCATTCACTACACGCTGGGCGTCTTTGAATGATGACATGTGTAACGCCCATTTTATTTCGATTAAATCCAATTATGACTTTGCCATGTCTTGTTGCGTCGTAGTCGTATTGGAGTATGAGTTCGTCTCGAAGAAAGGAATTGAATCGGTCGAATTGTCGGAAAAATTCTGGTTTTGTCGGAAAACTTTGAAAATTCATATCTCTTGATCCGTAAGTCGGATTTGACCCCCGTTCGAAGAGTTGGAAAGATAAAGAGATGTTCTATCTAGAAAAAAATTGAAAAAAATTTAATTTTTCTGATATGACGACCGTCACATGAGCAAAAACTGCAGTTATACAGAATTTGAACGTGTTCTGGTGGAATGAGATTTTGTAGCAAAAATATATTCCCGTAGACTCTTTTACCCTCAATTACATCATTTTTTGGGAAAGGAAAGATGGAAAAGAGAAGTTACGCATTGAGAGAAGTGGAGAGCGAAGAATCATCCATCGGCGAATTCGGGAGATTTCTGCAGAAAAATCACCGTAGAGCAGAAGCGGAATCGGAAAGCGTGGAATTGGCCTCAATTCTAAGGTAAGGGTGGGGTTCAATTCTATAACTGGGAGTATGATCGAATTCATGTGGGGATCGAGTCATAGGTATAGTTTTCGTTAATCGATAAATGTTAAGGAAAAGGTTTCCCTAATGGGACCAGATTTCTATGTAGGAATGAATGTGTTATGTGGTTATCAGTGCGATGCTCTAAGGTTTTCCTTATGGGAAAATACGTAGAACGAATATGCTATACGGTTATTCGTACAACGCTCTAATGGTTTTCCCTAATGGACGTCAAGATGGCCGAGTTGGTCTAAGGCGCCAGTTTCAGGTACTGGTCCAAAAAGGGCAGTTACCTGATTGTGATTGATTTGTAATTAATTATGTGAGAAAATGCCGTAATGTTGTTATTACGATAAGATGTTAAAGATTAATTGTTGAACTGATGTTGATGTTATACCTGTATAGGAATAGCCGTTTTGTATGAACACTTTGAGTTCCTATTTGTTGATACGATGTTGCAATGTTCCTTTACATGAACAGTCGTAAATATTGAAATTATATTGTTATTGTTCCCGTATGTGAACGGGTAGAAAGTGATGGTTGTATGAGTGGTATGTTGTTATGATGCTCTGTTATGGACATTCTGGTTGTAGGCATAATGCCTTGTTATATGGTTGCTATGGTTGTGTTGTAGTCCATAATAGATGCATTTCATGGCATAGCATTTGGCCTGGATTGGCGACGGTTGTGCCTGTATTGGCGTTATTTGGAGTGTTGGCTCCTAGATGGGTTCGAGGTGTTGGCCCTGTCCCGAGTTTTGGAGTGTTGGCTCCTAGATGGGTTCGGGGTGTTGGCCCTGTCCCGAGTTGTGGAGAGTTGTCTCCCAAAATGGTACCACATGCATGTGCACAGTTGATTCGCATTGTTGAGTCGCATAAAGTTGCATAATTACGCTAGTTGTATGTTAATGTTGTTTATGTGGGATATGGATTACTCGCAATTGTTGTCGATGATGTTTATGATTTTGGAACCTATAACGCTGTGATGAGTTTCTGGCATGTTTTCTATCATGCTTTATGTTATATTATTGATATCTCACCCTTTTCCGTTGTATGTTACCTCCTCTGGTGGTAATTTGCAGGTAGTCAGGAATATAGCATAGTTCCCGTTAAGGTTTCGTTGGTCGCTCTGATACGTAGCACTCTTGGGGGGATGGACGATTGTTGTTATTATTTTAGTCGATGTTATTGTTGATTGAACTTGTTATGATGTTTTTATTAAATTGGTCTAAGAGAACATGTTGTATACTTTATCGAACTTCCACTGGAAGTAATGACAAGTTGTTTTATGATTAAATGATTAAGTAATACATTGGTGATTGTTCATCTAATTTCGTGCTACGTATGATAATTGCAAGTTGTTGCATAATGATTGTTGTCTGGCAAGTTGAAGTGTAACATCTCTGATATGAGGGATTTTTCCCGTGTGACGACCGTCACAGGCTCATGACGACCGTCATGCAGTCAATGTTTGCGCTGCTGCGCTTTGTTTGCTATATGAATTGGTGTTTTTTTTCTGTTATCCGCAAGTTTAGATTTGGGGTGTTACAACATGGATGCCTGAGATTTCTGGACACCCTCGCCCACAATAGACAAAGCTTGAAATTGTGTACCAACTTCTTCCTCAGCTTCAACATACGAGAATGATGACAAATGACTCACCACCAAGGCTCGTTCCCCACAAACTGTGACCGTTTTTCCTTCAAAAACATATTTCAACTTCTGATGCAGGGTGGAAGTGACTGCTCCAGCTTCATGTATCCATGGCCTCCCTAGCAAACAGCTATAGGTGGCACGAATGTCCATGACTTGTAACGTGATCATAAAAGTCTGCAATCCAATAGTCATTGGTAAATCTACTTCGCCAATTATTGTCTTTCTAGACCCATCAAAAGCTTTGACGATAATGTGACTTGGCCTCATCGGTGGTCCCTAATAGGATAGCTTAGATAGAGTAGTTATAGGCATCACATTTAGAGAAGATCCAGTATCAACTAACACACTGGACAAAGAATCATTTCCACAGTTCACAAAAATATGTAAAGCCATGTTATGTTTCTTCCCTTCTTCGGGGAGATCGTCCTCATTAAAACCCAGATTGTCACATGAAGTAATACTACCAATGATGTTGTCAAACTGTTCCATAGTCACATCTTGTTCAACATATGCTTGCTCTAAAATCTTCTGGAGCGCTTCTCTATGAGCCTCAGAACTCATCAGCAGTTGCAACATAGAAATCTTCGACGGAGTTTGCAGAAGCTGATCTGCAACCTTATATTCACTTCTCTTGATCACCTTTAGACATTCATCTGAATTGTACAAATTGGATTCGCCAGATTTCCCCACAATTGGATCTTTTGAGCCTGGTTGTTTGGATGGGACCTCCTTTTCTTTTGGTGGTACAGTCGAGTAAACTCGACCACTCCTTGTTACTATACTGACATTTGCAATGTTAACTACTGAAGGTACAGTGGGCAAAGGCACTTCCTTTCCATTTTCCAACATTGTGGCGTTGTATCTGTAGGGGATAACCTTACTAGAAGTGTAAGGGATGGGTCCAGGCACGTTGATTACCAAAGGAGTAACAACCGGCTTTCTGCTATTATACACGATTTCGATACGCTCCACTTCCTTAAAGTGAGGCACTATAACACAAACCTCTTCGGCCTTTTCATCTGAAACTTCTTGATCATCATCTGCCAAATAGTCTTGAATCATGTTGACAGAGGGTGAACCATGCGGGGGTAACGGGTTAACCTGCACATTAGGGTCGGAATCCTTGAAGGACAAAATTCCACACTTAATGAGCCTCTGGAGATCTGTTTTCATACCAAAACAACTCTCAATATCGTGACCTGGAGCACCCTGATGGTAAGGACAAAACTTGTCAGCTCTATAAGAAGGAGGAGGATTTGCGGGAACCATAGATGGAGCTTTTGTCTGAATATGGCCCTTCTGAATCAGAGCTGGAAACAAATCAGCATACTTCATAGGAATGGGCTCAAAATTTATCTTTCTATACACACGACCCTGATTGTTGAATGGCCGATTTTGCTGAGGACACTGCGGATTTTGCTGAGGCTGTGGCTGTTGAGCATTGGGGGACTGAGGTTGCTGACCCGGTTGCGGAAACTGTTGAGGCTGATAAGCTGGAGCATTAAACACTAGTGATACTGCCGCAACTTTGTGAGATGGTGAATACCTCCTTCTAAGTCTTCCTTTTTGTACGACGTTCACCCCCTGTTCCTTTTTCTTCACAAAACCACTCCCATACTTTTTAGCATTGTTAGGAGCACTCTCTTCCTTAGCCAATCTTCCTTCACGGACATCTTCCTCTAAACGGATTCCCATATTGACCATTTCAGTAAATTCACTGGGTGCACTGGCTACCATCTTCTCATAGAAGAAAGGACCAAGGGTCTTCAGAAAAATCTTGGTCATCTCTTTTTCTTCTAACGGTGGCGTGACCTGTGCGGCCAACTCGCGCCAACGTTGGGCATATTCCTTAAAATTCTCCTTATCTTTCTGTGTCATAGCCCTCAATTGATCATGGTCAGGAGCCATGTCCATATTATACTTATACTGCTTGACAAAGGCTCCCCCTAGATCATTGAAAGTCTGAATCTTCGTACTATCCAACCCCGTGTACCACTTGAGCGCAGCGCCTATCAGACTATCTTGGAAATAGTGAATGAGCAGTTGATCATTGTCAGTTTGTGCAGACATCTTTCTAGCATACATAATAAGATGACTCTGAGGGCAAGTATTCCCTTTGTACTTCTCAAAATTAGGAACCTTGAGTTTTGGAGGAACCTTGACATTTGGAACCAAGCACAGCTCAGAAGCGCTCTTTCCAAACAAATCCTTCCCACGAAGGGCCTTCAGCTTCTTTTGCATCTCGGCAAATTGGTCTTGAAATCTGTCTATCCTTTCTTCCAAACCCACAGTTTCGGTCGACGACCCCTATAAAATTGGCTCATCCAGAATATACGGAACAACGTTCACATGTGGAGATGCAGTAGTCATCACAGTAGTAACTGCAGGAGTATCTTGGACAACGGTCACAACAAGGATCTCAGGCACAGACGAACGGTAGCCAGTCGAAAAGAAATTGGGAGACAACCCCCACGGGAAACCTTGAGGCATGTTGTATGTCATTTCGGCAACAGAAGACACCACTGGGATCGGTGTTGGTGTCACATCAGAGATCACAGTCCTTTGAACATCTTGGTTGTTAAGTGCGGCTTGATTGAACAAAGCTTCCACTAGACCATTCAACCTCTCCAAACTTTCTTTCAGAATTGCAACTTCATCACGGAGCACCTTGTTCAAGCTGGTCCATCTTTTGGCGTTGATTAGCTCGAGTGTTGTATTGGTGATTCAGCTTGTCTGCGGAGATGAAACAAGAGTGAGACCCTGGAATGCAAACAATGCTATGTGTTGCACCCCAAAATTTGACCAACCATTTCCCGCATCTGGGTTATGTTTCGGCGCATTTTGCATTCGCATTCGCATGCTGCATGCATTGCATTTTTCTCAGTCAGATTGATTTTATCGGGATTACAGCCCCTGGCGTTTCAGGCAGTTCAGGCCGGTCAGAATAAGAATCTTTTGAGGATTGATGCTCGTTTCCTGTGTTTTCAGACCATCTCGGTGCCCGGGTTTTGCTATGGTTGCGCAATTGTTCTTTAATCGATTTAATCGGCTTCCTGACATTTTTAGAATTTTCTCTTTTATTTTCTAGATTTTAATGCGTTTTTAATAGTTTTTTTTAATAGATTTATTTGTGTTTTAGATATTAAATAGGTTAATATTTTTTAGAATTTAATAGATATTTTCCTATAGAATTTAATAGATTTTTTTAGATATTTTCTTATAGATTTAAGTAGATTTTTCTAGAATTTTTAAAATAGATTTTAATAGGAGTTTTTAGAGTTTAATAGATTTTAATAGGAGTTTTTAGAGTTTAATAGATTTTAATAGATTTTAATGTTTTAAATCTTTTTAGAATATAATTAGACTTGTTTTAAGAAGTAAATAGACTTAGTTTTTAGATATTAAATACCTTTTTTTTTCTTCAGAATTTAAATAGATATTAATATAGGTTTTTTAGAAATTAATAGATTTTATTAATATTTGTTTTTCTAGATTTTAATAGACATTAATAGATTTTAGGGATATTGATTAATATAGATTTTAATGTAGATATTAAATAGGTTTAATAGTTTTAATAGTTTGTTAGATTTTTAGGATATTAATTAGGGGTTAATATAGGTTTAATTAGGTTTAATTGTTTATGATAGATTTCAATTAGTCTTAACAAGTGTTGATTTTTGTTTAGGGTTAATTAGGTCATTAGTCCCAATTTAATTGGTTGTTAATTCAGTTAATTAGTCTTAATTGAGTCATTAGGTTTAATATCTTTTTTTTTTAATCCAGATTCTATTAGTCATTAATGGGGCCCTTAATCATCATTAATCAAAGTCTTATTAATGGGCCATTTATCTAGTTCAGAAGCCCAGTCAAAAGGTCCAGTGCCATGTGTCCCATATATAAGCTGACACGCGTATGTTCTAGTTTTTAGCCACCTCACACAGCCTTGCCAACTCACAGATCCACTCCCCCTCTCTCCTCACACGTGTAGCCGCCACCTCATTCTCTGCAGTGTCAACACGTCACACTTCCATTCCCTCTCCCATCGCCACTTGGCTCGCATGCGTGTTCTCACCCCCCACGTGTCTCATCCCACCAACCTCTCTGCATGCAACTGACAGGTGCCCCTCGCCGGAAACTGTCATCGGCCGGCCATGCAGCCGCCGTAACACCCCTCTAACCGTCGCTGGAAAATCAAATTTCGCCGGAATATGCTAATCTTCATCTTCTCCGATCCAAATTCATCATCAGAATCATCAACCATTCATGATTCGCCAACGATTTTCCAGAAGTTTTCAACAAGTGTTCGTTCATCAACATCAATGTTCGTCTGAATTTTTCCAGGAATCATCAATAGGCTCATACGATCTGGAACTCCATGTGTTCATCCTCCTTCAACTTTCCAGAAACTGATCAAGAACCTTCATCATCATCTGGATTCGCGAAGAACATTCATCAACACACAATCGTTTTCCAGATTTCCTATTCGTTCTTCAACAAATCTTCAAAACCTTCAATCTTTCTGCAACAACCTCCGATCAAGACCTTCAACGACTCTCATCAACGCATCAGGCTTGTTTGTTTCTTCATCTTCAATAAGGAACTCCAGCAATTATCTCTGATCTGCTCCGAACCTTCAACAAGCGCCCAAACGTCAAGATCGTCATCCGTCCGGTAACATCAAGATCCTTCGTACACCTCCAGAAAAGCAAGTATCAACAATACTCATTCAGCAAGTTCGTCCGGTGCTTCAAGATTCGTTAACCTACGAGCTCATTTTCTTCAAGAAATCTTCCAGAAGTTCTTCCAGACTTCACCATCTTCATCACCATCACCAGGTTTTTGTCACTTTTTCGAACTCTTTAGCTGGCTGTTGCGTAGGTCGTAGAGCTAGGATTGTGTGTTTGGTTAAGAGAGGTATACAGAGATTAAAACACGATTAGGTTAGGAAGATTTTGTGGTGATGGAATTAGAACAAAATTTGGTGAAGAGTTTGTGTGATAGAGCGTGTGAGAGAGTTTGGGCAGAGATTGAGAGATTCAGAGAGTTGCGGATGGAGAGGGTGAAGCGCGGTAGGGATGAACAGTGGAGAAGGGTGAGATAGAATTAGGGTTTTTGCTAGGATTGAGTGAGTTGGATTTGGGCTTAGGCCCATCGGGTTGTTGCTAGTCGTCTCCCCCGTTTCCCATGGCACCCCCTCCCAATGTTTTCTTCGTTATGGGCCTTAGGCCATGTTACTACTCGCACCCCCAGTCTGGGGCCCAACCTGAATAACAAGGCGAATGAGCGCTATTCGCCCCCCCCCCCTAGGCCCAATGTTATTCTGAACTGCAGAAATTGCTATTTGCCACTCATATTTTTCATTTTAATTGATTTTCATTTTATTTTATGTTTGCATATAGGATAGTAAATAAATCATAACAAATTGAAAAATGGTTATTTTTACATGGGAATTTTTCTTTAATTTTAATAAAAATATCAAGAAAATTATAAAAGAATAAAATTGTCATTTCATTCATTTTTTATTTTCTGGTGCATTTTTACATTTTATGGCATTTATTTCATTTACACTTGGTATATGTTACTTGCTGAATTTAGTATGGTCATTGTATTTCATATTTTGATATAATTCTTTTTCCTATGGTTAGATTAGAGTATTAGGTTCCACCTGGAATTTTATCACATTTTTGTGATTTAATTTAGGATAGTTTTGAACCATAAACTTTAGGATGATCAGGATTAAGGTTTCACAACAGTTAGGTGCAGTTTAGGGCATAGTTTTAGGGTTTTAAAATTGATTTAGGTCTCGGGGTTTATATGGGGTATAGGGTACGTAGTTAGAGTCCCCTAGAAATTTAATTAGGATTTTATAGTGAGTTTTATTATTTTTACTTGATTTTTGCAATTTGGTTGATATTGGTGTGTTTCCCCTTGGGATATTGCTTTATTTGCTTGGGTTTTGGGTATTTCTCTTGGGGTTGGGGCTTGAGTTTTGCTTGTTGGAGTTCATGAAGACCTTGAGTGATGATTGAAGACAAGGGATAGAGCTTGATGCATGAAGATTCCTTCCCTGGCAGATGTTTTTTTGAAGACATAGGAAATAGGAGAAATAGGCAGAGTTTTAGATTAGACTGAATTCTTCCACAAGCATGGAAAGCATCTTGTGCTTCCATTCCTCCCAATGACTAAAAGTCCTTCTAAGATATTCACATCCCTCCTTTGGAGGGATAAGTGGCTTATCTTAGCAGTAGAACTTTGAGGGAACCTGGCTCTCATAATGTTAAACACTTATAGGCTTCCTTTGGTTGTCAATAAGCTGTTTAACATCCAACTTATTCTGTTAAGTGATTCTCTCCTGGGGTGCTGGCCTTGAAGATAGAAGTTCATTGGAGATAGGAAGTTCATTTCATTGAAGATGGATAAAGGAGAAGCTTGTGCCTGTCAAAGCTGCTCAACTGTTGGATTAGGGTATTACTACTGTCTGAAGCTGTCAACTGTTGGGGTTCATTGCTTGCTCAGGCTTGGTGTTGCTTGGAGTGTAGAGGATTATTGAAGAGTTGATTTTGGGATTCATTTGAGGATGCTACTGTTTTGAAGTTAATCAACTGTTAGAGTTGATGTTTTTCAGAGCCGCTGTTGTAGGAGCTGGTGTGATGTCAGAGCTGGTTTTGGGATTTTATTTTCTTTGCTGTATTGTTTGTTAATTTCCCCTTAGGTTTGAAGTGAAGTTGTTTCACTTTGCCTATTGTTTTCTCAGGTTCGAGGTTGAGTGGGACTCCCTTGCCTCGCTTGTATTGCTGCATCTCATGCATTTTGCTGCTTTACTGTATATATGTTGTTTCTTTTCCGTTTATCCTATAGGATCTCTGTTTCTCTCTGCGCAAGAGATAAATATGACAGACATTAGGTGTTAATCCATGCATGACAACATTAGGGTAGTTTTGATTCCCCTTTCAAACCCTAGGCTTTAGAGTGTCGTTTCTCTTCTTATCTTGAAACTATCAAAAACACAATAAGATTTCAAACATTAATAAAAGACAGTTCTTGCGTAAAAAGATTGGAAGCCAATCAAAACGTCATTTTTGTCCGTTTGGACCCGTAATCAGGAGAAGACTTTTTCAGAAGGATAAAAGATAAATAGGCAGACTAGTGTCGTACGTAGCCCGAACTACGTTTGCTCTGATCTTTCATGCTGTATGAAAGTACGTAGGCATAGGATGCGATATCCTAGCGAGCAACCGTCCCACCTTCATCCATAGTTAGGCGAACTACGTTGACTCTGATTTCTCGTTTCAGACGGGAATACGTAGGCATAAAGTGCGATACTTTGCCGAGTCATTTTCTTTTCTTTTAACCCCAGACTTGTAGAATAGATAGAATAACAATCCATACTAGAAAACAAGCTTGGATCCCGTCGAGTACGACGGACGTGAGGGGTGCTAATACCTTCCCCTTGCGTAACCGACTCCCGAATCCAGGATTTGGTTGCGATGACCATTCCTTTCCCGTCTTTGCGTTAGGTTTACTTCGAGCGTTTCCTTTCCCTTCCTTGGGATAAATAACGCACGGTGGCGACTCTTCTGTTTAGCCGGCGCCGATTTTCGCAGTAGCGACAACTGGCGACTCTGCTGGGGACTCCAACGGTTCCCTACGCGAGTCAATCCTAGCGCTTGTTTTCCCGTCGTGGGTTTTGTATGGATTTACATTTTTGTCTTTACTTTTCCACATTTTATGGTCAGCTTTATATTGTTATTGCTGCTGTGGGTATGAAGGGGTCCTATGATCGAGAGATAAGCCGGACCTGGGCTTGAGTGCACCTAGAATTAGAGTGAAAATTAGTGGGCGCGTGCTTGCTTTGCAGGCACTAGTGTCTCATGAAATCCACGCTCGGACGAGGTTCTTTTGGTTGACTTCTTTTTCAACCCTTTGGGTTGAGGGGGTTGTTTGGTTAGTTGGATTGTCGACTCCGGGGACCGATCATTTGGAAGTTGGCTAAGTGAGGCCTCTTCGGGACAGGATGGTACCACACCTTCTGGGTATTGTATCATCAGTCTCGAAAGTCTGTGACGCCGACGACCGCATAGGATGCCATACCTTGTGTCAGTTGATAGGACACCTACCTGTGAGAGGGGTTGGGGCATGCAGGTAACTTGACCTCCAGAGTACCGGTTTTCTTGATTGAGATTCAATGGTGTTGATATTTGAGGACAGCGTTATGGGGTCTGTTGGAGACCAGGTTGGAGTATTGTTTTGGTTTGTTGAGACCAGGCTTGAGCAGTGTTATGGGTCTGGTTAAGACCAGTATGGTGGATTGGGCTTCTCAACAGCACACTTAGTCCCTTGTGTGTGCATTTGGCATTTTGCATGACTATTTGCATTTGCATTTCATTTTGCATATTCATCCTCAGCCGGAACAGGGAGCTTACCCGTTTTTGTCCGCTTCCCCAGTTGAGTTCCCGACATTCGCATCAGACTTGAGTTAGCATCTGGAAAGATCATGGCTTCAGGAGAGCAGAACTTGGTTGTTACTCGGGCGGAGTTTGAATTGTTGAAGCACCAGGTGAGTCAGGTCATGGAAGCCATAACAGCTATAAATGGAGAAGGAAACAATGGTCAAAGAGCTCAGATGAACAATGTTGCTCGGCCCGTGCAAACCCCTGTCAGAGGTCTATATTCCTTCAATGACACAGAGTGTCACAATTCCACTTTCTCTACGCCAGATTCTCCAAGGATTGTTCCATCCCTAAGAGCTGTTCCGCAGGTTAATAATCATGGCCCAAGGACTGTTGAGTATATGAGAAGACTTCAGATGTTGGAAGATCAGATTGCTGCCCTGGTGAATAAGAATACTCTTGATTTGAATGCTGCGAGCATGTGTTTGGTGCCAGGTCTTGTGTTGCCTCCGAAGTTCAAGATGCCAAATTTTGAGAAGTACAAAGGGGATAGCTGTCCGAAGCTACATTTGGTTATGTTCTGCAGAAGAATGACTTCACATATCACCAATGACAAGCTCATGATTCATTGTTTCCAAGATAGTTTGATCGGAATATCTTTGGATTGGTACCTGCACTTGAAGAGTGATAGTATTAAATCATGGTCGGACTTAGCCAATGCCTTCGTGAAGCAGTACGACTACAACCTAGAAATAGCTCCTTTTCGCGTGCATTTGCAAGAATTATCTCGTGCGGAGAATGAGTCCTTTAGGGGGTATGTGCAAAGATGGAGGGAATTGGCTGCTCGTGTTCAACCACCGATTCAGGAGAGAGAAATGGTTAGCCTCTTTTTTGGTACTCTGAAGGGCCATTATTATGACATGATGTTCAGCTGTACAAACTTTGAGGGCTTGATGAGAATGGGAGAGCTTGTGGAGAGAGGACTCAAGAATGGAAAGATTCGAGAGGCTCCTTATATCCCAGTTGATAAGAATGAATCAGTTCTCAGCTCTCAAGAGGAGTGAGAAGAGGGAAGCAATATTGTCTCAGAATCCCTAGCATCTCAAGCTCAGTTTTCAGACGCTTCAAGTGTTCAAAGTCAACGGTCATATTATCTTCAGCCGCGTCAGCACGCCCGACAAAGACCAAGGAAGCCTGAAAGGCAGTTTACTCAGCTACCGGTGTCGTACAGCCAGTTGTTGCCAGATTTGGTCGAAAGTGGATTAATAGTGTCGAAAGAGACTAATCCCATGATCCTGCCTTATCCTTCAGGTTCTGATGCCAGCTCCCGCTGTGAGTACCATGTTGGGGTACAGGGGCATTCGACAGATGATTGTAAGGTGCTTAGAAGCCAAGTTCAGAATCTGCTAGACTCTAACAAGATCTTCATCACACCTCAGAGTTTTGTTCAGATTATTGATTCTCCTTCATCCAGTTGTGTGGGTTCATCAGTCAATGGCATGGAATACTCTACTGAGAGTGTATGTTTGGAAGAATGTCCAACTGAGAGCTCAGTTGAATATGGAGGAAGTTGCTAGAGGTTTCTGCGCCGGGTGTCGCATCTGTTTTCTCTGCTGCCTGTTTAGCTTCCGTGCATTGTTGTTTGCTGACCACCACCAGGCTTGTTGGCTGGAGTCATTGTATTTTGTACTTGGTTGTGCTTGTTTGCTGCTCTTGTTGGCTTTACATAGTGGTATGAGGTGTTTATCTCTGTGCTTATAGCTTGGGGTTTCTTTGTCTTGTCATGAATATGTGTTTGATTTCTGCATTGCATTCTCACATAACAGGTATATCAGAACCGGGGGTCTTATTTCCTGATCTCCAGTTTGTTGCAGGAATTCCCCAGAGATATGGAACAGAATCAGGCTGAATTGATTGAAGTCCGAAGCCAGCTAGGGCAGATGATGAAAGACATGCAAGAGTTGCGTCTGGATCAGAAGATACTCAAAGAGGAAAATAATCAGCTGAAGACCCAAATGAGCTTGATCATGGAAGTCGTCAAGAGTGTGCTTAGGAAAGAGGGTGATCAGCTAGCTGAAGCCGCAGTGAAGGAGCTTGTTCCACCTGTGCCTGTGGAACCCGTGCCTGTGGAAACTGAGCTTAAAAAACGTGTTGATCAACACCAGCAACAACAACAAGGGATGCATCCGACTCAGCGAAGAATTCAGGAGGGGAGGCCAAAGAAGGTATTCGAAGCGCCGCCTTCCACGTATGCTGAGCTCTTTCAGACTTTACTAGATTTGAAGCTGGTTGAAAAAAGAACATTGGCCCCAATCAAGGGAACGGTACTTCCTTATGGGTATGACGCTAGTAAGCAGTGTGAATTTCATTCCGGGGCACCCGGACATGATGTGGAAAGTTGTCACGCTTTTAAGCACAATGTTCAGGACTTGATTGACGCAAAAGTTATTGAATTCACGTCGGGCGGCGTGATTGTACCTAATGGTCTTATCCCAGTTGGTGCTAAAATAATGGACGTTCCCAAAGCCGCCGTAGATCAGAAGTATATTCTGCAATCATTGGTGTCAGAATCCCCCTGTCCTCAGTTGCTGCCTAGACCAAGCCTGAGGATGAAAACGCTTGAACAAAAGGAGTCTATGATAATTCAGACTCGACCTCCAAGTGGCTCAGCTGTTCGAGGTCAACAATCGTTCCAGTCTTCGCAACAGACGTCAACTCCTTTCCAGAGTCAGCAACCTTATCGTTATCGGTCAAACCTGCGCGCTAGACAAAGCCCAATGAAGTCAGAAAGGCAATTCACCCGGTATCCGTTTTAAGCGGGATGGTTTCAATAGGAAACTTTGAAGATGGCTGGTTTAGCAGCGAATCAGATGTGAAAGCCCGGTTCTCGGAAGCTGACATTTTCCTGTGTTTCATCTTGTCATTTCTTTATGTTTGTAGTTTCTTTCTTGTTTAAATTGCAATCTTGTTTGTAAAACTTGTTGTTTTCATTCAATTGATGATAATGAAATGAGTATGCATGTTTTGATTAAATCCATTCGTGTTCACTAATTGATTTTTACAGATATCCAACGCTTGGTTAAGCGGAATCCGGGGAGGATGACGAAATTGAACGACATGCAAGCTTCCGATATTGTATGCCTTTGAAGAAAAAACCTGTTGATGATGTACAGGCATTGTTTCAAATCCCTAAACACCGGAGATATAAGGAAGATAATCCCTTGTCAACCCCTTTGAGCCTAGTAGTAGGATTTCTTTCTGAGAATGAAAAACCCTCAAACTTAACCCGGGGCATGGTAGGTGTTAGCTAATTTGACCGAGCGTCCAAATTGCAAAAGGAGTGTCCGTTCGAGGATCAATCACACCTCTAGAGGTCGTGCCTAAAAAACCACAAGGGTTAAATTTCAAAAGTGAAACAGTCACATTATTCCCCAAAGAGTCAGACAACCGGTGTCACACGACATGTTCAAAAAAAAAAAAAGAGGGAAGGAAAAAGAATCAAAAACTCGCTAAGTCAAAACTTGAAAACAAACGACTTAGGCCAAAATAAGGGCATCCCGCTGGACTTAATAATCAAAAGAAACTCAAAAGAGTCAGTCCAGGCAAAAGTTAGGGAAAGAAAAATAAAAATGAAACGGATTACAAAAAAAAATTCTCAAATGAAATACGAGTCGTGTGACCCCAAGTGTCAAAGACGAAGAGTGAGTGGCTGTCACTCCAAAAACTCATAGTTTCTCGAACTATCACTCCTATATTTAAATCTTTAAGAGGTAAACGCTAAGGTCGAATTAGCCGAACGTAGGATTGGAGAACATCAAGGAGAATGGGTGGGTTAAAATAAAATTTGAGCCTTTATCCTTTCTTTCAAAACCGTGAACCTAACCACGTTACAACCTTCAAAAGTATTAATTGAAGCAGGTTTGTTTCAAAGGCATACATCAGTAAAGATCGTGTCGAAGCGGACTCCTAAAAGGGTTCTTCTTACCATGTTGGTACTGATGTTGATATTCTGATAGATGATTTGTGCATTATATGCCATAAACTGTTTTTTCCTTTTCCAGTGAACAGATTGGGTGTTAAAACTGTCATATGCATTGCATTAATATATCTTTTGTGCAGAACAACTTGTTTTACTTGCAAGTAAGCGCTTGACAGCAGGAAAGCTTCCTACAGTAGAAAGTCTGATCAGGATAGAATGCAGGATGCCCGAATGTTCCGAGAGCCGGGGCAAGCTATTATCGATAGATCCCCAGTGAGGTCAGCCATCTGAAGTCGTTATTCCGGGGCAATCAGGTCGAGATTCGGTAAATCTCTCGTAGCTAGAGGCACTACACTGAATCAGCCAATCAGGGGCAAAGTCATTGCAGACAGGGGTAGGCCATCCTAAGAGCACGGAAGTTATTATTTATTCGAGAGGCATTTGATTTGAAGTATTTTGCCGAGATTCAGAATGCTGGGGCATTTCATATCAGACCATCAGGGTACGGATTTTCGGGACTACCCCAACAGAGGACCCACAGGCTGGGGCAATATCAGAAGCGAAGGAATTGTTCTTCTCCGTGTCATCAGAGTTACTCAGAGCTACCTGAACAGATTCAGCTGATCTTCAAGTATGAGACGAATGTCGGAAAGTTGTATTATCCTTTGACCTTGCAATCAGAAACTGTGAATTCAGACAGGATGTTCTCCAGAGTCAGTCGTGCCTGACCCCTCCCGGATATCCCAAGAGCCCAATCCATATTGGCGATCACTGTGAGGCCCATCCAGGTTGGCGCATCAGTTTCAAAATCCAATCTTCATTGGTACGCAGGAAAACTCTGTCTGTTTTCCCCAGCAAAAGTCCAACGGTCATTGGCACGTGTAAGCTATTCTCAGGGAAGTACGATCATGATTAGCGTTTGGTTATCCCCAGCGGTGTTGGCTTCACCTTTCCAGCATTTATTTTGCTGGAATAATTCTGTGATACCCGGTTATCCCCAGCAGAGTTGATTTCATCTTCAGCATTTATTTTGCTGAAACGATTCCCTGTATCCAATTTCTCTAGCAGTCCGAGCCTGCATATACATCTTGCATATATCATCATATTTGCATCATATCTGCATTTCATCCTCAAATGCGTAGCATTTCCACTTTATATGGAGCATTACGCCATAGAAAAATTCAAACATACGCATATACATACGAAGCATAAGCCAGTTTTTCTATCAGCCTTCCGGGGCAGCATGAAGTACTCTATAATCAGTTCAGGGGCATTTATTCAGCAGCTTTGATTAGACAACTATTTGGTATTTGATTCTCAAATCATACGACGGTTATGCTTTTCCTATTGATCATTTGATGAAGACAGACTGTTCTTCCCGTCAATTCCTATTGACGATGTATTTCCCCAGCAGGAATTTTCTCCGTCTATCTGTAGACGTCATGAGTTTGGAGATGGTTTTCTCCGTCTATCTTTAGACGTTGGGAGGTTCCAAGGCGATCTTTCAGATATCGGCGTTCTTTATGTTTATTGGACGAGATGACATTTCAAGAAGGTTTTTCTGACCGTTGATCCTTATTGACGTCGAGGCTCTTCGAAGAATGTTTGGTTTTCCTAGTTGTTGACCCCTATCGACGACATGGCTCTTTGAAGGTGGTTTTTTCTTCCTGTCGGTTCTTACTGATGATGAGGCCCCTTTGAAGATATTGGTCTTTCCATCAACTCCTGTAGACGAGAGGATTCTGAAATTTGATGGGTGGTGATGAAGTTCATATGGTTCTCTTTCCGCTAGTTCTCACTGACGGTTTCCTTCGGGATGGTGTCTTTCCGTCTATCTTTAGACGATGTGAGTATGAATTATTGTTTTCCTTCGGGACGGTGTCTTTCCGTCTATCTTTAGACGATGTGAGTATGGATGTTATTTTCCTTCGGGATGGTGTCTTTCCGTCTATCTTTAGACGATGTGAGTATGGATGTTATTTTCCTTCGGGACGGTGTCTTTCCGTCTATCTTTAGACGATGTGAGTATGGATGTTATTTTCCTTCGGGACGGTGTATTTCCGTCTATCTTTAGACGATGTGAGTATGGATGTTATTTTCCTTCGGGACGGTGTCTTTCCGTCTATCTTTAGACGATGTGAGTATGGATGTTATTTTCCTTCGGGACGGTGTCTTTCCGTCTATATTTAGACGATGTGAGTATGGATTATTATTTTCCTTCGGGATGGTGTCTTGCTGTCTATCTCTAGACGATGGGATTATATTTCCTCCTGTCTATCATTAGACGATGTCAGATGATCAAGTGCATGTTGATCCAACCTTCGGGTTTGTTATCTGTGGCGTCACACAAGTAACTGGGGCTAAAGTCAAGTTTCTTTATCAGATGATTGATCAGTTGTGGCTGTAACAATCAGGTTCAATTGATGGATGATGTTCCCCAAGCAAGTGCGCAGTTTATTTCTGCAGTTGGCAAATTTTTGGGTTTATTTAGTATTCAACCGCCTTCCACCTTTGAATGTTTGAAGGTTGTTCGCTCTTCAACCCTTCAGGTCCAAGCCGTTTAAATAGGGGCAGCTGTTGCACCCCAAAATTTGACCAACCGGTTCCCGCACCTGGGTTATGTTTCGGCGCATTTTGCATTCGCATTCGCATGCTGCATGCATTGTATTTTTCTCAGTCAGATTGATTTTATCGGGATTACAGCCCCTGGCATTTCAGGCAGTTCAGGCCGGTCGGAATAAGAATCTTTTGAGGATTGGTGCTCGTTTCCTGTGTTTTCAGACCATCTCGGTGCCCGGGTTTTGCTATGGTTGCGCAATTGTTCTTTAATCGATTTAATCGGCTTCCTGGCATTTTTAGAATTTTCTCTTTTATTTTCTAGATTTTAATGCGTTTTTAATAGTTTTTTTAATAGATTTATTTGTGTTTTAGATATTAAATAGGTTAATATTTTTTAGAATTTAATAGATATTTTCCTATAGAATTTAATAGATTTTTTTAGATATTTTTTTATAGATTTAAGTTGATTTTTCTAGAATTTTTAAAATAGATTTTAATAGGAGTTTTTAGAGTTTAATAGATTTTAATAGATTTTAATGCTTTAAATCTTTTTAGAATATAATTAGACTTGTTTTAAGAAGTAAATAGACTTTTAACAGTTTTTAGATATTAAATACGTTTTTTTTTCTCCAGAATTTAAATAGATATTAATATAGGGTTTTTTAGAAATTAATAGATTTTATTAATATTTGTTTTTCTAGATTTTAATAGACATTAATAGATTTTAGGGATATTGATTAATATAGATTTTAATGTAGATATTAAATAGGTTTAATAGTTTAATAGTTTGTTAGATTTTTAGGATATTAATTAGGGGTTAATCTAGGTTTAATTAGGTTTAATTGTTTAGGATAGATTCCAATTAGTCTTAACAAGTGTTGATTTTCGTTTAGGGTTAATTAGGTCTTTAGTCTCAATTTAATTGGTTGTTAATTCAGTTAATTAGTCTTAATTGAGTCATTAGGTTTAATATCTTTTTTTTTTAATCCAGATTCTATTAGTCATTAATGGGGCCCTTAATCATCATTAATCAGAGTCTTATTAATGGGTCATTTATATAGTTCAGAAGCCCAGTCAAAAGGTCCAGTGCCATGTGTCCCATATATAAGCTGCCACGCGTGTGTTCTAGTTTTTAGCCACCTCACACAGCCTTGCCAACTCACAGATCCACTCCCCCTCTCTCCTCACACGTGTAGCCGCCACCTCATTCTCTGCAGTGTCAACACGTCACACTTCCATTCCCTCTCCCATCGCCACTTGGCTCGCATGCGTGTTCTCACCCCCCACGTGTCTCATCCCACCAACCTCTCTGCATGCAACTGACAGGTGCCCCTCGCTGGAAACCGTCATCGGCCGGTCATGAAGCCGCCGTAACACCCCTCTAACCGTCGCCGGAAAATCAAATTTCGCCGGAATATGCTAATCTTCATCTTCTCCGATCCAGATTCATCATCAGAATCATCAACCATTCATGATTCGCCAACGATTTTCCAGAAGTTTTCAACAAGTGTTCGTTCATCAACATCAATGTTCGTCTGAATTTTTCCAGGAATCATCAATAGGCTCATACGATCTGGAACTCCATGTGTTCATCCTCCTTCAACTTTCCAGAAACTGATCAAGAACCTTCATCATCATCTGGATTCGCGAAGAACATTCATCAACACACAATCGTTTTCCAGATTTCCTATTCGTTCTTCAACAAATCTTCAAAACCTTCAATCTTTCTGCAACAACCTCCGATCAAGACCTTCAACGACTCTCATCAACGCATCAGGCTTGTTTGTTTCTTCATCTTCAAGAAGGAACTCCAGCAATTATCTCCGATCTGCTCCGAACCTTCAACAAGCGCCCAAACGTCGAGATCGTCATCCGTCCGGTAACATCTAGATCCTTCGTACACCTCCAGAAAAGCAAGTATCAACAATACTCGTTCAGCAAGTTCGTCCGGTGCTTCAAGATTCGTTAACCTACGAGCTCATTTTCTTCAAGAAATCTTCTAGAAGTTCTTCCAGACTTCACCATCTTCATCACCATCACCAGGTTTTTGTCACTTTTTCGAACTCTTTAGCTGGCTGTTGCGTAGGTCATAGAGCTAGGATTGTGTGTTTGGTTAAGAGAGGTATACAGAGATTAAAACACGATTAGGTTAGGAAGATTTTGTGGTGATGGAATTAGAACAAAATTTGGTGAAGAGTTTGTGTGATAGAGCGTGTGAGAGAGTTTGGGCGGAGATTGAGAGATTCAGAGAGTTGCGGATGGAGAGGGTGAAGCGGCGGTAGGGATGAACAGAGGAGAAGGGTGAGATAGAATTAGGGTTTTTGCTAGGATTGAGTGAGTTGGATTTGGGCTTAGGCCCATCGGGTTGTTGCTAGTCGTCTCCCCCGTTTCCCATGGCACCCCCTCCCAATGTTTTCTTCGTTATGGGCCTTAGGCCATGTTACTACTCGCACCCCCAGTCTGGGGCCCAACCTGAATAACAAGGCGAATAAGCGCTATTCGCCCCCCCCCCCCCCCCCCCCCCGGGCCCAATGTTATTCTGAACTGCAGAAATTGCTATTTGCCACTCATATTTTTCATTTTAATTGATTTTCATTTTATTTTATGTTTGCATATAGGATAGTAAATAAATCATAACAAATTGAAAAATGGTTATTTTTACATGGAATTTTTTCCCTCATTTTCATAAAAACATCAAGAAAATTATAAAAGAATAAAATTGGCATTTCATTCATTTTTTATTTTCTGGTGCATTTTTACATTTTATGGCATTTATTTCATTTACACTTGGTATATGTTACTTGCTGAATTTAGTATGGTCATTGTATTTCCTATTTTGATATAATTATTTTTCCTATAGTTAGATTAGAGTATTAGGTTCCCCCTGGAATTTTATCACATTTTTGTGATTTAATTTAGAATAGTTTTGAACCATAAACTTTAGGATGATCAGGATTAGGGTTTCACAACAGTTAGGTGCAATTTAGGGCATAGTTTTAGGGTTTTAAAATTGATTTAGGTCTCGGGGTTTATATGGGGTATAGGGTACGTAGTTAGGGTCCCCTAGAAATTTAATTAGGATTTTATAGTGAGTTTTATTATTTTTACTTGATTTTTGCAATTTGGTTGATATTGGTGTGTTTCCCCTTGGGATATTGCTTTGTTTGCTTGGGTTTTGGGTATTTCTCTTGGGGTTGGGGCTTGAGTTTTGCTTGTTGGAGTTCATGAAGACCTTGAGTGATGATTGAAGACAAGGGATAGAGCTTGATGCATGAAGATTCCTTCCCTGGCAGATGTTTTTTTGAAGACATAGGAAATAGGAGAAATAGGCAGAGCTTTAGATTAGATTGAATTCTTCCACAAGCATGGAAAGCATCTTGTGCTTCCATTCCTCCCAATGACTAAAAGTCCTTCTAAGATATTCACATCCCTCCTTTGGAGGGATAAGTGGCTTATCTTAGCAGTAGAACTTTGAGGGAACCTGTCTCTCATAATGTTAAAGACTTATAGGCTTCCTTTGGTTGTCAATAAGCTGTTTAACATCCAACTTATTCTGTTAAGTGATTCTCTTCTGGGGTGCTGGCCTTGAAGATAGAAGTTCATTGGAGATAGGAAGTTCATTTCATTGAAGATGGATAAAGGAGAAGCTTGTGCCTGTCAAAGCTGCTCAACTGTTGGATTAGGGTATTACTACTGTCTGAAGCTGTCAACTGTTGGGGTTCATTGCTTGCTCAGGCTTGGTGTTGCTTGGAGTGTAAAGGATTATTGAAGAGTTGATTTTGGGATTCATTTGAGGATGCTACTGTTTTGCAGTTAATCAACTGTCAGAGTTGATGTTTTTCAGAGCCGCTGCTGTAGGAGCTGGTGTGCTGTCAGAGCTGATTTTGGGATTTTATTTTCTTTGCTGTATTGTTTGTTAATTTCCCCTTAGGTTTAAAGTGAAGCTGTTTCACTTTGCCTATTGTTTTCTCAGGTTCGAGGTTGAGTGGGACTCCCTTGCCTCGCTTGTATTGCTGCATCTCATGCATTTTACTGCTTTACTGTATATATGTTGTTTCTTTTCCGTTTATCCTATAGGATCTCTGTTTCTCTCTGTGCAAGAGAGAAATATGACAGACATTAGGTGTTAATCCATGCATGACAACATTAGGGTAGTTTTGATTCCCCTTTCAAACCCTAGGCTTTAGAGTGTCGTTTCTCTTCTTATCTTGAAACTATCAAAAACACAATAAGATTTCAAACATTAATAAAAGACAGTTCTTGCGTAAAAAGACTGGAAGCCAATCAAAACGTCATTTTTGTCCGCTTGGACCCGTAATCAGGAGAAGACTTTTTCAGAAGGATAAATGATAAATAGGTAGACTGGTGTCGTACGTAGCCCTAACTACGTTTGCTCTGATCTTTCATGCTGTATGAAAGTACGTAGGCATAGGATGCAATATCCTAGCGAGCAACCGTCCCACCTTCATCCGTAGTTAGGCGAACTACGTTGACTCTGATTTCTCGTTTCAGACGGGAATACGTAGGCATAAAGTGCGATACTTTGCCAGGTCATTTTCTTTTCTTTTAACCCCAGACCTGTAGAATAGATAGAATAACAATCCATACTAGAAAACAAGTGTGGATCCCGTCGAGTACGACTGACGTGAGGGGTGCTAATACCTTCCCCTTGCGTAACCGACTCCCGAATCCAGGATTTGGTTGCGATGACCATTCCTTTCCCGTCTTTGCATTAGGTTTACTTCGAGCGTTTCCTTTCCCTTCCTTGGGATAAATAACGCACGGTGGCGACTCTTCTGTTTAGCCGGCGCCGATTTTCGCAGTAGCGACACTATGCTTATGCAAAATGCAAATGAGTATGAAACTTCAAGAAACTCAAATCATCTTTGGTATTGTAACATTGGGAAAAAAACTTATTTTATTTTGATATTAGAGAGGCATTACAAAGCAAAGTACTCTTTTAAGATCTTATTACATTGAACCAAAAGCAAAATAGAAACTCGGAGATCTACTCCCTATGGTTCTTCTGTGCACGAAGTTCTTCTTCTAACCGGTTGACGCGTTCTTGCAATTCGGCCTTCTCACTAATGAGTCTATCGACACATTCTTTCCAAGCCACAATATATGGAGGAAGATCATCTTTGGTGTCAGTTCTGGAATAGGTGTGAGAGGAAAATAAATCCTCTCTCGCCTTCCTCTTCTTTGCAAATTCCATCTCTGGCAGCTTCTGGGACTTCTCTTTCTCTACTTTGAGGGTGAAAAACTTGTTCCTCCAAGCGGCTTTCAATTTTCGAGCCTCATCCAAAGCGGCCTTCCATTGATCTACTTCACTCACACCAAACCAATCTGGATCATGAAAAGCCAAAACCATAGGTTCATGAAATGAGAAAGGCATCTTGAGGTCGAGAGCCCTTTCCCGCACCCAATGTAGATATTCTTCAGAGGCGTCGTCATTAGGGAATCCTAAAGCAGTCGTCCCTTCCTTATTGACGTATCTCTATGCGTAAATTATGACGGTCTTCAGGTCTGGATCTTCTCCTTCCTTGAGAAAGATCCCTTCCAACAGAGCTTGGTCAGGTACTTCGATCATAGAATGCCCAAATTGTCTACGAGCCAAAGCGGGTTGTAACTTATGCATCCTTATCTCCCAATGAGCGGTATGTTGGTGAATCCTCCGATGCTGGGAATCATGCATATACCTCCATAAGTAGGGTCATGCCACATAATATCTGAGTGAGTAAGGGCCATAACTATCTCGGACCAATGGGGTGTTTCTACCTCATCCTAAATAGACGGATGTCGAGTTAGGCGAGTGATGAACCATGAATACAGCAAAGCGGTACAACAAACAATATGTCCTCCCCCTTCGGCATTCTTCGAGTGGATTGAATGGTACGTATCAGCTAGTAAGGTGGGAACGGGATTCTTGAGTATGAACAGTTTAATCGCATCCATATCGACAAAATCATCAATCTTTGGGAACTAGAAGATCCCATAGACTAACAAGGCAAAGGTAGCTTCCAAGATAAGGACCTCCTTTATTTCGGCATGGTGACGGACTTTTTCGATCAAGAAATCAGCTGGGAATCCAAGGACTCCTTCCTTGGTGGTTAAGTGCGCTTGAACATCTGCTAGGCTGAGGTGAGTAGCATTTGCAATTTCTTGGTGACTGGGTATGCCTTCCTGGACGATGAATATAGGTCGGGCGTCACAGGTATCTTCAAGAAATCAGAATACTCTTCCAGGATGGGCATCAACTGGTAATCCGGAAAGGTGAAACAATGGTACAGCGGATCATAGAACTGAACAAGAGTCTCCAACAGCCCTTCTTTCATCTTGAGCTCAAGAAAACGGAAGGCTTCTCCATATTATGTTGCAAAAGCGTGACGGTTCTCGATGAGATCTGCTAGTTCTCTTAAGCTTTCAATGTTAGGACTCTGAAAAGTGTACTCTAATGCTTCTCTCTCGAAGTCTATGGTTACAATACCTGTGAAATAAAATTGAGTTCCTTGAAGTGAATAAAGAGAAAAAAAATGCAATGCAAGATGAATAGGACTTCATGGGATCCCAACTATTTATAAACATTGCGGTAAAAGAAAAATGTTTTATTAATTTTGAAACGGATTACAAATAATTGCTTTTAAAAGTCCCAAATAAATAGCTAAATAAAAGCTAATAAAAGCCCTAGAGAAGTTTTGAATTCCGCTGCTTGAGCTCCTCTTCCAACTGGGTCTTCTCACGGATAAGGTTGTCCACAATCAGCTTCAAAATAGTACATTGCGGGTCGGAGAAAAATAAATCCTCCATGGCTTTCCTTTTCTTGCAAGGAAGTAACTCTTCATCCTTCAACTGTAGCTGCTTCTGAAGTTCACCGTTCTCTGCAACCACTACTTGATACTTGTTCTTCCATGACTCTAACTCATGTTGCGACTTCCTCAAAGCAACCTCTAACTTTTCAGCTTCGTACATAAAGACATAAGTGGGCTCTCTTCTCGGAGATATAGGATCTTGACGGGAATAGGGCATCCTTAACTTGATTGCTCTCTCTCTGACCCACTGAAGGTAGGGCTCCAAGGAAACACAATTAAGTTTCCCAAGGCTTTTCTTCCCTTGCTTATGCAAATGATCCCATGCAGCCAGAATCTTGTCTACGAGTTCCTTATCATCCCTAAAGAAAATTCTCTCCACTTGAACACTCTTAGGCGGTTCCTTCAACGGATATCCCAACTGTCGACGAGCTAAAACTGGGTTGTAACTGATCCCTCCATTAAAACTAAGTAACAGTACATTAGCAAAATCACCACAACCATCAATAATTAAAGTCCCAGCATACGCTCAGTTGTACCAAACAATGTCTGAATGGGTCAACGCCATAACCCTCGGAGACCAAAGCCCTCTATCGAGATTCAAAAAAGAACTAGACCTCGGCAAGTGCAAAATAAACCACTTGTAGAGTAAGGGCACACAACAGGTGATCATTCCTCCACCATAGAAGTTTCGGAGATGCACAGAATGATAAGCATTACCCAATAGCGTTGGTACTGGGTTGTTCTTCAAAAAGATCTTAATCGCATTAAGGTCGACGAACCCTTCAAAACTTGGGAACAAGAACACTCCATAAATAAGTAAGGCGAAGATTGCCTCGAATAGAGTCTTGTTCGTATAATCGGCATATAACATAGCTTTACTGATTAGGAACTTCGTAGTCAAACCAAAAACACCACCTTTACTAATTAAGTTTCCCTTGACGTCGGATACCTTTAGATAAAGAGCCTTGGCAATATCTCTTTCCTAAGGGTCCTTCTCCAAGAAAGGGAAGGGATATTCTTCTAAGATAGGTAGACCAACCAAAAAGGAGTACTCTTCCAATGTAGGCAATAGCTGAAAGTCTGAGAACATAAAACAGTGATATAGCGGATCATAAAACTGCAATAAAGTGGAAAGAAGTCCTTCGTCTACTTGGCGACTCAATAAAGATATCAGCTTCCCATATTTGCTCTTGAACTTCTCTTGGTCTTCAATCAAGGTTACCAACTTCTTTAGGTCATCCAATTTAGGATTTTTAAAAGTGTATTTCAAAGTGTGCCTTCTGTTGGGATCCATAGTGCCCTACAATGTTTATAAACAAAGATAAATCCCATGAAGTCCAATGCGGTATGAGGTTTTATGAATGCAACAGACACAAGTAAACACATAGATGCACAAAGATAAACAAACAAAGGGGGACCATAGGTTTGCAACGAGCATAGAGCCAAAGGGTATACCCCTTCCCAAAGGTTACAGATTAAAGGTCGATTGTACCTACAGAACAAGGTTCTAATAAGGTTCCCAAAGTCATTAGCCCATCTTTCGGATATTATCAACTTCCCAAGTACTCGGTGGTTAATAATATTCTCAAGAGAACTTCTTTTGAGTGTAGCATCGCGTAGCACTATTTCGGGGGGTACCCCTTCATAGCCCCGCACTACATCCTAATAAAGGCCAAAGTGGGGTTAAGGTAACTACGGTCCTCAATATCATAGGCTCCAACATCGAATATAATGCATGTTTTCACGATTAAGGACTCGTTCAACAATATAACTTTCGAGAGGGCCTCAATTGAGCGTGATTTTCAAGTCAGCTTGGTCGAGATTCCACCCCTTACAAGCCTCTTTGAACATATCACTATCATATCTTAAGTTCACTCAAGTCCGGGTGTAGGACTTTGTCTCACCACTCAAGAGTATCAACCCAAAGGCAATAAACAAGTAAACAATTATACAAATAACAAATATAAAGCAATAAACAAGTAAAAACAAGATAGGGGAACCCACTGATTGGTCCCCAGTGAAGTCGCCATTTCTGTCGCGGTGAAATTCGGATACTAAACTATTGATTAGTTTGAATCTTTAATTCATTTTGCAATCGAACTTTGATTTGTCCAAAGGAAGGGATAAAGATCAAAATTCCCACAATGCAATGCAAATGCAAGCTAGAGAGTTATAGGTTCGGGGGTTGGTTAAACTTAGGGAAGGTGCTAGCATCCTAAGTTTCTTTAATACTCTACAGGAACCTCTTGTTTTAATGTCATTTATTGCTATGGTTTATTTGCTTAATGGTTGAAAGACCCTAGAGGTTTATTTCTAAGTATACTCGATAAGATATCGCATCTTATGCCTACATATCCTTACGGGAGTGGAATCAGAGTATCTATAGTTCCCCTAAAGGGTTTGAGGAGTTCTTTGACTGTGGTTAAAGTTCCTACGGGTTTAGGGTAGTTGATTGATTGATTTTAGGAGAAAAGATTATTTGTCATTTTAAGGGAGATTTAACCGCCACAAGTGTAAGAGATTGTATTATTGTGGGGTGGAGATTCTATCTCGCTTAAGATGATTAACATCTTTCTCTAATGTTTGAAATAATTGTACTGAGTTGAATTGTTGAATTGTTTATTCTAAGTTGTAAAAGGTTCTTCCTATGGGGTAGGATCTAACTTAGAAGATCGACTTGAATGGGATCAAGGATCGAGTGGGAGGTATGATGCAGATGTAGATGCGATACACACAATTGTTAAGTCATGTGTAGGTTCTTCCTTTGGACAGGATGCGATGCGAGAATATAAGTACGATAATTGTAAATTGCGGAAATAAATAAAAGCGGATAAAGTAAACATACATACGCATGAAAGCGCTAAGGTGTAAGTGAAAATTGTGTATGTGAATGTGGATGCGTAAGCGTGCACGATTGATTGAGTGGCATTACGATGTTGATTGTTTAATTAGGGAGTTGAGAAAATAGTTGGATTGATTTACTTGATTGGTTATGCTAAGAAGTGACTCAATTTTAATTACGAAATTAGATTTACGAATTGGTTGATTTTAATTAATAAAAGCTTTCTTGAATTATAGCTCAATTAATTTTTAAGTGGAACGTAAAATAATTTATTAAATAAGAGGATTTATTTTTAAAAGAGTTTGTTATCTATTTATTATTATTTTTAAGTTATCTTAAATATAAAATAATTTTTATATTAAATAAAAGGGAAATGGGTTTTTAATTATTAATAAGGTAAATTATTTCAAAAAAAAGGATTTTGGCTGAATAATATAATAAAAAGGTTGATTAAGAGGTTTACTTAATTAAAACATTAGTTAATTTGAAAAAGGTTAATTGAGGTTAATTAAATTAAAAACAGTAGTTAGTGGGTGATTAAGGCGCATGGGTGTGTGCAGATGTATGGTGTATAGTATGTGTGTGTGTGAGCATATACATAATCAGAAACAAAATTAGCAGAAACAGGAAAAAAAAGGTAAACCCTAATCCCAATTCCCTTGCGCCCCCCCCCCCCCCCAAATCGAATCCTTTCCGCTCTCGATCTCTTTCCGCTCTCGATCTCCCCTGAGTTCAATCCTCGTCATTTTCTACTCCTTCATCTCTTTTATCATTCCTTGAACCTAAAACACAGCATAAAACAATCATAAGATTCGATAATCCTAACAAGAATGGAATTTTACCGAAGATTAGTGACGACGGCGGGTTCCAGACGGCGAAGATCTGGGCGGTGCCGGCGTCAACGGCTTCGATGGTAGAAACAGATAAGTCTTCCTTCCTTCGTTTTCTTAGGTTTACGAAATCTAGGTTTTCTGCTTGTGGTGATTACGAAAATTCTTCCTCTCCTCCTCAGCCCAAATCGCCTTCCTTTTATAGGCTTCAACTGAAATTCTTTGTGTTAAAACCTGGTTAAAATGCTTTGAAAGCTTGATTGGATTTTCCGTTTTGGTGTAGACCAGATTTGAAAACTTTCCTCTTTCGTATGATTTTGTTAATGAGAAAAAAATCCCAATCTGTGATACCTTGCCAATCATGTTTAATGTTCTGTCTGTCTAGGTTCAATGTTCCAAAAAAAATGAATTGGATCTTTTTCTTTAAACAGGTATATTCCCCAACTGATTACTAACTTTGGATTGGTGATTTATCAGGTGTGGATAGAGGAAGATTTGGGCCAGGGGAGATGAACAACCTAGAGTAACAACAACCCAACTCCTTGACATCTGATACACTTTGCAATTAACTTCAATCACTCTGATACTCTTTGGTGAACTGCAATCCCTCTTAATGTTCTCTGGTGAAGGTTCCCATGAAAGTGTTGGTGAGGGTTGAAGCTGGTGCTATCTTTGGAAGCCAAGTGAAGTTGTCGTAACAATAAGTCGTGGTAGGCTGTAGCGGTAAGTCATATGTAACCCCTTCTTCTTTGTTTCCCTTGTATCACGGTTTATATACTTGCCTTCTCCATGGAGCTAAATTGGCTATTACTCTTAACTGAAGGCACGGTTGAAGGCGGAGGAAAATATAACTGCTAGAATTTCTATACCGCAACCACAATTCAATTTTAGAAATGCTGGATGGAATAAGAAATAGAGTTGATGCCAAAGATTCACAAGCGACGCGACTGTTGTTCATTCACAATTTATAGATGGATCAATTGGAGCCATATCAAGATGTTCTGATGATTTTGTGGTGAGCTAAATGGGGAAAGGAACTTGCTTTTGAAGACTGGGAGAATTGGTCAAAGTTAGCCCTTGCAAACTCTGGAAGTTCAGATAATTTATAAGCGTCATAGAATTCTCCAAACGCAGCATGATTAATCCCTTGAGAATCTGTGACTGAGATTGATACAAAAGCAAATGACAGCAGAAAAATTAGAGCGACCGCCATTGATTTCAATGAGAAACGCCACTTCGGTAAGCCCTTTACTTCAACAGTTTCCTCTGGCAAGAGAATCCTAACAGGACTCGCTTCTGAAATTTGATCCTCTTCTTGTTTCACAGTTTCATCCCAAGAAGCATCCTCAGATTCCTGAGTATCCTCGGTAACTCCTGAGTCTGAAAAGCTTATAGACATGATGAATCTGTCTTCTAATTCGATTTGTGGTTTTGGTCTGTAAGGAAGGAATTGTGGCTCTCCGTTTTCAGGTGGTTATATTTGATTACCGTGGGAATAAAAAAAAGTGGCTTGTCCGCAATAACTTATTCATCCTTGTGACCATGCTAAAGTGACTCTACTTTGTCATTAGGTTGAAAATAAAGAAACCCTTGTAATCATGTATGGTAAAGCCTTCAACAGTGATGATGTTCCCATTGGGACTTTACGTTTAGGTAAGCTTTTGTATCAAACTCACTTGCGCCGAAGTCTTCATTTGACAATGTATATGGTGCACTCCCTTGTGAATGGTTGGTTTTATAGAGCAAAATCTCAAGTAAGTTGTGTAGCTTACCACTTATATTGTACAACTTAAATACTTGATTTTTTCGTGTAACTTGGATGATCCACAAATTTGAATTTATCTTTTGCAGGGATCGCTTCCTTTATGACAGTAAATCGAGGCTCTGTTGGGAGGGTCATTAGTAATTACGACCAAATGTGACGGGTTTTCTCTGACGATGTCTGTACCAATATGAGCACCATGAAGCATTGGATGTCTGCTATAATTGTTACGTCTCAAGGATGGGCTTCTAGATGTTGTTCAAGTTAAAGCAGATTTGGAACCTGACAAGAAGTTATGAATTCGACACATTCTTCTTCTTTTGTTACCGTCTTATTTTTGCTGATGCTCTTACTTTTCTTCTTCTATTCACAGGTTACTTAATTGTGTATGCTGGTTTGGTTTTTAGGATGTTCGAAGTGACTTCCTGGTTTTGTTGAGTAGATATCCCCTCAAGTCGTTTGTAGTGACCGCAACAAATCCTACCGAAGATAAAGACGAGGGAAAGGGTCACGAGCTCCTCAGCCTTACTCAGAGACGTTTCCCCCGCTTCTTTGCTCATCTGAGTATTCTAGAAGCTCCGTAGAGAACCGGCTTATGTTGAGTGCATAAACAAAGTATTTGAGTATGTTATGAGAGGTGGTTCTGATTTATTTCTTTCATGACTGCAGATCCTGTCTTGAAGTGGTGGCATTATTAGCTAACTCCTCATCAAGAATAGTTTTCAAGTGGCGAGATGAAATGCGGAAGCTGAAGCCGACACCGATATAAGCTCATGTTGACGGATCCTACCATTAAGAGCTGCATCAAACTGCATATGGACGGAAGGAAGAACACCTGTGTATTGCATATCATGGGAGGCTTCTTCAAAATGGTTCAGAAGGTTGTCTCAAGGAGTTCTCATTGAGCAGAGCTACAGCCTTGCTCATGACCACAATCATGTTTCTCGTTCTAGGAAATGTTTAATGAATTTCTTTGTAATAATGAACAACCACTCATTTGTTTAACTTCTGGGCTCTAACACGGTGATTGTGACAATATTTCATGTGACAAACCTGCCTGGATGGCTTTAATAAATAGAATTGTCTTTTGAATAGCACATTGCCTATTTAAATATCCCTCTCACTCTTTGAAAAAGACGGATGCGGTTCCAAGTAATTTATGCGTAAACAACTTGTTTATGCCTTGAATCAAATTCTCGAAATCTTGAACCAACTTTGACAAATTGAATGCCAAGCAATAAACGGACATTCCACCTGAGTTCAAGGTTTTATTAAAACTAACATGCGGAAAAAAAACAATGCCTCGACTCTTTTGCCTTATGCCTCGTATTCTGAGAAACTTTGAGGAAAGCGACTTAGTAATTCTAAGATCTTTATAATTCAAGGGTCGCACTCTGAAGTACTTGACTTGTAAGGATCCACACCTGTCGTTATTGCACTTGCATAAACCGGTTAGCCGTAAAACATAAATATTAAAATAAAGTCAAATAATAATAGAAAACACGCAAAAAGAGGTGGGATCTTGTGGTCAAAAATTAGGGTGCGACAAGCGTCACAATGAACTTTTCTGATATTGTGGCCGTAGGTGTGAAAGTGGAGTCAGGTTTGAAGAACGACAAAGTAACAAGCTCAGCTAGTAGTATCAGCACTAGCACAACAAAGAAGCCACCGAGCAATTTTCATAAGAAAAAGAAGGGGAAACTAATGTTGTAATGTGTGACAGGAGGGTTCAAAGCAGAAGGAATCGCCCATAAAATTAACAACTATCTCGTCTACAACCACAACAAAACTATCAGCAGTACCAAGAACAACAGTATGTGGCCGCGGTCAAGCTAGTTTTTCAACCTCGGCCAAATCAACAAAACTTTCAACAGCAGGTTCCCAATGCCTACCATCAAAATCATAATCAGCAAGCACAACGGCAACAAAGAGCTTCGACTTCGAGGCCTGCTTTCCAGAATAGAAGGCCAAAGATTCAACCCATTCCTATGAGTTACACTGAGTTGTACACCTTAATGGTGCGATAAGGCCTGATTCAGACAAGGAAGTTGGGTCCTCCTCCAAATTCGTTGCCACATTTCTACAATCCAGATGCACGATGTGCCTTTCATGAAAATGCTACGGGACATGACCTTGAAGGTTGTATAACACTTTAACACATTGTGCGTGAGTTGATTGAAAAGAATATTCTCTCCTTCGAGGATAATCAGCCCAATGTGGAAAACTGTCCTTTACCAAACCATGGTGGTATCCATGCCAAAGAGGAAGATTCTGATATGAGAAGGATTTCCAGGGTTTCTGAAGTTAAAACTCCATTGATCGAGTTACACAATAAATTGATAACGGCAGGTCTGATCAAAGACTCTCATGAAGACCACAATAATTGTTATCATAATTCGCAAGGTTGTGACTTAGTGCGGAGGAATATTCAGTCGATGATTGACGAGGATCTGCTACAGATATGTGGGAAAAAGAGAAAAGAAGATATCTCAGTGATTGAACCTATATTCAATTTATCAAAGAAGTTTGAAAAGGTGTGGATATTCAACACTGCAAATAGCAAGTTCGCTTCTCCTGCTGCTGTTAGGCCTATATTCCATAACAACCCAGTACTGACGGTTGACCAGCCTAAGCCAAGTTCTGATCCAAGAAGAGGGCCAAGTCCCAATACAAAGGATGTATCCTAGAAATATGACTATTCCTGGTACGACATGAAAGTTGGGAGAAAGCACGAGGATGTAACAAATATTGTTGGGGTAAGCAAAATGACCCGCAACAGTCGTATATATCAACCCAAAGCAACTGTTACCATTCCCAAGGAAACTATTCCTAAGGAAACCATCTAAAAAGAGCCTGTTATTATTGAGAAGTCAAAAGGAAAAGAAGTCACGAAAGAAAATGAAGAAGAGTTCTTGAGAATAATCCGTCGGAGCGACTACAGGGTAGTAGACCAGCTCAATCAGACACTGTCAAAAATCTCAGTCATGTCTCTGCTGCTAAGTTCTCCTGCTCACCAACAAACATTGCTGAAAATACTAACACCGTCCCATGTAACAAAAGATATCACTATGGGGCAGTTCGATTCCGTTGTTGCTAACATCACAACTTGCAATATGCTGAGCTTCAACAATGATGACTTAACCACTGAAGGTCACAAGCACAATCGTGCCTTGCACGTATCTATCAAATGTGAAGATGATAATCTCGCTAGAGTACTTGTTGATACTAGGTCATCTCTCAATGTGATGCCCAAGAGAACATTGGCCAAGTTGGCATATAAAGGAGCTGGGATGAGAGCCACATCTCTGATCGTGAAAGCCTTTGACGGATCAAGAAGAACAGTAATTGGAGAAGTTGATTTTCCAATCATGGTGGGACCACAGGTCTTTGAGGTCACTTTTCAAGTAATGGATATAAATCTGGCATATCGTTGTTTACTGGGAAGGTCGTGAATACATGCAGCGGGGGCCGTCACATCCATATTACATCAAAAAATGAAGTTTATTACTGAAGATCAGTTGGTCATAGTACACGATGAAGAGTATTTAATGGTGAGCAATATATCGTCCTTCCGGTACATCGAAATCAATGACGATGCATTAGAAACAGCTTTCCAGGCATTGGAAATTGCACACTCTGTATTGATTGAGGACGCTGTTGTCACACGCATGCCATCTTTCGTCTCTGTCCAGAGTATCAAAAATGTCATGAAGGAAGGTATTCCTCAAGGTTTGGGAGAATTAATTAAGGTTAACGCTCGGGAAAAGAACAATCGACAAGGGTTATGTTACAAACCAAATCTAGATGAAGGATCAGATATCGACAGCAAGCGCCTAAAGACCTTGAAAGAAACCTTTGTGAGCGGCGACATCCAAATAAATACCGTCGAAGAAAATGCCAAAGTAAGTTGTATTGATAACCTGGTATTCCAAGATGATGTCATTTTGTGCAATTGGGAGGCCGTCGAAGTTCCCATCATGTTACCACTCTTAGAGTAATATGTTTGTCTTGCTTGTTAGCTTTTTTCTCTGTTTACATCCATGGTCACGCCTGAGGCTAGTGGATCATTTTGTATGGGCCACACTTTTGCTGTTAAAGATCAATCAATGAATGGGTGTTTTGTTAAACTTCCATTTGTTGTTCATTATTGTTTTCACTCTTTTAAAAAAAAGGAAAATGGCAATCTTTTGAAAACCTAAAAAGAATTTATCATCTGCATCTCTTTGTGTGTGTTTTATCATTTAAACCCATTAACACATGCAGAGAACCTCCATCACCCGCTAATTTCGATGATCATCCAGTTCTTTCTAACTTTGGTTCACCTGTATGCCAAGCTGAAGATGAGATTGATGAGGATTTTGAAATTCCTGAAGAACTGATAAAGATGACTGAGTACAAAGATGTCTATCTTCAACCTTACAAAGAACAAATCGACATAATTAACCTAGGTTCTGAAGAAGTGAAAAGAGAGGTCAAGATTGGGGCATCGCTTGGGGCAGAGGTTAAGGACAAATTGATAATGCTTCTCAAAGATTATGCGAATGTGTTTGCTTGGTCCTACCAAGATATACCCAGATTGGACACTAATATTGTAGTTCACAAGCTCCCTCTTAAACCTGAGCGTCTTCCAGTTAAGCAGAAACTTTGAAGATCCAGACTCGACATGGCTCTCAAAATTAGAGATGAGGTCAAAAAGCAGATCGACGCAGGTTTCCTGGAAGTTTCTAAATACCCTAAGTGGGTGGCTAATATTGTACCAGTACCTAAGAAGGATTGCAAAGTTAGAATGTATGTAGATTACATGCATCTTAGCAAATCTAATCCAAAAGACGATTTCCCCCTGCCACATATCGATACTTTGGTGGACAATACAACCAACTTTGCAGTATTTTCATTCATGGATGGCTTCTCCAGCTATAATTAGATAAGAATGGACCCAACTGATATGAAAAGACAACCTTCATCACACCCTGGGGAATTTATTGTTATAAAGTTATGCCTTTTGGTTTGAAAAATGTTGGAGCCACATACCAATGAGCCATGGTGGCATTATTTCATGACATGATGCACCAAGAAATTGAGGTTTACGTCGATGATATGATTTCCAAGTCTCAGAGCGAGGAAGATCACCTTAATCATTTGTTGAAGCTATTTGAAAGACTCAGGAAGTATCAATTGAGACTAAATCCTGCCAAATGTACCTTCAGAGTCAGATCTGGAAAACTACTCAGCTTCATTATTAGTCAATATGGAATCGAGGTAGATCCTGATAAGGTACAAGCCATCCAGGAAATGCCTGCCCCACAAATTGAGAAGCAGGTCAGAGGTTTCCTTGGCAGATTGAATTATATCTCCAGGTTTGTCTCCAACTTGACTCCTACTTGCGCGTCGATCTTTAAGTTGCTACGGAAAGATCAAGAAGTTGTATGGAACGGGGTTGTTATTCGCCATTTGAAAAGATCAAAGCGTACCTCCAAGAGCCTCCAATATTGATCCCTCATGTGCCTGGAAGACCTCTCTTCATGTACATGACTGTGCTCGAGGAATCGATGGGTTGTCTCTTTGGCCAAACATATGAGTCGGGGAAGAAGGAGCATGTGATTTACTACTTGAGCAAGAAATTCACCGATTGTGAAAGTCGTTACTCTTCATTAAAGAAATCTTGTTGCGCTCTGGCTTGGGCAGCCAAACGTCGGAGGCAGTACATGATTTGTCACACTACTCTGTTGATATCTAAAATGGATCCAATAAAGTACATATTTGAAAAACCTGCTCAGACGGGAAGACTTGCAAGGTGGAACGTGCTCTTATCAGAGTATGACATTCAATATGTTGCTCAAAAGTCAATGAAAGGAATTGTCTTGTCAGACTACCTTGTTGATCAACCTGTTGAATATTATCATCCGCTCAAATTCAACTTCCCCGACGAAGATATCATGCTTCTTTACAAATCCAAAGAAGAGCCTGGCCTCGAGGAGAGTCTTGAACCCAGTTCCCGTTGGAAAATGATGTTTGACGGTGCATTCAACAAAAGAGGCCATGGTGTTGGTTCTGTTCTAGAAAATCTGACTGGTGGCTACACTACTGTTACTGCAAGATTGTGCTTCAAATGTACGAACAACATAGCTGAGTATGAAGCCTGCATCCCGGGTCTTGAAGCTGCCATCGACCTTCATATTAAGATTCTGGAAGTAATTGGCGACTCTGCCTTGGTAATTTATCAGCTCAAGGGTGAATGGGAGATTCGAGACGAAAAACAGATTCCTTACAAAGACTATATTTTGGAAATGATCGAGTATTTTGACGAAATCAATTTCAAACACGTCCCAAGATCCGAAAACCACATAGAAGATGCTCTGGCTATGATGGATGTTATGTGAAAGGTTTAGTGTATCAATGAAGCTCCCCTAATTAGCATTGAAATAAAGACTGTGCCATCGTAGGTCATGATGGCTGAAGAAGACTCTGACGGAAAACCTCGGTTTTATGACATCAAAAGTTACCTTTAGAGTCAAGAATATCCTGTCGACACCTCTAAACTTGATAAGAAAGATTTGAAAAGATTTTCATCCAAGTTCTTCATTAGCAATAATGTTTTGTACAAGAGAAATCACGACATGGTCTTACTCAGATATGTTGACAGTAGAGAAGAAGACATGTTGATGACAGACATCCATGAAGGTGCCTTTGGTACTCATGCAAGAGGCCATGCCATGGCAAAGAAGATCTTGAGGGGTGGTTATTATTGGTTGACTTTGGAGACCGACTGTATCCTATTTGCCCAAAGATGTCATAAATGCCAGGTTTATACGGACAAGGTGTATCTGCCACCACATCCTCTGAACGCATTGTCGTCACCTTGGTATTCTCAATGTGGGGCATTGATATGATTGGGGTAATTGAGCCTAAAGCGTCTAACGGTCATCGGTTTATCCTAGTCGCCATCGACTATTTAACTAAATGGGTGGAAGCTGCCTCCTATGCGAATGTAACGAAGCAGGTGGTTGCCCGGTTCATTAAAAAGAAGATTACATGTCGCTACAGAATCCCTAACCAGATCATTACAGATAATGGGACGAATTTGAACAATAAAATAATGAAGGAGCTCTGTGACAATTTCAAGATTGGACATCACAACTCTTCTCCTTACCGGCCCAAGATGAATGGAGTTGTTGAAGATGAAAATAAGAACGTTAAAAAGACTGTGCAGAAAATGGTAGTAACTTACAAAGATTGGCATGAAATGTGTTGCACCTCGAAAAACCACGAAGATAATTCGGAAACACGACTCTCACACTAAAGGCGCAGAAATGCGGTTCGACAGAGTCGACATCGAACTTTATTTATCCTGAATAAATGGGAGAGGAAAATATAGAGAAAACCTCATAAGACGAAAGGAACACGGCTGTCGCAACCTAATGTTCTTGGGTTCGGAAGTCGGTTACGCAAGGGGAAGGTATTAGCACCCCTCACGTCCGTTGTACTCAATGGGAACCTCTTAATTCAGATTGTGATAAACATTAGCTAAGCTTAGTTGTTTCTCTTCTCAATACTAAATACGAAACGATACGATAAAATGATAAAGACGATAAAGGGAAATTGGTGGTTATATGATAAGGTGCTTGCCAAGGATTGGGGCCCTTATGCCTACGTATACTCATTCAGACGAGAATGAGAAATCAGAGCGTCATAGTTCGACTACGGGAAAGGATAGAGGAAACAGAAGATGAAGGGAAATGCAGATGGAATAGCAGAGAAAGATAGAAGTGTGCTCGCCAAGATCTTTGCAATCTTGTACCTACGTATCTTCCATTCAAACGAGAATGAAGAATCAGAGCGTTTGTAGTTCGTGGTAACGACCAAGAAAAGACGAGGTTAAAAGGTTTGAGGTGTGGACTGGATGACGATTATTCGAAGCTTAAGAAAGGCTTCTCGGGCCCAAGTAATCAGGAAAACGAGTCAAAGGCTTGACTCTTTCTCTTTCTCTCTCTCTCTCTCTCTCTCTCTCTCTCTCTCTCTCTCTCTCTCTCTCTCTCTCTCTCTCTCTCTCTCTCTCTCTCTCTCTCTTTCATCTTGAAAAGAAGGTTGTATCTGAATGGTGTTTGAAATGATGACTGATTTGGACGATGGTTGAACATTGTCGAGTTGGAAATGTTATTAGAGGCATCAATTGCTCACACACGAGTAAGATAACTCGCATCCAAACAGCTGAAGGGAGATCAAAGGCTCAATCCCCTTATTTTCACCTTGAAAATGAGTTAGATAATTGTTAATTGATTAATAGTTTATTGTGAAAATCCGTTTGACGTTGGATAAAGGGTTTGACTTATATTTGCGTGCAAAACGTGTTGGAATGGAAATGGATTGAGAAATGGCTCGACGACGAGTCGAGGGTTTGGATTAAAAATGGAACCGGCTTGACGACGAATAAAGGGTTGGGTTGTGAGAAACGATACTAGTCCCTAAGGGTGCTCCTAATAACGAATCCATGGTGAAAGTGTGTGTAATATGTTGATGGTGAATGCAGACAAGCACTCGACTTACGAGGGGTGTTTGAAAATGGCTCGATGATGAATTGAGAATTAGTTTGAAAATAGTTTGATCTACACTAGTCCCTATAGGTGGTCCTAGAAGATAAACCAATAATCAAAGAAATACGAAACATACATCGGAATGGGAGAGGGATACATGCAAATTACACAGGTTTGCACGAAATAAAAGGTCTCATTGCCAGGTAGCCCAAGAGAAAGTCGTGTGTGTGCGAAGCATCCTAACTATGCCTTGAGCAAAAGTTTGGCACAACTCCATGCTAGGTTTCCTGCAAATGTCCAATGATTCAACAGTTCACCAATTTAGGCTTTTAGCATTTTAATCATTTATTAAGTATTTTGAAAGAATGTGTGAACAAGATGAATATGAGTATGATATGAACAATATGAATAATATAACAAGATATATAACAATATAAGTAGTATAATATTCATAATAATATATTCATGATAATATTTGACTGAAAATAAAACAGTTATATTTTGATAGAAAGTAAAGTTAGTCGTTAATTTATTGTTGAATTGAATCGGGACGAAATATAACGCTAAACCGTCGTAGCTCGACTTATAATGGAAATCGAACTATAGGAGGTCGCGTGAATTAATATCCGTGCAAAAAACAAGATAGAAAAATGATATTGAGAATCATTCTCCAATTTAATCATGTCGCACGGACCAAAAAAGAGGGGGATCTCGTCTTAATCATAAACATCATTCGATTAATCAAAGGTAGTCTATCACGATCCCAAAGTAAAGGAAATGATCCAAATGGTCATTTTCCATAGATTTGACATCGTGAAGGTTATCAACTTCGATAAATCGATGTTTACGAATCGAAAGACTTCATAGATCGAAAAAATTAAATAAAATTGAAAATGAAGAAGAAATTGAAAGAGAAAAGAAGGTGGTCTCGGATAAATTGTTATCTATCAATAATTTGACCGATAACAATTCTTGGAGTTTCGTCATTGACCCAAATGAAAATAAAACCCAAAACAAAATCAAAGTGAAAATGAAGAAGAAAATAATATACAATATCAATAGTGATCTAGAAATAATAACGAATATCAATTTGTTTATTGAATCGTAAAATAAAAACTTTAACAAAATAAAATGAGTAAAAACTTCATATTATAGAAAACCTAAAAAAAACTACAAAAAAAACTAAAGAAAAAAAGGTGGTGGGTATTGTTGCGTTAAAGGGGAATAGGAATCACTTGGGTTGTCAGCCCATCATCCTTCAAGAAAACAAAGTTTAAAGAAAGACAACAAGACCTTGGTGGACCGAGGTATCCAAACAGGCTAAGAGCCCAAGTACATGTATTAATAAAAAAAACACCCTCTTCTTCAAACGACCTCACCATCAACTTTGAGAAAAAAATGAAGATACAACAAATAAAAAGGGGAAGAGCTTCAGTAGCTATGGAAAGATCACACGTTCAAAATCAAAATTCATCAACGCATCACATTAATCAAATCAAAACAACGATAGAAAAACAACTTTCAACCTTCGTCGCAAGCCCTCGTCCGATTCACAACCAAATCCTCACGCGTTCAAGGTTTGTTACTTAGATTTGCTCTCGTTTCGGTTTCACTCAACCTCTCTCATTTTCTGCATTCCATTTCATCTCTCTGTTCTGATTCTGCTTGGTCCTGGTTTTACGTCACATTGGCTGGATTTATAATTGTTCGAAGGAGATCTAGGGATACTCGAGTGCTACGGTTGGTTAAAGAAGGTAAATGAGGCGCATATGATTTATCCTATATGGTGAAGATCAGGTGAATTTTTGTCACGGTTTTTGAGTGAAGACGGATTAAAGATTTAGGGTTAAGAGATTGGGGCTCAAGGTTGAAGGAGGTCGAGATTGGACAGGCTGTTTGAAGGTTTGGTGAATGATTGAAGGCTTTGAGGTTTTATGAAGAGTGGTTGAATTAAAGGTTCAGTATGAATGAGGCTTTAGGTTATTGAAGGTTGAAAGTTGAGTGATGAGAAATGCTCTGGTTTTTCAGCATATTGGCCGACCTCGTTTTCACAAAATTAAAATCCTTTTTATATGTGATAAGGAAGGGTAAAACTGGAAAAATCTGAATTATGGTGTGATGAATTTTGGTTCGTACGACTTTGGTTGTGCTTGGTACAGGTTATGGTGACACAACTAATTTTTATGGTTGGCATATTATATTATCTTGCAGTGTGATGTTGTGATGGAGAGTGGTGTGAAGCAACTTAAGTGCTGCTGCGCGACATCATACTCACAGATGCGTTGGTCCCATTTGGTTGTATTGCGGGTGAAAAGAAGTTGGGTTGGGAGAGGTAATGATGAATCAAGTGAGTTTGTTTCGATGCGTTAAGCTGCTACCCTTGAAAATTGTGTTGCTGTAAGTTGGGAGAGTCTTGTAGCAGGCCGGTGGACTTAAATGGCAGCATGTTTTTCTTAACTCTTTGTAACACGATGGGCCTTAGCATGACGACCATAAAGTTCAAAACATGTTGTATCATCATTAATTTTGTGATTTTTTTATATGTAATGATGGGCTTGGGCTTGTAATAAAAATATTGACAATGGTTTATGTTCTCTTTTTTTTGTATAGTTTGTTGGTGATTGGGCTTTTTACTTGCAAATGAACTTGTATGGTGGACTTTGTAAACTTGGAAAATGAACGGGCTTGTAAAATGCACACTTGGTTGTTTTTTTTACGGTAATGAAAGAAAAAAAGGATTTCTAGTAATGGTTTTTGAATCATAAAATGATAATCGGCCTTATAATGTAGGCGTGTGGGCTTCTCATATTTTGTGACTTTTTTTATGAATAGAACTCTCATATTTTGTGACCTTTTTTATGAATAGAACTTTGGAAGTGAATGAACTTGATTTTTTTAAAGGTAGATGGACTTTGGAATTTTATACTCTTTGAATTGTTCTTGAACCAAGCTTGGAATGTTTAATCATGAGCATAGAAACTTGAATTGTAATGACAATTGAGCCTTGAAATTCATGAACCAAATGAGCAATAAATGCATATGAATCAGAAGATAATGGTCTGAGACGTTATCTACAGTACCCAAGACTCTAATTGAAAATGAACTGATATTCGATGATTCCTCAACTATGAAGCATTGCTAACTTGCCACACCCTGAGAACTTGATCCATTCACAGATAACTTGTCATGAAACCAACCTTGCCTGGCCACAAATTATGTCCACATCACCCAACGTTTGCCTGGGTCCCTCTGGATTTCAACTTTGCACAACCTTGATCTTAGGAAATGAGAACAATTAAAGCAGAAGTAACATATTTTTATTTTATGAATGATAGATGGTGGATCGATGTACAGAATGAAAGTTAAACACTGATAAGACAAATTTGAGGTATGACAAAATGCTACCATTTTCTTTACACGGATATAGAATATTTGTTCTCACTTCAACAGGGGCAACCCCTTTCTCCCTGGTTTATGGGATGGATGCAGTACTACCTATTGAGGTTGAGATACCTTCGTTAAGGGTATTAATGGAATCCGAGCTCAAAGAAGCTAAGTGGGTGAAAGAAAGGTTTGATACACTGAATCTCACTGACGAGAAAAGGATGACAGTAATATGCCACAATCAGCTATATCAGAAGATAGTTAAAAGAGCCTTCGACAAAAGAGTCCAGGTCAAAGAATATGAAGAGGGTGAGTTGGTACTCAGGAAGATTCTACCGGTGCAGCGAGACACGCGTGGAAAGTGGATGCCAAACTACGATGGCCCATTTATTGTGAAGACGCTTTTTTCTGGAGGCTCTCTTATCCTTACGACAATGGACGTTGAACAACTCCAGCATCCCGTGAACTCAGATGCAGTAAGAAAATATTATGCCTAAAAGACCCGCTAAGTTAAAAACCTGGAAAGGCAACTTAGGGAAAAAAAAGGGGGCATCCTGGTGGATCATAGCCTATGAAGGAGATCCGGAAAAAAATTAGGGATAAAAGAAAGAAAAGCTCGCTAAGTTTAAAACCTAAAAAGGAGGCTTAGACAAAAATGAGTGTCCCGGTGAATTGAAAACCCGAAAGGGCGGTTCAGATAAAAGTTAGGGACAAAGGCATTTTACTGCATCAGGAGTTGTCACTACTGCAGAAGGTCTTCAAAAAGGCTCACTTTCCTCTACTCTCATCAGAGACAGCAATTCAGACAGACTCTTAGCTAGTTAGGACTGGATTATCGTTGGATTTTGTAACCTTTTCCCATATTGCCATTTTCCAAATTGTAAATGTTCCATGGGACTTTGCCTTTTGCAAGTCTCAATCTTTGAATGAAATCATATTTGGACCAATCTTTGTTTATGCTCTATTGATTGTCCTACCTTTTTGTTATGCAAAAACATCACTTATTCATTAATAATAATTTTTAAAGGCAAAAGTTTTTTTGAAACAAAAATTGTTTTGGAGAAAGTTAATTAACAAGCAAGTCGTAACTTTGATTGTGACATGACGGTGTAAAATTAGACTCCTCTCATAAGGACAAAATGGTTGAAACCTTGATACCATCATTTTAACAATATGAGATCCATAAAGATTTATTTCCCCACGCCGATGCGCTATGAAGTTTCTATATCTCTGTTTGGTTATTTTTTCCGCTGTATTGAAGTTGTGACCTCTCTTCGGCAAGTTTGCAAAAATAGGGATCGTTTCCTCTCAAGAGGATTAAGACCATTCTCCAGCGTTGGGATTCAGTGTGATTCTTTTTGCCTCCGGTGTGATAGATCGTGATCTATCTTTTGTTTCCTTCTCTTGCAGAGTCGTTCGGCATTGCATTTGCATCATACCTTTAGCATACGTGTTTTTCAGCATACCTCTTGTTTTGGTTTGTTCTGGCTGGGGCCATTGTGATCCAGTTGAACGGTTTTCTTTGTCAAGAATCTATCGGGTGTTCCTTCCCCAGTAGTTACTGGATACCATCTTGAGACCCTTTGGTCGTTACCAAACTCCTTTACTTCAGACCTATTGTCACAGGCTTACCCTTTGGTTGTTACCTTAACTTTGTCAAGTTATTCGGCTTAGGTATTATTGTGATAAATACTTATATCCCTGGGAAGTCTAGTTGTGACTAGCAATAGGTCGGTCGCTGACCCCTATCTGATACTGCTAATTGGTGGTTACCAAATTTTAGTCGCTACTAATGTTGCAGCTTATCCTTAAGATTTGGTGTTTACCTGAATCTATCCCCCCAGTCAATGTCCCGTTTGTTAATCGACTCTGCTGAGACTCAATGTTTACTAGTGTTTTTTAAATCCAATCGTTACTGGTATCATTGATTTGGTCGTCACCATATCTGCTGAAAGTCCAGTAGTTACTGGCATTTTTTAAATCCAATCTTTATTGGTATCGTTGATTTGGTCGTCACCATATCTTTTGAAAGTCCAGTAGTTACTGGCGTTTTTTAAATCCAATCATTATTGGTATCGTTGATTTGGTCATCACCATATTTGCTGAAAATCCAGTAGTTACTGGCGTTTTTTAAATCCAATTGTTACTGGTATCATTGATTTGGTCGTCACCATATCTACTGAAATTCCAGTAGTTACTGGCATTCTTTTAAAATCCAATTGTTATTGGTATCGTTGGTTTGATCATCACCATATCTGCTGAAAGTCCAGTAGTTACTGGCGTTGCTTAAAATCCAATCGTTATTGGTATCACTGATTTGGTTGTCACCATACTTTCTTGAAAGTCCAGTAGTTAATGACATTGCTTAAAATATAATCGTTATTGGTATCGTTAATTTGGTTGTCACCATATCTGTTGAAAGTCCAGTAGTTACTGGCATTTTTTTAAATCCAATCGTTATTGGTATCATTGATTTGGTTGTCATCGTATCTGTTGAAAGTCCAGTAGTTACTGGCATTTTTTAAATCCAATTGTTATTGGTATTACTGTTTTGGTTGTCACCAATCCCCAAGAAAGTCCATTAGTTACTGGCGTTGCTTAAAATCCAATTGTTATTGGTATCACTGATTTGGTTGTCACCATATCCTCTTGGAAGTCTAGTAGTTACTGGCATTGCTCAAAATCCAATTGTTATTGATATCACTATTTTGGTTGTCACCAATCCCCAAGAAAGTCCAGTAGTTACTAACATTAATTGAAAACCCATTATTATTGATAGTGGAGTGTTTAGTCGTTACCTGTCTCATCCCAGAAGTCCAGTGGTTACTTGCATTGTTAAGTCCAATGGTTATTGATAATTCCATCCAACTCTATTTTATCCTTTGATTTTTGGTTGTTACCAATATCTCCCCGTGAAGTCTAGTAGTTATTGGCACTATTTGAAACCCAATTGTTATTGGAATGTGGTTGTAACCTACATGTTTTTTCCCCTGTAAGTCCAGTTGGTTACTGACATTAATTAATAATTCCAATTGTTATTGGCGTGTAGTTTGGTTGCCACCAATCCCCGGGAAAGACCAATGGTTATTGGCATTGTTTGAAACCCAATGGTTATTGGTAGGTTGTGGTTGTTACCCGTCTATTTTGAAAGCCCAATGATTATTGGCAGGGCTTGTTCTGTACTTTTAGGATAGTTGGTTGTGACCAACATCCCTAGATGTCCTCAGCAGGTCTTGGAGGTCTAATAGTCACTAGCATCCCCGGTGAGTCTGGTCTTGTTTCTAGTCTTTTCCTAAAGATCTCGTTTGAACTCTCCGTTGAAAGGAAAGTCCCCATTTGGTTTGTTCCCCAAAAGGGATTGTGTCTCTTGTCTTTTGAATCCCCAGTTGGAGTCTGAGTCTGTTGACTTTTGTTCCCCTGTGTGGCTTCTTAGCCTTGTCTCCCTTGATGCATCTTCCAGCTGGATTTACATTTTCCCAGTGGAGATTTGTCTTCCCCATTTGAGTTTTTGTCCTCTGTTGCCTGTGTGGAGAATCCTCTTGAAGTACCCTCATTAGTCATGTCTGAACTATTAGTTGGTATGCTTTGGATCTCTCCTCAGTGTGTCTGTGTTCCCAGTGAGTGGTTACTCGTTGTTTTGTTCTTCTTGTTTCTTTTTCTCGTGTGTCAGTATTTTCTTGCACTCAAGCATCATAAATCATCATTCTTAGAACTTATGATAGGCATTTGTCTCTTTGCATACCACCGTATCTAAGGGCAAAAACTTTCGGTTTGCTATATGTAAATACCTTTCACCATGATTCTATGGAGATCGTTATCTCTCATTGCCATCTGGTAAAGATATTCAAATAGGGGCAACTGCCATACCCCAAATTTAAACCCAAATATTCCATTGTCATTATAGGTGCATCAAACATATGTTATCTAACCCTAACCTCTTTCAAGATAGTCTTTGTCAAGATGCAGATGAATTAGGGTTTCAAATTGTTAAAATCAAGAATCAGGTGGACTGATCAGTCAAGGTTTTGGATTGATCTTATACATATCAAGCCTTCACGTCATCAAGAGGTTCATATCTTACAAAAAACAAGTGTTATTTGATGTTGTTACCAAGAGAATTGAAGTAGTGTTGTGCAAAACCCTAATTAGGGTTTCTAGTTGAAAAAGTCAACTGTAGTTTGACTTTTGGTCTAAATGAGTTTCCAAACATTGAGCCATGGTCTATGATGTTTATATGACTTATTAATTTCCCCTTAAGAAGTATGAAAGGTTCAAAAAAACCCATAACACTAAGGATCGTTCCTGAAGATTTCAACTGTTCGGTTCGTCTGTCTAGAAAGTCAACTCTTTAACTTTTAGGGTTTTGACCCCAAATTGAAGCAATCAAGGTTTCCAATATCATGTTATGCCTAACTAGTGAGATTGGTGAATATTTAATCAAGAATTGATAGATAACTTGTGAATCAAGAAATTAGGGTTTATGAAAAACCCTAATTATAAGCTTATTTGGAATAGTCATAACTCTCAAACCACACATCCAAATTGAGTGGTCCAAAGCTGGTTGGAAAGCTCTTGAGAAATAATACAAAATTTTCCTAAAGGGTTGATGTCCAAAAATTCATAGATTTTGAGTTATGAGCTCATCAAGTTGTGAAGGATTTCCACACTTAGAAAATTTTCTTATTTTTTGACTTGTAAGTCGAGTTTTGCAGCCAACTTCATAAAGAATTTTGACCTAGTTACCTTTGGAATCTGAACTTTTGACAAACATGAGCATTATAAATAATATATATGGATTTTTAAAAAGTACAAGAGAATTTTCATTGCCTTTGTGGTTAGGGAGAATCAAAGAGAGCAAGTTAGGGATTTTCCATGTCACAAAACCAAGTTTGGCACTTGCATTTTGATGCATAAACCACTCAAACCTCTTCTAACCACTTGTTTTACTCATTATCTAATATTTAGGGACTTAATTTATGAGATTACAATGAATTACCACGAGCAAAAACCAGAGACGAAATTGTTTATTCAAGTAAGTGGATGCAAATGGCAATGAGAGAGAAACTTTTTGCATTTTCTGCTACACCTCAGCTACTCTTTTTCCTTCACTTCATGTCAAATATTTGTAGGCTATTAGTGATGTTGAAACACATAGGAAGGTTGCTCATGCTCAGAAAAGAAATCCCAAGTTGGACTTGCTCATTTTGCCTCCAAAAAGAGCAAACTTGGCAAGTTGGCACAATCTGCCCATACCTCTCATTCTCCAAGCTTGCCTATAAATAGAACACACTCCTAACATCCAAACTACACCAGAATGAACTAGAAACCAAGTTGAATCTCTCTCATTTCTCTGATCACCATCTTCTTACAAGTGGTAGAAGTTGCTTCTTTGTGAAGAAAAATCTGCCTTGCAAAAACTATGCCACAACTCAATGCAGCCACCAAACACTTGAACCAACATCTCAAACACATCACATATGATGCAATGAAGCTGTCCAAACCATCACATTTACCAGAAAACCTCACATTCCAAAAATCAACTCTCATACCTTGAAAATTTGACTTTTTTACATCTTCATAGACCAGAACCAAACCAGCCTTTTTCCAATCATTCTAACACTTTAAATACTCTTCATATAAGTTGTTTGAACTTTCCATGGCATCATAAAAGTTATGTAACACAATTTCCTAGGGTTTCACTTTGAATCTTTTGGCGTTTTCTTGCATCAGAAGGCATTCTATCAAGATAGTAATCTTGGAGGAGTTCTCATCATTTAAACACCTTATTTGGAGCATATTGGAGCTGCTTGGATCATCATCCATCAACTGGTTTTTCTTATTTTATGCATTTACTTGAAAAATCTACAAGAGGTAAGTGTTCCAACTTGCTACTTTTAAGATCATGCTGAATATTGATGTACACTGATTATGAACATGCTAGATACACTTTATAGGTCATGTTTGAACCATTTTTTGCTCATAAACTTGGATATTCATGATTGTCCCTTTGGTTTGGCTTGTTAGCTTACTTTAAGTGTCATTTCAATATTCAACTTCTTGATTTTGGATAGGCATAGATGATTGGTGTTTGTAAAAATCATTTATAGGTCATATGTGATGTGTTTGATCATTTAGTTGATGCTGAATTGGTGCATTTCTGTCTGTTGTTTTGCTCTTGCACAAGCTTGCTATTTTTCCACTACACATGCCATCTGTTGGATTAGTTTGTCTATTGATGTATGATGCTTGTAAGCACTTTCTATATGTCTCATATGTTGTGTTTGAATCGTCACTTGCTGCTTAAAACATGTACATTGGACTGTCACATTGCTCTTGCACATAACATGTCATTTTCAATGATGCTGTCGAGTTTTTCATATAGTGCATGATCTGAGAAAACAACCACCACCATTGGATTCCTTGTGAAAAAATACACAATTTGCTTTTTTGTTTCATCCAATTTGATTAAGTTTTGAGTGAGTTATGACCCTTCTTGCAAATTCTGCCTTGCCTTGGTTTTGGCTTACCTTGTTTTTTTGCCTTAGTTGCCTAACTTTATGCCTAGTTTTCAAATGTGCATAACTTCTTTGATTTTTATCATTTTGATGCCAATATTTTTGTACTATGCTCATTAATATGTCTAGTTTCAATGTGTGAAGAAATAATTCAAAAATTGTTATTTTTGAAACACTTTGGTCCACTTGAATGATATGGTCCTTTTTAGGGTTTCCTTTGGTTTTCATGAACTTTCTTGACATAGTACTTGATTTTTCTTGTAAGATTGATCTTGTATAAATCATTGTTGAAAACACTTGGCTCTTTTGCTTTACCATGATTATACTTGCCTTTGTGAATGCATGAATGTGAAAAGTATGCCTTGAAACTTCTTTGTGAACCATGATATGTTTCTTGATGTTGTAACCTCATGAACATGATCCTTCACCCCCATCTTACTTGTTTACGTGTCTTGTTAGAACCATAACATTTTTAGGGTTGTTTTTTGCATTGAAAGTAACCATGAATCTTGCTTATCTTTCCCTTTGTGAAGTTTGAATCCATGCTTGAACTGTTGTTACTTTTCTTGCCTATCCATGATTGATTGTCATCAATATGTCTTGAATATGATTAAGTGTGTTACATTTGTCTTTAATTGATTCATATACCATGTTTGATTCAAGCTGTAACTTGTTTTCATGAGTTTTGTTTGAATACCATTGATGAAAATGTTGTTGTTACACATGTTTCATGCTTACCCTAGTTGGTTGTTACCTTCTTGATCTTTGAACATTGTAATGTTAAATCATAAAACCTTGGTTGTTACCATGCTTTTTGTGTTCAATTTGTTAATTGATCCTACTTGTTTATCTTTATCTTTGTCAAGTTTGTTTCCCCAGTGATGGAACTTGTTAGTTCTCATCAAGTTGCCTTGTTATCATCTTTGCTTAATATTGTCACAGGCTTGCCCTTATCTTTCTTGGTTGTTACCATGACTTTATATCTTCATCATGTTTGAATGAATGCATATGTGTGTTTAGGCTTTGTTAAGTTTCCCCGAGTGATGTAGCTTGTAAGCTCTCATCTAGTTGCCTTATTATCCCTTATTCCAAAGGAAAGTCTTTCTATTGACTTCATTGTCATAGATAGCTTATTACCCCTCCCCTTGACTTGGTTAAGTCATTAGGTCCTTTAAATTAGTTAAGTTAGAACCTATATTCATTAGACTTTGCTTTAGGTCTAAATACCTACCCGTTGTTAGGAGTATCCTTCAATTAGAACTTTAAGATAGAGTTTGTTAACTCTATGTAAGGATCATTGTCATGATTACTTACTCCCACTTGGCTTTTGTCAAAGTAAATCCCTTTGAGTGTTAAACTTAGATCTAGAGAGTTTTGCCAAACTCTATACAAACATTATTATGTTTGTTCCCCTTTTTGGTCCGTGTGACACGATTACATTGGAAAATGATCCTCAATATCATTTCTCCATCGTGTTTTTAGCACGGATATCAACTTACGCGACCTCCTATAGTTTTATCTTCGTCATAGACCGAGCTACGACGGTTTAGCTCTACATTTTGCCCCGATTCAATTCACATCAACTAATGACTAACTTTACTTTTCGTCAATATACTATTATTTTATTTTCAGTCAATATATCTTGATTTTATTATCATTGTTCATATACTTGTTAATATTATCTTGATCATACTATTGTGAATATTATCTTGATTATATTGTTATATATCTTGCCATATTATTCGTATTGTTTATATTCATGTTCATATTCATATTATTCATATCTTATTCACATTCTTTTCGAAAACACATAACAATTATCGAAACCATAAAAGCCTAAAATGGTGGACTGTTGGTTACTTTTCCGATCAACGGAACTTGGACTTTATCAGAAACCCTAACTTGGAGATTTTGTATGACTCTTGCTCAAGGCTTAGTTTAGGTCACCTCATGAGACCATTTTATTTCGTGCAATCCCGTGTAACTTACATGCATCCCTCTCCCATTCCGATGTACGCAGTCGTATTTTGCTTTGATTGTGGTTTTTCTTCTATGAGCATCCTCAGGGACTAGCGTAGACTAAGCTATTTTCAAACTAATTCTCGATTCGTCATCGAGCCACTTTCAAACACCCTCCGTAAGTCGAGTGTTCATACACATTCACCATCAACCTATCACACACACTTTCATAATTCATTATGGTTTCGTTATTAAGAGAACCCTCAGGGACTAGTATCGTTTCTCACAACCTAACCCTCGATTCGTCGTCGAGCCGGTTCCATTTTCAACCAAACCCTCGACTCGTCGTCGAGCCATTTTCAAATTAACCTCTTTTCTAACACGTTTTTGCATGCAAATAAAATCAAACCCTTGATCCAACATCAAGTGGCATTTTCAAACTAATAAGTCGAGTTCCTTATGCCTTATAGTCCACCTCTTTTCACAACTTATTCGATCAATCTTTTATTCAAACTATTTTCTTAAGCAATTAACAAAAGAAGAAGATTCTTGGAGTCTAGCATTCTTTGGATCTTCGAATGAATGGATCTTGAGGTGCACACTTTGGGTTGTCGTTCATTCACCCTTTCATCTTAAGGCACTTGATTCTTTATTCAAACATTTTCGTAATCAAACTTACGAAAGAAGGAGATTCTTAGAGTCTAGCACTCCTTGAAACTTTGAATGAATAGCTCTCGAGGCACGCCCTTTGAGCTGTTGTTCTTTCAATCTTTTGATTTTAAAATGTTCAACCTTTCTCAAAACCATTTTTAATCAACTCTCGAAAGAACTGAATTCTTGGAATCTCGCATTCCTTAAATTCTTGAGTGACAGCTCTCGAGGCACACCCCTTGGGTTTGTTTGTCATTCAATCTTTCGTTTCTAAACCAAACTTTAACTCAATTCAACCCTATCTTTTTTTTTCATGGTCGTCTCCACGAACTACAGACGCTCTGATTCTTCATTCCCGTCTGAATGTAAGATACATAGGCACAAGATTGCGATGATCTTGGTGAGCTACCTTCTATCCATCTTCCATCTTCCCCCTATCCTTTACTGTAGTCGAATTGCGAGAGCTCTGGTTCCTTATTCTCGTCTGAATGAGCATACGTAGGCACAAGGACCCCAATCCTTGGCGAGCACCCAATCCTATAACCACCCATTTCCTTTTAGCATCAAATCCCTTTTATGTTATCGCTTCGCATTTATCGTTGAGCAGAAAACAAACAAGCTTAGATAACACTCATCGCAAATCGTACTAAGAGGTTCCCGTTGAGTACAATGGACGTGAGGGGTGCTAATACCTTCTCCTCGTGTAACCGACTCCCGAACCCGGAATGTGGTTGCGACGACCATCGTTCTTGTCCGTATTTTAAAAGGTTTTCTCGATATTTTCCTTTCCCATCTCTTTGGGATAAATAAAGTTCGGTGGCGATTCTGTCGAACCGCATTCTGCACCTTTAGCACGAGGGTCGTGTTTCTGAAATATCTTATGTGATTTTCTAAGGTACGACACTCAGTGGAAAGCTCGACCCCAGGGTTAGCAAGTCAAAGCTGAGCCACGACATTCTCGAAGCTCATCTCGACGACATCTATAAAGTCCTGCTCAAAGCTTTTGATATGAGAAACAAGCTTAACATCAATCCCTAGGGCTTTCAGTTCGTCGTCCTCATCCATAACAGGGGTCGTGGTAACTTCGAGAGCAGCGGTCTTGTCCTTGAGGATATTTTTCTCGACGACATGCTCGAGCCTCGGGGTAGCCAATGTTGCATTCAACTTAGCATTCTCGATGACAATCCAGGACTGAATCTTATATTTCTCTTTGTAGTCATCAAAGGCAATCTCCGCCTTGAGCGCCTCCCCCTCGAGCTTCCTATACGCTGCCCGCTGCTTCTTTAGCTTGAAAACAAGACAAGTCTTCTCGTTGTTGAGAACAAGAGCAACCTCCAAGACCCTCATCCGGGCAGCCGCTTCGTGAGCCAGTGCCTTCCTTCTGGCCACCGTGTTAAGTCCCAGGATAGCTGAAGAATCTGCCCGAGGCACGACTAGAGAAGGGCCCTCCTCGAAGAACCCTCTGTCGGAGAAGCAAGGAGGCATCACGAACTTGTCATCGGCACCCCCGTCCCTTGTCAGATCTACCTCCTCATCTGGCCGAGGCCTCTTCTTGGTCAGGATGCCCCGATCCTGTTGAGAAGAAGAATACTGGACACCACTCGATGAAGAAGTAAAGTCGGGGCCAGAGTCAGCCCTTGACTCGTTCTGAACTTGACGAGCCTGTTCTTGGAACCCCTTTTCCCGCCTTCTGTAACATTCCCCTTGGCCATCGCCATTTTAAGCACGTGCTCCTAGAGGTTTGACATTTTGCCCGCGACAAAAGACAAAAAAGACAAACACAAGTCATTACACCAATAAACGATAAACACACAAGTTAAAAGAAAAATAGCTACTAAAAAGCAGTCTAGCCTCCTCGGTGGTACTACACTCGATGAGCTCTCTGGTATTTATGTATCGGGCCTCCAACATGGCTTCGCCTCGCTCATCAAGGACAATATAGTCATCTCTAGTCTGCCACTGAGCGAGAGTAAAGCTGCCGACAAACTTCACTAATTTTTCAAAGTCGCGTTAGTCCTCGGGGTCCAGTTCATTGGGATTCATAATATAATGTTCGGTGCTCTACTTGAAGTGAGCGTCAGTCCAATAAAGGGAGAACTTTAAAACTAGCTTCATCACCATGTTCCCATCCTTGTCAAGACGCACACTTCCATCCTCCTCGAGTATCGACTCGTGATCAACACAAAGTCGATAGCTGCTGGAGACGTAGGCTTGATCACATAATACATGTTTTTAAAAGTGCGGACGGATTCCGTAAACGCCTTGAACAACTTCTTCGGCTGCTTAAGGGACACCCAATTGTTCCTTCCATTCACGGATTATTGTTGGAGGTGGAAGCAGAGAAAGAATAAAGGAAAGGTACCCCCAATCTCGAGATAGTCGCACACGATCTCGAAGGCCCGAATAAAGACGATCGAGTTCGGGTGCAGGTGCAAGGTTGCTAGCCGCAGCCAGCTACGAATTCCCACTTGTAATATGTTGAACATCAATCGAAATCCTAACTCTTTAGACACGTATTTGTACATGGCAAAGTGATTCCACGGGAAAGCCGTGCAAATCCGCTCGTCCTTGACAGGCTTGTAGATCGACCAATTCTCCGGAGCTCCCTCGACACCCCCTTCTTCCTCGACAATTGTGAACGCATTCTCCAAAAAATCTGTTAAGCGCGAGGCTATTACTCGAGGCTCCAGCCCCACCGAGCCAAATTAATATCGGTGATGGCGTCGATTAGCTCACGACCTTCTACACTGTGAGACATAAAAAGATGAAACGCAGAGGAAAATAGTGAATTCGACGATCAAATCAAATCCACCCTTCCACTGCAAATCAAGTGAAATGGCGAAGGTAAGCGCGGGCATGCTGTCCTCTACCAAAGCCCATATTCAACGGCAAGCGAGAAAGTCACGAGGATCTTTTCCTCGGTAAAGGTCTTAGTCGACCAGTCAACGATACCACGACGAGAATCCTCCTCAACATGATAGCTCATCACAAATATATGACCCCCGCGAGGAGGAGCCTCCTTGATACGAGGATTCATCGGAAATATGGGGATATTCATCGCAAACTCATGGGTCTCATGAGGAAAGGCCTCCTCGGCATAAGAACTTCAATGGAAACTCATGAGCTTCGCGAGGAAGACCCTCTTTGGCACAAGAATTTCAATGGAAACTTATGAGCTTTACGAGGAAGACCCTCCTCGACGCAAGAACTTCATCGGAAAACTCAAGTTTCGCCGACGTAACTCATACTCACCGCATTAATGGTGGCGCCGAGGTGAATTCCTACTCAAACCCTATCTTTTCTAGCTTGACACTCTCCTAGAGCTGGTGTCTGGAAAGGGTCAAGCCACCACCAAACACCAACACCCGCCGGGACCCAACATGCATAATCCCAAAACGACCTATATCCTATGACTAAGCTACATTCTAAAACTAGCATACAAATCAGAGATTAAAGGAATAATGCTTACTTGACTAGAAGAGTGGTTGGAGTTGATTCGAAGAGAGTTGGTGACGGCGGCGACGACGACGACGATGGAGAGAACTCTCTGAAGACAGAAAAAAAGTTGAGAGGAAAGTGAGAGCGAAATGAACAAATGAGCTACACTTCTCCCTATTTATAATTCCTAGAATGGATAAGCGTGTCGTCACCTAGGCTCTCGAGTACCCCTACTCATAAGTCGTCATAGGCATTTAATAATTCTAACACATGGTCCGAAGAGGCGTAAAGTTTGTCCTTTCAAGTCCCATCATGTTACTCGAGGAGACAACGCGTCTGCCTCTTTAAGTCCCCTCACGTGTCTCGAGGAGACGACGCGTTTGTCTCTTCGAGTCCCATCAATCTACCAGACTTCGAGGTGTCAGGCACCCATTCATAAACATAGCCTCGACAAACCTTCGCAAACACTCGCGAGCACAGCCTCAGCGAAATTTTCGCACACATTCGCGAGTGCAGCCTCAGTGATATTTTGAAGCAAACTCACGAGCAACTTAACATCTCGTGAGCAGAAATCTAACACTCAACGCGATCGCATGTCATGTCCTCGACCTCAGACCCTGCACGACACTTCCTCCTCAAAAGAAAAATTTAACGAGCAATGCGTCGTACCCATGGGATCCCTAACGAAGGCTCTCCTTGCGCAGAGTTAAGTTCTCATCCTCGACACATGGACTGACTAAGTCATTGACCTCATAGTTGGGGGGCAACGACTTGGGGGCTCCTGTTCTAGATTGGACTTGTGGTTGACCCAACATCGAGCACGACCCAATCCAGTGCTATGTCGAGGACGACTCAGAAGGCTGACCCAATCCACTAGGGACAGTAGAAGACAATTTCCAACGTGCTCTTCACCCGAGGACACGTCATCAACTAGGTCTGCACATCTCGTGGAACCAGTCTGCGCTACGTAACGGGAAAGTATACACATTATCCCACTATCCAAAAAATGCGGAGCAGTTGACACAGGATGATGAGCATGAGCTGCTCATCCCTACCTACACGTAGGAATCCTGGCAGTCATCAGTTATGGATCTGGTCACTCAGCCCATAATGGAGAACGTTGGCCCAACACTGGGGACACTTTATAAATACCCTCATCTACAGAAGGGTTAGGTATTTTGTTATACTCTATTCTCTACTCTTGCTATCTCTTCACTCGACTAACTTAAGTATCAGAGTGTCTGCAAGTACACCCCCTCCTCCGCTCTTGTTGACCGTTGTTGCTACAGAAGTTTACCGACTATGTTCTGATCCACACGTTAGATCAAAAAGCTATTTTAAATAGCTTTTGAAAAAAAAGAGATAAAAGCCAGTAAAAAAACCACAAATTAAAAGTTAAAAGACAATTATCAAACAATTTTTTTTACAAATATAAATAAAAAAACTATAAAGCTCTTTTTTTTTTATGTCTTAAATCAATCATTGTAGTTGAAAAAGTCTTCTAAATTTCCTCCACAAAACCGTGAATCATAAGTAACAAACAAAATAACAAGATTTATTGTGAGGGTAATTTCCTACACAAAACCGTGAATCACAAGTAACAAACAAAATAACAAGATTTATTGTGAGGGTTAGTTGGCTTTTCCCACATCTGAAATGCCATTGGTTGATCCAGCGGCCATATTAATTTATTCTCAAGTCATTCTCTTCTCCCATACCATACCATGCCCACCCTATCCCTTCTCACTCCATCTCTCTCTCTCTATACCCCTTAATTATTGGGATCATCTCTGCTTTTTCCAACTATTGTGGTTGTCATTTTTATTTTAAAATAGAAACTTATTGATTAATATACCTATATAAGGTTTTCTTTATATCATTAACATACTTTAAAAAATGGTAGTCGAAAATAGAATTATTATTGACACATTGTTTAACCTTAGCTGAATTTGAAGTATTCTTTTTATAAAGTTTGTTTATGATTTGTGTTAGGTATATTTTCAATTAAGATTAAGAATTGATCAATTGAGATACTTAAATTAATTAATACCTTTAAACTTAATGACTAAGTTGTTACTATTTTATAGGATTACAAAATTTTAATTCACTTCAATTATTTTATTTTATTTTCTTGTAAATATTCAAACTTCCGACTTTTTTTTTTCGACTACCATTTTTTAAAGTATGTTAATGATATAAAGATTTTACTATTTTTAAGCTATTGCTAATATTTATTAGGGAATTTTTCTAAAAAAGAAAATATATATTTTAATTTTAATTAAATAATCTATAACATATATAAAGAGAAAATTTGAATTTGTGATAGCTTATTTTTATTTTAAGTATACTCTTTTACTTTTTAATTTAAAATTTAACTTTTTTTATTAACTTCTATTTTATTAACTGTTATATAGTAGTTTGCACAACTATTTTATTTAAATTTTTATATAAAATTTAAATTAAAAAAAAATACACAAAAAATAGGTTTATATTTTTAAAAATCTGAACATTAAAAAAACAAACAGACGGGTATGGAACGAGAGTGTCCGTGTAAACGTTAGTGTAAAGATAAAAGCAAAACATAATAGAGAATGTAGAGATAAAATAGATTATTATTAATTTGAAAGACTCAAATCTACCTATTTGAATCAATTCCGTGTTGTTATTATTTTTTAATTCACAGATGAAATGGTAATAATTATTGAAAATTCACTTATACAATTGTAAAAATTGAGATTTAAATTTTGATAGATGATATTGAACTTAGCAATATGATTTATGTCAATTGAATTAGGATTTAGAAACCATCATGTATTATTTTCTATTGCACTTTTTTAAAATATAAAAAATATTTATTTTAGACACACATTCATATAAAAAATCAAGACAAATGAAAATCGAAAATAATTTTTTTTAATAGGGAGAGAGAGTAAAAATTTTATAGACTTTGAATATTTAAACCAATAAAATTCTCATGTGCGATTAAAATAATAAATGATGTAATGGATTAAAATTTTTTTGTTAAAATAATTGAAATTTTCAAAAATATTTTTCAAACAACCAAAATTTTCTATTATTTCCTAAAGTAATCATGTTTTAAATAAAAAATGGTATTACAGATAATGCATCAGATGAATTGACGACAATTGAATTGACGACTGCATATCATGTCGTCAATCTAATTGACGACTACATATCATGCCGTCAATCTAATTGACAATTGTCTGTTGCATTAAGAAGGGGACATCAATTCATTCGACACCTCATTATACTTTTTATAATTAAAACATTAAACTATTAAAAAGAAGAATAAAGTTAATATTTAATTTTAATATGATTACATACGATAATATCTTTTACACTAACGACGACGATCAATTTTATTATACATGCCACCAGTTCCACACCCCTTAGGACCCTTTCTTGTACCGGTCTTTGTTGATTCACCAAATGTGTTTGATGTGAGGTCCTTGGAACATCATCATCAACATATTTCCTAATAAATTATTGTAATTCAAAATAGTCTTGAGTCTGCATCAACGCGTTGTCGTAACTGAGTTTGTGGCCCACGACAGCGTAATTGGGTTGTGTTAACGAGGCTATGAGTGAACGCCTTGATCAATTGAATGCTGATGTAAATGATTCATTGGAGAAAGTAAGAAATGATTGTTGTGGCGTTTGGTAGCCATATGGTTGTTGCATGTTTTAGTGTTATTATCTAACAAGTTAACACCCAAAAGTCCCTCACATATTGTATTTGCGAAGTTAGTTTTTTATTGACCACCTTACCCTCAATAAGTAGACCCAGTAACATGTACACGTCCTATAGTGTTATGGTACGTTCACCGATTGGTTATGAGTTTGAGTGCTTGCGGGTCAGTAATTTTGTTTGGTGGGGGGTTGTGTGTAAGTGATATGGTAATTTTGTTAGGGGTTAAATGTAAAAGTTTCTTGTGTGTAAGTGGTTTGACATGGGTCATATAAATACTCATCTTTGAAGAAAAACCTAATTGTAACCGACATGTAGCAATACATATAATTATTAGTTAGTTTAGATTCGGTTTGGCATGATAACATCAGTTAAGACTCGTTGATGACAACGCCTCCATTAATAACATTTAGCCTTAATGAAGTATTTTCAATCAGAAAATGTCGATTGTTATAACTTTACATTGATTCCATTGTACGAGTCGCGTCAACAAAGATCTATTGTTCATTAACTTTACATTGACCAAGTCAATCGTCGTAATTATATTTAAATTAAATAATAACTTTTATTCATTTTTTTTATATAGTTTATTGTTTTGATTTATAAAAAAAATATTACACTGAAGCGTTAGATGAATTGACGCTTCCTACTATGCATAATACACTGTCGCCAATCAGATTGACTATTTGATATTCAGTCGCTAATTCAATTGACGTCCTCTCTATTTTAAGAAAATGTGATAAATAAAAGAGAGAATAATAATTTTACCAGACTATCCTTTTTAAATAGAGAGGACGTCAATTGAATTAATGACTGAATATCAAATAATCAATCTGATTGGGGCCAGTGTATTATGCATGATAGGAAGGGTAAATATTTTTTTATAAATAAAAATAATAAATTATATAAAAAATGAATAAAATTATTATTTAAAAATTTATAGATTTTGAATATAATAACCAATAAAATTCTAGGGTATAATAAAAATAATATATGATGATAATGGCTAGCGCTTTTATTATAATAGTTGTGGATCAAGACAAACTATTCTCAGCACCAAACCAAAATCCTCACAATCCAAGAAAACTCCCATCTCCGCCTTCCTTTCTCCTCCCATCCAAACCTCATGGAAGGCTCTGTAGTTGAACGTCTCGATTTCGGGAAGATGGGATATGGGTACTTCTCCTCCCATTTTCTAGATTCCAATTTCAATTTCATTGTTTTTACGCCTTTTCATTTTCTGGGTATTTGATTTTTATTCATTTACAGGTGCAAGCATTACAGGAGAAGATGCAGGATTCGTGCTCCCTGTTGCAATGAAGTTTACTCATGCCGTCATTGTCATAACGAAACAACGGTATTTCTTCTTCATTTCCATCGTTTTCGTTCGTTTTCATCTTAAAAATCTTGTCTTTTTGGTTTTTTCTGATCTGGGTATGTGTTATTTCTTTCATTATTAGAGCATGTTGAAAAACCCTATTGATCGCCACGAACTCGTTCGGCAGGATGTTGAACAAGTAAGGATAAGGGCACCCTTGGTTTTTGTTTTTCATGATTTATCAATTATTGTGCCATTTTACATAAGATGATGAGTCTCATGTGGTTTTTGTTTGCGTCTTGTTTTTTTTTTTTTTCAGGTTGTTTGTTCGGTTTGTGACACAGAACAGCCAGTATGTATCTATTTATTCAAAGCTTGATTTGAATAGATTGTGTTTTTTGTTTCTTTTCTGATTGTTGTTTTTGATGTTTGTTTTGAAGGTTGCTCAAGTTTGCACTAACTGTGGTATTAGAATGGGGGAATATTTCTGCAACATCTGCAGATTCTTTGATGATGATGTAATGATTTACCGAATAAATCTGTACCTTTTCATAAGATTGTTGATTAATCTTAATGGTTTTGTTTTCTATTTGATGCTTATTGGTGTTTGTTCACTCGTTCTGCAGACGGGGAAACAACAGTTTCATTGTGATGATTGTGGGATCTGCAGGTACATTAACTTTACTCGAGTAAATAGTTCCTTATGTTACCTGAATTTACGAGATGCAACTAATTTTGGTTGTGTAATCTATAATATGATAACAGAGTTGGCGGGAGTGAGAATTATTTCCATTGCCAGAAGTGCGGTATGTATTCGTCACACGGCTTTCATTTTGTCAATATTGTTGATAGCTTATCATTTGAGACCGAAGTATAAAAACACTATTTAAAATTGAATTTAATAACTCTATTTGCTGTTTAATTTCTTTTTCTGTATTAGTTAGATATTAATGATTCTCATTCTAACATATGAATTTGTCTTATCTTTTTAGCTTCCGAAATAATTTTCTTTTATTACGAATCTATTGCTTCATTTTGACAGGGTCTTGCTATTCAATAGCTCTGCGTGATAATCATTTATGCGTGGAGAACTCCATGAGACATCATTGTCCAATTTGTTACGAGGTGGATATTTTTCCTTCCTTTTCTTATATCGGGGGTTTTCATTTAAACAATAAATTCGCATGTCGTCGGAAGCATGAGAGTATTCTGATATGAATTTGTTGTGTTGTTACAGTACCTTTTTGACTCGTTGAAAGACACTACTGTTATGAAATGTGGTCACACAATGCATTGCGAATGTTATCATGAGATGATAAAGCGCGACAAGTGAGTATATCCTAACTATTCGGCAATCATTTGGTTTATTAAAACATTATATCTGCTTAAATAATTACTCGAATACGTGGCCCAGGTACTGTTGTCCTATATGTTCCAAGTCGGTGATTGATATGTCTACGATATGGAAGAGAATCGACGAAGAGGTATCTGGTTAAATTAAATCATTGCTCTCAGTTGGTTTCTAGTATGTTTTTGTTTTTTTATCAATGTTTTGAAAACCAAACCATTCGACCAGATGAAAGGTTGAACAATTTATATGGTTTGATTATTTTGACAATTCGATCACGGTTTCATTCCGGTTCTAGCGGTTTAAGTAAGTTGAACCATGCTCCACTAGTCATCTTGGTTCAATTTTCAGTTTGGTTTTTAATTTTTATGCTCCACAATTATTTGATCAAGAATAATACTTGTAGAAATGCTACAATTTAAATAATTTCTCACCGATTTATTTTTGCTATATTAGATTGAAGCAACCACCATGCCTGATGATTATCGGAATAGAAAGGTAAACCTACACTTGTAGAAATGCTTGTTTAATTCATCGGCAACTATTATAATCTACATATTTGACATGAAACATGCGTTTGAGGTTGAACAATGCTGTCAATCACGGATCCCATAAACTGGAATTTTCTTCAAATTCCGCTATGATAGAGTGCTACAGGGTTGCAATAGGCCTATAGCCACGGTCCGACTTCACTTTGTACTGAATAGTGCATTGCACAATAATAGCGATTTGTTATAATTCTGAGTATATGTCATTTAGAAGGACCTTGAGATTAACGATTTAGATAGAAACATGGTCCTAGATAGAATATTATGACAAAAGTTGATCCATGTAGCCGACCTCATTTAGTGTGATAAGGCTTGGTTGTCGTTGTATATATTATTTTTCGATTAAACAATTTGAGAAAACTAAACGGGCAAAGCATTGCAGGTTTGGATACTTTGTAACGACTGCAACGATACAACTGAAGTTTCCTTCCACATCATTGGGCATAAATGCGGTCACTGCAATTCATACAATACTCGCAATATTGCTCCTCCTGTTCTTCCGCAATAGTCAATTTCTTGCCGTTCAAGAAACAGGTCTTTCTCCAGAACACAGCTATTGTAGAGCCTCATTTAATTCATCATCAAGATTAGTGGTGTATTGTGTATACCCTTAAACTTTTCATGGGTTATTATTCTTCCTCCAACATATGGAGTTGGTGTTCGTGTCATTAGACTATTATAAACGTCGATGTATACTAACTATACCATAGGGGAAAAAGTTTACCCTTCATGAGCTTCTGGTAATTATGTTTGTATACTTTCTGTTATTGTATTGGTTGATATTGGAGGATGGATTGGGTTGTCTACATGTCTTTGCCATTGAATTTAATCTGCAAAACTCAGCAATTTCCTTTCTTGCATATAAGTCAGCCATATGTTGATGCTGCCTTCGTAGAAATTCTGTCATTGAATTGTTATGATGCTTTTTTACTATTATGTAGTGAAAGTGTTATCTACACCTTTTCTACCACTCTTTTCAACACTATACCAGTAGTTTGAAATTTATGTTGGTCTCACCATTTTAAAATGATATCAATATCTTAAATTTTGTACAATTTTTTTTTCTTTCGTGTTTAGAGCAAGCATTGAGATGGTTATACGATATTAAAGTAGCAGATTATAGGTTTCCAACAAGTCTCATAGAAGCTTATTGTAGGAACAATCAGTCTCATGATGAATTTGCTAACAAATAAAAAAGTGAGACCGACACATGAAGCTGTCAATGAGCCGGGAAGGTCAAAATCATCAAATTCTAAATAGAGTTTCTTAATGTACCCTTAATATTTAACCACTATGTGGAATTATTTAAATGTCTCTAGTTTTTGGAGATGGATCTTCAGGCATATATATTTATGAATAAACAGTGAAATATTTTGGAGATATATTTTCGAAACAATTTAAAATATTCAATACATCATACTCAAAAGTCATTTACATTTGAATTGTATCAGACCTATATTTTTGTGAATATTTTGAAGATACTTGTCTGAAATGTTTCAGAACAAGTATTTCATGTTATATGCTGAAGATACTTCTCCGATATGTTTCAGAACAAGTATTTCATGTTATATGCTGTTTATCTGTATTCATATAAAGTATCCGTACAATCGAAAATAAAAAAAATAGACGGTACATAATTGCAAGTGGACAAAAAATGCCATACAAAAATAAAATACTAATAAATGTCGAAAATGTCATGTAACCTGGATCAATAAAATAATAACACTGTCAAAATAAAGTACAGACCATAGTACTACAACTATATAATAATAAACTATTGTGTGTTTGACAACCTCTCCTCTACCTCGTCTACCTCCTCGACTATCAATCCCCTCTGTTCTCCGGCGATATTTTCGGTACAACAATGTCCCTTGTGCCTCCCCAATGATGACATCTAGGACTTGTCTGACATCAGACCCATTAAGGGAGGTACATGTGTCAATGCTTGCCTGCACAATCTCCACTATGCGACGACACTTAGGCAAGAAATCATCAGTATGATCTAACTGTGTCTGCTCCTCCTCTAGTATCTCTTGATGAGTTGATCTTGAAGGATCTGTTGAAGCAACATGTACCATGTACGGATGTGACACCCTGAAGAACCATCTGATGTACCCTTTGACGTAGCTTCAATCGCTCTAAACTATGGTAGTTCGTGCCTCCTCCGATACCAGATGACTCTCATAATCATCAAACATGTCCTCTATCTATCTACGTGTTAAGGCAGGAGGAGCAGAGACAACAGGGTGTCTGGGAATGGTTTGAGAGTAGCTGAGCTGCCGCATGACGCGTTCAGGTAGATGAGGAGCAGTGAGACTCCATCCGCAGGTCAACCATCAGCCTCCCGTGCTCTAAGGATCTCAACATCATATATCGTCTTCAAAAATTCAAATATAGTATGAGCACCTCTGGTCTTATCTACCCCCTTCTTCGCCTCCCTTGGATAAACCCCAAGGTACTCTACCATTATCTAGAGTGCCTCGTCTTTGGTAATTCTCTCATGAACTAGGAATCTCCCCCTGATCGAAATATGTAGCAAATACGAGACATCGTTGAGTGTGATAGACATCTCACCATGCAAGAGGTAAAACGACGAGGTCTCCGAGTGCCATCTCTCCACGAATGCATTAAGCATCCCGTGGTTGACCATAGTGTAACCAGTCATGCACAGGTCCTTCAGGCCAGATAAGAACATAACCGATTGAAACCAATCCTCATCCTGCTGAGACAAGGCAACAATCTTCCTCCCGTGGTTAAAAAACTTATGGGGATCACGCTCCTGAAATTTGTCAAGAATAATCAATGTCAAAAATTAAAATTTAACGTAAAAATAAATAAATAATCCAACTAATGCTACCTCTTCGTCTCATATATGTCTGGAAGTATGGTATGGATGCATAGGCAGTAAGGACAAATCAACTGGACCTCCTCCAAAAGCCTCTGACTCAGCATCCGCAACATCCTCACCCTCCGGAAATGACACTAGATCAACAACATCATTAGTAGGAAGTGGGACTAGATCAACATCATCATTCGTAGGAGGTGGCACTGGTGAAACCTGACACCTGTGAGAGGATGGGGGAAGTGATGCGGTAAACCCCGTCTCCTACGGGAAAAAGAAGATGGAGTGGCCCGAGGAGAAGCACGTGACCTATAAGTAAACGACTCTGCTTGACTAGAGGGATCTAGAGCCCCTGGAACCTGTTGACTCTGTCGAACGGATGTGTGCTGAGTAACCCTGTCATGCCTCAGTCTATCATGTCTATCCACTATTATGATTGTAAGTTAAATTAAGGCAAACCATTAGTGCAGACAAACAACACACAAGGAAGAAAATAAAAAAATTACTGCAACAAATTCCAGTGATGCATCTCCGGATTTGGAGGAAACTAAAACGTTGAAAAATTTCGGAGACGCATCTCCAGAATTTTATGCAACTCAAAAGTTGCATCAATGACGTAATGTACCACATGCAAGCTCAAGAAAAATTATTTTGATCATCATTTTTAGCCAACCAATAACTAATATACTATGTCTAAACTATCTTAAACGTTATTTCTACTCATTTCAAACTCTAATAATTCATTTCTACTCATTTTCACCAAAACTCAAATATTTATCGGAAACTAAAAAAACTTACAAGAAATTAATGTTTTTGATGAAGTTGGATGATATTACAAATGAAGATTGATGTTCCCTTGAGCTTTGTTGAATAAAATTTGACTTGGTGTAGAGAAGAAATTTGAGAGAGGTTGAGCTGAGTTTGAGTAAAATGAAAAATGTGGAAGGAGAAAAGTCTGTCGTGACTTAACCTCTAAAATATTTTGGAGATGCATCTCCGAAATATTTTAACGTTAACTGACCTTTTGGTGTGTCCAGAGATGCATCTCTAGAAACAGGGGGCATTTGTGGAAATTTGCGTGGTGCAGTAGAAATATAGAGGATGCGTTAAAAATCAACATAAAAGTATCTAAGTTTGAAGGGTCACAATATGATAAACTCATAGAGATGGCACATAAAAAGGGTACAAAGTAAATTTTTTTGGGGATTTCTTATCCCATTCTATTGGATGGAAAAACATCCTATAGAAGACTTAAAATTTCCCTCAAATTTCGGAGATGCATCTCCGGACGCATATTGCCTTAAGTAAAAACATTACAACTGATTTGAAGATCTATCTCCCAACACACTTTATCTTAATTCAAAATGTTACAACTAATATGGAGATGCATCTCTGAAATATTTCAAGCACACCTCATGCATCCCTCTCTAAAGCCCATTTTAAACATTTATTGATCCGAAGATGCATCTCTATTTAGGGTTTACGAAGATGCATCTCTGTAACCTATCAAAACAGTTTGAATTAAGTTACTTTTATGGTTACTCATATGAAAATGACTATTTATAAATGTTAAGACTCATATTATATGATGAGAATTAAATCATACAACCGATATGTAAAAATGACATATATAAATCCGGAGTCAAAATAAGTCATAATGACATACAAAATAAAGTCGAAATAAGTAAAAATAAAAAAAACTGAACATAAATCGAAACTACAAATACTATCAACTACTGCGTATGTTAGAGCCCCTCGAACTCCTCGGCCCCCTCTATCCCTTGTCCTCTGACGCTGTCTTCGGTACATCAGTGCATCTGTCATAATTGCATTTAAGACCTCCCTCACCTAAGAAGCATCAGGAAAGATACCTCTATAAATGCCTGCCTATGCAATCCCCATAATACAACAACATTTAGGCAACTCATCATGAGCATGACCTAGCCTCCATTCCTCCTCTAACATCTTCTGATGAAATGGCCTCGATGGATCTCCTATAGCAGCCTACACCATATATGGATGTGACACCCTGAAGAACCACCTGATGTACCCGTCTAGATAGCTCTAGTCACTCACATCTATGGTACTTTGTGTCTCATCCGGTACCAATTGACTAAAATCATCATCAAACATGACATCCATATCTCTACGTGTCATAACGGAAGGAGTAGAGATATCAAGGTGTCTGAAAATAGTTTGGATGTAGCTGAAATTCTATATGCGCTCAGAACGATAAGAAAATGTCAGACGTGAGTCACAAGTCAACCATATTGAGTATAACACTATGTCGTCGAATGACTGCGTCTCATGGTGCTCGACATAAGAGTTAAAGTGCATATCCTCTTCTAGCAAGCAATCAAGATACAGTCGAAAAGGCTCTGTCTCCTGGTTCACTCTGAGCGGGGAAAATTTAAAAGCACACCATATATCCTCAGTATAGGTCGGTACACATAACCAACTAGAGATGCGTGGGAAGTGTTAGAGGATCCAAGCTTGAAAAGTGTTGGAACACACAAATCATTAGTAAGGGCGTTGCAAAAATTTAATGAAAATGACAGATAAGCACTAAAAGAATAACAAATATTATCGTCAAAAGTGTGATCCTGTCTGTCTCCTACTTCGCCTTCGACCTACAACCCTCAGATAACTTATAGTACAAGAAGACCAAACAAGTGGCCCCTAGTTATACTCATGGATCCACTTAAAATATTCGAAGTATCGTATGTAGAGGATATCCGCATAAGCATAATTCTTGTCCACCAAAATGGAACTGCCAACCAAATATAATATGTATGCTTTCATATCATACTCTTTATGCTGCCCTACCCGCTCCTCATTACCTCTAGCTTGCTCTACTTTAAGTAGCTCATATGTATATACCTTTTCAGAAATTAAAACCTAGCATGAGCCCATCTGGTTTTTTCAAAATCCCTCAAGGAAACGTCTGGGTCAACTCCTAAATAGACTACCATCAACTTAAGTGCCTCATCTTTGCTAATCCTCCCATGATCTAAAATCCCCCTAATCGGAAGATGCAGCAGACACGACACATCGTAAGTGTGATAGACATCTCACCAAGTGGTAAATGAAATGATGAGGTATTAGTATGCCATCTCTCTACAAATGCATTAAGCACCCAGGGTTCACTGTAACATAACCGATATTGCATAATTCCTTCATCCCAGATAGAGGTAAAGCAGCCTGAAACCACTTGTCATTAGGCTGATTCAAGCTAGTAATCTTCCGCCCATGGTTAATGAATTTCAGCGTGTTGCGGTGAGAATAGGATATCAAATTATTAATTAATTTAAATCGCATCTTTAGTTCACAACCGGTCTTTGATTTATCCGAAGGAAAGGTTAAAGAAAGGAAAAACCTAGTTTTGCATCGTAAACACAATGCGAGGAGAGATCTAACGTTCGAGGGTTGGTTAAGCTTAGGGAAGGTACTAGCACCCTAAAATTCTATAGTACTCTACAGGAACCTCTTGTTTTAATGTTACTATTTTGCTAAATTATCTGCTTAAGGGTATATGCTAAGGGTTAAAGGTTAAAGAAAAACCTAAGGGGTTAGTCCTAAGTTTACTCGCCAAGATTCGCATCTTGTGTCTACGTATCCTGGGTAGGGGATGAAATCAGAGTAATCGTAGTTCCCCTTGAAAGGGAGAAAGAGAAACGTCTTGGCGGTGGTCAAGGTTTCAAATGGGAATAAACGTTCTTAGGGAAGCGCTTATGTGGAGTGCGACGACTCCTATTTCTACGTGGAAAAGAGTTGAATTTAAAAAGGGTAAAATAGGCATTCCACGACAGAAAAACTAATACGGAGTGCGACGACTCCTTATCCTAATGCTAGGGTAAAGGGTAATACTGTCCACAACGGGACACCTATGCATTTAGGGTTTGAAAAGGGGAGAGAGTCAAGGTAAAGACTGTTGACGCGGTGGTCAAACGGCTAGACCTATTCCTTCGGAAGGGAAATTGAGATAAAGAATGCAAATGACAAATTGAATAAGTGATGAAATTGAAATATAGGAAAACATGTAAGAATAGTAACAAAATTGAAAATAACAACGACAATTGCCTCGCATAAATTACAAACCAAAATGAAATACGAAAATAAAAGATTAATAATTGTACAACTGAGAAATACGAAAGTCAGATGACAATTGACGAGGATATTAAGCAGTTTTATTTTTAGGTTAGAAATTAATATTTACAAAAAATTTGGATTTTAATTAGAAAAAAAAAGCATTGGATTAATAAATTAAGAATAAAATTAAATTAAAGAAAAAAAATGCTAATTTTAAATTATAAAATTTTTAATTAAGAAAATTAAGTCCTAAATTAAGTTCTAAATTAAGTTTAAAGTTAGTTTTAGATTAAGTTTTAAAATTGAGTTTTAAATTAAGTTTTTTCAAAAAATTAAGTTTTTAATTATGATTTAAAAGTGATTTTTAGTTAGGCTTTTAATTATTAAGTTAAATAGAATTGGAGTTTCTTTTAACAGAATTTTAATAGTTACTAGTAGAAATCTGAAATTATAAAATATAAAAAAATATAAAAAGGAAATATTAAAGGGGAAGGGCAAAGTTGTTGATGAATTGTCATTAGGGTCTTGTTGCCCCTTTCTTCTTCTTCATGAGGCGGCATCCATTGTTGAGCTCTGAGCTTGCTGTGAAATTTTCTTCTTCCCTTTTCTTGTCCCTTTCGCGATGACTTCTTCTTTCTCTTTCACTGGAAAAAAGAAACAACACAAAAATGGGTGAGCTGAATGTGATCCTTACCGTGACCTGGGTTTTGAACGGCACTAGCTCTGTTACGGACGATGATGGTGACGACGTCGTTTCGTCTCTGAGTCCTCCGTTTTGGATGTTGGTGATGATCCTTGATGGCGGTTGAACGGTGGCTCGATGTTGCTTTGAGGGTGTTCGGTGCTGGCTCCGTCGATGCGCGGACGGCGGCCGATGATGATGCTGATGGATTTTGAACAGACGATGATGAGGGTGAGGGCAACTCCTCCCCATGAGTCCGGCCGTGATTTTGATTGGTTCGTTTGGTGGTGATGAAGCTCGTACGTTCTTGAGGGTTTACCGATGGATTCTAAGGGGTTCCGTTAGTGTTGTTACTGACAGATGATGCCCTTAATCTCCTTATGGGTTCTCCCAATTCGTCCCCCCCACTCTCATGAACTTATGATGATCTCTTTTATATTATGCTTGATCTGATTTTATGGTCTTGGATCCATCAATTTTTGTTACTATTTTACAGTTTATTTGCTGGATTTGTTGCGATTTTGGAGGCTTATTTGTTGTGATTTTTCAGGAAATTTGGTTGCTGCAAATTTGGGAATTTTGGTTTTGTTGTTATGGACCTTGCGTTTTCCATGGAACGTTTCCAGGAAGTTGTTGCTTGCGTTTGGTTGTGACTTTGGAAATGTTGTTGCGCTGGGTTTGATCTGTTTTGGGTCCAGAACTTTTGGGAAACTTGTTTGTGATCTATTTGGCAAAAAATCATTTTTTTAGAAATAAGTGCTTTTTCCAAAATCACTTTTTCTCTCTCCTGGACTAATTAGAACAGAAATCTGCCAGACTTGTGCCGAGGCCGGAAATAAAAGTCGGGAGCTGGCGACGACTTTGTCGTTGTTGCCTTCCCGACGTACCTGATGATGACTTTTACTGAGGGTATCAAAATAATTAGTAAACAAACCAATTTTATCGATTCTAACCGTTTAACCATTATTTTCCATGTTGTCGATTTTCTTTGCAGGTTCAGAAAAAAGTCGAAGGTTGGCGAATCGAACGCGGAGACAACTTAGAACAATTAGGCATTTTATGACACTTAGGAATTAAATTGTAATTGTAATTGTACATTGTAAAAAAAATATAGAACTTAAATAAATAAGTTCAATTTCTTACTTAATATACTGAATTTAATTCCTGATCAACTTTCTCCAAATAATTCATCCGATTAAACTCAAGCAACTAAACTCATTTAATTAATTTTATCTGATTAAACTCATCCAAATAAATTCGCCCGAGTAAATTCATCCAATTAAAATTATCCGATTAAGCTTTGACGTTCCAAACTCCGAATTCGACAATTAATCATCTGGCACGATTTAAATCCGACGTAATTGCTGAATTCAAACAAATCCGTTTGCAAATTAATTCGTACCCGATAATAAAATCGGCGAATATGACCTTGAACGGATAAGCAGAGAAATCCGATTAAACGGAAAAATGAACTTCCCTCGACATTTAAAATTCAAATTGTATCTTGAACAATCTGACTTTGTAACCTGAGTCGATTCCAACTGAATGCCCGTGATCAACCCAACTGATATTCATTAGAAATTCAACGCGAACCGAAATTCCACTGTTTCTTTAAAAATCGACTGGTAGCTAGCAGAAAGCAGAAAAACGTGTGTTTGTCAGAATAAATTCCTCAAAGCACATTCTCGCACCGATTTAAATCGAATCCACTGATATCTCAACACATTCAGCTCCATATGGTTTAGGAATCAAACAACATTTCTGAAATCCAACTGACGAATAGATCTCGACTCTCGAATATAATGTACTGCTCCTGCCGTCTATATTGTCGTAAAATTCAGCTCACATCTCAAATAAAATCACATGACTCAGGGATTGAAACCCTAATCGCTTGAAGAATTCTTGGAGACAACTTTGCTTCATAAATTGTCAGCATATCGCAAAATAATGACCCTTTTGCCCTTCATAAATTAAATCGCACACAGCGGGAGTTTCCTACAAAAACCAACAGACTGAACAAACTGGTTAGCGGTTAGTTAAAATGCAATGTAGAATGGGATGGAATGCAAAATGATCCTAATAATCTAAGGGTAAAATTTGGGGTATGACACAACGGTTCACTGTCCCTCCGAAAAATAAATCATCGTCAGAAACTTGTAATATAATAATAAGCATAAGTTAAAAATAATGAATCCATTTATTTTATCTTTCCATCTCATATATGTCTGGTAGTATGGTCTGGGTAAAAAGGCACCAGTGACAACTCTAACGAGCCTCCTCCAAATACCTGAGGTTGCACTGACTCATCAGCCTGAGGTCCCTCTGGTACCTGGGGTGGCACTGGTGCCTCTGGTACCTCTGATGACTCGGGTACCTCTGGCGTCCCAAGTGCCTGAATAGGTGAAGTCTGTCACCTACAGGAAGATGGAGGGGTTTATACGTCACTAGGTGATACCTAGCTCCTAACGAGAAGAAGATGGTGGAGATATATGAACCCCAGAAGTCAACACCTTCGTATCAAATAAGCTATATGGAACATGAGCCTGCGGAACCTGACTCTTTTCCCTCCAGATAGATGCATGATGTGAAATCTTGTCGTGCCTTAATCTGTTGTCTCTAACAACTATAATTGATGTAAGTAAACAAGACAAGTGTCACACAATTACTAAAAGAAACAAAAGCAAAAAAACACAGACTAATAAAATACACAGATGCATCTTTGGGTCATGGGAATCCAAATGTTGAAAAAATACGGAGATGCATCTCCGAAATTTCCTACAACTTTCATTTTCATCAATGGTGCTAATGCAGACCACCACGCCCAAAAAAATAATGCATTGGTCGTTACTTTTAACTATGAAACACATTTCTCATAATTAATCAAATATCAAACATAAACTATGTACTTCAATACCTAATCATCAATTTCTACAAATTTATACAAAAACTGTAAAAAGTTTACAATAATAAAAAACTTACAATAAAGTGAGGAATCTTTGAAGTTGATGTAGTTGAATGAGCTCTCTGATGTCGTTCGGTGATGATTGAAGAAGCTTTAGTATTGCTTGATTGATTTTGAGACAATGTGATTTTGAGAGAGTTTTAGAGAAAACTTTGTTTTTTTTAATAATTGAGGAAGAAGGGTTCTGGTGCGTTATGTACAAGCAGCTCCCAGAGATGCATCTTCGTAATATTTACAAAAATACATCTCCATAGTTTTTTTTACATTAACTAGAACTTCTATTAACTTAGGGTGCATCTGAATATGCATCTCTAGAGTTTGAGGGTAATTTTGTATTTTCACATGGTGCCCTAGTAATACATAGGGTGCCTTAAGAAATTTCTAACCTTTTTTTTCTTTGAAAATTGGAACAAAAACCCCTGCATACCAACTTGTCGACATTTTGGCTCGATAGGATTATAGTGTGGCAGATATTGAACCCTCTTCTTTAGACCAGTAACCTATCGATCTCATTAATAGTCATAAGGGCACACAAGATAGTCACCATGTCCAAAACTTAGGACAAGACCTCAAACTAGAATGCAAACACACACACACACACACACACACACACACACACACACACACACACACACACAACATTACATGATAGCATATCCTACAATAATGTTGGTAATAACTATACACTAATTCTAGTTAATGACACATAAATACCTATAATGATAATAGATAAATGCTAATAATAATATAGAGGCTTATTGTGTATTTTGGTACCTTAACTTAATAAAATGTTTTGCTTTAACCCCTTAACTAAAAAATGTTACAAAGTAGTCCCTTAACTAACATTCTGTTGGTTTTGTCAAAAAAACATTAAGTCTTGCCCTGTTGGACATTTAGAATCTAACCTAGAATTTGTTGATTTTATTTTGATTTAAAATTTTGAAATAAAAAAAGAAACAAATCTAAAACGTATTAGGGAAAAGTTTGAGTCAGAGAAATATCATTTTCATTTTGAAGCTGAAATGATAGTTGATCCTTGCTCTCATGAAGGCGAAACAAAGTGTGACAATATGAAAGTTGAAGCCCTAGCTTTGGTGAAGATGAAACTAAGATGATCTGCAATCAACTAACGTTTTAAAAGAAACCCTAAGATATGAATACTCAATTGCAAATTCTAAAAATGTAAACTTTTTTCTTTAGACATCTTCCTTAGTACTTCTTCTATCTTATGTAGCTTGAATAGGTCATAGAGAAGAGGCTTTCAATGTATTATGCATCATTCTGGTGAGTTTTCGAAGGAGTTTGCTAATTTTACCAAGTCGAATTATAAAGGGGTAGAGACAAATTGGGATGTTAATTTTGATTATTGGAGTTATTTTAAAATTTTGGCCAAGAAAAAAGAGTTAGGTTATCTAATTGTAGATAAACTTTTATATTATGATGAAATGAATGTTAATGACATTGTTCTGTTGAAAGATGACAAGGGAACTAGTACGATGAAAACAATTACAGTGATGACTGGGACATGCCATTTATTTGTCACTCGTCCTCAAGCAACTCCAAGTCAAACACCACAAGTAACTTCAAGTCATCCACCACAAGCACCTTCAATTAGCCACCACCATAAAAGAAAAGAAAACTTCAAAAGGGGGGAAACCTATTTCAAGTCAACCATGATTTTTGATTTCTGTTTGTTACATTTGTTATGATGTTTTAGAATGTAACCATATTATGGGAATGTTATATAACTTTGCATTATGAATCATAATGCCATTATGAATCATAATGCCATTATGAATGATATGGCTTACAATGCCATTTTAAAATGATATGAAATTTTGCTAATGCTTATTGAAATGATATGGCTTATAATGCCATTTTGAATTTTTGATATCACTATTGTTTATCATAATGCCATTATTGAAGTGATATGGCTAATTTTTTTTTACTGTTATCACTATTGAAATGAAATGGCTTATAATGCCATTACAATTGAAATGAAATGGCTTATAATGCCATTATTGTAATCTTGCTCCAGTATAATGAACACAAATTGCTTATCATAACATTATGTAGAGTATAATGAACACAAATTGGTAGAATGTAATGAACACACATTTTTTTTCATAACATTATGCATTAAACCAACAAAAGTGTTACATAGATAAACTCACGACAGATACAAAATTCAACCCAACTAAATTACATTGATAAACTCATGACAACACAGTGTATTATCCTAAGCTCAAAATCCTAACCTATTTGAATTTCTTCAGAAAGTCACTGATGTATTTGGTTTGTCTGAGGTACATTCCACTAGCATCTCTTTGTACTTATATGCCTAGAAAGTAGTGTAAAAGATCCAAGTCTTTGAGAGAGAAGAAATTGTTATGTTGTTTGATGAAAGCTTGAAGGAACTTTTTGTTACTTCATGTGACTATTATGTCATGTACATATATAAGAACGAACAATATATGATCCTTACTTTGTAGAATGAAAAGATAGGACCCACTTTTTGTGTTTTGAAAACCCCAATTCAACACTTTAGTTTTGAGACTATCAAACTAGCCTCTTGGTGCTTGGTTTAGTCCATAAATTGATTTAGATAGCTTGTATATGTGGTTCAGCTTGGTAGGATCGAAAAATCCTTCTAGTTGATGCATGAATACTATTTATTTGAGATATCCATTTAGAAATGTATTGTTGATGACGAGCTGTCTGACTTCCCAATTGAGGTGCAATGCAATGGAAAGAATGATCTTGATTGCGCTCACTTTGAGTACATGGCTAAATGTTTCTTCATAGTCGACCCCAACTGTTTGTTGCAACCCTTTTGCAACTAGTCTAGCTTTCCTCCTTTCAATGGAACCATCTGACTTGTATTTTGTCTTGAAAACTCATTTTAAATCAACTATGTTTTCTTGATTCTGGTAGGGCACTAACATCCATTTTTTAATGGACATGAGGGCTTGAAACTCCTTTTTCATTTCTTATCTCCATAAGATTCTTGTGAGAGCTTCCTTGGAATTTTTTAGGTTCCATTATGTCTTTGCAGGTCTCGGTGAGTCCAATGTAAGGTAGCTTTGGTTTGTGAATGTCCTACTTTCTCCTTGTGTGTATTTCATTTGTGTTCAAACTTGATTCACTCACACTTAATTGTTAAGCTATGTCTGGTGTCTCTTCATGAGTGGTGTCATCTTCTGACGAGCCATTTCCATTTTTTTCTATGACATTTTTAACATCTTGAGTGTCTTTTGCGTTTATCTCAAATGGATTTTCTTCTTCAGCCGAGGCGACTACTCACAAGGACGTGCCTCTTGCCAAATACGTCAACATGCGGTTTGCTCAAGGGGACCTCAATTGGATTTCCCCTGAGCCTTTAGTGACTAAATCTACCTTTACAGAGGAGGAGGCCAATGCTTTTAATCTCCTCGAAGATAGGGTAGAAAATGTGTCGGTAAGTTGGAAGGCGATTAGCCCGACAGAAAATGACAGAATCTGCTTAGTGTATCCGGGGAGAAGATTCCTAATGTATGAGTTTTCCTTTAGGGAGGCGGGGTATTATCTTCCCTTCACGGATTTTCAAAGGGTGATTTTCTGTCATCTCGAATTGTCCCCTGCCCAACTTCACCCTAATGCTCTGGCGCTCATTCGGGCCTTTGAGCTGCTATGCTGTTATCTAAAGATTGGGGCTACCGTGGAGATCTTCTTCTGCATTTTCCAGCTATAGTAGAGCACCGCTGAGTCAAAGCAAAGCTAGGTATCCTTTAAACAGCAGAGTAGGCTGTTCTGGCCGTACTCGAAGTTTGTCCGGAATTTTAAATTCAGGTTCCTGGTCATAAAGCCTCTTTCAGAGGCGGACAAGAGTTCTCTGGTCACCATGGAGACTACGATTAAGGATGGTCGAGAGGTGGTATTACCTGTATCGAAGTTTCCACTAGAGTGGGTGTATGCCCATTTTAGATATAAGAATGACCAGTTCCTTGTGAAGCACGATTAGTTGTGCACCGAGGATAAGAAATCTCTCCAGATGTTGACAGTGTTCGTGGAGAGTTTTAACCCTGCTACCATGGTGAACAAGGAAGATAACCTGCTCTATGCTGAGGACGGGGAGCCTGCTCGGGCAACTCGTTATATAAACACCAAAGCCCTCATCGACTATGAAACAGAGGCAAGCCTTGTCAAGCCTGTCGCGGCCAAGAACGTTAATAAGGTTTCGACTTTAAGGGTGGACGCGATCAGACAACAGGTGATGTTGGATAAGTTCGTGGGTGGTTCTTCACCTTCTCTGGGAAGCACCTTCAATCCTTCTATCCCGGATCCTCAGAGGAAAAGGAAGCAGGACGATCTTGGTTCTTCTTCAGCTGAAGGCTCAGGCGGCTTTGTCAGTGGAAAATCTATCTTGCCGCCTTGCTATCTACAGGACAAGATCTTTGACGGGGAAGGATCCGTGGTTGTCCCCGGCCTAGAAGCGTCATCCATATTGTCTGTTAACCCAAAGGTGAGGAGGACGCTCCTTTTCTGCGATGATACGACGATGATGAGGGTGCTGGAGACGGCTCTGGCCCTGGGTGACATAGAGACAGTTCCGCTTAAGGAGTTAAAGAAAGTAAAAGCCAGGGAGACTGGGCTCGAGTTAGAGACAACTGAGTTATTCAACAAGCTGATGAGCCTCTAGGGCAGCTATGAGGCCAGTTCGCACTTCTGAAAGATATGAACAAGATGACGAATGAGCTGAAGAAAATAAAGGAGGAGAATTCCAACTTGAAGGCGAGGGTAACGTAACTGGAGGGCTCATCGATGGTGGGTTCAGACAAAACCGAGGAGGAGAAATCCTTGAAGACCCGACAAGATTGGGTCGACAAGATTCGCATCCTTGAATAGGATACTCTTGGAGCTGCCGAGTTTGGATTCAATGTTGCAGTGGAGAAGATGAAAGCCTTGAACCCTGACGTCCAGCTGGTTACTAAAGGGATGAGAGTTTTGCACCAAGTGGTCGATGGGCAGGTGGTCCCTTCAGAGGTTATGACATGTAAATTCTGACTGTCGGGCTTACCCTGTAATTTTTGAAATATTTAAATAATTTTCGGCCTGGTGGTAGGACTTATATATATATATATATATATATATATATATATATATATATATATATATATATATATATATATATATATATATATATATATATATATATATATATATATATATATATATATATATATATATATATATATATATATATATATATATATATATATATATATATATATATATATATATATATATATATATATATATATATATATATATATATATATATATATATATATATATATATATATATATATATATATATATATATATATATATATATATATATATATATATATATATATATATATATATATGTTTGTTCGATATTGTATGCCTTATTATGTGCTGTTTTTGTATAGGCATTTGCCTTATGCTAGTTTTTTGCGAGTTGTGTTCGTTGAATATGAGAGTTTGCTCGACTCGTTACGTTGCTCGACAGTTTAGGGAACTTGTCGATGGAGCAAAGTAATTTCTCTGGTCGTGGAACTAGGATCTCGGTCGAGGTCCTGATTGTACAGGGCTTGGACTTTCCCATCGTGAGCTGGGCGTCCTGCCATGCTATTACGGCAACGACGAAGCTCGATTGAGGTATCCCTGTTGGGCACAGAATCTGCTCGTTCCATGAGTAGAAACTTGCCTTAGTTGTTTGAGGATTGTGCTTGCACCAAGGCACGTTCCCTTGGCCGAACGATCTATCTTTGTTGTAAGATGAAGTTGTCGGCAGTTAGTCCTAATCGACCGATAGTACTAACTGTAATATTGTTTGAGCTTTTCAGCATTCTAGGGTCGAGCAAATGGTTAAACATTTAGATGTTCGAGGTAGTAGGCTTCATTGCTAGTTTTCGACCTCACCTGGTAAGGGCCTTCTAATTTGAGGCCAGCTTGCCCTCGCGCGAATCTTTTTTGATTTCAGCGTAGGACAAGGCTGCCCACTTGGAAGTCACGCTTTACGACCTTGGCGTCGTGGCGCAACATTATTTTTTTTGTTTCAGTGAAGCTTTGCAGAGGGCTGCCTCTGATCAGATTTCTTCGACCAGATCGAGCTCCTTCCTTAATGCTTCGTTGTTCATTTCCTTGTCGAGAGGGACCTCTGTCCGTCTAGAGGGTTCTTTGATTTCTATCGGGATTACTGCTTCGGTTCTGTATGCTAGTCGGAAAGGAGTTTCCCCGGTGGTAGAGTGTGGAATTGTTATGTAGGCCCAGAGCACACTATGTAGCTATTCGACCTATATCTTTTTCACTTCACCTAATCTTAGTTTTAGTCCGCGGGGGATCACCCTGTTCGCGGCCTCGGCTTGCCCATTGGTCTGAGGATGTTCGACGGACGTGAAGTGTTGCTTGGTGCCTAGTTTGTCGACAAAGTCTTGAAACTTTTTGTCCATGAACTGGATCCCACTGTCGGCCACAAGGGCCTGGGGCACGCCAAATTATGCAAGGATGTTTCTTTTGTAAAAGCGGAGTATGTTAAATGTCGTGATTTTGGCGAGGGCCTCGACCTCAATCCACTTTGTGAAGTAGTCGACGACCACAATCAGAAATTTATTCTGATAGTATCCCATGGTGAAGGGGCCGAGGATGTCCATCCCCCACCAAGCGAAGGGTCATGGGAAGGACAAGGTCTTCAGCTCGTGGGGGGAGGGGGGGGGGGGGGGGAGGGGGGAGTGCTAAGTGCATATCCCCGTGGCGTTGGCATCTGTTGCATTTCTTGACATGCTCCTTCACGTCGTGCCACATAGTTGGCCAATAATATCCTGCACGGAGGGCTTTTCGCGCTAAAGATCTACCTCCTAAATTTTGTGCGTTGATCTTGTCGTGAATTTCTTGGAGAATGTCGGGGACCTTGGTCTCCTCAACATATTTTAAAAGGGGGATGGAGAATCCTCATATGTAGAGCTTGTCTTTAACTAAGACGTATAAGCAGGACCTTCGCTTAATTACGCTGGCCTCTTTGATGTCTTTGGGAAGCTTCCCTAAGGTGAGATAGTCGTACACCATAGTCATCCAACAGTTGTTGTCGCTAATGATGTTGACGTCTAGCAGTCCTGTTGGCTTTTCAATGCTTGGACGGGGAAGCGTCTCTTGTATAACAAATTTGTTGCCACCTTTCCTCTTTGTGCTGGCCAGTTTCCACAAGACGTTTGCCCGAGCGTTTCGTTCGTAGGGGATATGCTGGATTTCCCATACGTCAAACTTGGCTATTTTCTCTTGTACCAATGTTAGGTATTCGACGAGATGATCATTTTTTTCTTGGTATTCCCCCCGTACCTTGGAGGCCACGAGCTGAGAGCCTGTGAAGATTTTTATTTCCTTCGCACCCAGGTCCTCAGACAGTCATAAGCCTGCGAGGAATACCTTGTATTCGGCTTGATTGTTCGAGGTTGTAAAAGACAAGACCAACGACACTTTGATCAGGATCCTTTCTTTGTTTTCGAGAATGATGCCCGCGCCGTTGCCCGTGGAGCTGGAAGCTCTGTCGACAAAAATGGTCCACTTGTGCGATCCACTCGATGGGGATGTTGGGGGCGTCATTTCTACCGCGAAGTCGGCTAGGACTTGTGCCTTAAGGTCCTTCTTGCTTTCGTAGTGGATATCGAATTTTGACAGCTCTAGAGATTATTTTAGCATCCTATCTGCCATATCTGATCGGCCGAGTAGTTGCCTAATGGGTTGGTCTATCCGAACCACTATCGTGTGGGCCAGGAAATAATGCCTTAGTCTTCTTACTGCGTTGATGAGGGCCAGGGAGACCTTTTCAATCTGCTGGTATCTGAGTTTTGGTCCTTGCAAGGCTTTTCTTGTGAAGTATATCGACTTCTTCCTGTCGATGGTTTCTCGAATGAGGGAAGCACTGATGGCTTCGTTATTGACAGAGAGATAAAGGTAACGTGTCTCCAAGTTATCTGGTCGTGACAAAATAGGTGGTTCAAACAGGGCTTGCTTAAAATGGTGCAAAGCCTGCTCGCATTTGTTTGTCCATTCAAATGTAGCCTCTTTTCGAAGGAGCTTGAAGAATGGCAGAGCGTGTTGGGAAGATTTGGCCACGAAGCGAGATAACGAGGTAAGCATCCCGTTGAGGGATTATATGGACTTCTTTGACCTTGGCATGGGGAACTTCGAAAATGCTCGACATTTATCGGGGTTGTCCTTGATTCCCCTCTCAGTGAGGTAGAAGCCGATGAATTTTCCTCCTCGTACCCCGAAGGTGCTTTTTTTCAGATTAAATCGCATTTTGCACGTCCTTGCTTGGTCGAATACGTTTCACAAGTGGAATGTATGATCAGATTCCTCTTGGGATTTCACGACCATGTCGTCCATATATACTTCGAGCATGTCCCCGATTTGTGATCGAAAGACTTTGTTCATCATTCGCTGGTATGTAGCCCTAGCGTTTTTCAGACCGAAGGGCATTACATTATAGTAATAGTTGTTCGACGAGGTCATGAAAGCAGTTTATCTCTTGTTCTTCTCTGCCATGGGAATTTGGTTATATACCGAGCATGCATCCATGAAGGACAAGAGTTTGAAATCGACATAATCATCTACTAACTTATCAATGCTAGACAAAAGATAAGCGTCTTTCGGGCAGGCCCGATTGAGATCGGTGTAATCAATGCACATTCTCCACTTTCCATTATATTTTTTTGACTAATACAATATTGGACATCCAGGTTGTATACCTGGCTTCCGAAATGAATTTGGCCTCTAAGAGGTCTTTTACAAGTTTTTCCGCCGTTTCAGTTTTCTTGTCGGATTGCTTGCGCCTGCACTGTGCTATTGCTCAAGCTGATGGGTCGATGGTAAGCTGATGGCAAGTGATTTCTGGATCAAGGCCGGGCATGTCTACGACGCTACAGGCAAACAAATTTGCATTATCCTTCAAGAACGTCTTCAACTTCTCTTTCACCTCTTTGGCCAGTCCCACGTCTATCCTAACTCCTCAATTGGGATTGTCCTTGAAGGTGATCACTTCGAAGTCCCCATCCCGTATCGGGTGCATGATAGTTGCGGAAGAGGAGCTTCCTGTTGGTGCTAGTGTGTCTTCTCTACAGTCCTCTCTGCCCTCTTTTGAGATTCAGTTGTCGAGGTCGATGGTGTGGACCCGTCATGCTGGTTTCTTTTTGGACTGGCTTTCTTCGTTGGGAAGATCTTATTCTCTTGCTCGTTTGACAGCTTCTGGTGCTGCGCCAATCAAACCTTGCCCCTTGGTAGTTGTTTCGAAGCATCGCCTTGCAGCTTCGATGTCTCCATGAAAGGTGGCGACGTGACCCTTTTTGGTATAGTATTTCATCTTAAGATGAACTGTAGATGGAACAACAATTAGCTCGGCAAGTGCAGGCCTCCCCAAAATGCACTGATATAGAGAAGAGCAGTCAATAACTAAGAATTGAGTCTTAATCATCTTGGAAGCCTCTCTGTCCCCGAAGGTGACTAGGAGCTCTACGTATCCCCAGGGCCTAGCAGTAGCCCTATTAAACCCCTGCAAGTCTGAACCCACATAAGGGGACAGGTTCTTTCGGTCGAGGTTGAGGGTGCAGAACAGGCTGATGTACATGATGTCTACCGAACTCCCTTGATCGACAAGGATTCGACGAACATCAGTGTTGGTCAATCTGGCTCTTATGAGTAGAGGAATATAAACGTTGAGGGAGCCTTCAGGGAGCTCTTCTCGATAGAAGGTGATGGGCTGAGAGCGTCCTCAGAACCTTTTGAGCGTTGACAGTTGGTCTAGGCTGCAGTCGATCATCTGGTCGAATTTCCTCTTTACTGATCCTATTGTCAGCTCATTGTACCTGCTGCAGGAGATGACCATAGCGCTGGGAAAGGCTTCCCAGGGGTTGTGCGAGAAGAAATATGAAGGATCCTCGAGATAACTGGGGAGGAAAAAGTCCTCTGGCCGTGAAACAAACATGGCGACCAGCGGGGAAGAGCTAGAAGTTGAAGCTCTTGTTTCCGTTTTCTTAGACTTGGACGTCTCTCGTCGGAGGGCTTCTCTCTTCTTCGTATACTGTTCAAGTGACCCTCCTTGCTCAGGATCTTGATGGTGTCCTTCAGGTGGACACAGTCTTCGGGCATGTGGCCATGACTGCGATGAAACCGACAATACTTGCTCCGGTCGATGTTGCCCTTTGATGACATTGGTTTAGGGAACTGTACCCCACCCTACTTGAATTCGGCGTTGATGCATTCAGAAAGGATAAGCTCGCGGGGAGCAGTCAACAAGGTGTATTTGGTAAAGCAGCCAATAGGCCCCTTATGATTACGGGGACGATCGTCTTGTCACCTATCTCTGTCGCGCCTCGAAGTTTCTGCCTCGTCCTTCTTCGAAGTTTTGGAACTCTCTTGGTCCCTCGAGTCTCTGGCTTTATATGTGACTTATTTTTCCTCGTATTTAATGTAGAATTGTTCCCGACGGAGGAGCTCGTACAGAGAACGAGGAGGATTGATCCCTACTGCTTTGCGGAAGTCACTCTTCGGCCTCAGTCCCTTTTCTTGAAGGTACTTCATCATGTGGTCAGTTGTGCGGATCTCGACTGCTTCCTTGTTAAACCTGTTGATGTAATCGCGGAGGGAGTCATCCTTGCCCTATGTTATACATTCGAGCATGGCTTCATATTTCGGATGACGGCTGGAGGCAGTAAAATGTCAGACAAATTGCTCTTTCAAGTTCCTCCATGAGGTGATTGAACCTCGAGGAAGACTCTTGTACCAGACCATAGCCCCTTTCCTGAGGGTGTTGGAGAATAACCTGCATTTGGTCGCCCCCATTACATTGTGATATTGTAACATGGCCTCAATATTCTCTATGTGGTTACTAGGGTCTGTGGTACCATCAAAGAGAGTGAGAAGGGGAGGCTTCTCTAGCGAGGAATGTGGGTGTCCACAATTTGCTGGGACAAAGGTCCATGGGCGTCTTCTTCGTCGCTTGTTCTTGAAGATATGCTAAGAGAATAAATGTGTCCATGGCTCCTGTTGCGTCGAGAAGAGTGCCTGTGCTGACTTTGGTGCTCTTCACGAGGCTTTCCTGAAGGCCTGGTTCTCTTGGGTGCCAGAGAGTGCCCAAACCTCTGGGAAGGGGTACAATCGCGTCTTCTGGTGATCTCGTGTCCATGCTTCTCCGACTTGGACCGTTCTTTGACTGGGGAGATTCTTCTAGATTCTTCTCGATGACGTTTTTGAAGAGTAGAGCAAGACCGACGAGATGAACTGAGGGATCTCCGTGGGGGAGGCCGTTCTCCGATGGTGTTCTCCAACATGTGCATCTTTTCCCCTTCTTGGAAAAGCAAGTAGTTGGATTTGTTGAGAGCGGCAATGAGGGCCATAATGCAAGGGTCAACATCTTGAGGGACGAGGATTGGCTCGTAGACATGATCGAAACTCTGGACGTGAGGCTTCATGTTGTCAGAAGGTGGAGAGGAATACTTTCCATCCCTGCGACCGATCTCTCCGGCAACAGCTATAGGAAGGGGGGTTTCACCGTGACGAGGACTGACAACGATGGAATCTTGATGGATGTCATTGTTATGGTGAGAGGCCATGACGATGAAGGTTTAGAGAGAAATAGCTTTAGTCTTTTGTATGGAAAGATTGGGGGATCTTGGTTCAAAAAGACGGAGGAGTTGGGTTCCCACAGACGACGCCACCGATCTGGAGTGATCAGAATGGATCGTCTTGGCCTTCAATGTAGGGCAGCAACATTGGTTGTAGGAGAGGAGGGGGTGTACCTATAAGGTAATCTGATGCCAAAGTAAGTTTGAGCTAGAGAGAAAGCAAGTACGAGTGTCTAGGTATGAGTTAGAATGATTAGAATACCTGACCTTCTCAAGAGAGAGGGTATTTATGAGATTTCTCCCAACGCGGGGCCAAGATTTCCCATGTGGCCGAAACATCTGGCCGACCAATGGGAGACTGCCAAGTGGAAGATCTAGCACATGATCTTTGACCTGGTCCAAATATCCCCGTGAATTTCAAAGGGGCAGTTGGTCACATGAACCGTCAAGCGCGTGAGGGGGATGTCCCCGATGGCTATATGCTCCAATGGTTATATTGTGTCTAACGGTCATATTACACCCAACGAATATATTGTGCCCAACGACTATATTGTGCCCAACGGCTAGATTGTCCTAATCTCCTTATTAGGCCTTGCCCAACTGTGGGGCATGTGTCAATCCAGTCCAGAACACCATTCTAATGGATTTTAAATAATTGACGTGTGTTAGTCTTTTTACTATAATTTCATACAGAGAAAATGACTACACTCAAAGAAAATAAATTATTATATGGAAAGCATGATTCTTCGTGTAGAAACCATAACATGGAGGAAAACATGATTAGCAAGGCAAATGATTCTTTATTATGGAAAGTGTTGGCAAGGGTGGGAGGAAATTTTCATAAAAATACTATATGGAAACTTGGGGATGGTAGAAGGGTTAATTTTTGGATTGATCGTTGAACTATGACAGAGCGACCTCTCTTTCCCAATTTGGCCCAGCCTAACACAATTACTGATATCACCCTCAAGGTTAAGGATATGGTTAATACTCAAAGTAAGTGGAATTTAGAGTTGCTTCAGAATTGGTTCAATGTTGAGCTGGTAAAGTGTATTACGGCTACCCCTTACCCTTTCTCTGAAGATGGGTTGATAAGATAGGATGGAGAGAATATAGTGACAACAAATTTTTTGTGGGTAATTCCTACAAATATCTTTCTTTTTCTTCAAATGTAGTGGAAACCCATATGGAATGAATATCGTTTGGAAATAGAAAGGTCCCCATCGGATCCAAACCTTCCCTTGGCTCATGACTCATGAGAGAATCTTGACAAACTCTCGGCGCCATAAGTAGAACCCAACTATATCTAGGGATTGCAACTGGTGTACGACAAAAGAAGATAACATGACTTATGTGCTTCGAGATTGCTGCTATGAAAAATAGGTATGGATTAGAATTGTCCCCTCTAATAAATTGACTCACTTTTACTCTTTGTTTGGAAGGGATTGGATAACTTACAATCTGAAAGGAAATATTAAGGATGCACACAAAGAGCACTGGAAGTCAATATTCATGACGTCCTGTTGGTATTTATGTAAATGGAGGAACAAAGATCTTTTTGAAGAAGGATTTTAGCGATCAGATAATTCGATTGGACCAATCATGCACCTTGTGAAGGAAATTGAGACAAGTGTCCATGTTAAAGGAAGTGTTAGGTTATTAATACCAGAGATCAAGAATATTCATTAGGATCAGCCAGAGGATAATTGGATCAAGCTAAATTGTGATAGTGTCTACAAGAAGTCTATTTCCACAATAGGATACAAAGGCTTATTCAGGGACTCACTCGTAAATTGGATAAGAGGAAATGCGCGAAAAATCGGCTAGTGTGACGCTCTTACTACAAAGATGTAGACGATGTTTCATGGGATGGAGATAGCTTGGCATGAGAGATTTAAAAATTAGGTGGTCGAGAGTGACTCCAAAGTCTTAATAGATATGATTAAGCAGGTGACCGGAGATGAACAAAACTTTCCAACTTTAGTTCATAGAATTAGAAGGATGACCCAAAGGAATTGAAACATTAAGTTCAATTTCACGTGACATGAAGGAAATCGTAGGGCTGGTTGGATAGCCGATTATAGTCTTATGATAAACAATACTGATCTTCTCATTCTTCCGAATCTCGTGATGAATGAGTTGGATGAAATTTTAGATGATGATAAAAATGGGATATTGATCCCTAGAAGTATTAGAGTAGCTCTTTAATTAGTCTTATGTTTTTTTTCTTCAACCTGGTTAGACCCTCTTTTGTAAGCAAAAAAAATGATTGAGTCATTACTAACATTATATATATAATTGATTGATTTAATTTTAGTGAAAATTGTATATAATATGTATGAATATGAGTACTTAAATACTCACAAGCATATCGACATACATATATATATATATATATATATATATATATATATATATATATATATATATATATATATATATATATATATATATATATATATATATATATATATATATATATATATATATATATATATATATATATATATATATATATATATAGTTTTGATTAAAAAAAATTTCAAATTCTAAATAGCATACTACCGTATCCTACCTATTACCATCTCAATTCTATAAAAAAGTCTAGTTAGGTGTAAAGAAATATTTCTATTAATAATATTAATTATGTATATTCCAAGAGATTCATCATTAGTATTTAAGATTCTTGTTATGATATAATCCAAGCCCAAGCCCAAACCCTAGCTATATATATATATATATATATATATATATATATATATATATATATATATATATATATATATATATATATATATATATATATATATATATATATATATATATATATATATATATATATATATATATATATATATATATATATATATATATATATATATATATATATATATATATATATATATATATATATTGTGAGGGCAAACTTCATAGTTAGCTATACTTGTTTTAATGATGTCAAAACTTAGATAGGTAGAAAATGTACTTTGGATGGTATCATTGTGTCACATATGCATACCTTATTCCTCTTGAGTCAAACATCGGTCAAAAATACTGTTTGATACATATAGAAATTATTCAATATATGCTCCATATAGGTTTGGTCAGGTTTGTCTAGCTTACTATATGGGGGAGTATCTCAAAAGTAGCATTATACATGAAAATATGCATAATGCATATTTTGTGTCTTTGAGTCGACTCAAACTTGTTCCGGTCGACTCATACAGAAAGTATTTTGCATGGTCTACTCTCTGAAGTGCTCGCGTCGACCCTCTGGTCGACTCATACTGTGTCAATTTCTGTTTGTCTAATTTTATATGCTTTGCGTCGACGCATGACCTGTTTCGGTCGATGCAAGGTGTTGTTTTCTGCATAATCTAAATTTCGGGTGAGCTCAGGTCGACCCTTCCTTATGTATAGATCGACCGCTCACACATTTTTAGTTAAATTTCTGTTATGTGAAACTGTCTAGGTGGTTTCTATGTTAGTTAATTGTTTTTGACTTGTATATAGAGTGAGTTAGCTTATTCTTCGAAAATAACAAGAAAAGTGAAAATAGACACTGATTTTGTTCTCATTATCTTCATCCTCTATCGGGTTCAAAGCGTTGGTGATTGAAATAAGTCGGGCAAGATTTGAAGACTGTGGGGGTTGTTCAAAGGGTGTGCCGTAATCGGAGGTTTATTCATCGCGTTCGAAGGACTTAATTCAACTTGAATCAAGGGAAGAGAAGGAATATGCTCTGCATCAATAATTGGGTTTGATCGTTTGAATTGTATTGCTTCTCTTGTAAACATTTACCAACAGGTTATATATATATATATATATATATATATATATATATATATATATATATATATATATATATATATATATATATATATATATACATATATATATATATATATATATATATATATATATATATATATATATATATATATATATATATATATATATATATATATATATATATATATATATATATATATATATATAGATCTCAATTCTATTATTAAAATTGAGGGCATACCTACCCCGAGCAAGGACGAAGGGGGAACTGCCTCAACAAATTGGTGTTCTTTATTTATTTTTCAATTGCTTAATTTCTGAGTTTGTGTGCAAATAATTTATTTAATCAAAATTCTGATGTGTGCAGTGCTGAACCATTTTTAGAAGCTTATTACAATCCTTGATTGTAATTGAATACTTAAGCATTTCACTCACATATTGGAGTTTATTTATGGTGCCTTGCACACCAAGTGTTTGACTAATTGTGTGAACAACAAACGCTTGTGCTGTCTTTTCAATTGGGTTATATTTTTCAAGCATTGGAAATAGTCCAACCTCATAGTGAATAAATTCTGGTTGATGTGTGTTCAAATTAGTGATTCTTAATCTGGTTTTTATCGGATTCCATCGGCTTTGCGTATATCCGGTTTTTTCGCTAAAGGTTCATTTTAGACGAATATAGTTCCTCGGTCGCTTCCGCCCAAAAATCTTTTAAAATCAAACATTGGTAGCGCCGACTCTATTTTTAACAAGTGATCTATTGAACCCCCCCTTCTAGATCTGCGACATCGTCTAAGATATATATATATATATATATATATATATATATATATATATATATATATATATATATATATATATATATATATATATATATATATATATATATATATATATATATATATATATATATATATATAGTATTTTAAAATAGTAATAACAATTTTCAATAACAACTTTCATTCTCTCTCTCTCTCTCTCTCTCTCTCTCTCTCTCTCTCTCTCTCTCTCTTCCTTCTCCACTCAAATTGCATCCGAACTAACAAATTGGTATCTAGAGCTTGTGGTTTGTTCCTCTTGATCATAAATTCAAGAACTACACGTCAGTAGTTATATTTTCAGGGATCGTGAATCGTGTTTGTTGCGAAGATGAATGGTAGCAATGGTATTCCCAACTATTTTTCAATTCTTGATGGTAAAAATTAGGTCTGATGGAGAAACTAGATGCAGTAATTGTTTGACTTTTAAGAAAACCTAGAAGTGTTTACTAATGGTGTCCCTGAGCTTGCTCAAAACGCAAACGATTCTCAGATAGTTACTCACAAGGTTGCGAAGAAGAAAGATTGCAAGGTTGCTTTCTGCATTCAATTTTTAGTAGATGCAAGGAATTTTAATCGGATTTTTCATACTAAATTGGAGAAGGAGGTATGAGATATTCTTGTTAAATATTATGAAGGTGGTGAGAAGGTTAAAGTTATCAGATTGAAGACACTACAATGGTAGTATGAGTTACTGTATATGGGAGAAGATTAAAAGATTGCAAACTATGTCTCTAAAGTGCATAAACTTGTTCGTCTCATGAAAGGCTGTGGTGAAATCTTAATTGTTAAGATGATTATTGAGAAGGTAATGCATATATTGACCTCTCACTTTAATTATGTTATCATAGCCATTTAAGAATCCAACAATCTTGAAACCATGAAATTGGAGATTTTATTGGTTCATTGGAGGCACATGAACTAAGGATTTTCAAGAGAAAAAGGGATTCAAGATTCGATATAGGCATTGGAGACCCAACCATGGAAGTAACATGGTGGTTCCAACAAGTTCAAGAGTAAAGGAGGCAAAACTTAGTGCAAGAAGTCTTGAGTGAATCTTCAAAAGCATAAGGTTGATGATAAGGCTTCTGAATCCTCAAAAAGAGGAGAAGGAACCTTATATCAGAAAGACAAATAGAATAAGAAAAGTGTCAATGTAATAGCTATGAAAAATGGGGTCACTTAGCCATGAAGTTTTGGTACAAGAAGGACAAATGAGCGATAAAAGGAAATAATAATGAAGGAGCAAACATTGCACTTCAAGAATCATATGATTCTAATGGTATGGTGCTTGCGGCTTCAATTGCAAACAAGAATGTCGACTCCAATACCTGGATCCTCGACACAAGTTGCTCGAATCATATGACTGGTTGAAAAGCGTGGTTAACAAATTTTGACGAGTCGAAGAAGAGTAAGGTCAGGCTTGCATACAATAGCTCGTTGAAAGCAGAAGGTACTAGCAACATAGTCATTCAAAGGAGTAATGGAGCAAGAGCTCTAATAAAAGATGTACTTTATGTTTCTAGAATGAAGTATGATTTGCTTTGTTGGAAAACTGGTTGAAAATGGTTTCTCAGTGGTTATGAAAAATGAAGCCTTTAAATTGAACATCACCCATAATTACTTGGTCATAAAATCCATCATGTCTAAGAATAGGACATTTAAGACCATGATCAGTTCAACTGAGATTCAATGCCTAAAAACAATTGTCGACCATAAGCATAACAGGTTGTGGCACTTGAGGTTTGACCATTTGAATTTTAGGTTACTCAATCAAATGATTACTTAAGATATGGTAACTGGTATACCAAGTTTTGTAATATCCGATAAACTATGTAAAGGCTGCTTAGTAAGGAAGCAATCTAAAAATTCTTTCATGTTGACTATGCCAATGAGATCCTTATGCATAATAAAAGTAGTACATTCAGATGTATGTGGCCCATTTGAGGATCATACCATTGGTGGAAATATGTATTTTGTCTCATTCGTCGATGGGTATGATCAAAAGCTTTAGATCTATGTGATCAGGTGCAACAACAAACTATTTTTAATCTTAAATAAATTCAAAATGCTTGTCGAGAACCAGATTGAAAACGAAGATCAAAGTTTAACGAACATATTAAGGTGGCGAATACACATCTAAGATATTTGAAGAGTTTTGTGCAGAATATGGGATTGATCATGAGATAATTTCTCCTTACATGCCTCAACATTATGGAGTAGCAGAAAGAAGAAACAAGACCATATTGGATATGGCGAGATGCACGGTGAAGTAGAAAAACTTGCCAAAATCCTTATGGGATGAAGCAGTTACTATTGATGATTATATTCTAAACAAGTGCCCTACCAAGAAACTGAAGAACACGGTTCTGAAGAAGTATGGAGTGGGAAACGATCATCAGTGAGTCATATGAAGGTGTTTGGCTCTATTTTCTACAAGCATGTTTCTGATGCAAGGAAAAGAAAGCTTGGTGATAAAAGTGAACCAATGATTATGGTAGGATAATATAAGACTAAGTTATTCAATCTTATCAATGATAAGATCATGATGAGTCGAGACACTGTGATTGATGATAACTCTTCCTGGGATTGGAATTCATGTGATGCAACTAAGAAGTCGTTGATGAGCTATGACGTTAATAAAGAAAGTAGTGAGCACAAAAAAATTTCAACTATTGACACTCCAACAACATTCAAAGTAGAAGATGATAATAGACTCGAAGGCTAAAGCATACACTAGATAGGGTTTGGCTAACAAAATTCAAATACCTCAAAGGACCAGAGTTCTCCCAACAATACTTCAAGACTATCATGTGGTTGGTGATGATGAAGTCACACCAGATGGAGATTTGGTTCATTTCACTTTACTCGCAGGTGGCAAACCAATCAACTATAGTGAAGCCTTAAAGGATAAACAATGGAAGGAAGCTATGGTTTAAGAGTTACAAGAAATCAAAAGAAACAATACACATGAGCTAGTCGAATTGCCAATACACACAAAACTATCAAAGTGAAATGGGTGTTTAAGTTGAAGCACAATCCTGATGGGTAAATTGCAAGACATATGATAAGATTAGTAGCTCGAGGATATCTTCCGAAAGAAGGACTCAACTACTCTGAAGTGTATGCACCAATAGCAAGATTAGAGACAATCAGATTGGTGGTTGCCTTGGCATGCAAGTAAGGCTGCACAACATTTCACTTAGATGTGAAATCAATATTTTTGAATGGTCCCCTAGATGAAGTTGTGTATGTCACACAACCACTTGGGTTTGTGATACAGGAGGAAACAAGTAAAGTGTACAAGTTGCACAAAACCCTCTATGGTCTTAAACAGGCACCTAGGGCATGGAATAAGAAGATCAACTCATACTTAGTAAAATTGGGATTCATCAAATGCAGGTCTGAGCATGGTGTCTATGTACAGGTCATGGCACAAGATATAACCATCATCTGCTTATATGTCTATGACTTGCTAGTAACAGAAATATCATGAAAAGCTTGTCGAAGTTCAAAGAGTTGATGAAGAAACAATTTGAAATGTCGAATCTAGGAAAATTGTCTTATTTCCAAGGCATGAAATTTCAACTGTCGAAACAAGATAAAATGCTACATCAAAGAAAGTATGTCAAAGAAATACTTAAGAGATTCAAGATGGAAGACTTAAATCATACATCCTCATCTGTCGAACCAAATCTGAATTTAGAGAAACACGGGGAGGGGAACAAGGTCTATGCTACTTTGTTCAAACAAATTGTAGGATCTCGGAGGCATGTGTGCAATAACAAACTTGATATAGGTTTCACACTAGGATTGGTAAGCAGATTCATGGATGAACCAGAGATGTCACATATGAAGGTTGCAAGAAGAATCCTGAGATGCCTAAAAGGATCGATAAACTATGGAGTCCTGTTTGCTCGAGATTTTGAAAGCAAAGAAGCGGTTATTAATTACTATTCAGATGTTGATTGGTGTGGAAATAAGGAAGATTAGAAAAGCACAACATGTTATTTCTTTCAAGTATTTGGTGCCCCAATCTTATGGTGTCCGAGAAAGTAACGTGTAGCGACATTATCATTCTGTGAGGTTTAGTATATAATAGGTCCTTTGCTACTTGTCAAGCAATTTGGATCAGATCTGTGCTGGAAGAGATACATATCGAAGTAAAGAAATCTCTGGTGCTGCAGATCGACAACAAGTTAGCCATCAATCTTGCAAAGAATCCAATTCTACATGCAAGGAGTAAGCACATTGAAGCTAGATTTCATTTTCTAAGAGAAAAGGTAAATCACAGTGAACTCGAAGTGAGACATTGTTCGAGTGAAGCACAATTGACCGACATTTTCGCAAAAGGATTGGAGATCGACAGATTCTTAATTTTGAAAAAGAAATTAGGAATAATTAAAATCAGTTATGATTAATTTGCATTTAATGACTTAGATTATAAAGAGGTATGTTGTGATATATATATGTACATATAATAATAACAGTCAGCACTAAAAATTCTAACAAACAAACAGTCACATGGTTTGATACTTTTAATATAAAATAATTACTCCTTTTTCATCCAATTCATTTTTGTTCTATTTAACTCTTTGCTTACAAATACAAGTTATTCAACAAACCCAAAGATTCATTCACTTAAGAGGTATGTCTATTGAATGTTTTTACCACATACTAAGATGCTGAATTATTTTACACCTTTCATGAAGAACACACATAGGGTACAAGGAGCATATGTCCAACGTATCCAATATGTCCCACCACTTCAGAAATAGGTACCACATGAAGTGGAAACAAAAAGTAGAAACAACATGCATTCATATGTTGCTAACTCTACCCATCACACATTTTAAATTAAATAAGTTTTCAATAAATGTTACAAAAAAAAATCACAACATTATTATGTCACACATAAGATATGCTAAAAAAAGTTGTGAGCAAACCAACAGTTAATCATGCATCTTAGGTTCTTCTTCTCAAAGCAGGAAGCATGACAAGCAAGAGGAATACTAATGACCCAAGAAGTGAAATCAAAACTGAAGCAGCAACTTGGTTACAAAATTTGTCAAAAACATTACACACTTTGTTCCATAACACATGTGAGTTTCCATGCTTGGCAAGAACACCAATAGCCAAGGCAGCACCATTGCCAGAGAAGAGCAAAGCAACCATTATTGCATCAAGTAGAGTGATCAATGTCACCAACACTTTGCTTTTGTGTCCATTTGCAAGTGCAATAATAAGAGATAAGGTTGCATATGCACATGCTATAACATTTGCCACCACATAGTACCTAATACATGGAAAAAAATTTGTTGGGAATATAAATGCATTGAAAGGATATATTATCTATAGGGACGGCTATGTATTGGTTTGAAATAGTTTGAATGGACCATGCCTATAAGATTCATTACTTACTTTTTCCTATTTTATTTTAGAGTAAACATGAGTATACCAATGAAGCACACATACAAATACAAAATACAAAATTTTCTTTTTTAGGGCCTATAGGACGGTATACTGCAAATATGATTTAAATTTTATTTAAAATTAAGTATAATTTTATAAAATATTTTTGTCACATAAGATATTTATTTATTTTGCAATAATTTAATTGCCATTAAGACTAGTTACACAAGTCTTTTAAAAATTTGAGACGATTTCTGTCGATAATAACATGTGTCGCACACTAAACATATATTTATTTTAAAAATATAGGTATTATATACTTTATTTTCTGTAAAGATTTCTAACAAAAAATGAATATCTTATATTTATTAAAAAAATTTAAATTTTGTTCCTTTTTTATAATATGTTTATCAAAAGATGTATTATCAATTTCAATCGATTAATGTTTATAAAAAATAATAGAAAAAGTAAACTAAATATAGTTTATATTTAATTTTACCTTAAAAAATATATTTTTAAAATAAAAACTCAAATAAAATAAAATTGATGTTTTTTTAGTTATAATTTGTATAGAAAAAATTGTATTTTTTTCTTATAAATCGTTAGAGTTATACATAGACTCTATTTGATAAAACTATTTTATTTTATAGCTTATTAGTTCAAATATTTCAAATAAACTTTTTTGATAATTATTATTTTTTAATTTTCTCACAAACTTATTATTATTATTATTATTTAGTTAGAAATAAACAGAAATATTCTAAAAGAATTTTATATATTTGAAACTAATGTAGTTTATAAAACTTTCTTGTTTTAATTTCTAACTTCTTCTAACACCAAAATAGAAGGTGACATACAATGCCAGCATGCCAAATCATATAATTTAAATTAGAATATCAGAAGATATTAAGGACTTGGAACAATAATAAAACATAAATTATAGAGACAAAATCTAAAAATAAGAACATCACAAAAAGAGAAAAAAATATAATAAGAAAACTTACACATAGGCAGACATGTAATGCCACTTAGCAGTAACAGGAATATCCAAAGGTGGCAGAGAATCTGAAATCCTCATTGGAACAACTTTGGTCTGTTTATCTGCAACAATAACTACAGCAGCCACAAGTGTTAGAACCAAACCACAAAGCCTTAGAAGCAAATTACACTTTCCTTCTAGTGAAGACTTTGCCACCCTATTTTCCTTCAACTCCTTACTTCTCTGAACCTCCATTTCTTCCAATCAGTAGCAAACAAATGTACTATCTGAATGATATGTGATTTTTGTAAAAGAAAAGTGTAATAGTATATCTTAATAAAAAGTGATGATACCAAAAAAGGGTGGGGTGGGTGATAAAGTAAAGGATATTGCCAATAATGTGTGCAGTGATGAACCACATATTTGTGTTGAATAATGACATTTAAGACATGGAACAACATTTTGAAAAACAGTTAGTTGTTGGAAAGTAACTAGTGTTATATTGTTGGTGGTGAGATAAAATAAGAGATTTAGGTGTAATGAAGGAAAGATTTTAATGCTGGAGAAGTAAGTAAGCAAAATTTGCATTTATAACTTCAAGTTTTTAAAATGGAGTACTAGTCACTTTATTTGATCTTTTTTGTGTTGGAAAAAAATCCCATTAAGCACCCACACGATGCATATGAGAGAACTATTATATATATATATATATATATATATATATATATATATATATATATATATATATATATATATATATATATATATATATATATATATATATATATATATATATATATATATATATATATATATATATATATATGGAGCATATCAAATGAGAGTGATTTTAAATGAGAGATAAAAGTAACAAACAACAACCATTAGATCAAATTAATAAGAGAGATGCAATTCAAATTAATAAGAGAGAGAAATTAATAGTCACATTAATAAATATATATATATATATATATATATATATATATATATATATATATATATATATATATATATATATATATATATATATATATATATATATATATATATATATATATATATATATATATATATATATATATATATATATATATATATATATATATATATATATATATATATATATATATGATACTCTCAACCCTCCTCAAAATTACAATAAATCCTTCAACAATGCATAGTATACACAATCTAATTACAATCCAACAAGGATCTATATAAAATTACAAAAGGAAGTCTAATGGTGTCATACACCTTTCAAAAAAACTACAACAATATGATTTTTTGAGAAGATCAAGTCAAAGACAATAGAGGAATTTAATGTTGAATTCAATGTCCCTTGCATGACTACCATTTTCTTTGAAAATCACAACATTTCGCTTGTTTCAAATACACCAGCATGATATCTTCCACAAGTAGCCTTCGTAATGTGTTCCTACCTTCCCTTTGAGTGCTTCCATCGTTTGTTTAAAATCCATAGAGCAATCATCTATTACAGGCCTTTCCAAACCAATGCACTCCCAAATATATTTCCACGTCAGCCTTGTTGTAGGGCAATGAAGCATGAAGTGTTCAATGGATTCTTCTTCAATGTTGCAGAATACACTTGTAGTCAAGCTTGCATCTTGTAGAAAGAGATATCATGAATTGGTAAGTTGTTTAGAACATAGTTCAGTAGGGTAATTCTACCTTCCATGGACAAGAATCTACTCCTCTAACTTGTTAACTTGCTTTTCATAGTAGAGATAGCATGCTTCCAAGCCTCAATTATTCTTGGATTAGAACCCACTATAATCCCCAAGAATTTGAAGGGGGTGCTGTCAATGCTGCAGAAGAGGAATTGTGATGCTGCCCACATGAAGTGAGGAGACAAGCCCCATATAGTTTACTTTTTTCATGTTTATCCTAAGACCAGATGCCATCTCAAACCCTCTAAGTATTGACTTTATAACTCATAAGTTGCTCCAAGATCCATCACCAATCATGATTGTGTCATCTGCAAATTGCAGAAGACTATAGGAAGTTTCAACTGATTCTGCATCAAGTTTGAATCCTTTGAAAAAATTGTTGTCCACTGCCTTCATCATTATGAAACTTGAGCAACAATGGAAAATAAAAAAGGGGGAAAAGGGCCTCCCTGCCTTAATCTTCTTGAAGCCACAAGATCCATTGTTGGACTGCCATTGATCAGTATAGACATGCTGCTGTTAAAAACTTCACCCTCCATCCAACTCATTTATTTCTTGCCAAATCCCAATCTGTTAAGCATGTATCTCAAAAAATCTCAACACACATTGTCATATGCCTAAGCAAAGTCCACATTAAATAGTAGGCATTCCCTTTTCCCTCTCTTGGCAAAGTCAATTGCCTTATTTGTGACTAAAACACCATCTAGTATTTGCATTTCTTGTATACTTGTTTGAGACTTGGAAACGATGATGCCTATTACTTCCTTAAGTCTATTAGCCACAATTTTATACAAGCAACTAATTAGGCAAATTGGCCTAAAACCAGCCACAATTTTATACAAGCAACTAATTAGACAAATTGGCCTAAAATCATCAATCCTTTGAAGGCTTTGGATTTTGGGGATGAGTGTAAAAAAGGAGACAATTATTGCTTTGGGAAGAATAGCTGAAGATTTGTATTTTCTCGTACATTTTCTTTCTTTTGTTAATATTAAACATTGGTCTATAAAAATTTCTGTCAATAAAAGATTGTGCTCTGAAAAGTGTGTGTTTCGAGCATAGTTTTTTAAACTTAAAATGGAGTATGTTAGAGCATGATTATTAGTTGAAAATCACTAGTATTGTGTTATGGGCTAGAAAAAGGATGGGCATAAAATTGGATCAAAATTGCGTGACTTTAGCTATTGATAACTTTGGTGACTTTTACTCTCTCACTATAAATCAATCTTTCTCTCTTAAGTAATTTTGCTGACTAAAGTTACAAAGTCACGACAATAATAAAGTCATTAAAGCCTCTCTAGCTTAAAATTAGTCATGACAGATTCAAACGGAATGTGATGTTACCCAATAAGCTCAAGGATTTTGTGTTGAGCAAATAAAGTCATTTTAGAAGTCTCTATCAACAAATTTATGCGCTTAGAATGGTTATATTCTTGCAAGGAATAATCCATGTTATTGTGAATGTTTTTAGGATCTAGCATTTCCTTTATAAGCATTGTACTTCTATCATTTGCAATCATGAATCAAATACCTTTTGCTCCCGAATGGAGAAAGCTTTAACATACTTAAGGAAATTACATGCAGTGACTAATGAGATTAATTGGTGGAGGCAATACTTATTTGGACATGTCTTCATCATACAAATAGATGGTAAGAATCAAAAGTTGTTTACAACCATCCATTATTTTTTCCTTTGGCGATTCTAGCCATTAAAGAGGAAATTATTGATGAAAAACCTCTAGTGCATGCCTTGGTTCAATGGAAGAGACTCTGACTAGATGACATATCATGAGAGCCTTGGCACATGGTGCATGCACTCTACAACTTTGAGGACAAAGTTGATTTTAATGGGGAAGGAAACATTATGAGTTAGAACAAGGATGAGCATGAAATTAGTTATGACATCTCCAAAAGGAATGTGGCGTTGCTCAATAAGCACATGGATTTTTGTGTTGAACAAATAAAGTCCTTCTAGAAGCCTCTATCAACAAATTCATGTGGTTAGAGTTGTTATATTTTGTAAGGAATAATTCCTATTATTGTGGAATTCGTTAGAATCCACCATTTCCTTTATAAGCATTGTACTTATTTTATTTGCACTCATGCTATTATTGTAGTCGCGATGAAAAGTCATCGCGATCGCGATGCTGTCCATAGTGGTCGTGATGATACACAATTATGATGCGTTTTTGCAGCTTTAAATAAAAAATTATGTTATTTTTTCAAGGGTTTCAGGTTTTAACAATAGAAAGTTGCGTCTTGGAGTTCTCAAACAAGGATTTAGAGCAATTTGAAGCCATTGAAGAGATTATTATTTCTTAATTTTCATGTACTCTTCATCTAAATTTATGATATTTCATTTTTAACTATGAGTAGATAGATTTCTCTTGATTAGGTCTTAGAAGATGAACTTGATTTTACTCTGTTAGATTATATGATTGTTAGATGTTATTTGAATGTTTTGATTATATAATTTGTATTCAATTGCATTTATTCTTAATACTCTTTGTGTGTTGACAAACGCGCAAAGTCAAATTAGATAAAGAGGGTTTATTAATTGTAAGTCTAGTGATTTGAAATAGAGAAATTGTTCAACTTAGTAATAAACTAGGAATAAGTAATTATAAGTTGTGGCTAGAGAATTAACAGACGTAGACGCGTAGTTTTAATTCGAATTTGCCTAATGAATTAGGGAGTTATTATCTAAATTATTGAATTGTACACCAAGGAATCGGGTACAATAGTATTATTAATTCAGCGTAAAATTATAAAGTCAATTCTATTCAAGTAATGCACAATCATCAACAGAGAAAAATTAAGGGATTCAAATAAGATCTAATTGTTTTCTCATTATCTTAATTTCTATCCAATTTTATTCACATAATTATTTCCAAAAAAAATTTGAAACCCCCTGTTTGTTACTTTAAACCGCATTATTACTACCTTGTTAAATTTACAATCTCTGTGGAGACGATCTTTATTTTATTACTTCAATTGTTTTAGTACACTTGCTAAGAAAGTTATTAGGCGATCTTCTAGTGCTCCAAAACGACTACCTCAAATTCAAAAAAAGGTAATTGCCATCATATCCTAGTTAATAAACACTCATGAAACGGGACCAAACAGTCGTTAAATGAGCTACATATCCTCTTTTTTGAGTCCACAATAAGAATTGATCAATCTAAAGGGTCGTTATCCGTGTTGTCAGCAACTTCTATTGCCACTTTTGTATTCAGAGCAGACAGGGTCCCCACCACTTATGCAGTGACCCAACCATATTTGAATGCATCGGTCGGCTCCACCAATGTTACACCCCTCTAGGATAGTTTTTCAACTTTAAAATATCGTCGGGTTTGATCTAAAAAACTACATCTGACATATCCCGACACTCCAAATGAGCCTTAACTTCAACATCGTGAGGTTCACAGTTATGGGTTCTCATGTAAACTTAGAGAAATCATCAACACGTTCTCTCATTCACTTTGTAGCTTGTATTTTCACATCAGTCAAAACAGGAAGGGGCATAGGTACCTTAGTGCGATCCTCCTGTTCGGTGTCATCTAATAAGAGATTCTCGAAAGAATCCAATGAAGAAACTCTCTCATCAAGGGAGTTCACAGATACCCATTTTGAATAAGAATCGTCGGTTAATGATATAACTTCTTGGCCCATGCGACTGCGAACAAGGGGAGGAAAATGTGAATCAAGGGATACCCTCATTCTGACACCAGAAGAAACATCGCTATTAGAATCACTATTTAGGAAAATAGGACTATCACTCATCTTGACCAGAAAATAGAAAATATTGAAGATAAAAGCTTGAGTTGATAATGGTACCTAGTTATGCGAGATTGATGAAGCGAAACAATTGAGAAAGGTAAAAGATTCAATCAAAGAACTATTATCGCCCTAGTAAATGCTTTCAGGAAGAGAATAAGATGTTTCTTAACAAAAGAAATAATAAAGGAACTTGAATGCTAAAGATTGTGAAAAGTTTTCTCAGTACTAAGCTCCCTCTGGAATACATATTTTTGGGTTGACCTTTATTTTTTTAAAATATACCATCTTTTTCTTCTTCTTTTTTTCAAATATATTCTCATTTTATTTTTTAATAAATAAAAAAATACAATTAATAAAATTTTCTAATACAATAACTTGCATTAACTTTTTTTTTCTTTTTTAATAAATAAAAAAATACAATTAATAAAATTGTCTAATAACTTGCATCAGTTTTTTCTATTCAGAAGAAAGAAGTTGAAAGCTAACTTTCATAATTCAAACATTCTATGAAAGTAACTAGCAAGATACTCGTGCGTCCGCACATGTAAATTTATTTAATGTGGTATAAAATATATTTAGATACATCTGTAAATTTGAAATGAAAAAAAAGTTAGAAAAAAAGAAAAAATTTCAGATTTGAAAATAAAGAATTCATATCTCAATTAAAGATAATTGTTAGTTAAAATAAGGCTTAATACCTTTTTTAGTCCCTTAACTTTAGTTATTATTTTAGTTTGGTCCTTTAAGAAAAAAAAATGTTACATTATGGTCCACTAAGTTAGACTCTGTTACATATTTTAATCATTTCTGTTAGTTTTGGTTGAAAAAACGTTAAAATCTGCCTTGCTGGAATTTAAATGTTTGAGGTGGAATTTGTGTATTTATTTTAATGGATGAGGTGAAATTTATATTACAAATAAGTGTCATTTATAGAAGATGAAACATATTAGGGAATATTGACATTCTTGGATGAAAGCTCAGCTTGAAAGAGGAAACAACAAAGACGTTGTGCATGCAGACAGGTTCTATTGAAGACGATGATAACAACACTGTTGACAACAACCCTCCATTGAAGACAAACTTCATTCATCATTCGTTTGCAGAAGAAACCCTAAGGTACAAACTTGCACAAATAGGTTACTAAAAATGTTAACTTCCTTCTTTACCCAACTTACTTAGTACTTCTGATACTATATGTAAGTTGATTAGGTCATGAAGAGTAAGTTTAAGTGTGTTGTTCATCATTCTGGTGAGTTTTCTAAGGAGTTTTCCAATTTCACCAAGTCAGGTTATGTAGGGTTAGAGGAAATTTGGGATGTTGATCCCGGTTATTGTAGTTAATTTGAAATATTTGACAAGTTAAAAGAGTTAGGTTACCCTACTATAGATAGGCTTTGGTATTATGATGACATGTATGCTAATGATATAGTTCTATTAGAAAATGACAAGGGGACTGATATGATGAGAACTATTTCAGTGGTAACTGGGGAATGCCATTTATATGTTACACATCCTGTATTTGAACCTGATGTTATTGAGGAGCTTATACTCTCACTACCAGATGGAACCGTATTGGGCGAAAATGTAGTTGGTGAAGGGCCTGAAATGGTTAATAATCAAGATGAGACCATAATGGTTGAGGATGTAGTTTTTGAAGTACCTGAAATAGGAAGTAATGATGTGGTGGAAGAGGGGACAACAATTGAGGAAGTTGAGGAGAATGTTCGAATTGAGGAAAATGAAGAGAATGTAGGGACCAACTATGAAATTGAGGATAATGTGGGTCAAGAGAATGAATGTTGAAGTAGAGGAAAATAATGATGGATTGAATTGTAACCAACAAGAAGATGAGGTAGTTAATTGTAACCAATGAGATGTGGAAGAAGATAAAAGTGAAGGCAGTGCTTTGAATGTCAATTTTGAAGACTCGGAAAATGATATAGGTATTGATGGAGAGATAAAAATTGATGAGGATGAAGTGAATACAACAAGTAAAGTGAATGGAAAAAGTAAGGAAAAAGGCAAGGGGAAAAGTAAGGGGAAAGGTAAGGGGAAAGGAAAGAGTAATGAAAAAGGCAAGGAAAAAGGGAAGGAGAAAGAGAAGGAAAAGGTCATTGTTATGAATGAAGGTGTTGATAATCATAGTGAGGTCAATTTGAAAAACTTGAGAGATTTAAGTGACATTGAGGAGTATGACAATGATAAATTGCCTAATGAGTATGACAGTGAGAATGATGAGGTTGTAAAGGATGATTTTGTAACATTTAAGCTTCCATAAAGAATGGAAGACTACAAATGAGAACTTGGTACACATTTTTCTACAAAGGGTGTATTTCAAGAGGCAATAAGAACATATGATATACATTCAAGAAGGAACCTGGAATTTCCAAAAAAAAAATGATAAAGCAAGGATGAGAGTAAAATGCAAGGTTGGATGTCCATGGGAGGCTTACTGTGCAAATATAAAAGGTGAAGAGACTTAAAAATTGAGAACAATTATGGACAAGCATACGTGCAGTAGTGATTATAAGATTAGGTTCCTCAATTAAAAATGGTTGGGCAAGAAGATTCAAACAATTGTTAGAGCGAATCCAGCTTTGAAATTGACAGATATATGGAGAAGACACGTGAAAAGTGGAATGTTGGAATAAAAAAGACATTGACATATAGAGCTTTTGTGATCACAAATGATACCTTTCAACACTTTCTTGAACGAGAAACAAAGTTTCTTGATGAATAATGAGACAATTAGGTTTCTAAAAAGAGAAAGAAGAAAAGATAAAGAATAATGATGGAAGAAGGATTTGGGCAAGCTGTTTTCTATTCACTTACTCAATGTTACAAATGATTACGAGTGAATAACACAACTGGTCTCACTCAACAACCTGAGTGATCTAGCCTATTTATAGACTACAAGGTAACTTAAACAACAAGTTAACCTAAAAAATTGGATCATTAACACAAGGCCTAATTCGACATAATAGTTTGACACTACATACTAGAACTAACTTTGACTACAATATATAAACACTTCGACATCAGCATGTGAAAAATCTTCGACTTCATACTTATCTTCTGTCGAATCATGAAAGTTATCCCAGTCGACAACACTAGAGTTTGATCCAATATCTCACAAGAGTAAAGGCACTAGATATTGATATTGTGGATGGTTTTTTTTAGAGAGCAATATAGAAGAATCCATGAACTTTTAAGGCCAAACCCATGATCAACTGTCAAGATTACAAGTCAACCAGTTCAAGCGAATAACAGTGAAAACCCTAGTCAAATGAATCCTCACTTTCAGATGATGTATGTATGTCTCAAAGCTTGCAAGGACAATATTTTTTAAGTGCAAATCTATTATAGGATTAGATGGTTGTTTTTTAAATGGATACTATGGTAGACAAATACTAGTTGTTATTGGGGGGAGTCAGATTGTGCAAAACCTATACCTTCATTAGTGATCAACAAAATATTAACTCTCACCTTGAATTTTACCTGTTAGCCAATTATTTAAATATCACCATCAATCTTACTTAATTTTGAATTACTTGGTAATTTTGACCAGAGATTTTGTGTTAGGTATTCTGTTTACATAAATGTTGCATATGATTTACTTGGTTATGTTTGCATTGCATAATTTTAGATATTTTGTTTTCATGCACTGTGCATTGCAGATATTTATATATTAACTTTGGGAAAAAGTTCCCTCGCCTAAAATTGAAGGAATTAATGTGGAGGGATGCATGTGCAAGTTATGTAAATGCTTAGGAGAAAATAATGCTTGAAATCAAGGGAGTTAATGAAGAGGCCTTCAAACATCTCATCAAAATTCCACCAATAAAGAGGCAGCTTGGAAGGCCAAAGAAAAATATGATGTCTGGTCACATTTTGTAATGTCATTTTTATGCCTTTTAATGACCTATTTGTTTTGTTTTTGTAAGGCACATTTTGGAATGTCATTTTGTAAGGTACATTTTGACTTATTTACGATAGACCATCTGTTTTGTATTTGTACCCCAAATTATAACATTTTGACTTATTAACAATACATTGAAAATGTGAAAACATAACATTGAACTACCCCAATTATAATTGAAATACATTGTTACAAATACAAGATTCAACCCTAAGCTCAACATCCCAACCACAATGGACATTTCCAGCCATCCTCTAGTGTAGATAACCTTATTCTTTAATTTGTTAATTTTCTTCTTTTATCTTTCAAGCTTCAAATCGCTTTCATCAACAAACTCATCACCTAACCACTTGAAGAAATTACAACTCTTTTCAATGTGATTTCTATAATTTCTACAACCCAATTTTTCCCCCTTGTTGACATTCTTCACATCATTCACTGTTCTAAGAACACTTTCATCTTGGCAAAAATACTACATTCTCTTGTTTCTACGAATCACAAATCCATATATACCATAGCTTTGGTTGTTTGAATTTGAAGCATTGTTTGCAATCTTTGATATTGAATCCTAATTTAGAGAAGAAAATGGAAGATGAAAGAAATAAGATGGTGATTTAACCCTAATTTGAAGAAGAAAATGGAAGAAGAGGAAATATGGATGAACACACCAAATGGAAAATGATGAAACCCAAGAACCCTATGTAACATTTATAACCATGTGTTGAATGTTCAATTAGACATTTGCTTACTTGGCATGCCACATCACATAGTGATAACGTTTTTCACGCAAACTAACAGCAAGGACCAAATGGTTTAGTAGAATTTAAATTAAGGGATCATTATGTAACGTTTTTGAGTTTGAGGACCAAAGCAAAACTTCGTTCAAACTTAAGGGACCTAGGGACTAATTATGCCTTATAATAAAATAGATATTATTCTGATAGTGACCCCCTGAAATAAAAAGTTAGTGGTGTACACCATTATTGAATGATATTTAATTTGATAAAAATATGAAATGTTTTTAGATACATATGTCAATTTATAATGTGTTACTTAATTTAAAAAATAATAATGATTATATAAATTCAATTATATTAAATAGTCATATAAAAAAAGATACTCGTGAAATGAAGAAAGAAAAAAAATCAAATTTGAAAATAAAAAATTTGTCTCTCAAATAAAGACAATTGTTGATTAAAATAAAATAGATATTGTCCTAAAAGTGACCCGTAAAATAGAAAGTTAGTTGTGTGTATTGCTATTGAGTGTTATCCAATTTGATACAATATAAAATATATTTAGATATACATGTCAATTTTAATTGAATTACTTAACTATAAAATGAAAAAATAACCATATAAATTATAAATATTTTTTATATATAATAATTATAAAATAGTTATATTTTAATTTTAGATAAATTATATGTTTTAAAAATTTAATATTTTTCTGTGTTCTTCTTGATTAATTAAAAAGAGGTTCAGATTTTGTTATTTATATTTATAAAAAAAAATAGAGAGTGAAAAAATTAAAATGAAAGTTAGAAAGTGTGAGAAAAAAGTGGAGAAATATGAAATTTGAATTAAGAGAAAAAAATGAAGAGTGAGAAAATTAAAAATAAAAAGTGAAAAATGAATGAAGTGGAATAGGAGATAGTTTTAATTTTTGCAGCACTTAATTAATTACAAAAATGTCATTTTGCTAATTTAATTTTTTAAAAAGAAAAAGATATATTAGGAAGTTTGATAATGAGCTATTTTAATGAATAGATAATTGATAGTTGACTAGATTAAAAAAGAAGTTGAAAAATACAATTTTTATAAAACAAATGTTGCGGTTTAAATCTTTTACGTTTTAAATTTTTAAATTTTGCAGTGGTGTTCTATTGTCCAAAATATAGAAAGAAAACTTGAGAGGTTTTAGCTTTTCTCTCTCCTCTAAAAATTAGGTTCTAGTTTTATGCACCAAGAGCATCTTTAGTGGGAGTAAACTAAATGTGTAAACTAAGATACTTTTTGTGGGCCCAAAGTGATTTGTAGGATTTAAAAAATTTATAGTTGATTTGAGTAGTTTTTACTTTAATGGTGGTTGTCTATAAGAAACCAAAACTTGACCCCATATTTTATATTTTTTATTCAAATTACCATTAATTTAATTATTTTAATTAAAATACATATAATTTTTTAAATAAAATTTATCTTAAATACTTAAAAATAATATTAAATATATTTTATTATAAAATTAAAAATGATACAAAATTCACAATAATAATACATAAAAAAAATTACATTTTCATAGGAATATAATTATAATAAGTATTCAATTGGTTGGGATCCAGAAAAAAATTTAGAAGGAAAACTGTGTGTAAAAAAAATGATATCCTTATTTTAATGTTGTTGAAATATTTGGAATATTTATAGAAGGGAAAAAATGATACCCTTACTTTAATGTTGTTGGAATATTTGGAATATTTTATTAATATTAAATAATATTATAATAGGTTTCACATGAATAGTTAACGTTAACTATATAGATAATGAGAACTAAATTTTAGTTCATTTGGATGCCATGTCAGCTCTCCTGTCATGCAAATTCCTTATTACTAACGTAAACTATAAAGAATTTTGGTTTAACAACCCTGCGTTAAAGTTGCTCTAATATGAATAGTATTATTTCTTTGATGCACTATTATGAGTCGTAACCGTAACAATTTAATGATAGTTACTCATTTTATCATTATTATTAGTTTATTTTCATGCCATTTAACATGACTTGAGTGCACAATCAATATGTTTCCATTACGTTTCTGACATTTATGTATTAGAAATTTCTAAAAATCTGATAACATAGTTTTTTTTTATCTCCTTCCTCTCTAATTTTATTTTCTCTCATTCTTTCTACCACTGGATTGTTATTAAATATATATACAGGTTTTATGGTGAAGTTTAATGATCAATAATAAAGTAGAATATTCTTTAAATAATTTTTATTTTAATTTAAATATGCTTTGGAGTGAGACTAATATATCCTGATTGCATAATTAATTGTTTCCATTATGTTTGTGGCACATATTTCTTTTACATAGTTTGCGACTATATGAAAGAGAAGTGAATAAAAAAACTCTATCTTATTTGTTCTCTCTTTCCATCTATTTCTGAGTCATCTTCATTTTTTTCAATCTATCATTTTCCATCCTATAATTATTTTTTATTAATTTCAATTTAATTCTAATTAATGATCTTTATTATTGTAAATTCTTTGTTTCTAATTTTTGTTCTTTGATGTTTGATTATACAAGAATTGTTTGGTGTTTACATTTACATAGATTTTTTGTTGTTATATTTTCTGAAGTTATTATAGTTCAAGAAAAATAGAGGTTTTACTTTCTTCTCTCTAATTTTCTTCGGAATAGTACTTAAACTTCTAATAATAATCATGAAAATTGTTTTTAATAGGATGGTACTCATTGTTTGGAATTATCACACAAAAATTAAAATTAAAATTAAATAAAAAATATTTGTTTGTATTTTAACGCATGTGTACAATAAAAAGAACAGATAGACGGACATGAGAACGTATATTACAAAGTTTATCACACAAATAACTTGAATTTAAATCAAAATATTTTGATGCATATGTACACTAAAGAAAGCGGACAAAAGGACATAAGAGTGAATATCATAAAGTTTATCACACAAATAATTTAAATTTAAGTCAAAATTAAATACAAAATATCCACTTATACTTTGACGCATGAAAAGAAAATGAGATCCAAGGTGAATTAAGTGGTTGATAGGGTATGATCAATGAAGGGCGCATGTGGCAGTGGTATGATCGTTGTTGGTTGTGGTGACGATTTTAAAGAGGGGAAACGGTGGTAGGAATCGCGATGGTCTGTTGGTGGCGGTTGATCTTCATTTTTTCACTACATCATCACCATTATGTAAACATTATCTCAAATACCTATTTTGATTGTTATATTGAAAATGAATTTTCTGAACTTACCATTGTGTATGCAGAGTGCGTAAGATATGTAAATCTGTTGTTAACAGAATATCAATATTAATTAGTTACATAATATTTGCACCATTCGTTGAAAGTGTATTACCTTCCTTGTCCCATCCACAAACATATCAAGCAAAGTTGCAGAGCCTGTATAGCTTTTGTAGCTTATGGGTTATAAGCTAGTATTGTAGTAAACTTGTCAAAATCCAAGAGTTAGGGTAGTTGTCGAAATATGTTAGTTAGTTTGTTTAATTTAGCATGTCGAATTGGGTAAATTGTTTCATGTTAGTTGAAAGTTATGGTTTAGTTTTCCTATACATAACATATTAATCCTCACTTATTCGTCAATAATCCTAATCAGAGGAGAAAGTTGTGTCGTGGAGATTCAATTATAAATGTTGTTCTTTAATGTGTAATTGAATTAAGAATCCAATTATTAACCACTTTGAATTGTCTTTCTCTTCTCTTCTCTCTTTCCTTTTATTTTTTGGTTTTCTTGTTAATCAAGAAACTTATCATAATCTATTTTATGAGCATAAATTTCATAAGAGATTAGTGCAATGAGTGTGGAGGAGAAGATGTCGTTAACAAATATGAGATTAAGAAATACATTGGTGTGAATGATTTCGGTTTGTGGTGCTTGAAGATGTAAACCCTACTACTTCAGCAAGGTTTGTTAGAATGTTGAAAGAATCAGAGAAGGTAGATGTTTCCCTAACGAATAAGAAGAAGACAACGATGATTGAGAAATTCCATAGTGCCATTATATTGAGTCTTGGTGATAAGGTTCTTTGGAAGGTTTTAAAGAAGAAAACTGTAGCGGGTGCGTGAAGCAAACTCGAGGGTTTGTATATGACAAAATCTTTGGTCAATCGCCTCTACCTGAAGCAAGCTTTGTATTCATTCAAGATGAGTGAATAAAATGTCTTGACTTAGTAGTTGGATATGTTCAAAAAGTTGATTCTTGATCTTGAAAATATCGAGGTCAAAATTGAGTATAAAGATCAATCAATGTTGTAATGTGTTTTACCAAGATCTCATTCTCATTTCAAAGAAACCCTCTTGTATGGAAGAGAGCCTATGGCCTTTGAAGAAGTTCAATCATACTTGTACTCGAAGGATTTGAATAAAGGGAAGGAGCACAAGCCATCATCTGTCGGTGAAAGATGGTCCGTAAAAGGAAAATTCTTGAAGAAAGATGGTAGATTTGAGAAGAAGAATGGTAAATTTATACATAATTATTATAGTAGTAATGCTTTTGAAATTAGGTGTTATCATTGTAAGAAGGAGGGTCATGCAAGAAAGATGTGCCATGAACGTCTGAATAATCATGGTGGAATGGATAATGGTAATGTAGCCATTGTGCAAGATAATTATGAATCGTTTGATGTCTTTGTGGTTTCAAGCAACGACTCTAGTAATGAGTGGATTATGGATTCAGGTTATACTTGACACATGACTCAAAAACAAAAAACATGTTTGAAGAATTATGTGATCAAGATGGTGGAACACTGCATTTGGGAAACAATAGAGCCTGCAAGATTGCAGGAATTGGATATGTGAGATTCAAGCTCCATGATGAATCAATAAGGCTATTGGCTGATGCCAGGTATATACCTGATCTTAAGAGGAATTTAATTTATCTTGGTGAGTTCGTCAAGAAAGGATATATTTTCAAAGGAGAGCTAAGTTGGCTGAGGGTAATGAAGGGGTCGAAGGAAGTCTTGAGAGGAATCAAGAGGCAAGGTTATATACCCTTGAGGCTGAGGTTGTAAATGGTTCAACAGATATGATGATGAATTCTTGGTAAGTGTACTGATAATATCACAATAATAAAAAGATTGAACCCACAAAGACTGTGTTTGAACAAAACAATGATTTGTACAATATTAAATAAAAATAGTAAAAAAGGAGATTTTTTAAGTTTAAGGGCAAAATGTAATTAAACTAGAAAACAATATCACGAAAGCGGTCAGGTTGTGTTTTAGAATCCCCTTATCCCCTCTTATTGATGTATGATGCCTTGTATGAATGATCTTATCCTTATAATCTTACGGAGAATTAACAAAACCGTTATAGCCAGTCCCCCATAAAATAACTCACTAACAACTATTCAGAGCTTCCTACCCCTATTCTGCCAGCGTAAGCAGTGTTAGACGATGTACAGACCGTTAATTCCATGTGCCACTACACAAGGTCTCTTATCTTTATTCAACCGGCTTAAGTAGAACAATTTTTCTAGGTCCAACACATAAACTAAATCCCTATGTGTCTAACAAGAGATTAACAGAGTATCTCAAATAAATAACATTAAGCATAAGAAACAACTTAATACAATTATAATTCAAAGGATTTATATAAAGCCAAACCGTCATATAATGCAAACAAGATTGAATTGGTTCATCATCACACAACCTAATCTAAGAGAATTTAGCTACACATTATTCAGTGAAAAATACCATAATCGGTAGATGAAAATAACATAAGAAGCCCCTTGAAGAGATGGCCTTCAATGACTTTAAATATCCTAAAAATCTCTTTTTGTGCTCCCAAACTTGTGTTTCAGTCTCCAAAATTTGTAACCTTTGAAAAATGCAGAAAATCCCCTTTTAAAGTTGTCAGAACGCGTCAAAAAAAAACCCATAAAAAGTAACCATCATGCGCATTATGAAAGCATTGTGCGTGTGATGCATCCTTTTTGCCTCTATCGCGCACGTGATGGCGCGCGATGTTGCGCGTGATTATTCCAGTAGCTGCGTGTTTTTTCACCCTTTTTCACCAGAATTTTCACTAAGTCCCAGTCTTTCATACTTGGCTATTTTTCACTCATCCTTGGTTCTTTCTTCATCATTTTGGCTCCTCTTTTGCTCGTTTTCCCCCAATTCTTTGATTGATTCTATGTAATGACTGACTCTCATCATATGATATCCACAAAACTTGTGTCGAAGACTGAGCTGTGGCATAAGAGACTTGGCCATTTCAGTGAAAGAGACCTGGTCGAATTATCGAAACAAAATATGTTATGTGGTGCCAAGGTCAAAAAATTGGAGTTTTGTGAACTTTGTGTATTTGGTAAATCATGTAGGGTGAAGTTTAACAAAGGTAAACAAAGAACACATTGATCCCTTGGTTATATCCATGACGATCTTTAGGGGCCTACAAGAAATCATTCATACTCAGGTGCAAAATATTTTCTATCTATGATTGATGATTACTCACAAAAGTTGTGGGTATTTATTCATAAAGCTAATGATAAAACTTTTGAAAATTTTAATAGTTGGAAGACTCTAGTCAAAAACCAAACTGGTAGGAAGGTCAAGAGGTTTAGGACCGACAATGGTCTTGAATTTTACAATGAAGTTTTCGACAACTATTATGTTGTGTCTAGTATTCCTAGGCAGAGAACTACTGCAGGTACTCCCCTAAAAAAATATTTTAACTGAAAGGTTTAATCAAACCATTGTAGAAAGAGTGAGGTGCATGTTAGTTAGTGTTGAATTGAAGAAGGTGTTTTAGCTTGAGGTTGTTGTGACTGCAACATTCCTGATAAATAGGTTCCTTCAACTGCTTTAGGTATGAAGACGCCTGAAGAAGTCTAGCTGAGATATCCACCTAATATCGATAGACTTAGAGTATTTGGTTGTTTAACCTATGCTCATATTAGGCAAGACAAGGTCAAACCTAAAGCTCTAAGATATATGTTTCTTGGATACCCTGAAGGAGTCAAAGCTTATAGGCTTTGCTGCCTAGAGCCAAGTCACAAGAGGTGTATTATAAGCTGAGAAGTAGTTCTCAATGAAGTTGAAATGACTTTCAAGAAAAATGATGATGTTGGTTGAAGTACCAAGACCTTTGTAGAAGAGCTGGAACAGGAAAAGATTCTTGTTGAGGTGGAGCATAGTAATCCTGAATTGCATAACCCAGATGAAGTCGAAGAAGAAGCAAAAGTTACTGATGAAGATGAAGAGACTGATAATGACTACCTGCTAGCAAAATACATGTTGAGAAGATTCATCAAGCCACCTCAGAGACTTGGTTATGTAGATCTCATAGCTTATGCCTAAATCTCTGCAAGTGAGGTTCTGGATGAAGAACCTAGATACTATAAGGAAGTTATGAGGAGTCGAGACAAGACTGAATGGCCGAAAACCATGGACAATGAGATGAAATCTCTTCATGAAAATAACACTTTGGAGGTGATTCACAAACCTACAGGGGCTAAGTTAGTCAGTTGTGAGTGGATTTTAAAGGTTAAGGAAGGAATCAAATGAGTGATGGCTCTATCTTATCCATATATTGCGCTTGATGTAGCTTAAGTTTTCATGGACAATGTTTTTAAACTTCATGGCTTACCTGAATTAATTACAAGCGATAGGGATCCAATTTTCCTTAGCAAATTTTGCCATGAATTCTTCAAGCTCCAAGGAGTAGCTTTGCACAAATCCTCTACTTACCATCCTCAATCTAATGGTTAAATTGAGGTGGTAAACAAGTGTTTGGAAACCTACCTGAGATGATTGACTTTTGATCAACCAACTCATTGATATAAATGGTTGCCTTTATATAAATGGTGGTACAACACAAACTATCACTCTTCCATTCATGTTACTCCCTTTGAAATTGTCAATGGACAACCTCCACCTGTTCATTTACCCTATCCACATGGACCAACTTCAAATCTGAATGTTGATAGATCATTATTAGCAAGTGAAACAACTATCAAGCTCCTCAAATTTCACCTTCTGCGAGCCCAGAATTGGATGGTGTAGCAGGCCAACAAACATATGACTGACCATGTTTTTGCTGTAGGAGATTATGTTTATCTCAAGCTTTATCCATATAGACAGATTTATATGAAATTTTATGCTTCTCATGAGTTACTTCCTAAATTCTAAGGACTTTTTTCCAGTTGAGGATTGCATTGGTGTAACAGCTTACAAACTCCAACTCCCTGCATCTGCTACTATTCATAATGTCTTCCATGTTTCTCAATTAAAATTATGTCCAAATCCATAAGGTCAACATGTGTAACACTTTCTTGTTATGCATACTACTGTTGACAAAATTCCTGTAGCAATCCTTGACAAAAAAAATGGTGAAGAGGGATCGTGTAGCAACTATTAAAGTATTGGTACAATGGAAGGACATTCCCATTAACAAAACTACTTGGGAATTCTACTATAACTTGCTTAAGAAGTTTTCCAATTTCCACCATAAGGACATGTGTGATGTTAAAGAGAGGGTATTGTCGTAGTAATTCAAAATATCATATTTAATTAGTTTGTCTTTTTATTTTGTCTTTTATATGAGCTACCATTAATTGTAAAATTCTCTACCATATGATTGGTAGATTTTCCTAGCTCATAATTGGTTGGCTTGTAACCAATCATATCTATTAATCGTTGTAGATTTTTTTACCCAGATGCCACTGTTTAAAATATTAAATACCAAAATGACACAACCTGAAAAAAATTACTAGAATGCCACAATTTTTATTAGGGTCCGGCTAATGAAAGGACGAGCCAGTGAAGTGAATTTCGACCATGCATGAACTCGGCCATTGGTTGGTCGAGCCATTAAGAGCCCTTTTTTTATGTTTTAAAATATTTGTATATATGTTTTATTATATTTTAAAATATTTAATTGTTTTTTTAAAATTAAGATTTATTTTTATGTTTTAAAATGTTAATAAATTAATATTTTAATTAATTTCATATTATAATTAAATATATTAAATAATATTTTATTTCTCTTATTATTTGAATATAATAAGAAAATATCTTTTGCAATTATATGTAATTAAGTTTCTAATATTTTATATAATATTTAATTAATTAATATAATTTTTTTTATTAAATAAAATGTATCAATAAGCAATTTTATTAATATTATTGAGTGAAAAGATACATCATTTTTGTCTGCGTAAATGGCCGCCAGTTCCACACATTTTACTCTATTTTACGCGCAACCCCCTGCCCAATTCTTAGGTTTTCCGTCTTGGAGGAGATGGAGTAGAGTCAGAAGACAATTTTTCATCTTCAACTACATCTTCATGTTAATGTGATGTATCGACCATATCCACATCAGTAACAGAAAAATCTCGACATTCCATGAGTTGATCATGAGTTAGGGTATACTTGGGGACTGACTGGGATGGTGGGTTGGTGGTGGTTGGAGGACTATGTTGGATGGGAGGATAATAAACATCGTCAATGCAGTAGGTAGAAGTGGGTTGAGAGAGTGAACGGTTAAATGTTTGTTGTTGTGATTGGGGGTAAGAGAAATCAAAGTTAGGTCGAGTAATTGGAGTGAATTGAAAGGATGGTCGGAGTGTGGTTTGTAGCTGGTATTCTTGGTGGTAGTAGAAGTTAGCTTGAGGGGTTGGGGTGTGTGGTGTTGGTTGTTAAGAGGAGGTGGAAAAGAATGTATATTGTTGTGTGATTTGGGTGTGTTGATATGTTGGTTGAGGTTGTGTGGATTGGGGTGATGGTATGTGTTTTGGGGAAATAAAGATGTCTGCGATTGAAATTGTGAAGGGTTCACCTGGGGGATTTCCTAATGCATGAACGGAGAGGCTCTTTGTTGTGAAGAAGAATATGCATATTGACGGGGGGTCGTCTAGGAACTGTGCTTGAGAAGCATGCATAAATGGAATTTATAAAAAAAAACATTGCATATATGTAGCGCTATGCACATAGTGACCATTAACCATGTTTGCTCTCAAGGTCAAATTTCTTCTGTATCTCCACTCATTGTTCTCTTCCTTATTCATATTGCACGAATGATCTCCCCATGTATTGGGTCTTTCAGTTTCATGGTGTTCGCGTAGACATCTAGGTTGAGTAGGGATTTCTTATTCAAATCCAAACTGCAATTTGACTTTATCAGTTTGATGCATTTCAACAATATGAAAATAGATGATTGAAGTGGTTGCGCTTTAAATCTGGCTATCTTCAAGGACACAAGGTGGGTAGATCGGGTAGAGCCTCCAAATAAACGGTTATAGAAAATATAATAGTTAAAGTACAAATACAAATTTTAGCATCTATTTAGAGATTATAGTGGTAACGAACTTACATTGTTCGTCCTTAATCTATCTAGTGTGAATTTATATCCTCGTAGGTGATGACGAGAATATTTTTGGTAAGCCATTTCTCGTTGAACAAATCTTACAATTTTAAAATAAAGAAATGTAATAAAGGGATGGGCATAAACATATATCTGTATAAAAGAAAAGAAAGTCTAAATTATTTTTACCTTTTTGCGTAAGGATGAGATGGCTCGACGGAACTCTTAGGAGCAATTAGTGGTATATGTCAATATGTCCAAACACTGAGTAGGAGAACACATCCCCCAATACTTTTTACTTCAACTTTGCATGCTTTACACATATACCTATATAATGTAGCTAAGCAAGCACAATCCCAACTATATCTATTGCATTTTTCTAAATCTCCTACTAGGGGTATCCAAGATGAATGTAAAAAGTTATGCCTCTTGTCTGGCATCAATACTTTTGGTATGAGTATTAATATATAAATTTTCGCATGGAGAATGTTCTCCTCTTCGATTGGCGATTCGTTTTGTCTTAATTGTGCTAATAAATTTTGTAGCCAAACAATTTTAACAAAAGCTTTATGTTTATCTGATGTCGAAGGTTCGACACTTAAATGTTCCATATATACATCACTGCCTACTTGAGTAGGACCATTAACAACCATACCGTTTACACGGAAACCAAATAACATACTTACATCCTCCAACATTATGGTACATTCACCGGTTGGAAGATGAAAAGTATGTGTTTCGGTCTCCATCTTTCTACCATAGCAAGTACGAGTTTTGAATCAACATTGATAGTGCTTATTTCTGCAGCTTTTGCAAAACCTGTTTATTCCAAATACAGTATTATCGCCTCACCAAACTGTTGTGTGGTTCACCAAAATAAGTGAGCCCACTTAATCTTATTATTATTATTATTATTAAAAGAAAAGAAGAAAAAAAAGGGAATTAGCTTTGTGGGTCAAAGCCCATGAAATGGTTTAAAGGGTTTTAACCCTTATGTGTTATATATAACAAGAGCAAGAGGGAAGAGAGCTGCAACGTGAGCGACTCTACAGACAGAGAGAAGAATATCAAAGAGTGTCTCTTTATTGTTGTGTCGTAGAACCCGTTGAGGGGTTAGTTGATTTGATATCCACCTTATACGGTGAAGATTATATTTGCTCTGTTGATCCCTGGTGGTTCCAGGAGGACTTGTGGTGTACCCATTATTTTTATTAGTGGAAGATTTACTGGCTTGGTCCCGTGGGTTGTTTTCCCTTTAAGGGTTTTTTCCCACGTTAATAATTCTGGTGTCTCCTTATTTTATTTGCTCTATTTTGTGCTTATTATAGTTGTCTGAGCAATTTTGTTTGGGGCTTATTTTTAAACTGCACGCAGGGAAAAAGTTGATCCAGCAGCTTCTGCATTTTATTACTATCTTATATATTTGTTTTCTTTTCCCAACAGTGGTATCAGAGCTCCTTGGTTGGAGTTCTGTTCGGTGCTATTAAGATGGGTGAAGGTGATATGGCTGGTACTATGCTGAAATTGGATTCTTCCAATTATTCTATTTGGAAATCCCGTATGGAAGACTTGTTGTTCTGTAAGGACTTGTATGATCCCATTGACGGAGACGGTACTAAGCCAGATGATAAATCTGTTGCAGAATGGACAAAGGCAAACAGAAAAACAATTGGCATGATCAGGCAATGGATAGATCAGAGCATTTATCATCATGTGTCTAGTGAGACTAGTGCCCACAGTCTGTGGAAGAAATTGAAGGACATGTTTGAGTCCAAGAATGCACAGAACAAGGTATTTTTGTTTCGGAGACTGGTTAATCTGAAGTACAGGGATGGTTCTTCAGTGGCAGAGCATATGAGCAGTTTTCAGAATCTTGTGAATCAGCTGACTACTATTGAGATTAAACTTCCTGATGAGCTACTTGCTTTGTTGTTGCTTAGCTCATTGCCAGACAGTTGGGAAACATTGGTGGTATCTCTGAGCAATTCCACTAATGGCAATATGACTTTTGATACTGTGAAAGAAGCCCTATTGAATGAAGAAATCAGGAGGAAGGGAAACAATACGGCTAGTTCATCGACTCACACAGAAGCCTTGGTTATTGAGTCACGGGGGAGAAGCCAACATAGAACCTCTCATAAATCTAATGACAGAAGCAAGTCAAGAGGACAGTCAAGGCCCAGGAAAGACATCAGGTGCTATCATTGCAACAAAGCAGGTCATATGATAAGAGAATGCAGGTTGCTTAAGAGGGAGAAATCAAGGGAAAGAGGCAATGATAATAAAGAAGATAAAGACACAACTGCAGTTGTATCTGATGGTAAAGTTGTTGTTGTTTACGAAGATGATTCAGTTAATCTCGCATGCCAAGATTATGAATGGGTTGTTGATTCTGCTGCCTCATATCATGTTACTCCTCATCGTGAGTATTTTTTATCCTATACTGCTGGAGATTTTGGGCAGGTAAAGATGGGTAATTAAGGGGTAAGCAAGGTTGCTGACATTGGAGATATCTGGGTAGAAACTAATGTTGGATGCAAGCTGCACTTGAAGAACGTTAGGCATATTCCTGATATGCGCCTCAGCTTGATTTCAGTACAGGTACTTGATGATGATGGTTACCATAATTCCTTTGGTGATGGTAAATGGAAGTGCACCAAGGGCACTTTGGTGGTAGCAAAGGGAGTGAAGAAAAACACCCTTTACTGGACTTCTACAAAATTGTGTGCCCCTCAAGTGAATGCAATTGAGGATTGTTCTACAGAGCTATGGCATAAGCGGCTCGGTCACTTGAGTGAGAAGGGACTTGACACTCTTGCAAGGAAAAATATGCTTCCGGTAAAAGGTACACCTCTCAAAACTTGCTCTGATTGTATTGTTGGTAAACAACATAGAGTTTCTTTCCGCACTCACCCTCCTCACAGGAGGTCACATATCTTGGATTTAGTTCACACTGATGTTTGCTCTATGGATGTTAAATCCCTTAGTGGCTATTCTTATTTTGTGACATTTATTGACGATCACTCGAGAAAAGTGTGGGCTTTTGTTTTGAAATCCAAAGATCAGGTACTTGATATGTTCAAACACTTCCATGCAAGTGTGGAAAGAGAAACAGGTAAAATGTTGAAGTGTGTCAGAGCAGATAATGGTGGTGAATACAGGGGGCCATTTGAGCATTATTGCAGGGAGCATGGAATCAGGCTTGAGAAGACAGTTCCAAAGACTCCACAGCACAACGGAGTTGCAGAGAGAATGAACCGCACAATTAATGACAGAATCAGATGCATGCTCTCCCATGCAAAATTATCTAAATCATTCTGGGGTGAAGCATTGAGAACTGCAGTAGATTTAATCAACCTTTCTCCTTCAATTCCTCTTGATGGTGATGTTCCAGATAGGGTGTGGCGAGGGAAAGATGTCTCATATAATCACTTGAGAGTGTTTGGCTGCAAGGCATTTGTTCATATTCCTAGAGATGAGAGGTCCAAGCTTGATGGTAAATCAAAACAGTGTATCTTTTTGGGTTATGGCCGTGAAGACTTTGGTTACAGGTTTTGGGATCCGGTTAACAGGAAAGTCCTTAGAAGTCGAGATGCTATTTTTGTTGAAGACCAAACCATCGAAGATATTGACAAGAATGAAAAGCAGAAATAGGTTATCCACAGGTACATTGATGTTGATCCAGAGCCTCCTACCATAGTCAATAATAATGGGGGAGATGTGAATGCAGATGTGGACAATGCAGGTGATGTTCCTGAGCCCCAAGTTGATGAAGAAATTGAACAAATTCCACCAGAGCAACCTCCTGAGCCAGTGAGAAGATCCATCAGAGAGCACCATCCTTCACAGAGATATCCTCCTCATGAATATGTGATGCTTACTGATGGGGGAGAGCCACAAAGCTTTGAAGAAGCTATGTCACATGAAGAGAAAGACAAGTGGTACAAAGCCATGCAAGAAGAGATGAAATCCTTACATGAGAACCACACATTTGAGCTAGTGAAGCTGCCTAATGGTAAGAGATCACTCAAGAATAAATGGGTGTTTAAATTGAAGTCAGAAGAAAATAGCTCACAGCCAAGGTACAAGGTAAGGTTGGTTGTGAAAGGATTCAGTCAGAAGAAAGGTATAGATTTTGAAGAAATTTTTTCACCTGTGGTCAAGATGTCTTCAATCCGAGTTGTACTTGGTTTGGCAGCTAGTTTGAATTTAGAGGTTGAGCAACTTGATATGAAGACCGCATTTCTCCATGGTGATTTGGAGGAAGAAATTTACATGGAGCAGCCTGATGGTTTTGCACTCAAAGGTAAAGAGAAGCTTGTCTGCAGATTGAAGAAGAGCTTGTATGGTCTTAAACAAGCTCCAAGGCAATGGTACAAGAAATTTGATTCTTTCATGGTTGATCATGGGTATGCAAAAACTTCTTCTGATCATTGTGTGTTTGTGAAGAAATTCCCTAGTGAGAAATTTATTATCCTTTTGCTCTATGTCGATGACATGTTGATTATTGGTCATGACATGAAAGAGATTGAGCATTTGAAAAGAGAGTTGAGCAAATCCTTTGCAATGAAAGATTTAGGCCCTGCAAAGCAAATCCTTGGCATGAGAATTACACGTGACAGGAAGAATTGCAAATTATGGTTATCACAGCAAAAGTACATTGAGAAGGTATTGGAGAGGTTTAATATGTCAAATTCAAAATCAGTTGGCACTCCACTTGCAGGTCACTTCAAATTGAGCTCTATGCAATGTCCTACAAGCGAGAAAGACAAAGAAGAAATGGAGAATATTCCGTATGCATCTGCAGTTGGTAGCTTGATGTATGCGATTGTGTGTACACGTCCAGATATTGCTCATGCAGTTGGCATGGTCAGTCGTTTCCTCTCTAATCCTGGCAAAGAACATTGGCAAGCTGTGAAATGGATACTCAGGTATCTCAAAGGTACTTCTGGAGTTTGTTTGTGCTTTGGAGGTGGTAAGCCTATGTTAGATGGTTTTGCAGATGCAGACATGGCTGGTGATGTGGATTCTAGGAAGTCTACTTCTGGTTATATGATGACTTTTGCAGGGGGAGCAGTGTCATGGCAGTCTAGATTGCAAAAATGTGTTGCTTTGTCTACTACAGAGGCAGAGTATATTGCCGCCACAGAAGCTGCAAAGGAACTCTTTTGGATGCAGAAATTCCTACAAGAATTGGGTCTCTCACAGGAGAAATATATTTTATATTGTGACAGTCAAAGTGCAATCCATCTCAGCAAGAACTCGACTTATCACTCAAAGTCGAAGCATATTGATGTTCGGTATCATTGGATACGCGATGCGCTGGAGATGAAGAAATTTTCATTAGAGAAAATCCATACTGACGAGAATGGTTCAGATATGATGACAAAGGCCTTACCTATGGAGAAGTTCTCTACTTGCAGAAAGAAAGCAGGTTTGGTCTCCTATGGTCTCCCTTTAATTTGGCTTATTTTTGCAGCTTTTGCAAAACCTGTTTATTCCAAATACAGTATTATTGCCTCACCAAACATATGTCTGGAGTCTTCTCAACCTATCTCTATTTTTGAAAACTACACACCAAACCATATCGGTTACAACTTGAAAGTAGGGATGGTGTTTGAAAATAAAGAAGTGTGTGTTCTTTTTTTGCAACATTGGCATATAAGTAACAATCTTAACTATGGAGTATACAAATCTGATTTAGTAAGATATATAATAAAATGTAAGAACTCACAGTGCAAATTCACATGTAGAGTTGCATTGCGTAAAAAGAGCTCAATATGGAAGATCGCTACTATAAGCGGATCTCACACTTGCACAATGACTTCTATGTCACAGGACCAAAAAAATTGGATTAGGAAATTATTAGCCACAACATCAGGGAACTTGTTAACAACGACGCTTCACTAAAAGTTAAAGTGATACAAACCCATATTGCCAAAAAATACAGTATAGAATCTCATACAGGAAAACTTGGATTGCAAAGATTAAGGTCATAGAATCACTTTATGGAAATTGAGAGATGTCTTACAATGAACTACCACAGTGCGAAAGAAGAAGAAAGCACGTTCAAATAGTACAAGAATTAGAACCGAAATAGACGATGTTGAGAAAGAAAAGAGAAAGTGTGGGATTTGTCGAGAAATTGGCCATATGCGTAAAAAATGTCCAAATGTAGTAGGCTCGTCAAATCAGCCCGTCTAGATTAATTTTTTTGTTTTTTTAATTTAACGTTCAATTAATATAACTTTAATTTTGGAGATTTCAATTAATATAACTTTCATTTGTTTCATACAACTTTTATTCAACATTCGACAATATCAAAATAAAAAACGCACCCAAACAAACAAGACGATAAACATTATAACGATTTAAAATCTAAACATGCATAGGATATTACAACCATCAGGACAATATCTGCTTGTCCATACATTATCATAACACAATTATAATCGTTTTTTTACCGCTTTTTAGGCCTTGACATCTCCATCTTTAACAAGCCTTTCAATTCTTCTAATCTTTTCACCTTCATTAATTTCTCCTTCTAACCATCTCACCAGGCTTCTCTAAAAGTGCTCGAATTTCACTGTGTTTCACAATCGGATCTTCAATGGTGGCTTTATTGGGGAAAAAACCAGTTAAGCATCTCTTTTGGTGAGAGGAGTATCTGGATTAGTAAAATACTCCATTTTTTATAAAATTTTTCAGACTAAAATGATGAAATGGACGAAGATGATCTAAGATCTAAAAGTACCCAAATAATGCAATATATAAAAAAAATTAAAAATAATAAAATATTCTCTGCTCGGCCAATAAATGGTCGAGCTTTTTCACGCAATTATTGATGTATAATTGACAATAATAATAAATTATATTTTAAAATATTAAAAGAGTATTAATTGATATTTATTATAAAAATAATTTTATTAGTAAACAAATCGAAATGTTTTATTCTATTATAATATTATTTAAAAAAATATAATTATTATTTTTTAATGTTATTATATTATTTAAATTATTTTTAAATAATTTACACAATTTTTTAATATTAACGTAATACAAATTATATTATTTATAATACTAATTATATTATAATACATATTATATAAGTTTTATATATTTTAAAAACTAAAAAAAAATTATTAAAAAAAAGCCTCTTCATTGGTCGGTCAACCATTGGCCGAGTACATGCACATATTCCTCTTCATTGAATTGTCTTTCTTTGGCCAAACCTTAATTAAAATGGTGATATTCTTATTTTTTTTAAAATTGTGACATTTTGGTATTTAATATATTTAATATTTCAAGCAGTGGCAGTGGCATGTGGGTAAAAAATTACCGTTGTAGCTCTTGAATGTTATATGATTTCCATATTTTATCTTTCATGAAAAAATAATCAAAGTCTTTATAGATGGTTTTACTGTGCACAATTCTAGTTTTGATAACTTATTGGCATAAACTTATCAATTCACATTTAAACTAAAACTTGTCAATATTTGATTGAATTTAACATGTGAAACTAGTATCATCCACACCATACAAAAATTTAACAAAACAAAACTAACTAAGTAGCACATGAGATACATAACTACGTTCATAATCTTTTAAATTTAATTCAATCATCCATAACAGAAAGATAAATCATTAAATATGCAGTATACATTATGCAATGCAGTGAAGAATGAATCATCAACAATGCAATTCCATATACTTGATTGTGTTTTTCTCAACAATGCTTGAACATGTAAATGTTAAAGTGACTATAGTTGAATACATACATTTATACAGAAACAAAACTTGCTACATAAAACCATATCTTAAAATATATTTTGCTCACCCAGCTCTTGACCAGCCATCCCTTCCCTGATCACCCTACCAAAAAACTCTTCCAATGTATCATTCCCATAGCCCGGCGTCTTCTCGTCACTGTACTCCCCGGTATCAGGATCCAAAATCAACATACTTTCAGCTGCATAGTACCTTCCGATTTTCCCAAACTCAGCAGCATCTTCCAACGAAGGAAACACCTTAACCAAAAAATCAAGAACACCAATCGCGAAATCCATTATCCCTATCGGAACCTTCAAGAACTTAGGCTCCTTCCCTAAAAGCCTAAACAAAATCTCCCCTTGTTCCAATGGAGTCAGCGCCTTCCCCGGTCCTCCAATAGGTAAAATCTTGTTAACTTTATCTTCACTCATCACACAATCAACAATAAAAGAAGCTAAATCTTGCTCGCTTATCGGTTTACAAGCACACAATTTCCCATCACCAAACATCACATAAGGCTTCCCATCTTTCACCAAATCAACCTGACCACCTAAACTCTTGAAAAACGCGGTCGGCCTCACTATACTATAACTAAACCTATCATCGTTCTCCGCTTCTTTCACCAACTCATCCTCGAGTTTCAGCTTCGCGCGCTGAAACTCGAGAAGAGGTTTCTGCACACATATTGCAGAAAGCAAAACAAAATGAGAAGCACCAAGTTTTCTACCAGCTACAAGACTATTCTTAGTTGCTTCATAATCAATCTTCCACGAATCCTTAACCCCGCCATTTCTACTCGCAAGACACGACACAACAACATCAAAAGAAACACCTAGGTTGTCCAAAGACTCATTAAAACCATCTAAATCAGTTACATCAGAGAAACAAACATTAGCACCTCTTAACTCACTCAATGTTGTTTCTTTATCAACACTTCCTTTAGTTCCACTCTTTTCTCTAGCAATTGAAGTAACATTAAAGCCTCTTTTAACCAATTCTTTCACCACAAATTTTCCTATATACCCAGTTGAACCCACAACGAGTACATTAACATCTTTTGGATTTTTGGTTCTAAATGTTGATGGGGTGGTTTCAATTGGTGGAGATGGTGAAAGAGAAGCATAAAGTTTTGATTTTTGCTTGGTATACTTAATGGATTCATGAGATTTTTTAGAGAATGAGGATAGAGGAGTTGAACTTACCTGGAATAGGTTGAATGAAAGGGTTTGGTGTTTGGGTGATGGGAGTGTGATGAAATTGGAAGAATAACAAAGGGACATTTTTGTCTCTTGATTCTTAACAAGTTGTGTGTGTTGCAAAGGTTGTCTTTGTGATTGAAGGGAAATGGTTGAGTTAGATTGAGAAGAAGGGTGAGAGTGGAAATGATAAGTTTGTTGAAGATGAATCCAAATGGATGGTGGTGATGAAAGGAAGTGGGGTTGCATAATCTCTACCTGTTTTCACTAAATTTATTAATTTTTTAAATAATTTATATTTATTAATCTAGTACTAATTTTTCATATAATTTACATTTATTATTATAAATATAGATCAAATTTTAAAATATTAGGTTTATGATTAATTAAATGGTTAGATTTAAACATTGAAAGTTTTTTTTTACTAAATCTTATAGTTGAAGTGGAGATTTGAATCTGCTTGCTAGCATATTTAACACAACTAATCATAGAAAATCACATTGATAGATTTAGAAAATACTTATCATCTAGTGTGTACTTTAAATTGACTAAATTTAAGGTAAAATTATTTATATTTAAATAAATTTTTTAAAAAGTAGATTGAACAATATATTTTAATAAATTTTAAAATAAAAATTACGCTTAAACTCAAAATAAAAATTATGTTTTAGTTTTAAATAGAATGATTCTAACAAACATAATTAATTTTATTTGATAACAATTAAATATGTGAAAATTAATTCTACAAATTGAAAATCCATTTTGAATGTTTCAAAGATTCACTTAGCATGTGTTTGATTCTAAGAAGAAAAAATTAATTTTAAATTAGTTGGTTTTGATTAAAAATTAATTATAAAAGTAAAGTGATATAAAATTTAATACAATTAGAAATAACAAGGATACTCATATAGTGTATATTTTTCCAGTAACAAAGATAAATCAATTAGGCAAAAAAGAAATGATATCCAGAGAAAACACATATGGAAAATGCCATGATAATATTTCATGATTATGTTTAATCAAAATGATTCACACATGTTCTTCTGTAGTATTATGACTTATCAATGCTCAGTGTTCACCTTAAAAGTAAATTTCAACTCTAACTCCAAGTAGAAGAGCAGAGAAAACACATACTTCAGAAATGAATGATAATGTTCTATATACAATATCAACATGGTGAAAATATTCATTTGATTTCAAACCCAAAGATACACTCAGAAGTTGATCATAAGGTCTCGAGAAAATGAGCAAAGCTAGAATACTTGGGCTCCCACCCTACTTCCTGCCGCGTTTTTGAGTTGTTTAATCTCTTACCAAGAGGATCATCGGTTCCTGCAAATGAAAAATTACAAAGGCGTGTTGCTTTCATAGTTAGAGACGATATCATAGTACAAGTTATTATGTTTTATTAATTGTTAGTTTTCATTCTCAAATTTGATATTTACAACTCAAATGAGTATGCACCTGTGAATTTCTCGAACTTTTTACTAAACTTTCCACTTTTTTCAACTAGATCCATCAGTTCTTGCCTGCCAAAATGTTCAAAGGGAAAAAATAAGTTTTCTTTATTTGAAAAGAAAATAAAAAGGAAAAGAAGGATCAACTTACTTCACAAGTATGTCTTCACTATTTAATAAATCCAACACTAAGTTGATGATGTTGGTACTTCATGTTATGAGTATTTACTTTGAAATCAAGTTTTATATAAACTTTTCAATCTAATAAAAAACCTACTATTTCTAGTTATACCCATTTTTAGAGTTAAAATCTAACAAAACATGTGTATTTGCTGTTAAAAAAACGCATTTGACATAGACAAAATTGATATAGTTTCCATCATAAAACCAGACACACATCGAGATGGCTTAATCTTCAAGTAAGTGGATCTTCACTCGACGGGTGTACATAAATATGACAAAGCATCTAACCTGGATAAAGGATGATTATCGCAGCCTAAAAAAATCTTTCCACGAAAATGTTTCTTCAAGATTGCAACCGAGAGCGAAGCTGCATCCTGATATGAAACAGGAGCGTTAAACAAAATACTCAATTTCTCATATTATCAAATACTAAATGACAAGAAGTAGATAAGAAAACAAATTTTTGTGAAGTTCTAACCTCATAATGTATGAGATTCAGGACGTGGTCAGGTCGAGATTCAACAATCCCCTTCTCTAAATAATAAGCATGCGCGCCTTTACCTTCTTTGTTTTAAAAGTCAAGGTTGGCATCCACTATAAGCATAATAGAAATAACCAAACACAAGAATAATGGACCTTTGAAATCCAAGAAAATTGAGGTTTTGAAAAGGATATATAAAGTCCAGATAGTCTAACAACTGAACCGCCAAACTCGAGCACAATACTTTCTGCATTTAAAAGGATATCAGTCCTTAGGCTCCTCCCAATCGGCACAACCGGAGAATCCTACATAGAAGTAAATTTAATCACATGAAGAAGACAAATTAACAGATCCATAACAGTTCTGCATTGTTATAAAACTGAATATGATGAAGAAAATAAGTGATTCCTAATGCCACAATAGAGACGGAGACTTGAGACTGAGAGAGAACAGTTGAGAAATTTCTTAAGACCTACCTCATCACATAAACCATTATCGTTACAATCATACGGAGCCGAACTTGATGTAAACAGAAAGGAACCTTCACCATTCCAGCATGATGCAGCCTGCCTGAGTGGTTGACAGCCCACATTAGTTCAGAAGAAAGATACAACTTGAAAACTTATTAACTTTTACTTTTTTCAAAGGTAAATTTAAGCTTTTTTCTCCGTCTAACGACAGAAAAATAGATTCGACCCCATTCCCAACAAAGAGTGTTTGGCATTTAAAATACATTTCTTATCTTCAACTTTCTTAGATATAATACAGCTCTCAAATACAAACATACAAACAGATAAAATACTGAATACAATTCCTACAAACTACTACACCCTCTGGTATTTCATATGAATTGAATATAACTCCTACAAAATACTAGTACAAATTACAGGAATAATGACTAATTAAGACCAAGATTACTCACTTAAGATCACCGTGGTAATCCGAGGATTGATAAGGGGGAGCACAAAAAATCACATAGGGAAACTTGTGTTGAAATTTAGTCCAGTTCAAAGAGGGACTAATACCCAATTGAATCAACTCCTCGTGATGATTATTGGTTATTGTTTGTCCAAAAACTTGACAACCCTCATATTCCTGCATCAACAAAAAAAACAGGGCATTCAAATTCCATATCAGAAGCACAGTACACTGTTCTAGGAAAAGTACCACTAACGGTACATTTCAGATTCCATACCTGACGCCATTGATGAGCGACTAAACGACCAAGAACACCAGGACCAACGATTAAGAGATCAGTTTGTCCAATAGAAAGAGAAGAAGAAGAATCCAATTGAGAAAGATTGAAATTGGTAGCCGCCATGGAAGAGTAAGATGAAGATGAACGTGAAGAGTTTGGAGAAATTTTGCAAGTGGAGAATTGTGTAGAACGGTGTTTGAAGAGTGGAGTGCTTTGGGGGGTTTGGCAAGAAAAATGGATGAAGCTTGATAAGACTATTTGTAATGACATTGAAAGGAGTTAATGGTTAAAAACGAATTGTGAAGTAATGATGTGTTAGTTTTAAATTATCATGCAACTTTATTTTGATGAAAACGATGAGTGTCATAAAATTTTGACCACACACCTGCCCAAATAAAATATGAAATTGAGGATAATTTAAAACGGGTGAAGATTTAGACATTATATAATATGTGCTCTCAAGTTAGTTTGTTTTATATGTATATGAAAGGAGAGAAAATGATTATTAAAATATTCAAATCTTATGTGACAAATGATATAATGACACCATATTTGACATATAAACCATATATGTATATTATCTAATAGTATACTTTTTCATTTTTTAATTATTTTTTGATGTATTGAAATTTGTGTCACACTTGTAATGATTTTTATTAGTTACGGTGTAAAATGACACGGTGTACAATTTTAGTGTAAAATGACACATCTCTTATATTTATAGGATTTTTTTTACAAGGTTCATTCTAAATTTTCGTATGCATTAATTTCTTTTAATATATTTTTATTTATAATTGCATTAAGTATAATAATAGTAAAGACCTTATTTATTTTATGGAGCATAAGAGACTCTTAACCCAACTGCTTTGTTAAGTATTTATGGATATGATTGTCTAATAAAGGAGTTCGGGGGAGACACGTTCTAGCCTACAAACTATGTTATACACTTTTTGGCTTTGACTCATTTTGTAAAATGAAAAGGGTGAGTCATCCCTTTAATGCATAGTGTAGGGAGTATTTTGATTGTTGACTAGGAGAATTTGTTGGACTCAATGAGCACGTGGTTTGAGACCTTTTTCCATGAGGTATAGCATAAAAGGAGGTGTGGCAAGGTTAATCAAGTGCATTCCATGTGGTTCTGCATTTTATCATTTAAAGGATTTTTTAAGATTCAAAGAGTTGACGGGTTTAAAATCTGACATTTACCAGACGAGAACTGGATTTAAAGTAGTTTGCCAGTCGAGAACTGAACATTGAACGGTTGAGTGATGTTAGGTTACAAGGCTCTTTGGTGTCAGATTCAGGTTGTGGAGTTTTATCCGATAATAGAATACAATGTTTTATGCTCGAGCGAAGCGACATGACTAATGCATAAGGATGATTTATGCAATGATTATGTCGGTTTCCAAGTGCTCCTGTGTGGATAATGGAAATAAGGTCTTTGTAGCAAGGCTTCTTCAGAAGGCAAAGGTTATTTGATGGGGTCATAACATGATTTCCTGACACTCGTCTTGAATTCAAAAGTTGCTGATGAAATAGAACTTGTTTGATTAGCTCTTAAAACATGGATAAGTCCTGCCCCAATCTGGTCCTTGGGGAGGTTCACCTTGAAAGGAGGTTGGAAGCAGCTTTCCATGAGATGAACTCGAGATGGCTTGCCCTAGAATTTGCGTCATGAAAGGATTTGTCCTTGATTAACCAGCTTTTAAAGCGGTTGGCTTCGATGTACTTTTGAGATATCCCGCCCCAGAATGAGCTTTGAAGCGACCTAACTTGTGTCGATTGACTATTAAAGGGACTTGCCCTTAATCAAAGAACTTCTGGGTGACCTGCCCCCGGTTGATAGTGTCTCGAGATGATTAACTTCTGGTCAACCGGTTCTTGAATGATTTGCCCCATAATCAATCGGTGCTTGAGGAATTGCCTTAGACTGATTGATTTCATACTCATTGGATGTCAATGCCTCAGATCTATAGGACTACAAGGTATTCTTGATTCTGATCAACTTTGTTGAATGATCCAGTCCTTTTCAATTGTTCCTTGTTGGAATTTCCTCAATGTCAAATACTGACATGCAATTAAAATTGTTTGTTTACAAATGGTAATTTTAATGCGATGATCATGCAGATTTTGAAAAAATCAATTGTTATTAGAATGATATGATAGTGTGTGAATAATGGACCATTAGTTTAAACGTAGCGTTGATTTAGCTAGTGTGAGAGAAACAATAACAAGAAGAAGATTAGCAAATCTCTATGAGTCATTTTATGCAACCTTTTTGTAGTATGCTTTCAGAATAAACCCTGCTTCAATTAGGACTTTTAAGGGTTGCAATATGGTCTGGTTCACGGTTTTTTTAGAAAAAAGGATTTATAGCTCAAAGTTATTTGTACCCACCCATTCTCCTTAAAGTTCTCAAGTCCTACGTTCAGCTAATTTGGCACAAATGCTCATACCTCAAAAGGATTTTATGATGGTTAAGGAATCAATTACCCTGATGGCCTAAAAACCAATGAGGTTTTTTTTTTAGTAACAATCGCCCATTTTGTCTTTGTGTCTGTGGTCACATGACTTGCTCTTGCTCGAAGATTTTTCTTTTGTAACCTTTTACTCTTTTTACATTTTATTTTTTAATTTTTGTCTGGACTGATTTTTGTTTGATTTTGATTTTAAAGTCCAACAGGATGCCCTAACTTTTGCCTAAGTCGCTTGTCTTCAAGTTTCCAACTTAGTGGGTTTTCTTTACTTTTTAATTCTTTTTTCTTTTGAATAAATCGTGTGACGCTAGTTTTTCTTGATTTCTATGAAAGAGTTGTGGCTGCCTCATTTCTTGGTTGGTGAGGGATAACCATTATGGTCTCACGTCCTTGACCTCCTGATGCGTGAGGAATAACAAGTGATGGATCCTTAGATGCATACTCCTTTTGAAGTTTGAACGCTCGATCAAACTAACTGACAACTACCCTGCCCATAGGTTAAATGTGAGGGTTTTTTCATACGAAAAGAAACTCCTACCTCAGGGCTCAAAGGGGTTAACGAGGTTATATCTCCCTTATATCTCATGTGTTTGGGGAGTTGAAACAATGTTTATACATCATCAATAGGATTTTATCTGAAAGCACACCATTAGCAAGTATGGGTATTTCGTTTTCGTCATCCCCCCTCCAATATCTGTTAACACAATAGTTTAATAAAGTGGAGTGAAAGGGATAAACATGGATGTATTTTTTTTGAAGAAAAATGAGCGAATGCGACATGATTAATTCTAGAAAATGCATGATCACTTCATTAATATTGTTAGACGATAGCGCAGATCTAGAAGGGGGTTGAATAGATCGTTTGCTTAAAAGAGTCGGTGCTACCAATAAAAATGGTTTTTAAACTTTGTTTTAATAGCGGAAGCTGCCGAGGAACTATACCGTCTAAAACAAACAGTTACTAGAAAACCGGATATGCGTTAAGCCTATGGAATCTGATAACGAGATATAAGAATTACTACGTTAATCACACTATCAATTTGATTCAGCTCACTATATGGTGTGACTAGTTCCAATGCCTTAAAAATATTAACACAATGAAAGGACAACACACAAGGCTTTTAGTTCAGACAATTTATCAAACACTTAGAGTGTAGAGCACTACAAGTGAGTTCTGTTTTGAGAGTGAATTGCTCAAGTTTCCTCTTACAATCAATGATTGTACTAGGTTCAAAAATTAGTTAAGCACTACTCAAACCAAACCTAGATTGATATAATCATTTGCACTAAAAACATAAATATTGAGCAATATAAACATAAAGCAAAAGACACAATGATTTGTTGAGGCAGTTCCCCCATCGTCCTCGCTCGGGGTACGTCTGCCTTCAATTCTAATAATAGAATTGAGACCTGTTAATATATAGATATAACCTGTTGTTGAAAGTTTATACAAGAAGCGAATAGCTATCAAACAAACAAACATTATTGTTGTTGTAGATCCTATTTCTTCTTGCCCCTTGGTTCAAGTCGAATCAAGTACTTCGACAGTTGTGAATAAACCTCTGATTGCGGCACTATCTTTGAATAACCTTCCGTCTTCAAAATCTAGCCCGGCTGATTTCAATCACCCGCGTGTCGAACCTGAAACTCCCACTCACAATCCTCCATTTACCGTTACTAAATCGACGGAAACTCCAGCTCCTCGATTACCTTCACTCGGCTGAATATGTGATTAGACGAATCGTGCAAAAACCTCCAAATTTAGAGAATCTTGGAGGACAAAACCCTAGAGGTTTTATTCAAGAAAAACTTGTCGATTCCTCAACCTAAACCAGATAAACCAATCTTCGACTTTGGACGTTATCACCTCTTAACAATGCACAATGCACAACAAAGATGATTATGTGTAATTGTTGTGGAATGCAATAAAGAGAATGAAGATAATGAGAACCAAATCGACACCTATTTCACTTTTCTTGTTTTTCTCAATGTTATGAAGTGAAAGTAGCAACTGAACTTATATATCAAACATAACTGACATAACAAACAAAACCACTTCACAAAGACAGTTGACATAACAAAAATTTGACATAAAATAGCGAACGGTCAACCTATGCAGAAGAGGGGGTCAACCTAAGCTGACCCAAATGTGAAACTGTGCAGAAATCAGAACCATGCCTCGACCGGAGCTTTGCATGCATCGATGCATAGCATTCATTTTTAGCCAAATTGAAACGCTCACAGTATGAGTCGACCGGAGGGTAGACGCGAGCCCTCTTGAGACTAATCCACAAAAATGACACATAGTGTGAGTCGACCGAAACAGGTCTTTGGTCGACTCAAAGCTCTGAAACACTCAAAAATGCCTATATTCATATTTTTTGACACTCTTGTGAAACCTATGATATGGCACACGACACCAACAACGTCAAACTCATATGACACATATTTATGACAATTTATATGCAACAACCGTGATATTTTATACGCATTTGAATTACGAGAAACACAACATGCAAATGCAACATAATGATAACGTCCAACATATATTCTTCTATGGAGCTGAGTTTTGACATCATCAAAACGAACACGTCTATATATGAGGCTTTTCCCTCACATACTCCCTCTTTTTTATGATGGCAAAACACATAGAACCTGACTGTATGATATGTGACATTATCCTTCCCCTTGCTTGATGCCTTCATCCTTACACACTCTTTTGTGTTAATGCTAAGTCTTCACCTTTGGTCTTTTTGATTCTACTGCAATGCTTGACACTTTCTCCCCCTTTGACAACATCAAAAATAAAGAAATATTTGTCAACGAATGGTATAAAATTAACAATAGGCGCACATCTCAAAACACGTGCAACAGGCTATACATTAACATACATCCACATAAAACGTAGTTAATGAACATATAACATAATGGTAAACTAAGCCATGCCCAGATAAAATAATAAAGGTTGCTAGGCTATTAAAAACATTAACCACACATAAGTTCATAATCCATGACATTTAGATGCAACAACAAAAGAGAAAAAAATGCATAAGTGCAATAATACATAGCAACATTGAAAACAGACTAATGAGATGCAAGATGCAGTATGCACAACAACTTCAAGGTCTCCTCCCCCCTGAAATGGTGGCCTCGCCCTCGAGAGGGATACTCCGGAGGTAATTGAGCATCGGCTCTTTCGATGAACTCGAAGACCGTCTGTTTAGGGTATTGAAGTTGGTGGCAAGAGCCCTGTGTTGATTGGCGGATGTTTCAACAAAACCATCGAACCGTCGCATGACACCAGAGGAAAATGCATTGAAATTTTCAGTATGAGTCTCAAATTGACTTTACAGTTGCGAGATACGCTTATCCTGAGCAGTCATGAAAGAGTGTTGTTCTAGTTGCATAGTCTTCATCATCTCGAGGAGTTCATTAGAGTTTTATTATGGCGGATTCGTGAATAATGGAGGCTCATAGCTCCAGTTCGGAGTTTCTTGATACTCTGAATGCTGTTGAGGCCTATAATTGTCGCCTAACGATGTCCAACCAGTATGTTACCATTCGCCCCACCCTTGGTTATTCGCATGATCCGCGGGAGGAGGTTGGTCAAACCACCTTCCATCATCTTGGTCTTCAACCTCCATTGGTTGTCTCCCACCTTGTTCATCTTGGTCTTCTTCTTGGGCCTCTTCATTCCGATCATCACTCTCATCTGATTCTTCCAGCCGAGAGGTAGTTGCCTTAACAATAAACCTGTAACGACATTCGTCCTTATCCCAGAGATATCCCATCATTGTAAGAGTCTTTTGATAGAACTCTTGATCCGAGGTGAGTGATTTATAAGGAATACTTGGAACTGTGATTTTGGCATGATTATAAACTTCTTGAATAGAAGAACCATACGAGAGAGCAGTCCCTTTACCCGAGTCTCTGAGTGCATAAATCCGACTTGCTATATAATGAGGCAAACTGATTTTGATCTGTTTCTTCAAAATGTAGATCAAATGTACCTCAGCTTGATCAACTTGTGAATAACCACCTTTCTTTGGCCGCAAAATGTACGCCACAATCCACTGTAAAATTTGATGCATGGGTTTCAAATTTCCCGTAATGACAGTTTTGGGAAAAAGATCACATGCCACAATGTCATCTGCATAAGGTTTCTTCATCATTGAGTTCAAAGACTCTTTAAACTCGTAGCCAATGACGGTTTTAGTGTTTGTGGCCTTAATGATAGGCTCAGTGGATACATGAGACATATTAAACAAAGTTTTCCAAACGGAGTCGTTAACACATACCTTTGTAGTTCCGACTTTCATTTTGAACTCAAAATCTTCAAACTTTCCTTGAAGGCATGTGTAGAATATCCTTACTAGGTCTTCATTGTATTTTGTGTTGCACTCCAAGAAATTATTAAACCCTTGAGCATTAAGAAGATTGATTATTTGTGGGATGTGCATACGCTCAGCAGACAGCCGTAGTACGCATGCTGCTTTACGATAGATCATTTACTGAAGTTTTTGTCATAGATCTCAGCAAGTTCAAGTGGAACAAATGACACAGTTGTTGCTGAAAGAGGTGCAGATGATGGACCTGCATGGGATGAAGAAGCTCTACTGGATCATTTGTCGGTAATTCTGCGGGTGGACATGTTTGCTTTCAAAGTTATAGAAGAGGAATGGGTGATGAAGATATCAAAAGTTGTAGAGAGTTTTTGAAGATAGAGAAATGATGATGACTTTACCCCTTTGTAATAGATACTAGGTTTTGGGAAGAGAGGAATAGGATAATAGCCTTGATCTAGGTTTCAAGTTACAATGCAAAATGTCTTAATGCAAATGAATTGGAGTGAACAAATTGATTAAATGAGAAATTGAACAGTTTCAGGAAAAAAATTTCAAAGAATTCGCACGATGCGTCGACCAGAAGGTCTATGCGTCGGTGCATACTGTGTTGAAAAACAAACGGTTGAAATAGCAGGGGTATGCGTCGGCCAGAGGGTCGACCTGTGCATACTGTTGCACCCTAAAATTTGCTCAACCTTATTCACTTGGTTTATGTTTCAATATCATTAGCATTTGCATATAGAGTCATGTACATAGTCTAATCATCTGCATAGCATAGCATAGCAAATCATCCAACAGGGACCGAGCATTATTCTCATCTCTATGAGCCTATCAAGAGGTTATTATTCAATCTCATTCAAGTCATCAGAAAGAATTTAAAAGTTGGGAAGTCAATGGATCAAGCAGCGTATCCATCTCCTATCTGAGAGTATCTGGGGATCATCAAAGAAATTGTAAGTTGTGGGCTGAGCATGTATAGTATCTGGGCATCATGGGAGATTTAGAAAGTCATTTGAAGAAGGAGACAGGTCATTGGTGTGATCACAAGAATTGCAGTTGGAGGCAGCCAACTAGGGTTTCATCTGGGGTCAACTCTAGGTCAATTGACTGATTGAAAGGCATTAAGGGATATTGGAGAGATGTGGGGTTCATCATTTGACATGTAGAAGAGGATATGGTGATATGCCAAGAAGAATTCAAGAGAAATCAAGGAGAGGAGGAGTTTCTAAATTAGGGTTTCTATGTAAAATCCCCTAGTTTAGGTCAAATTTCCAAGCAAGATAAGTCAAAAATTCAAGCTTCAAATGGATCCTTGGACAACATGAAACTTGTAGAGGATCTCAAGACCTTTAATTTTAGTGGTGGAAGACACTAAGTAGATTTATAGAACTCAAGTTATGGTCCTTACAAGTTACAGGTCATCTGAGGTATCTGAAATTTTGTCTGTGAAAGTGACTTGACTTCCAAGCAATGTTTACCCCTCAAGGAGATTTCAAATGAATTTATGGTCAACATAAGAGTTGTTCCGAATTGTCTTAGCTTTCTAGAATGGTATAGTATGCCTTCATATGATTTGTGGAACTCTACTTATGGTCTTGGCAAGCAAAGGGTATTTTGGTCATCTGAGAATTACAGGTCATTCTTAGCCTATGCCTAAAACTCATACAAGGAAGCTTCAAATGAAAAACTTCATAACATCAAAGTTGCTCAAAATGCCATTTTAAGTCTAGAAAAGAAGTCATGGAAGTTTGGAAATGCATGGAATGAGACTTGACCAAAGTTGGTAAAAAATGACCTAAAAAAGGCATATAAGTTGAAAAAGTTGAAATGAAAATTGGTTTGAGAGATCTACAAATCCAATATGGGTCATCCAATATACCAAATTGATTCCAAACAACATTTTAAAGACATTGGTTCAGCCACTTTTTTGAGTTAAGGGTTAATTTTTGGACTTGCTTTGTTATTTTGTTACTTGCATAATGAGATACACATGAGAAGTTCAACATAAAGCAAAAATAAAGGCATGTAAGCTCTCGTATCATTCCAATTTGTCATGCAAGGAGATATTCACTCATGGTTAAGGGGCTGTCAAGAGATAAAGGAGAGATATCATGAGAATTCAAAGTACCATCAAATGAGAATTTCCATGAATTTCCACAACTTTCTAGAATCCTCTAGGATCAATCTAGAAACTTCTCAATCTGTTAATCATCATCTATATAATGAAATGAAACCATTTGTGCAAGGGGTTGGTGAAAAGAGAGAGAGAATAGAGAGAATTAAGAGATTGCTTCCATTGTAAGAAAGTGTAAGAATCTTCAATCTACACCATTTCTGATCATTTCTTTTCTTCATCCATCATCCATTGAAGTTTGTGAGTGGGAAGAAGCATGATGCAAGGTCCAACAATGGAGGATTGAAGAGCTAGCTTTCACAATTCAAGAATCCATATCAGAACTGCAGCCAAGAATCTAAGTTTTTTCATCCATTTCCTTTGCATACAGTAGGATCAACACCTCCCAAGGATCATTAGTGAAGCTTGCCAGGCCTTTAAGTGCACGATTCCACAACTGTTTCATCAAATTTCAAGGTATGCATTTCAAGCTACATCTCTTTATCTAGGTAGTATTAGATGGAATGGTTAGGATCAAAATTCTTAGAGACCATAGGGGATTGGTTCCTAAAGATTAGAGAGGATTCTATAGGGTTTCATAACAGGATGTTGAAACTTTGATGATCAAGAAACCTTAGTTTAGGGGATGTTAATCATGGTGAATTAGTTCAGAGTAATCAGTGTAACATGGAGAATACATTAGTGCAAGAGTTGGCAAGTTTGGTGAACTTCCATTGCAGAGTGCAGTTGGCATGCTATGAAGTTCCACCTATCGGGTTTTATTATGGGGTTAGTTTCAGTACAAACTATGCGCATGGTCGTGTTCATGGTAATCAGTAGCACATTTTTGCCTTTGGAAGTTTGTGATTTCATTGAGTAATGGAAGAGAACGAGATCGAGGAAGTCATGCATGAATTCTGCGTTTTGGCTGAAACCCTAATGACATTTGGAGAAGACGATCCATTAGCCATTGGATCAATCCCAAAATTTGACTTCTTAATCCAATCTAACGGCTCCAATTTAATTCTGAAAGTGGAGGGAAACCTTAAAAGTAAAACGCGTCGTTTTACTTAATTGATAGACCTGGGCTCAGAAAAATTGTGATACTCGCACCCCCTCGCGCGGCCCAATCAACTTTTGAACTGAAAAAACTTACTTTTTGCACCGTCCTCATATTATTTTATTTTGATTTTTCATAGCAATTTTCTGAACGCATGGGCTTAGCAAAGTTGATATTCGCACCCCTGGTTTCTTGGCCCACCATCATAATGAACTAGGAGTGTATGCTGATAGCACCCCCCTCCCCTTTTATTTCTATTTTGTGATTTTAATTCCTTTAATATTTTTAATGTCTTTAAAAAATCATATAAAATTGAAAATAGCTTAGCTTTAATTGGTTCTTTTTTTTCCTAGGTCAATAATTCTGTCTAGAAAAATATGAAAAAATAAAATTGACATTTTATTTTGTTTTAATATTTTTCATGCATTTTTCTTGTAAATAGCATTTTGTTAAGTTTAATTTGATGCTTAAATTTGATGATTTTTGTTCTAATAGATGCTTTAGTATTTTTAATCCCTTCTTTTTAGGTTGATTAGTTTAGACATGTATCTTGTACATAAGATTTAGTTCATATTTTTAGAAATTAATTTTAGGAGATTTGTGTAGGTGTGAATAACATGAACAAAACTAGGGTTTAGGTGACAACATAGGTGAAGTAGTTCTCTTCCCTTAGGATTTAGAGATTGAAGGTTTGGGATATGGGACTATAGGGACTATGGGTAGTTATTAGATCCCTTAGAAATTATTAGGATTCCCCTACTGCTATTAATACTGTCTATATTTGTTTGACTGGTGTGGTGTGCCCTCTCTGGGGATTATTGCTTGTTTGTATGGGTATTGGGGATTGCTTGGGAATTGGGAAAGCTGAAGACTTGTGATGATGAAGCCATTGGAGATCCAGATGCTGAAGACCAACCGCCAGAGTTGAAGAGGAGATTTCTTGCTAGCAGCTGTTGAGGAGACTAGGGTTTAGGAGCTAGGCAGAGCTCTAGATTAGAAAGCTTGTTTCTCAAATATGGAATGCCTTGTCTGCATCCATCCTTTCTCTATGATTCAAAGTCTCTTTCAAATATCCACCTCCTTCCTTTGGAAGGATCAGTGAAGGTATTTGAAAGATAGAACTTTTGAGAGAAAATTGTCTATATAATGTTAACAGTTAATGAACCACCCTTGGTAGGTAATTGACTGTCTAACATTCATTCACTTCATCTGGTTGACTGATGTTCATCCTGGAGATTAAGACTGGAAGAAAAGCCATTGTAGACTGAAGATTGATGACAAAGACCTTGCTTGAAGGCTGTGGAGATGAAGATTGAGGCTTGCTGAAGCTTATGGCTGATTGGAGATGACTTGAAGTCAGGTGTTGATGCAGAGCTGCTGTAGCTGTTTATTTTTCTGCTGTTATTCATTTCTGATGTATTGATTGGTTCCCCTGACTGTATTGTTTGTTGTTTAACCTGTTGGGTTAGAAAGTGAACCTTGTTCACTTTTGCCTATTGTTTTCTAGGTTCGAGGTTGAGTGGGACTCCCTTGCCTCGCTTGTATTGTTGCATCCATGCATTTTACTGCTTTACTGTATATATTTGCTCTTGTTTCTGTTTCCGTCTATTCCCTTAGGATCTCTGTTCCTCTCTGTGCAAGAGAGGAGCATGATAGACACTAGGTCTTAATCCATGCATGATAACACTAGGGTAGTTTGATTCCCTTCGCGACCGTAGGTTAGAGTTCTGTCTCTTCTTTCTCAAAACAAACAGAAAAACACAATAAATATTTCAAACACAATAAAAGACACTTCTTTCGTAAAAGAATGTGAACTCATCAAAACGTCATTTTTGTCCGCTTGGACTGCTAATCAAGAAACCCTTTTTCAGAAGGAATAAAAACAATCAAAACGAGCTTGTGTCGTACGTGGCCCGAACTACGTTTGCTCTGATCTTTCATGCTGTATGAAAGTACGTAGGCATAGGATGCGATATCCTAGCGAGCAACCTTCCCCTCCTTTCCCGTAGGTAGGCGAACTACGTTGACTCTGATTTCTCGTTCCAGACGGGAATACGTAGGCATAAAGTGCGATACTTTGCCGAGTCATTTTATTTTCTTTTAACCCTTAACCCTTAGTTTAGATAGAATAACAATCCATACCCAAAAACAAGCGTGGATCCCGTCGAGTACGACGGACGTGAGGGGTGCTAATACCTTCCCCTTGCGTAACCGACTCCCGAATCCAGGTCTTGGTTGCGATGACCATACCTTTCCCGTCTTTGCGGTAGGTTTACTCTGAGCGTTTCCTTTCCCTCCCGTGGGATAAATAATGCACGGTGGCGACTCTTCTGTTCAGCCGGTGCCGATTTTCGTGGTAGCGACAGTTGGCGACTCTGCTGGGGAACCAACGTCCCCTGGCTGCTAAGGACTGCGATAGTTCTTATGCATTTGGGATCCAACGTCCCCTAAGAGAGTCAATCCTAACGCTTGTTTTCCCGTCGAGGATTTTGTATGGATTTATATTTGTGACCTTTATTTTCAGCATTATATATATTGATTATTATTGTTGTATTGGGGTGTGATGGGTGGTTCTTTGATTGAGAGATAAGCCGGACCTGGGCTTGAGTGCACCTAGAATTAGAGTAGAAAGTAGTGGGCGCGTGCCGGCTTTGCTTGCATTAGTGTCTCATGAAATCTACACTCGGACGAGGTTTTTCTGGTTGGCTTCTTTTTCTACCCTTTGGGTCGAAGGGGTTGTTGGTCAGCTGAATTGTCGACTCCGGGAACCGATCATTTGGAAGTTGGCTAAGTGAGGCCTCTTCAGGATTTGATGATGTCACTCCTTCTGGGAATCGTATCATCAACCCTGAAAGTCTGTGACGCCGACGACCGCATAGGATGCCATACCTTTGTCAGTTACTAGGACATCCACCTGTGAGAGGGTTTGGGGTTATGCAGGTAACTAGACCTTCAGATACCGGTTATTTCTTGATCAGAGATCCTGGGTATTTATGGAGAGTTCTAAGGTCTGTCAGAGACCAGTTGAAGAGTTTTGAGGTCTGTTAGAGACCAGTTGGAGAGTTCTGAGGTCTGTCAGAGACCAGTTGGAGAGTTCTGAGGTCTGTCAGAGACCAGTGGGAGATATGATTGGAGGTCTATCAGAAACCAGTCAGAGTTATGGGTCTATCAGAGACCAGTGTTGGAGCTTTGTTGTAGGTCTATCTGAGGCCAGGGTTTGAGGACTTCTGAAGGGTCTATCTGAGATTTCTTGATATGGTTCAGGCTTCTCAGCCGGGGCACTTGATCCCTGTTGACTGTGTGCATACGCATTCGCATTTTCATTCATATGTTGGTAGCATATTGCATATCCATTTTGCATTGCAGGTACTGGTTCGAAATTGTATCTCACCTCCTGCATCTCAACAGGTGTTTACAGAATTGCTAGCCAACATCCCCATCGATACTCCACTCGCACCAACTGCCGAAGAATCATGGATCAAATGCAGAACGAGATGCAAGATGTGCGCGAGAAGCTAGCTCTCTTTATGCAGACCATGGAAGCTATTGCAAAAGGTCAGGAGAATTTGCAAGCCATGGTGCAACCCCTGTTGGTCAGAAACGCTGGGCATGGAAATGAGGATCATCAGTCTGCGCGAGTCGACACTGTTCTTGGGGATGGTACTCCCACACCAGTGGCTCCACCTGTAGTTAATATACCTGCTGTTAATGTCAACAACGCTACCGCTGCTGGGAACGGTAACGTCAGAGTTGGGAACGAGACTGCTGTCCATAATGTTGGGCTTGGTGATATCAACTTGGGTGATAATATGGGAGGCAACGGCTTCGGTAATGCTGGATTCGGGTTCAATGATCAGGGATTCGATAATGCTGGGAAATATGGTTTCAATGCTCAAGGCTTGGGGCAAGAAGGATACGGTATGACCAATCAGGGTTACGGAGGATTCGGAAATGGCAATGGCGCTGGATTGATGACTTTTAGACCTGCTGGAGTTGCTCAGGGGTACGGCAACAGAGGGCGAGACCCGGTGATGAATCAGATCAGAGCTGGCCGTAATAATGGATATGATGGGTATGGAGCTGGGAATGGTATGTGGCAAGAAGATCAGCAAGAGGACGCCTTCTCCGGTGGAGGTTTCGAGGGACCGATGGATGACTCCCAGGAGATCAGAATGCTAGAAGAGCAGATGAGGGGGGTCCTGAACCAAAGTGCTGTGGGCTTAGACATGTCAACGATGGGTCTGGTACCTGGCTTGAGGGTGCCAATCAAATTCAAAGCTCCTACGTTTGATAAGTATAAAGGGGACACCTGTCCGAAAGTGCACATGCGGGCTTATTACAGAAAGATGTTTGCATATTCAACTGATGAGAGAATGCTAATGCATTTCTTTCAAGATAGTCTGTCAGGCCCTTCCCTAGAGTGGTATATGGGATTGGAGCCAACTAATATCAAGACATGGAAACAGCTAGCAGAGGCATTTGTAGCTCACTACAAGTATAACAGCGACTTGGCGCCCAATCGGGTCCAATTGCAAGGGCTGTCTCAGAAGAAGGGTGAGAGCTTTAAAGAGTATGCGCAAAGATGGCGCGACATGGCTGCCAGGGTCCATCCTCCTTTAGAAGACAAGGAAATGAATGACATGTTCATTGGAACATTCACCAGCGTGTTTTACGACAAGTTGTTTCACACATCTTTGGCCAGTTTCTCAGACTTAGTTCTGATGGGGGAGAAGATTGAAAATAACATTAAGGTAGGAAGGTTCCAAGCAGGTGAGCCTACTTCAGCTGGAAGCAATAAGAAAGCTTTCGGGGGTAGAAAACAGGAAGATGCCAATTCGGTATGTAGCTCTTGGGAAAGAAATAGGGGATGGAGGCAATACCAACCGCAACAAGTTGCAAGTGTGACAATCCCCGCGCAACATCAGCAACAACCGCAACAGCATGGGCAACAACATCCGGCTCAGCGAAGAATTCAGAATGGGAAGCCGAAAAGGGTATTTGATCCGCCGCCAATGTCATACGCTGAGCTTCTTCAGAATTTGTTACGGTTACAGTTGGTCGAGAAAAGAACGATGGCTCCTCCGACAGGGATCCCCCCACCCAGTTATAACGCTAATGAGCATTGTGAATTCCACTCTGGGGCACCCGGCCATAATATCGAAAACTGCCACGCTTTCAAGCATAAAGTGCAAGATTTGCTTGATAGCACTGTTATTAATTTTGGTACGGAAGGGCCCAATATTACACAACAACCAATGCCAAACCATGAATAGGCTGGAGTATGGTGGACAAAGAGGAGTTCTATAGTTCGGGTGGGCCGTTAAAAGTAGATCAGAACAGTGGCAGGCTGCCTCTAATAACTGATTGTAAAGATAGCTGGTTCAGCAGCAGGACAGATGTGAAAGCCCGGTTCTCGGAAGCTGGCATTTTTCTTTGTTTTATCTTGTCATTTCTTTACGTTTGTAGTTTCTTTCCTGTTTAAATTGCAATCTTGTTCGTAAAACTTGTTGTTTTCATTCAATTGATGATAATGAAATAAATATGCATGTTTTGATTAAATCCATTCGTGTTCACTAATTGTTTTTATAAATGTCCAACACCTGGTTAAGAGGAATCTGGGGGGATGACGAAAATGAACGACATGCAACTTCCGATTGCATGCTTTTGAAATAAAACCTGCTGATGATGTACAGGCATTGTTTCAAATCCCTAAACACCGGAGATATAAGGAAGATAATCCCTTGTCTACCCTTTTGAGCCTTGTAGTAGGAGTTTCTTTCTGCAAATGAAAAACCCTCAATCTTAACCTGGGGCAGGGTAGGTGTTAGCTAATTTGACCGAGCGTTCAAGTTGCAAAAGGAGTGTCCGTTCGAGGATCAATCACACCCATATGGGTCGTGCCTAAAAAACCGCAATGGTTAAGGTTCGCCAACCCAAGAGTGAAACAGTCACATTATTCCACGAAAAGTCAGACAAACCAGTGTCACACGACTTGGTCGGAAAAAAAAAACGAAAAGCGAAAAGAATCAAAAGCCCGCTAAGTCAAAACCTGAAAACAAATGACTTAGGCAAAAAAACAGGGGCATCCCGCTGGACTGGAAAATCAAAAGAATCTCAAAAGATACTCAGTCCAGGCAAAAGTTAGGGAATGAAAAAAAAAACGAAAGACGAAAAGGATTGTCAAAGAAAAGAAAAAGCCTCGAAAAGGACAAAGTCGTGAGACTCTAGGCACCCAAAGACGAAAAGCAAATGACTGTCACTCAAAAATGTGTGGTATCCTGAACTATCACTCCTATCTTCCCACCTCTAATAGGTGAACGCTGAAGTCAGATTAGCTGAACGTAGGATTGGAGAACATCAAGGAGAGTGGGTGGGTTAAAATAAACTTTGAGCCTTTATCCTTTCCTTCAAAACCGTGAACCTGACCACGTTACAACCTTCAAAAGTCCTAATTGAAGCAGGTCGTTTCGAAAGCATACTTCGGTAAAGGTCGTGTCGATTCTGACTCCTGAAAGGGTTCTTCATACCATGTTGGTACTAATGTTGATAGATGTGTGTGCATTATATGCTATAAACTGTTTTTCCCTTTTCCCAGTGAACAGATTGGATGTCAAAGCTGTCATATGTGTTGCATTAATATGTCTTTTACGCAGAACAACTTGTTTTACTTGCGAGTAAGCGCTTGACAGCAGGAAAGTTTCCTACAGTGGAAAGGTATAGTCAGGATAGAATGCAGAACACCCGAATGTTCCGAGAGCAGGGGCAAGCTATTATCATGATCCCCAGTCAGATCAGGGGCAAAGTCATTGCAATCAGGGGCAGGCCATCTTAAGAGCGCAGAAGTTACTCTTTATTCGAGAAGCATTTGATGGGAAGTATCTCCCCGAAGTTCAGAATGCTGGGACAGTTCATATCAGACCAACGGGGTACAAATGTTCAGATTCCCTTTTGAGGACTATCCCCACAGAGTTCCCACAGACCGGGGCATATCAGAAGCGAAGGAATTGTTCTTTTCCGTATCATCGGAGCTACTCAGAGCTATTCGAGCAGATTCAGTCAATCTTAAAGTGTGAGACGAATGTCGGGAAGTCATGTTACGGTCTTCTGATTCTTCACCCAAATCCATGTTGGCGATCACTGTGAGGCCCATCCGTGTTGGCGCATCAGTTTCCAAATCCAATCGTCATCAGTACGCAGGAAGACTCCGACTATTTTCTCCAACAAAAGTCCAGTTTTTTCAGTGGCACGAGTGAGCTATTCCCAGAGAAGTCCAATCATACTTGGCACATCTGCTATTCCCCAGCAGAGTTATATTCCCCAGCAGGGTGTTACTTCAACGAGGTGTTTGGTTAAGTTCCCAAATTCCCCAGCGGAGTCGATTTCACTCTTCCAGCATTTATTTTGCTGGAATAATTCTGTGATATCCGGTTTATCCCCAGCGGAGTTGGCTTCGTCTTCAGCATTTATTTTGCTGAAATGGTTTTCTGTACCCGACTTTCTCCAGCAGCCCGAGCCTGTATTAGCATATTGCATGCATCATCATATTTGCATCATACTTGCATTTCAGTTTCAAAATACGTAGCATTTCCATGCTATATGGAAACATTACGTCATTATCGAACATACGTATTCAGAAACATAAACCAGGTTGGTTACCTCATTGGTTTCAGATGATTGTTTTCCCCTGCAGATAATTGAGATTATGATTCAGGGAGATGTTCGGATAGCCGGATTTGTGGCGCAAGGCGAGCAATGATCGTGTTCGTCCTATCATGTGGACCCCTAGCAGAGTTACTTGGTTGAGTTTCTCTTTTCCCCAGCTGAGTCCTTCTCAGGTCGTTGTTATGTCGACATTACAAGATTTCATAGTTCAAATTTTTTGGAGTTATCGCCGTGATTTCCCTAGTAGAGTTTCTTCCCCATCAGAGTTGCTTGGTTGAGTTTCTCTTCTTCCCCAGCGGAGTTTCCTTCAGACTGTTGTCACGTCAGTATTGAAGATCTTGAAAGTACTACCTGCCGTCGAAGTAGACGGCTGTCGTCAGTTATACCCCGGTTGAAGGAGTTATACCCTGGTTGAAGGAGTTATACCCCGGTTGAAGGAGTTATACCCTGGTTGAAGGAGTTATACCCTGGCTGAAGGAGTTATACCCTGGTTGAAGGAGTTATTACCCTGGTTGAAGGAGTTATACCCTGGTTGAAGGAGTTATACCCTGGTTGAAGGAGTTATATTCTGGTTGAAGGAGTTATACCCTGGTTGAAGGAGTTATACCCTGGTTGAAGGAGTTATACCCTGGTTGAAGGAGTTATACCCTGGTTGAAGGAGTTATTACCCTGGTTGAAGGAGTTATATCCTGGTTGAAGGAGTTATTATCCTGGCTGAAGGAGTTATACCCTGGTTGAAGGAGTTATTACCCTGGTTGAAGGAGTTATACCCTGGTTGAAGGAGTTATACCCTGGTTGAATGAGTTATATCCTGGTTGAAGGAGTTATTACCCTGGTTGAAGGAGTTATACCCTGGTTGAAGGAGTTATATCCTGGTTGAAGGAGTTATATCCTGGTTGAAGGAGTTATTACCCTGGTTGAAGGAGTTATATCCTGGTTGAAGGAGTTATTACCCTGGTTGAAGGAGTTATATCCTGGTTGAAGGAGTTATACCCTGGTTGAAGGAGTTATATCCTGGTTTGAGGAGTTATTATGCCTTGTTTGAGGCAGTTTGTTATCCTGGTCGATGGAGTTGTTACCTTTTGTCAAAGGAATTATTATCGGTGTTGGCAGAATCATTACCCGTGCTAACGGAGTGGCTCCCTGCGGAATTATTGGTTCAAGTATCTGTGTCGTCGAAGATGTGTCCCACAGAGTAACTTGTTCAAGTCACCGGATGCCTGATTCGCGCTTTACGTAGCATTTTGTTTGCTTCTCTACAAACGAAGGTCAAGACTTTTGTGTTTTCGACGTGGTCCTTTGGCTCGACGCATGCTTATTGTAGCAAAATTTGGAATTAATTGTGGATTCAAGGACTGTGGCGTCACGCAGGTGGTTGAGGATGAAATCAAGTCAGTTCTTATCAGATAATTGATCAGTTGTTGCCGTGACAACCGGATTCGGTTTTCTGAATGATATTTTCCCGTAGTGGTGACGGAGTTATTTTCCCGCAGTGGTGGCGGTGTTATCTTCCCGTAGCGATGGCGGTGTTATTTTTCTGTAATGGTAATAGAGTCAGTATCCGTAGCGATGGCGGTGTTATCTTTCTGTAACGGTGAAAGAGTTATTACCCGTAGCGATGGCAGAGTTATTTCCTGTAGTAATGATAAAGCAGTACCCGTAGCGATGGCGGAGTTATTTCCTGTAGTAATGATAAAGTAGTACCCGTAGCGATGGCGGTGTCGTTTTTTTAGATTATCTTCCCGCAGTGGTGGCGGAGTGATGACGATGTTATTGTTCTATAATAGTGACAGAGTGATTTTCCTGTATCGTTGGCAGGGTCATGTTGTGTTGACAGAAGTACTTCCCCAGTGAAGTCGTCCAGTTCATTCCAGTATTGACAAGATAATATTGAAGTCAGACTTATTCCCCAAACAGTGGTGCAGTTATTTCTGCGGTTGGCAAATTTCCGGGTTCTTAGTATTCAACCGTCTCATACCTCGAATGTTTGAAGGTCGTTCGCTCTTCACCCAATCGGGTCCAAGTCGCTTGAATAGGGGCAGCTGTTGCACCCTAAAATTTGCTCAACCTTATTCACTTGGTTTATGTTTCAATATCATTAGCATTTGCATATAGAGTCATGTACATAGTCTAATCATCTGCATAGCATAGCATAGCAAATCATCCAACAGGGACCGAGCATTATTCTCATCTCTATGAGCCTATCAAGAGGTTATTATTCAATCTCATTCAAGTCATCAGAAAGAATTTAAAAGCTGGGAAGTCAATGGATCAAGCAGCGTATCCATCTCCTATCTGAGAGTATCTGGGGATCATCAAAGAAATTGTAAGTTGTGGGCTGAGCATGGATAGTATCTGGGCACCATGGGAGATTTAGAAAGTCATTTGAAGAAGGAGACAGGTCATTGGTGTGATCACAAGAATTGCAGTTGGAGGCAGCCAACTAGGGTTTCATCTGGGGTCAACTCTAGGTCAATTGACTGATTGAAAGGCATTAAGGGATATTGGAGAGATGTGGGGTTCATCATTTGACATGTAGAAGAGGATATGGTGATATGCCAAGAAGAATTCAAGAGAAATCAAGGAGAGGAGGAGTTTCTAAATTAGGGTTTCTATGTAAAATCCCCTAGTTTAGGTCAAATTTCCAAGCAAGATAAGTCAAAAATTCAAGCTTCAAATGGATCCTTGGCCAACATGAAACTTGTAGAGGATATCAATACCTTTAATTTGAGTGGTGGAAGACGCTAAGGAGATTTATAGAACTCAAGTTATGGTCCTTACAAGTTACAGGTCATCTGAGGTATCTGAAATCTTGTCTGTGAAAGTGACTTGACTTCCAAGCAATTTTTACCCCTCAAGGATATTTCAAATGAATTTCTGGTCAACATAAGAGTTGTTCCGCATTGTCTTAGCTTTCTAGAATGGTATAGTATGCCTTCATATGATTTGTGGAACTCTACTTATGGTCTTGGAAAGCAAAGGGTATTTTGGTCATCTGAGAATTACAGGTCATTCTTAGCCTATGCCTAAAACTCATACAAGGAAGCTTCAAATGAAAAACTTCATAACATCAAAGTTGCTCAAAATGCCATTTTAAGTCTATAAAAGAAGTCATGGAAGTTTGGAAATGCATGGAATGAGACTTGACCAAAGTTGGTAAAAAATGACCTAAAAAAGGCATATAAGTTGAAAAAGTTGAAATGAAAATTGGTTTGAGAGATCTACAAATCCAATATGGGTCATCCAATATACCAAATTGATTCCAAACAACATTTTAAAGACATTGGTTCAGCCACGTTTTTGAGTTAAGGGTTAATTTTTGGACTTGCTTTGTTATTTTGTTACTTGCATAATGAGATACACATGAGAAGTTCAACATAAAGCAAAAATAAAGGCATGTAAGCTCTCTTATCATTCCAATTTGTCATGCAAGGAGATATTCACTCATGGTTAAGGGGCTGTCAAGAGATAAAGGAGAGATATCATGAGAATTCAAAGTACCATCAAATGAGAATTTCCATGAATTTCCACAACTTTCTAGAATCCTCTAGGATCAATCTAGAAACTTCTCAATTTGTTAATCATCATCTATATAATGAAATGAAACCATTTGTGCAAGGGGTTGGTGAAAAGAGAGAGAGAATAGAGAGAATTAAGAGATTGCTTCCATTGTAAGAAAGTGTAAGAATCTTCAATCTACACCATTTCTGATCATTTCTTTTCTTCATCCATCATCCATTGAAGTTTGTGAGTGGTAAGAAGCATGATGCAAGGTCCAACAATGGAGGATTGAAGAGCTATCTTTCACAATTCAAGAATCCATATCAGAACTGCAGCCAAGAATCTAAGTTTCTTCATCCATTTCCTTTGCATACAGTAGGATCAACACCTCCCAAGGATCATTAGTGAAGCTTGCCAGGCCTTGAAGTGCATGATTCCACAACTGTTTCATCAAATTTCAAGGTATGCATTTCAAGCTACATCTCTTTATCTAGGTAGTATTAGATGGAATGGTTAGGATCAAAATGCTTAGAGACCATAGGGGATTGGTTCCTAAAGATTAGAGAGGATTCTATAGGGTTTCATAACAGGATGTTGAAACTTTGATGATCAAGAAACCTTAGTTTAGGGGATGTTAATCATGGTGAATTAGTTCATAGTAATCAGTGTAACATGGAGAATACATTAGTGTAAGAGTTGGCAAGTTTGGTGAACTTCCATTGCAGAGTGCAGTTGGCATGCTATGAAGTTCCACCTATCGGGTTTTATTATGGGGTTAGTTTCAGTACAAACTATGCGCATGGTCGTGTTCATGGTAATCAGTAGCACATTTTTGCCTTTGGAAGTTTGTGATTTCATTGAGTAATGGAAGAGAACGAGATCGAGGAAGTCATGCATGAATTCTGCGTTTTGGCTGAAACCCTAATGACATTTGGAGAAGACGATCCATTAGCCATTGGATCAATCCCAGAATTTGACTTCTTAATCCAATCTAACGGCTCCAATTTAATTCTGAAAGTGGAGGGAAACCTTAAAAGTAAAACGCGTCGTTTTACTTAATTGATAGACCTGGGCTCAGAAAAATTGTGATACTCGCACCCCCTCGCGCGGCCCAATCAACTTTTGAACTGAAAAAACTTACTTTTTGCACCGTCCTCATATTATTTTATTTTGATTTTTCATAGCAATTTTCTGAACGCATGGGCTTAGCAAAGTTGATATTCGCACCCCTGGTTTCTTGGCCCACCATCATAATGAACTAGGCGTGTATGCTGATAGCACCCCCCTCCCCTTTTATTTCTATTTTGTGATTTTAATTCCTTTAATATTTTTAATGTCTTTAAAAAATCATATAAAATTGAAAATAGCTTAGCTTTAATTGGTTCTTTTTTTCCTAGGTCAATAATTCTGTCTAGAAAAATATGAAAAAATAAAATTGACATTTTATTTTGTTTTAATATTTTTCATGCATTTTTCTTGTAAATAGCATTTTGTTAAGTTTAGTTTGATGCTTAAATTTGATGATTTTTGTTCTAATAGATGCTTTAGTATTTTTAATCCCTTATTTTTAGGTTGATTAGTTTAGACATGTATCTTGTACATAAGATTTAGTTCATATTTTTAGAAATTAATTTTAGGAGATTTGTGTAGGTGTGAATAACATGAACAAAACTAGGGTTTAGGTGACAACATAGGTGAAGTAGTTCTCTTCCCTTAGGATTTAGAGATTGAAGGTTTGGGATATGGGACTATAGGGACTATGGGTAGTTATTAGATCCCTTAGAAATTATTAGGATTCCCCTACTGCTATTAATACTGTCTATATTTGTTTGACTGGTGTGGTGTGCCCTCTCTGGGGATTATTGCTTGTTTGTATGGGTATTGGGGATTGCTTGGGAATTGGGAAAGTTGAAGACTTGTGATGATGAAGCCATTGGAGATCCAGATGCTGAAGACCAACCGCCAGAGTTGAAGAGGAGATTTCTTGCTAGCAGCTGTTGAGGAGACTAGGGTTTAGGAGCTAGGCAGAGCTCTAGATTAGAAAGCTTGTTTCTCAAATATGGAATGCCTTGTCTGCATCCATCCTTTCTCTATGATTCAAAGTCTCTTTCAAATATCCACCTCCTTCCTTTGGAAGGATCAGTGAAGGTATTTGAAAGATAGAACTTTTGAGAGAAAATTGTCTATATAATGTTAACAGTTAATGAACCACCCTTGGTAGGTAATTGACTATCTAACATTCATTCACTTCATCTGGTTGACTGATGTTCATCCTGGAGATTAAGACTGGAAGAAAAGCCATTGTAGACTGAAGATTGATGACAAAGACCTTGCTTGAAGGCTGTGGAGATGAAGATTGAGGCTTGCTGAAGCTTATGGCTGATTGGAGATGACTTGAAGTCAGGTGTTGATGCAGAGCTGCTGTAGCTGTTTATTTTTCTGCTGTTATTCATTTCTGATGTATTGATTGGTTCCCGTGACTGTATTGTTTGCTGTTTAACCTGTTGGGTTAGAAAGTGAACCTTGTTCACTTTTGCCTATTGTTTTCTAGGTTCGAGGTTGAGTGGGACTCCCTTGCCTCGCTTGTATTGTTGCATCCATGCATTTTACTGCTTTACTGTATATATTTGCTCTTGTTTCTGTTTCCGTCTATTCCCTTAGGATCTCTGTTCCTCTCTGTGCAAGAGAGGAGCATGATAGACACTAGGTCTTAATCCATGCATGATAACACTAGGGTAGTTTGATTCCCTTCGCGACCGTAGGTTAGAGTTCTGTCTCTTCTTTCTCAAAACAAACAGAAAAACACAATAAATATTTCAAACACAATAAAAGACACTTCTTTCGTAAAAGAATGTGAACTCATCAAAACGTCATTTTTGTCCGCTTGGACTGCTAATCAAGAAACCCTTTTTCAGAAGGAATAAAAACAATCAAAACGAGCTTGTGTCGTACGTGGCCCGAACTATGTTTGCTCTGATCTTTCATGCTGTATGAAAGTACGTAGGCATAGGATGCGATATCCTAGCGAGCAACATTCCCCTCCTTTCCTGTAGGTAGGCGAACTACGTTGACTCTGATTTCTCGTTCCAGACGGGAATACGTATGCATAAAGTGCGATACTTTGCCGAGTCATTTTATTTTCTTTTAACCCTTAACCCTTAGTTTAGATAGAATAATAATCCATACCCGAAAACAAGCGTGGATCCCGTCGAGTACGACCGACGTGAGGGGTGCTAATACCTTCCCCTTGCGTAACCGACTCCCGAATCCAGATCTTGGTTGTGATGACCATATCTTTCCCGTCTTTGCGGTAGGTTTACTCTGAGCGTTTCCTTTCCCTCTCGTGGGATAAATAACGCACGGTGGCGACTCTTCTGTTCAGCCGGCGCCGATTTTTGCGGTAGCGACACATACTCGTGACACAAGCACAAAAAATGTTCAATTTATGAGTTGACCGCTACCTTGCATAGGTCGACTCATGTAAGTGAAACTAGCAAAACTCATATTTTTTACTATATTGGCATACATTAAGACATATATACAAAGCCAAAATATATTTTAAGCATACAGCAAAGTGAAATATATACAAACACGGTATATACGACAAAAATGACATATAATTTGATACATTTCATTTTGTGAACATGAAGATTGTGAGAGATCTTAGTTAAGGAAGGATATTACCTCAACTCCAAAAGTAGCGAGATGCATACACATATGGCTTTTAACATCTTCATTTGTTGGATATCAGATGAACAAAGTACATATAGACATGGACATATATAATGTGCGAGAGATATTGCTAAACACGATCCGAAATATCAAGAACACCAAGTTCCCGTTGGATATGAAAGAAAGGATCAATAGCAAGAGGTTTTGTAAAGATATTAGCTAGTTGATTTTTAGTATCAACATGCTCAAAAACCACATCGCCTTTCTCCACATGATCCCTAAGGAAGTGGTGCCGAATTTCGATATGTTTGGTGCGTAAATGCAACACAGGATTCTTGGTAAGATTGATGGCACTCGTGTTGTCATAGAAAATTTGAATATGCTCGAGTTTGAGATTAAAGTCGAGCAATTGTTGCTTGAGCCATAAGACTTGAGCGCAACAACTGTCGATTGCGACGTATTCTGCTTCGGCGGTTGACAAAGCTATAAAGACCTGCTTTTTGCTATGCCAACTTACCAAAGAATTTGAAAATAGATGACAAGTGCCACTCGTACTTTTCCTATCTGATTTGCACCCCGCAAAATCAGAATCAGAGAAGCCAACCAAGGAGCAACCGTTTCCCTTAGAATATCATAGCCCATACTTTGGAGTACTCAAAAGGTATCTAAGTATGCGCTTTACTACTTTTAGATGGGATTCTTTAGGAGAGGATTGATACCTAGCGCACATACATACACTAAACATAATGTCGGGTCTAGAGGCAGTAAGATAGAGGAGAGATCCGATCATACCTCGATACTTTTTCACCTCTACATCCTTACCACTTTCATCTTGACTAAGATTCGCACATGTTGGCATTGGCGTATCGATAGCTTTGGAGTTTGCCATGTCAAACCACTTGAGAAGCTCAAGACAGTATTTTGTCTGGCTTACAAAATTACCCTCCTGTAGTTGCTTGATTTATAATCCGAGAAAATATGTGAGCTCCCCCATCATAGTCATCTCGAATTCTCCCTGCATTAGATTAGAAAACTCCCTTACAAGATTCATGTTAGTTGACCCGAAAATGATATCATCAACATAAATTTGCACCAAAATTAAGTGTTTTCCTTGATGCTTAATGGAGAGGGTTGTGTCGACCTTTCCTCTTGAGTACCCTTGATCAAGGAGAAACTTGCTTAGACGATTATACCAAGCCCTAGGGGCTTGCTTGAGTCCATACAAGGCACGTTTTAATTTGTATACGTGATCAGGATGCTCATGGGATTCAAATCCCGGAGGTTGGGCAACATAAACTTCTTCATTTATATGGCCATTAAAGAATGCACTTTTCATATCCATTTGAAATAGCTTAAAATTTTCCGCACAAGCGAAGGCAAGTAAAAGGCGTATAGCCTTGAGTCGAGCAACCGGCGCATAAATCTCCTCATAGTCGATGCCTTCCTCTTGGTTATACCCTTGCGCGACTAAACGCGCCTTATTACGTGTTATTACTCTGTTTTCGTCCAATTTATTCCTAAACACCCATCGGATGCCAATTACTCGATGACCTCGCGAAGGAGGGACAAGGTCCCAAACCTCATTTCTCTTGAACTGATTAAGTTCCTCTTGCATTGATAGGAACCAATGTTCATCGAGTAAAGCCTCTTTTGGGTTTTTAGGTTCTACTTGAGAAACGAAAGCGAAATGATAACAGAAATTGCTTAGCTTTGATCAAGTCGTCATTCCCTTTGATATATCACCGAGGATATTGTCGATGGGATGGTATTTGGAAGACTTTCAAGATGGAGGGAGATCATCTTTATCAGACGGATGAACTTCCTCAGTTTCTTCATGGTGGTCATCTTTTTCCTCCTCAATTTTGGCTAAGTCAGGTTGATCAATTCCCAGCTCACCACTTTTGAGTATGTCTTCAGAAGATACACTTGCACCACGAACTAAACTATATTTTCCGACATTTCTCGGATAAGACTCGTCAAATGTTACGTGAACGAACTCTTCGACAGTAAGTAATCTCTTGTTGTATACTCTATAAGCTTTACTTAACTGAGAGTATCCGAGGAAGATGCCTTCGTTGGCCTTGGAGTCAAATTTACCTAAACTTTATTTTCGATTGTTTAACACAAAACACTTACAACCGAAGACATGTAGGTGCGACACATTTGGCTTTCGCCCTTTTAAAAGTTCATACGGTGTTTTGTTTAGAATAGGGTGAATGAGCACCCTATTCAATACGTAACATGTTGTACTAATTTCGTCAGCCCATAAATACTTAGGTAATGCACTTTTATTGATCATTGTTCTCCCTAACTCTTCCAAAATTCGATTTTTGTGCTCCACAACCCCATTTTGTTGAGGGGTACGCGGAGCAGACAAGTTATGAACAATTTCGTGTCTACCACAATATTCCTCAAACAAATAATTCTCAAACTCACCTTCATTATCACTTCTAATTGATATGATATTTGTGTTTAACTTGTTTTGAGAAAGCTTAGCAAAATTTTCAAAGGTTGTGAATGTATCACTCTTGCTAGCCAAGAAGATAGTCCAGCAAAATCTAGAAAAATCATCGACTATTACAAAACCATATAGTTACCACCTAGACTTTTAATTCTAGATGGTCCAAATAGATCCATATGGAGAAGTTCAAGGGGTCTCGTAGTTAAAATAATATTTTTAGATTTAAATGAGATCCTTGTTTGCTTCCCCATTTGGCATGCATCACATAAGTGATCCTTGGTGAACTTGATTTTGGGCAGGCCTATGACTAGATCTTTTGAAACTATCTTGTTTAGCAAGTCAAAATTGACATGCGCTAAACGTCTATGCCATAACCATGAGTCCTCGCTCATTTTCTTGAGACATTTATCGCTAGTTAATGATACTTTATTCAAGTCAAGCATATAGACATTATTTACTCTTAGACCATTAAACACATCCTTCATTTTATCATTATGTTCTATTAGGCAACAATCTTTTGAAAATGATACTTTATATCCTTTGTTGCATAATTGACTAATGCTAATGAGATTATGTTTAAGGCCCTCGACTAGCAACACATCAGAGATAGTAGTGAATGAAAGATTACCTACACTACCTTTTCCAAGTATTGCACCCCGGTTGTTGTCTCCATAGGTTTCAAATACTTTCTTCTTTTCCACAAAGTCAATGAAGAGAGATATGTCTCCTGTCATATGTCTTGAGCAGCCACTGTCGAGAACCTATCTTCTCTCGGTAGTCTCAAGATGTTGTACCTATGAACACAATTAGAAATAATAGGTACCCAACTGTTTATTGGGTCCTAGGTTGTGAGTGAAAACATGGTTGCATTTAGGCAACCATTGATAAACCCCTTTAGGAACCAAAAATCTCCTAAAGCGACATTTAGCAATGGTGGGACCTTTCTTGCAACAATACAAACAAGAAAAGTTAACTTTTGAATCACTTTTGCTATTATTATTCTTTACAACATATGTGTATTTTTGATATGTATTAACCATACTCTTTCTAAAATGAGCTTTATCAATAGCAAATGTAATCTTGGGTTCTAGAGCCTTGTTAAGTTTGGCCTTGAGATTTCTAACCTCATTTTGCCAAATGTAACAAGTATCACACCCGAAGTTAACAACTCTCTTTCTTACTTCCTCACAATCTACTTTTGTACTTTCCACTATGGAAGCTTTTAATGCCTCTAGCTTCTTTTTCTTCATAATGTAAAGTATTAAAAGCAGTTTGCAATTCAAAATGAGACAATTTATAGGAGTTATCATATTTCGCATGTCGTACCTTTTTCTTTTTGTTCTTTTGATGAGCTGAAAGGCAAAGATTGACAGATTCATCTTCGTCACTAGAGTTGTCATCCTCGGATGACTCGTTATCGCTTTCACAAGCGATATATGCTCTCCTTGGCTTAGATTGCTTCTTATGTGACCGACTTGTTTCCTTCCTTTTGTCATTTTTCATCAAGGGACAATCCGACTTGTAGTGTCCATTCTTTCCGCAGTTATAACACAACCCTTTTGTTTTGCTTCCTTTATTGTCGTCATTTTTGGAGTATCTTGATTGTTTTCGAAAGTTGACAAGATTTTTCTCAGAATGTTGGATACCGTTCTTTTTGACATGGTGATTGTATCGCTTCACAAACAACTCCATATCCTCACTCTTGTCATCATCTTCGTCATCACTCGTGGTGTAATCACTAAGCTCCTTTGTGTGGGACTTTGAACAAGAAGTCTTGAGAGCGATAGACTTCTTTTCGGTATTTTTCGCTTTCTCCTTCTTTTCCTTTTTCTCACACTGCTCTAGACTAATAAGCACTTGTTTGTACTCTTGTAGCTTTCTAAACAATGTTGTAAGGTCCAAAATCATGAGATCGTTTGCTTCTTTTATGGCGGTCACCTTTGGTTTCCATTCCCTATTAAGACATATCAAGATTTTGTTGGTAGCAACATCATTGGCAACTGGCCTACCGAGTGAGTATAATCTATTGATGAGATGAGTAAATCTCTTTTGCATGTCCGCAATGGTTTCCCTTTGCTCCATGTGAAAGAGATCAAACTCTTGCATTAATGTATTGATTCTCTCTAGTTTAACATCATTGGTTCCTTCATGGGCAACTTGCAATGAGTCTCACATAGCCTTTGCAGTCAGACAATGAGAAACCCTATAATATTCATCAACTCCCAAAGAGGAGATCAGAATATTTTTAGCTTTCCAATCGTAATTATACTTCCTCTCGTCATCATCATTCCATTGTGCTTCAGGCTTAGGCACAATCATGTTATTTTCATCGGTCATGGTTATTTCCATAGGATTGTTTAGAATAACATTCCACACCTTCTTGTCAATGGAATTTATATGCACACGCATACAGTCTTTCCAGTAACTATAGTTTTCTCCATTAAAAATAGGTGCTCTATTATAAGCCCCTTTAGGTTCGTTAGCCATTTTCTACTAAGTTATACTTGAAGCAAAGAATGAATCGGTGCTCCTGATACCACTTATTAGACGATGGTGCAGATCTAGAAGGGGGTTGAATAGATCGCTGAGTCGGCGCTACCAATAAAAATGGTTTTTAAAATTTGTTTTAATAGTGGAAGCTGCCGAGGAACTATACCGTCTAAAACGAATGGTTACTAGAAAACCAGATATGCGTTAAGCCTATGGAATCTGATAACGAGGTATGAGAATTACTACGTTAATCACACTATCAATTTGATTCAGCTCACTATACGGTGTAACTAGTTCCAATGCCTTAAAAATATTAACATAATGAAAGGACATCATATAAGGATTTTAGTTTAGACAATTTATCAAACACTTGGAGTGCAGAGCACTACAAGTGAGTTCTGTTTTGAGAGTGAATTGCTCAAGTTTCCTCTTACAATCAATGATTGTACTAGGTTCAAAACTTAGTTAAGCACTACTCAAATTAGACCTAGATTGATATAATTGTTTGCACTATAAACACAAATATTGAGCAATATAAACGTAAAGCAAAAGACACAACGATTTGTTGAGGCAGTTCCCCTGTCGTCCTCGCTCGGGGTACGTATACCCTCAATTCTAATAATAGAATTGAGACCTGTTAATATATAGATATAACCTGTTGTTGAAAGTTTATACAAGAAGCGAATAGCTATCAAACAAACGAACACTATTGTTATTGTAGATCCTATTTCTTCTTGCCCCTTGATTCGAGTCGAATCAAGTACTTCGACAGTTGTGAATAAACCTCCGATTACGACACTATCTTTGAATAACCTTCAGTCTTCAAAATCTGGCCCGACTCATTTCAATCTGAACCTCCAGCTCCTCGATAACCTTCACTCGGCTGAATATGTGATGAGACGAATCGTGCAAAAAACCCCAAATTCAGAGAATCTTGGAGGACAAAACCCTAGAGGTTTTATTCAAGAAAAACCTATCGATTCCTCAACCCAAACCAGATAAACCAATCTTCGGCTTTGGATGTTATCACCTCTTAACGATGCACAATGCACAACAAAGATGATTATGTGTAATTGTTGTGGAATGCAATGAAGAGAATGAAGACGATGAGAGCCAATTCGACACCTATTTCACTTTTCTTATTTTTCTCAATGTTATGAAGTGAAAGTAGCAACTAAACTTATATACCAAACATAAATTACATAATAAACAAAACCACTTCACAAAGACAGCTGACATAACAAAAATTTGACATAAAACAGCGAACGGTTGACCTATGCAGAAGAGATGATCGACCTGAGCTGACCTGAATGTGAAACTATGCAGAAATCAGGACCATGCGTCGACCGGAGCTTTGCATGTGGCGACACATAACTTTCATTTTTAGCCAAATTGAAATGCTCTCAGTATGAGTCGACCGGAGGGTCGATGCGAGCCCTCCCGAGACTAATACATAAAAATGATACATAGTGTGAGTTGACCGGAACAGGTCTTTGGTTAACTCAAAGCTCTGAAACACTCAAAAATGCCTATTTTCATATTTTTCGACACTCTTGATGAAACCTATGATATGGCACACGACACCAACAACGTCAAACTCATATGACACACATTTATGACAATCTATATGCAACAACCTTGATATTTTATACGAGCATTTGAATTATGAGAAAAACAACATGCAAATGCAACATGGTGATAACGTCCAACATATATTCTTCTATGGAGTTGAGTTTTGACATCATCAAAATGAGCACATCTATATATGAGGCTTTCCCTCACAAATATTACCATTCAAAACGACAATGTTTAAAAACAAGTAGCAATTAACAGGAAAGAAACTACAAATGCAAATGATAAAAGTGTCAAAAGATTGTCAATGTTGAAAATGTCTTCCTGTCTGGACCACTGGCTTTAGGAGATGGCTCTGGAAGTCTTTGAGATCAAATAGATGAGAGGTTGACATGCATAACCAAACTTCCTTCTGGAACGAACATGTACCATTTATCAATCAATTGTTGTACTTTGGCTTGGAAGACTTTGCAATATTCAGTCGAGTGCCCCATAGATCCTTCATGATATCCACACTACACATGGGGATTGTAACCAAGAGGGTAAGTTTTTGCAACGGCTTGAGAGTCTTGGGCTCCACGAATGAGTTTCGAACTAGATGTGGCAGAAATTTACTGTACGACATATGGACTAGACAAATAGGAGCATTCTTTATTTCTAAGTTGTTGTGGGGCCTATTCTGATTTTGGCACTGATTCTAACATTGATTCTAATAAGCTCGACCATGGGCTCGTTGATTTGTATGAGAAGTAACCCAAGGTTTCTTGTGTGGTTCCCTAAGCACAATTATTTGTCCATAAGGATAGCATGGTATTAGAAATAATGATTGTTGAGAAGATGAAAAACCAAAATATTTTACCGATTCATTCTGAGAATACCCAAAATTTTCCATGACTTCATTGATTTCATCTTCCTCTTTCTCTTGAGAGTTGCTGAGAGATTCAATCTCACTAGCCTGACTGCTCGAGGCGTCTTGGATTTTTCCACTCTTTAGGCCGCTCTCAATGTGTTCTCCAGCTATTACCAGGCCAGAGAAACTTGATGTTCCACTGCTAATCATCTTAACCAGGTACCATCCTTGCAAAGTATCTATGAATGGGTCAACCAATTCTCTATCTAGAAGTGGTGGTTGCATTCTAGAAGCCAACTCTCTCCATCTCTGAGCATATTCTCTGAAGGATTCATTGTTCTCCTGAGACAAGCTTTACAACTGTATCCGACTATGATCCATGTCAAGATTGTATTCATATTGCTTCAAGAAAGCTCTAGCTAAGTCTCTTCATGATTGGATGTGACCACTCTCTAACTACATGTACCAATTCAATGATGTCCCACTTAGACTGTCTTAAAAACAGTGGATCACTAGCTTATCATTATGAACATATGAAGTCATTCTTCTGCAAAACATTACCAAATGTTGCTTTGAGAAACTATTCCCCTTGTACTTTTCAAACTTCAGTGCTTTGAAACTTAGAGGTAACACTAGGTCGGATACTAGGCACATATCTGAAGCGTCAAGACCAAGAGCATCTTGAACTTCCACGGCTTTGAGTTTCTCATCTAACACATGATATCTTTCAGTAAACTCAAGAGCTCTTGGGTCCTTGGTTTTCATTATTGGGACCTCCTTTTGGGAATTCGACATAAAGAATGTAAAAGCACAATAGTTAGTAGTATCAAGAGAATACGAATGTCCACCTTTGACCACAGACTGCTCATGAACATCAGGGGTCTGCACAGACTAAGCTCGAGTAAGGTTGTTCACTTGTGGAGGATTCTCATCAGGCAAAAAATTGTACATTGGGTTAGTCGTCACAGTAAAGCCTGGTGGGGGTCAACATTCTAAAGGTTGTTCCTTGACATAGCTACCAACAGCTTCCAACTTGACCTTACCTTTTGACACTACTTCATCTTGCTTTAACCACTTTTTCGTTTTTCAACAATCGTTGGTTGTTCAAAACGAGTACCGGAGAATCAAGTGGCTGGTCATGGACAAAGGCACAATGAGTGTTTTGACTGGTTGAAGAAAGATATGCAAAATGATGCATAGATGCTTATGCAATGTTATGAATGCAATAGACATGGGATTAAAGCTTCCATAAATTTTGGATAACCGTTGTGCTGCTAAATGAATAATCTCAAAAGTCCACTCTGAAGAGAATACCAGAACATCATAATAACAAAATACCAAGCTCATAAGTCCATACTAATAAGAAAACCAGAAACCCGGGTAGGTTGAAGGTCAAGGTTTCCTGCAAAACCCTTTCCCTCTCACATGTGGGTTCTAGTTTTGGACAAGGCAATCCTAGCAGGTCCTCAGTCTCACGGGCTTTCAGATCGAGAAATGATAATACGTTTACCATTTCTGGTTTGGCATTATCATCAATCAAGGATGCCTCAACTGACTTCTCATGAACGGTCTTCAGAGTCATAAGCTCCCAAAGGAACACTCTGGATACTGTATAAACATACAAGACATATCATCTCCCAAGAAAACCTCGTCTGAATGTGAACTCAAGTCAATGATACGTGTCAAACACCACACAAGTCAACAAGATCCCACTCTAATTCTATGTATGCACTCAAACCTGGGTACCAGGCTTATCTCTCACATAATCAACTTCCCCAACAGTACAACAACAAAAGAATAATATGACAGCAATAAAAAAATGCAATAAAAGTAGTAAATAAAACAAAGACAAACAACCAATGAAAAAGAAATAGACAAGTGCTAGGATTGACTTTCATAGGGAAGTAGGGTCCCCAGCAGAGTCGTCAGCTGTCGCAACGCGAAAAATAATCGGCGTAAAAATAGAGTCGCCACCAAACGTTATTTATCTCAATGGGGGAAAGGAAATGAAAGAAGAAACCTCAAAAGGGAGAAGACATAGTCTCGCAACCAAATCCTGGATTCGGGAGTCGATTACGCGAGAGGAAGATATTAGCACCCCTCGTGTCCGTTGTACTCAACGGGGTCCACTCTTGTTGTTCAAATCAAATGGTGAGTTTATCTAAAGCCTATTTTCTAAACCGACATTGAACAAAAGGTGACTCTATAAGACATAAATATCCTATGCCTACGCATTCTCTCGTGTAATGGGAAAGTCAGAGTCAACGTAGTTTGGAGGACTACGAGTGAATGTGGGATTCTGCTCTCCAAGACATCATCGTCTTGTGCCTACGTATCCTCATTCGGGCGAGAATGAAGAAGTCAGAGCGCTCATAGTTCGACCTACCACGGGTTGGTTGATGTCTTTTATGAGCAATGCTAAGCTCGTGTTCCAGCAGTTAGGGTTGATGGCTATTTATGGTAGAACGGATGTAACATGCCCTTTTTGAAAAGGTTTGAACGGAAATCTCGAAGGACTAAATAATTTGCAGTTTTTTTAAGGATTTTAGAGAAGTGGGTTGAATTTGCTTGTGACGTGTATCGCATTAAATTCTATGACATAGGATCGAGTACTTCGCACCAACGATCCAAACGTCTCATGTACAAAGTACCCTAAGATGAGGTTAGAAATGCATCTGCTCATCTTTTCCCATGTACTTAAGACTCGTGACGTACTTTACACATCGTCTTTATTAAGTGTTTTATTTGATTTGAGATGAGAGGAAAGAGGACTCAAAGATTGAAAATAAAACAACTAAGGGAAACTAACTCCTAATGTTGTCAAGCATAATGGTCCTAAAGTTGAGATGGACCTAAGGTTAAGGTTTACAAAGGGACTACTCTAATTGTTATCATGCAAAGATTGACTTAAATTTAGACTGAAGGGGTATAAGATGTAATATACAATATTAATATCATACAACAAATTAATAAAAATATAAATTGAAAACAAAACTGCACGGATAAAATCATGACGCAAAGACGCGAATCAAGATCGCGTACGCGAAAACATGCAAAGGCTACAAAAAAATTAGATTCAATTTAAAGATAACGGCATTGCATCATTGAAAAATAATACAAATTGAAATAAAAAATTGCCACTGTATTAACGGTCCTCGTAAGTCAAATCAAGAATAACAATATCAAAGAAAAATCACAAATTGCAAATTGAGATGCGTAAGCGCAAAAAATGGATTGCCACCATGCTAAACCGTCTGACACGTGTAAAATTGAAATACAACAATAACCTATCGCAGCTGCGAAAAACACCCGGAGGAAAACAGAAGAGTCGCCACCTTTCGTTATTTATCCCAAAGAGAGGGAAAGGAAACAATCGGAAAAACCTGACGAAAAAGGGAAAGACAAAGTCATAGCAACCAAGTCTAGATTCGGGAGTCGGTTACGCAAGGGGAAGGTATTAGCACCCCTCACGCCCGTCGTACTCGACAGGATCCACGCTTGTTGTCTATCTAAGGGTGTGTTTAACTATCTATGCTAAAGGCTTCAGGACAAAAGAAAAAGAAAGGAGACTCAGCAGAGCATCGCAGCTCTGTGCCTACGTATTCCCTCGTACAATGGTAAAGTCAGAGTCAATGTAGTTCGGCTAACTACGGGTGAAAGGGGGAAGGTTGCTCGCCAAGACATCGCGTCTTGTGCCTACGTACTTTCATCTGGTATGAAAGATCAGAGCAAACATAGTTTGGCTAGCTACAAAACCGCAGGTTGATAAAGTGTTTTAACCGAGTAGGGTTAAACATCCGTTCCAGCAGTTAGGGACGAAGCCTGTTTGCGATGGAACCGAAGCTTAACAACACTCTTTTCTGAAAAAGGAAGTTTGATTAATCCCGAAGGAAAAAGGTTTGAAATTTGTTTTTTGTGTTTTTTAGTGAAGTGAATTAATTCGGTTTGTGATTCACGTTACACTAAAGACTATGACATGGAGACGAATGCGTCGTGTATCGCCCCCAAACGGGACGTACACTAAACACTCTAGACAAGCGAGAGGAGACCCCTTACTCATCATTCGCCATGTAGCTTAAGGCTCGTAGCGCGCAACGTTCATCACATTTATTAATGGATTAGAATTGTTTTGAGATGAGAAGAGAGACGCACGGAAGGTCTAAGGGAAACCTGGCCCTAACATTATCATGCAAGATGGTCCTAAGGTTTGGATGAAAAGGGGAAACATCTACCCTAATGTTAGCATGCTTGGATTGAACACCTAATGTCTCTCCTACTCCCGTCCTAAACGGAGGGACTAGGAATCCTATGGGGATCATGGCAAAAAACACAAGAAGAACAAATGAAGGATCAATCACAAGTAGAAAATGCATACACGAAGAAAACATGCAAAGAGGGAGGAAAAAAGTGTGGGGCAACAGCCGCCACAAGCACATCTCAACCCCTTTGGAGCAAACAAAGATGCAAAACACAAGATGAAATGCACATGCAAAGATGCAAGCAATCATGAACATGCAAATGCAAAAAGAAAATAAGCGGATGAGAGGTAACAGGAGAAGACAATCCTCTACAACCGTCGACCATCAATCATCGAAGAAAATGGGAGGAAAAGAAGTGTGGGGCAGCAACCGCCACAAACGCATCTCGACCATAGCTCTTCGCTCAAGCAAGCAAGGATGAACATCACATTGAACAACATATACAAATATGCATTCAAGTGGAAATCGAACAAAATGAGTCGACAAAAATCATGATCAAACGATCAAGAACAGCGACATATATACCAAACATCACACTCCTAATGCATCACACTGGTCTATGATGATTCGAAGTGGAACGGTATGCAAAAACACATTGAAAAACAGCAAAACAGGCCCACTGTTACAGTGTTAATCGGTTAACCCCTGGGGTTAATCGGTTAACACCTTAAAAAGTTTGGGAAATCTGGAATTTTGAACAGGTTAACCGGTTAACCATATGCGTTAACCGATTAACACTGTTAACGTTTGAAAAAAATTTGAAAGTTTGAAATGGTTAATCAGTTAACCCTATGCGTTAACCGATTAACACTGTAACAGAGGCCAAAAACAGCAGCAGAAAAAGCACTTTCAGCACAAAATCACTTAATCAAATGATCCAAAAGATCGGCTTATCAAATAAGCACAAAATTAACAACAGAAAACAGAGATCCAACAACATGTATACACAATTACACATCAATATCACAATTTGAATTGATCAAAATCAACCAAAATTCAATCGAATATGAAGATTAACATGATAAGCTCAAAAATTAAATCGGATCGAGAATTCCAACCTTCGAAGCGGAGATTTGCTTCGGTAAGTATTGATCAACTGAATTTGAGCAGATCCAAACAAGATTATCTGGAAAACTTCAAGATCCACAATAATTCTTGCAAGAGGACTGAAAATCCAACACTTTTAAGCCAGATTACTCCAAATAAGCACATTTAACTCAAGCTCCAAAATCAGATCTCAATTTGCACGAAAATTGATTATGAAAATTTATCCAATGATGATGATAAATGGAGGTTTATGCTCAAGAATCCATTGATTTCAATGAAAAATCAATGAATCCAAATGATGAAGAGCTTTGAGTGAGAGAATTGAGAGCTCAAGAGTGAATTCTGAAAAATGAATTGAATTATGAGAGATTAGATGGTTTGGTTTAGATTAAGCCACTTAAGTATCACTTAGGTTTGGATCCAAAGCAAGGTTTGGGAATTTGGATTGGAAATCAAGGTTTGGAATGAGGAGTGGGTATTTGGAGGGAAATCTGAATTTTAAAGAGGTTCTAGATCCTTCCCACATGCAAATTTTGAATTTCCAAAGGCCAAAAATGAACCCCAAATGAAAATTGCTTGAAATCTCACGTGCAAGGCAAAATCTGCTTTGGTTAACCATATAGGTTAATCAGTTAACACCTCTGAATCTTTGAATCTGGGCTAGTTTTGCATTGGTTAACTAGTTAACCATATGTGTTAACTGATAAACACCTTTGAATTTTGAATTTGGCGCCTTTTGGAGGGAAAACTGTCCGTTTGCCCGTTCCTTGCTGTTTTGAGCTTTGCTTAGCTTCTGAAAGTCATTTTTGAATGCTATGATCATGAGAATGCTCGAGATGGCCTGCATGTTATTTTCTGAACTGTTGTTCTCTTTAAAAATAAAATAAAATCGGTTGCCTGACCGCTGGGCAAAATAAATGCCCGCTTCTCTGATGCCCGCTGTTCGTTGTTCAGCCTTTTGCACCGAAATGAATTTGAGCCACAGGAATACCTCGACCCCATTTTTCGGGAACAAATGCTATGCAATGCAGAAATGCAACAAAAAAATGAAATGAAACATAAACCAAATTAAGAAAAGGTTGGTCAAATTTTGGGATGCAACATCTACCCCTATTAAATAGTTGTGTGTGTGTGTATATATATATATATATATATATATATATATATATATATATATATATATATATATATATATATATATATATATATATATATATATATATATATATATATATATATATAATTGCATATACTACATGAAAATTAAACATAAAGACATATTTATATGTATGAAAACAAAATCAGTACCACCGAACGCCGCTTATGCTCCGCCTTATTCTTCTTCTTTTTTCCCGGTCCTCTTTCATCAACAACACACTTATATATATATATATATATATATATATATATATATATATATATATATATATATATATATATATATATATATATATATATATATATATATATATATATATATATATATATATATATATATATATATATATATATATATATATGGATCAAATTAGGATTAATTTTAAATTATCAATAATGTCTCTAATATCTATTTTAAAGTCTAAATTAAATAATTAGTTAAACCCAAAATAAAAATAAAAATTAAAACACTAACTATCCTATTTATTTATTTTAAATATTTAGACAAAAATGTAAAAATAACCGAAATCCAAATAAATAAAAGTCAGACGCCTAAGTGCTAGAAAAAATAAATCGAGTATACCAAAATGATCAGCGCGAAATACATGACTCAGAAAAATACATCGTTTGGTCAGATTTTAAAATAAATTTTGACTCGTTAAAATGCTCAAACTGATCAAAATGTAACCAAAAATGGTCAAAAAATTAAAATGAACACGTCGGGTTAAATTACGCGAAATATAGATCAATATATTTGACGTCTGCAAGCTTGATTTTACAATTTTTTGTCCACCGATTTTACGCACAGTTGAGATTCAATTTGACCAATCTGTCTTAAAATCTGAGAAATTATATCAGTAATATTTTAGGCGCGATGCAAGATAAAATGTGTGCTATGCAAAGTAAAAATAAAGTCAGATGAATGAAAAAATTTAAAATGCCCGGAAAAAAATTAGAGTATGACATCTCGACCAAAATTTTTGCCCTTAAGTGCACACCATTCCTCTTGAAAAATCATGAAGAAGATGACCTTGATATCTGATGAGCCTTGGTAAAGAAGATAATCATGATGTTGGAAAATAAACCTTTGTCTCAACTCGAGTGCAATAACCAGATAAATTACCTCTGAATAGGGAAAACTCAAATCACAGGAAAATGCCTTGATTCCATGTCTTAGGAGCTAAATGCAAATGAAAGGATGCAAATTATGACCTAATGAAAACACAAATAAAAGAGAAATACAAGTCAGTTAATATTATAAGAAGAGATGGCAAATTTTGGGGTGCAACAGTCGACACATACATCTTTTAGGTCAACGCACATGTGTTAGGACAGTGGTAGAGTGTCGAGTTTTTGTTATCGTATCCACAGGGAATCTGAGATATTGTCGTCGTTCGACAGTTGTCAAGTTCTTAACTTTTTAGTAACAAAAGGGGTTTGATTTTTAGTCACGGTATCTTGCATAAAAAGTAATAAATTGCGGTAAAAGATTGATTTTACGATTTAATAAAGATTGTCAAAGTTAGGGTTCGGTAATCACTTTGCTTGTATATGTTCGATCAATAATACGCATAAACTCCTTTAGATGATAAACACATTCACAACATCCTCTCGATGTGATTATTTCTAACTCACATTGTGATTTTTCCCATTTTGATCCATTGTTGATTTCTCACACAATCTATCAAAATGACAACATTTAGGTTTAACATTTTCATGAACAACCACATTCAAAACTATTTCTAGCTTAAGAAAATAGAAGGATGAAAACCTAGGTCAAGAGTTGGAAAATATATTTCAATCATAAACCAACACAAAGAGTTATAAATAAAACAAGGTTTTCGCCATATATTCATCATCCAAGAGTTTACAAATGAAGATCATCCATATACATACAAAGCTTAATGATCACCTACATCTAACCTTGACAAAATGAAGAACTTAGCTACTCATTTTCATGGTAGCTTGCACAAGAAGTTTTGGAAGAAGGTTGATGAACATCTGAGTCAAAGAATCCAACTTGGATGAGAATCCACCTTCTTTTTGTAGAATAATGTTAAGAAATGAAGAAAATGAGAGATATTGGGTTTCTAGGGCACAAAAATCTCTTCTAAAAACAGAACTAGCAAAAATATGGTATGGTCTCAAAAAGTACATATAGCTACTTATAGAAAAAGTTGTTGTCTTGTCACACTCGCGACCTTGTTCGCTTAGCGAGCTCACAGCGAACGCTCGCTACAGCTTCGCCTAGCGAACATGCTAGCGAGGACTGAGGAAAAGATTCTGGAATGCTTCGCTACTTGCTCACTAGGTGCTCGCCTAGCGAGTTCTTCACCACCTTCCTCGCTGCCAGCGAATGATGCCATTTTGATTTTGCCCAAGTCTGGGAGTGTTCGCTAGCAGCTCGCTACGGGCTCGCCTAGCGAACAGCTCGCTGCAACACTCGCCAGATGTTCGCCTAGCGAACATGATTTTGCTCTTGTTCTTTCTTGATTCCTTTGTCTACTTTCTTGTGTCTTCAAATTCTACTCTTTCATGCTCAAATACTGCATAATAACACATAAATTAAAAGGACCAAGAGCATTTCACATAATATTGCATATCAACAAAAAGCAAGGCAATTTTGAACAGAAACTAGACAAAAAGGAGCGAAAGATGCCCACATTTGATAGCTCAAATAAGCACAATTGGGCATCGAACAACTCTCCCCAACTAGGATCTTGCTTGCCCTCAAGCAAAGTATGCCTCTTGAAGAACAAGATGATTTGCTTAAAGAAAAAGGTTTTTCCGAAATTGGATCAAATGGCTCAAACACAAGCGACTCAACCAGACACGCGTTCCCAATGGTTAGAACAACATAATACACAAAAACTAAATCCTTAAAGCAATACAAAACATGCATCAATCCACAACAATGATATCCTGAATGAATCACCCTATCACTCCTCTTCGAATAAGGATTAAGAGATCACGCGTTTACAACCGCGGGTGCAATCTCACTCTCCAACAAACAATGCCAAACTCAATTCAATTCATACAATGTCTAACAATTATAAATGAAAATGCGGAAGCACGAAGATCACTAAGGTCTTTTCCGGTTGTAGCTTGGTCAGGTTAACAAACAAGGGACATATCTAAAGCCATTGAAAACGAAGTTGCCGATGCAAAAGAGACATTCACTATACAATTATTCACACATCTCAACTTCATTTAACTTATTTCTCATTTGAAACCTTCACAACTCTTATTTCACAACTCAATTTTTTCAATATTTTTCTTCCAAGCAAGCATTCATTTTCATTCTTTTCTTTTGATCACTTTTTTTTTTCTTTTTCACACTGTATTCACAAAACAATTGTTTCTCTTTTTATAATTTCTTTTCAATGCTTGCTTGGTTTTTCAAGAGTTGTGGCAAACTACCAACTTACAATTTCGTTCTCCCCAACTTATCTTCTACTTCCTTCATAAGTGAATGCTCTTTACTTATTACGGCCAAAGAACAACAATAAAAAAATTCCAGGTTTTCAAGAAAAAGATTTTTGAAGTCTCGCTTTGTTTCAAGCTGAGATTCAACTGTTTAAGCTTAAAGGGGTTAACAAATACTCTCTGCTCACGAGTAGTTTGTATTTGGGACTGGTTGTGCTTGAAAAAAACAAGTGCCTTGATCATTTCTAATTGCTTCCACAAATTCACAATAATAAAAGACAAAGCATGAATTAAGAGAATCAACACAGTTCATTAGAATCCAACATTTATTTGTACAATTGAGGTTTCCTCACAATTTATGGTCTTAAGTCCTAAGTGAATCATTTATTCAATTATGTTGCAAAAAGAACAATATTCAATTACAACAAGAATAAAGTTCTTCATGCATTCTAGAGTTCTAACCGAAGGTAACCATGTACCTTAGCCTTATTCGCTTGTTTATTTTTATCATTGTCATCCAAGCTCGGATGCACCTTCATTGGATACTTCTTTCAGAGAGTAACCAATCTAGAAGGTTTTGACACCCAACAACCACAAAAATTATTAAACAGAATAATTTAAAACAAACACAATAATTTAAAACAAAACATTAAACATTAGAATAAAAATAATGTGCGTCGGGGACAAAACACCCCAAAAAGTACAACCCAAAATACCGAAATCAAAACAGAATATCTGAAAATAAAATAAAACACTAAAACTGAAAAAGATAAAAACTTAGTCCTCTTCGGACTTAGACTCTTCATCCTCAGAACCATCATCATTAAAATCCTCCTCTCCCTCAACATCATCAGAACCATCGTCATCAGTACCAACATGAGCATGACCACTAGCACCTGCCCCCTCTCTAAAAACAGGTCTGTCCATAGGCCAATTCGCGTGCTGCATAAACTGCTCACGCGTCATCAAAGGACGCTCAACGGAGGGGTCACGGATCTAAAGCTGCAATACCTGCATAGAATCGTGAATATCCACCATAGCTTGTTGCATTGCCTCCATCCAATCCCAATTGTAGTTACACACTGCCTGCTGAAAAGGGTCGAACCCTTGAGAAAAAGCGCCTGAACTATCAGTAGTCCAGGTACTAGCAGTTGCACCATTTCTGTAGTTCTTTGGCCTACAGTACTTATCCACATATTTGTCATCAATAGCGGCCGGGATCTTCACCAAACTGCGGGATGGAAGCTTCATCCTCGACTGGGAGCATAAGGCCATAATGAGGCAGAGAAAAGCAAGGGGGAAATTAACTCGCACCCCTGACTTTAGACCTCTCTCAACAATAGACTTCAGCTCATTAGCAATAATCCGAGCCACATCAATCTAGACATTTGTGAGTATGCAATGGACAAGGTGTGCCACTGGGATCAGCACGGTCGATGTGTGGGATTTCGGCACAATGTTTGTCAGAACCAGAAGTAAAATCAGCTGAGCTATAGGAATCATATCCTCCCTATGATATCTCATAGGATGTCCAAATTGGTTTAGCTCAACCGATTTACCCTCTAGCAACAGGGCAGCGGAAATGACATTTGTATCTCTGCGTAACCTCAGGTCTCTGGTGTATGTATCCAACTCATTTGCTCCCAGATGGAACGGTTCGCCAAGCACTCGGTTAATGGAATCCCTGTCGAAAGTGACCTGACGGCCCATCACTCTTGTAGTCCATGTGAAGGGTTCATCGTCGTTAGGCAGCGCGTTCGCGTAGAACTCGCACACTATATCAATGTTGTAGTTTTCGAGTGGAGAAACCAGCCTGTCCCACCTTTTACTGTTAATCAGCTCCGCAAAAGTTCTGTATTCGCCTTGTGGGTCAATTATAAACCTCTTTTCCGGGAGTATCTTCCTTTTTTGTAACGCTATAAAGCGGATGACCTGTTTTGCCTCGATGAACTTTTCGGTATCAAATTGGATCGGAACTGGACGGGAGGTGCTGTCAACTTTTCGCTTCTTACCATGACTACCTGAGGCCATCTGCACACAAACCATATAAAACACCAACAAACAGCAGCACAAGATTATCAGTCATCATAAATAAATAAAAAAACAAGTTCTGTTATGCTCGCTGGCTTGATCGCCTAGCGAGCTCATAGCGAATGCTCGCTACTGACTCGCCTAGCGAACAAGCTAGCGAGCACTGCGAAAGTTCAAAATCAGCCACTGTTTTGGACCCAAGCATCAAAAATCCCAAGTTTGTCCAACATAATTCCAGAACTAATTGATGTAACATGAAAGGCATTGTTCTTAGTACACATGCAAACCTAAAATTTCTCAATTCCCTAACTTGCAAAATTTAACCTAAATCCTAATGTTTCTACAATTTAAACAATACAAAACAAAAGAGAGGAGAAAGATCAAACTTGATTGCAGCAGAGAGAATGAGACACACAAAAATTAGGGCTTACAAGAGAATAGAGAGGTGAGTTCTTGTGTTGTGTAAGTGCAGTTGGAAGTGTGAGAGTGAGAGTGAACGAGGATGACTAAGTCACAAAAGAAAAACAGATTTTGGACCTACAAGAGTGGCCCACTAAACAACTTAAAATGCCAGATACGTGTATGCTCGCTTAGCGAACAGATAGCGAATGCTCGCTGCATGGTCGCCTAGCGAACATGCTAGCGAGCATGACAAAATTTCACAAATTTCAGGACAGCATCCAAAGTTCATTTTCAGCATGCTTCCACCTTGTAGACACCAATAAAACACAACCAAAACAACAAACACTTACAAGGTTGAGGTGCCTCTCAACAAGCGCTTGTTTAACGTCAGATAAGCTCGACGATCCAAGATGCTCACACCGGAACATCCAGAAGGAAGGCACAGCTTTCTCGATCAACTAGACCGCCAAGATATATCTTTAAACATTGGCCATTTACCGTCCAACTGTCCTTCTTTTACATGTCTTCAATGACAACAGCCCCAAAAGTTTATACCTCTTTCACACGAAATGGCCCGGACCATTTTGACTTCAATTTTCTGGGAAAAAGCCTCAACCTAGAATTAAACAATAATACCAACTGTCCGGGCACAAATTCCTTTTTCCGAAGCTTCTTGTTATGATATTCTTTGACTTTCTCTTTATACAACCAACTTGAGTGATATGCGGCATCGCGCATCTCCTCCAACTCAAGCAGTTGTATCTTTCTTTTGTCACCGGCTAACTCTTTATCAAAATTCAAAAATTTTAAGGCCCATAAGGCTTTGTGCTCCATTTCGACCGGCAAATGGAAAGTTTTACCAAACACCAATTGAAATGGAGTTAGCCCAATTGGAGTTTGTAAGCGGTGCGGTACGCCCACAATGCTTCGTCCAATTTTTGAGACCATTCTTTTCTAGAATTAGACACGATTTTTTTAAGGATTCTCTTAATCTCTCGATTAGAGACCTCAGCTTGCCCGTTTGCTTGTGGGTGATATGGAGTCGCCATTCTATGTGTTACACCATAATGTTTTAAAACGTTTTCCAATGGTGCATTACAAAAATGTGATCCTCCATCACTAATCAACACACGGGGGGTTCCGAAACAGGAAAACATGTTTTTCTTTAAAAAATTTATGACCGTTTTAGAATCCGCCCGAGGTGAGGCAATCGCCTCAACCCACTTTGAAACATAATCAACCGCGACAAGCAAATATTCATTTCCAAAGGATGATGGGAAAGGTCCAACAAAGTCAATACCCCAATAATCAAATATTTCGACTTCTTAAATGTTTTGTAGAGGCATCTCATCTCTCTTACCTATCCCTCCACTTCTTTGGCAACTGTCACAACTTTGCGCATGGGCATTTGCGTCTTTGAAAATAGTAGGCCAATAAAATCCTGATTTGAGGACTTTAGTGGCCGTTCTTGCCCCATTAAAATGTCCGTCGTAAGGCGAGTTGTGACAATGCCAAAGGATACTTCGGGCTTCATCGCCGGTAACACACCTTCTCAAAATGTTATCACCATCCAACTTAAACAAGTATGAGTCATCCCACACATAATACTTACAATCCGAGAGGAACTTCCTTTTTTGGTTCGGAGTTAGGTCGCGCGACACCAAACCACTAGCCTTATGGTTTGCAAAGTCCGCAAACCACAACCTAACTTGAACTCTAAAAAGTTTTTCATCAGGAAATTCTTCTCGGATTTCCTTTTCAGAAGATGTAACCTCCACATTAACAAGGCGAGATAAATGATCCGCCACCAAATTTTCCGATCCTTTCTTGTCCTTAATTTCAATATCAAATTCTTGCAACAAGAGGATCCAACGGATGAGCCTTTGCTTCGAATCCGGTTTGGTGAGCAGATATTTAATCGCCGCATGGTCGGTATACACAATCACCTTAGAACCAATAAGATAAGACCGAAATTTTTCTAGCGCATACACTATCGCAAGTAATTCTTTTTCGGTGGTGGCATAATTAATTTGCGCCTCATTTAGAACTTTACTTGCGTAGTGTATAGCATGAAATTGTTTTCTTTCCTTTGTCCCAATACCGCTCTAATTGCATAGTCGCTAGCATCACACATGAGCTCAAAATTTAAATTCCAATTCGGAGCGACTATAATTGGAGCGGTAACAAGTTTTTCTTTCAAAATTTTAAAAGCATGTAAACAATCTTCAGTTAAGAGAAATTCCTGGTCCTTGGCGAGCAAATTACTCAAAGGCCTAGCTACCTTTGAGAAGTCTTTGATAAATCGCCGGTAAAAACCGGCATGCCTAAGAAAGCTTCGGATTCCCTTCATATTTACCGGAGGAGGCAACTTCGCAATCACGTCAACTTTTGCTCGATCCACTTCAAGCCCTTTTAAAGAGACTTTATGTCCGAGCACTATCCCCTCGGTTACCATGAAGTGGCATTTCTCCCAATTAAGTACGAGATTTGTTTTCACACACCTTTCAAGCACCATTTCCAGATTATCCAAGCATAAACCAAAAGAACTTCCAAACACGAAGAAGTCATCCATGAACAATTCCATCATTTTCTCAATGAGGTCGCCAAAAATAACTTGCACACATCCTAGGAAAGTCGTCGGTGCGTTACATAACCCAAAGGGCATTTTTCTGTATGTGAAAATTCTAAACGGACATGTGAAAGCCGTCTTCTCGTGATCGGTCGGGTCAACCGCAATTTGGTTGTACCCGAAATAGCCATCAAGGAAACAATAGTATTTTTGGCCCGAAAGTCTTTCCAACATTTGGTCCATGAACGGAAGTGGAAAATGGTCTTTTCGAGTTGCGGTATTCAACCGCCTATAGTCAATACACATTCTCCCCCCCGTTGCCACCTCCGTCGGGATCAATTCATCTTTTTCATTTCAAATGACAGTAATTCCCCCCTTTTTCGGAACCACATGCACAGGACTCACCCAAGGGCTATCCGAAATTGGATAGATCATTCCCGCATCCAAAAGCTTAACAACTTCTTTCCTAACAACCTCCTTCATAGTAGGATTCAAGCGGCGTTGAGGTTGAGCCACCGGCTTAGAATCCTCTTCCATTAAAATCTTGTGCATACAATAAGAAGGACTAATTCCTTTGAGATCGGAAAGAGTTCATCTCGTTACTTCTTTATTCTTTTTCAACACATCAATTAAACGAGATTCTTCATTTTTAGACAAAAGGTTGCTTATGATAACCGACTTCTCTTCAGTTTCATCAAGGAATGCATACTTCAAGTTAGAAGGTAGCATTTTCAATTCAATTGGTGGTTTTTCTTCATGGACCACCTTTTTCAACACTTCCTCTTCGACTTCCCATGGTTGCAACTCTTTAAAATTATCAAGTTCTCTTAAATATTCCTCAAGAGCTTGCTCTTCTTCAATTGTGAACACTTCAAAAGAGTCATCAAGAGCTAATTCCATAGGAGATGTCACATGAATATGCTTAGATACTTCCAAAGTTGCTTCTTCAATCACATCAATTCAAAAACTATCACGATTATCTTTTGAATGCTTCATAGCTTCAAAAAGATCAAAAGTAACTTCTTCATTTTGGACTCGCACTTTCATCAAACCGTCATCAACATCAATCATCATTCGTGCGGTTTTCATGAAAGGTCGGCCTAGGATTAGCGGAGCATCATCATCTTCTTCCATGTCAATCACAATGAAATCAACCGGAAAGAAGAATTTGTCGACTTTAATCAATACGTCTTGAGCTAACCCATGAGGATGGGTAGTCGACTTATCGGCCAATTGCAACGTCATCTGTATGGCTTTCATTTCAATGTTGCCAAGCCTTTTCACAATAGACAAAGGTATTAAATTAATGCTTGACCCCAAATCAATGAGCCCTTTTCCCGACATATACATCACCAATAGTAACCGACAAAGTAACTCTTCCCGGATCAACCTCTTTTCTCGGAAGAGTTCGTTGGATGATGGCACTATAACTAGCATCAAGAACAATTGTTTCCGGTTTCGTATACCTCCGCTTTTTAGTAAGTATGTCTTTCATGAACTTGGCATACTTTGGCATTTTCTCCAAAGCTTCGACAAACGGAATGTTTACTTGAAGTTGTTTAAAAATATCCATGAACCGGGCGTAATGCCGTTCATTTTCCCTCCTAGATGGAGCATGTGGATATGGTAGGTTTTGGACCGGAGTAGTGCTCACTACCTGCTTTCCTCTAGACGCTATAGAATTCCGCTCTTTTTTCTTCTTCACTTCCTCCATCTTCACTTTTTCACTTTTATTATTTTCTACTTCTACACTTTCTTTATTTTCAACTTCAACCTTTTTTTCATTTTTTTTCAACTTCTTCCTCACTTTCCTCCTCAACTTCACCATCGATTCTATCATCAATTTTTTTCTCCTCATCTTTTCTCTCATCCTCTCTTTTTTCACTCTCATCTCTTTTTTTACTCTCCCTAACCAACTCCCTTCCACTTCTCGTCGTTATCCTTTACAATGCTCCTTTGGATTTGTTTGCGTGTTTGCCGAAAAAGAAGGTCTGGATTGTTGTTCCGCTAGTTGCTTAGCAAGTTGTCTGACTTGAGTTTCAAGATTTTTGATTGCCGCATCGTTTCTCTTTTGATTAGCCATTAACAATTGCATGAATTGCGTCGATGTGTCTTCCAACTTTGAAGTTACGACTGACAGTTGTTGAGGTTGATAAGGATTTTGACGGCTAGAATTACCACCCCCATAACCTTGGTTATGGTGATAGTTACCTCCTTGGTTGGACCAAATTAGGATTAATTTTAAATTATCAATAATATCTCTAATATCCATTTTAAAGTCCAAATTAAATAATTAGTTAAACCCAAAATAAAATTAAAAATTAAAACACTAATTATCCTATTTATTTATTTTAAATATTTAGACAAAAATGTAAAAATAACCGGAATCCAAATAAATAAAAGTCAGACGCCTAAGTGCTCGAAAAAATAAATCAAGTATACCAAAATGGTCAGTGCGAAATACATGACTCAGAAAAATACATCGTTTGGTCAGATTTTAAAATAAATTTTGACTCGTTAAAATGCTCAAACTGATCAAAATGTAACCAAAAATGGTCAAAAAATTAAAATGAACACGTCGGGTTAAATTACGCGAAACATAGATCAATATATTTGACGTCTGCAAGCTTGATTTTACAATTTTTTGTCCACCGATTTTACGCACAGTTGAGATTCAATTTGACCAATCTGCCTTAGAATCTGAGAAATTATATCAGTGATATTTTAGGCGCGATGCAAGATAAAATGTGTGCTATGCAAAGTAAAAATAAAGTCAGATGAATGAAAAAATTTAAAATGCCCGGAAAAAAATTAGAGTATGACATCTCGACCAAAATTTTTGCCCTTAAGTGCACACCATTCCTCTTGAAAAATCATGAAGAAGATGACCTTGATATCTGATGAGCCTTGGTAAAGAAGATAATCATGATGTTGGAAAATAAACCTTTGTCTCAACTCGAGTGCAATAACCAGATAAATTACCTCTGAATAGGGAAAACTCAAATCACAGGAAAATGCCTTGATTCCATGTCTTAGGAGCTAAATGCAAATGAAAGGATGCAAATTATGACCTAATGAAAACACAAATAAAAGAGAAATACAAGTCAGTTAATATTATAAGAAGAGATGGCAAATTTTGGGGTGCAACAGTCGACACATACATCTTTTAGGTCAACGCACATGTGTTAGGACAGTGGTAGAGTGTCGAGTTTTTGTTATCGTATCCACAGGGAATCTGAGATATTGTCGTCGTTCGACAGTTGTCAAGTTCTTAACTTTTTAGTAACAAAAGGGGTTTGATTTTTAGTCACGGTATCTTGCATAAAAATTAATAAATTGCGGTAAAAGATTGATTTTACGATTTAATAAAGATTGTCAAAGTTAGGGTTCGGTAATCACTTTGCTTGTATATGTTCGATCAACAATACGCATAAACTCCTTTAGATGATAAACACATTCACAACATCCTCTCAATGTGATTATTTCTAACTCACATTGTGATTTTTCTCATTTTGATTCATTGTTGATTTCTCACACAATGTATCAAAATGACAATATTTAGGTTTAACATTTTCATGAACAACCACATTCAAAACTATTTCTAGCTTAAGAAAATAGAAGGATGAAAACCTAGGTCAAGAATTGGAAAATATCTTTCAATCATAAACCAACACAAAGAGTTATAAATAAACCAAGGTTTTCATCATATATTCATCATCCAAGAGTTTACAAATGAAGATCATCCATATACATACAAAGCTTAATGATCACCTACATCTAACCTTGACAAAATGAAGAACTTAGCTACTCATTTTCATGGTAGCTTGCATAAGAAGTTTTGGAAGAAGGTTGATGAACATCCAAGTCGAAGAATCCAACTTGGATGAGAATCCACCTTCTTTTTGTAGAATAATGTTAAGAAATGAAGAAAATGAGAGATATTGGGTTTCTAGGGCACAAAAATCCCTTCTAAAAATAGAACTAGTAAAAATATGATATGGTCTCAAAAAGTACATATAGCTATTTATAGAAAAAGTTGTTGTCCTGTCACGCTCGCGACCTTGTTCGCTTAGCGAGCTCACAGCGAACGCTCGCTACAGCTTCGCCTAGCAAACATGCTAGCGAGGACTGAGGAAAAGATTCTGGAATGCTTCGCTACTTGCTCGCTAGGTGCTCGCCTAGCGAGTTCTTCGCCACCTTCCTCGCTGCCAGTGAATGATGCCATTTTGATTTTGCCCAAGTCTGGGAGTGTTCGCTAGCAGCTCGCTACAGGCTCGCCTAGCGAACAGCTCGCTGCAACACTCGCCAGATGTTTGCCTAGCGAACATGCTTTTGCTCTTGTTCTTTCTTGATTCCTTTGTCAACTTTCTCGTGTCTTCAAATTCTACTCTTTCATGCTCAAATACTGCACAATAACACACAAATTAAAAGGACCAAGAGCATTTCACATAATATTGCATATCAACAAAAAGCAAGGCGATTTTGAACAGAAACTAGACAAAAAGAAGCGAAAGATGCCCACATTTGATAGCTCAAATAAGCACAATTGGGCATCTAACAACATGCTAAAGTATTGAAGCTTGTAGGCTCTATCCATATGTCGACTCCTATAACTCGACTGATGACTTTGATAGGTCGACCTATAAACCAAAAATCTGTTAGAACATAGATTGGTTCTTAATAATAACTCTTTGTTTTGATGATAACTGTTAGGAAATTTTATATTTAAGAATTATATACTCTAAAATTTGTTTGAGAGTTTTACTGCAGATTGAAATGAAATTAACACTCTAGAAGCAAATCTGAATTGTATACAAGAAGTTATCCTGACTCTGAAGCGCCAGATGCACTCATTAGAAGATTCTGATTGCTGTTTACAGAAGATCCTGAGCATAGTCTCCAGAACATTCTGAAGCTAGTCAGAAGCATCTGAAGCTGAAGCATCTGAAGCAAAGAAGAATACTATATGAAGAGTTTCTCAAAGCATAATTCTACAGAAGTTTCTGAAAGTACCTACGCTGCCAAGTACTGAAGTTCTGTGTCAAATATGCTCTGATGATCAACACGCTGAAAGCACACATGCTGCAGAAGACTCTGATACAACAAAGTTCTGAACTTCATTAGAAGACTCTGACTCATTCAGATTCTGAAGAACTTGCTGAAAACTGAAGAAGAAATATTCAAAGAATATATCCATTGGAGTAAATCAACGTCTCTTTCCTCATTTGTGCTAGACACAATAACACAGACAAAAAGGATTGTTTTGTGCTTTCTACTTCTAGGAAAGGTCACTTGATGTGAAGACAAAAAGGCTCAGACCTTTTTGGGACTCTCTTTTCAACGCTCAGCTTCCTTGGATCAGCTGCTTATAAAAGGAGAACTCCACAACATTCTTCAGTGCCACAATTTTGCTGAAAAGAAATCATATTATTCTAAGCTCTCATTCTTTCATATTCTTCTTAGAATTCCTTGTACTTAAACTTAAGAGAAAAATCACTGTTGTGATAAAAGCTTTATAGAAGCATTAATACTCTTGTATTTGATTTACATTGATTGTAAAGGTTTTCCTTAAGAGGATTCAGTTGGAATCAGTAGCTCTTGAGAAGACTAAGAACAGTTATTCTTAGGTGTTACTATTTATAATCAGTTTGATTAAATAGTGGATTAAGTCCTTGTTGAGAAAGACAAATCACTCTAGGAAGGGTGGACTGGAGTAGTTGTTTTAAACGAACCAGGATAAAAATAATTGTGTCATTATTTTTTAAGTCTTAATCTTTCATACTTATTCAACCCCCCTTCTAAGTATTATCTCACCTTCAGTTGGCATCAGAGCTCCGATTCTGTGTGTGCTACCACTTAACAGTGTCAGTAAAGATCCAGAGAGAAATACTTTGATATATATTTATTTGTTACAATGGCTGATAATTCAATATCCAATATTAACAATAAATATGAAGAAAGGGATAGGATCAGCACCAAACCCCCAATGTTTGATGGGGAGAAATTTGACTACTGGAAAGACAGAATTGAGAGTTTTTCCCTTGGATATGATGCTGATCTATGGGATATAGTCATAGATGGATATGTCCATCCCACAGATGGGAATGGCAAGAAGATTGACAGAAAATCTGACAGATGCTCAGAAGAAAGATTTTAGAAACCATCACAAAGCCAGGACTATATTATTGAATGCAATTTCACATACTGAGTATGAAAAAATTACAAACAGGGAAACTGCTTTTGATATGTTTGAATCCCTAAAAATGACTCATGAGGGAAATTCTCAAGTTAAGGAGACAAAAGCTCTGGCTCTGATCCAGAAATATGAAGCATTCAAAATGGAAGACTCTGAATCTGTTGAAGCCATGTTCTCCAGATTTCAAATACTCACAACTGGGCTGAAAGTTCTGGACAAGGGATACTCTACATCAGATCATGTAAAGAAAATCATCAGAAGTCTGCCTACCAGATGGAGACCAATGGGGACTGCCTTGAAGATGGCTAAAGATCTGAACAAGATCTCTCTAGAAGAACTCATCAGCTCACTGAGGAGCCATGAGATTGAGCTTGAGGAAGATGAACCTCAGAAGAAAGAAAAAGGTAAATCTGTTGCATTAAAATCTAACAAAACTGCTAAAGCTTTGCAGGTCATTCAAGAAAGCTCTGAAGAATCTTCTTCTGAAGAAGAAGATGAGTTATCCCTGCTGTTCAGAAGGATCAACAGACTCTGGAAGCACAAGGGAAAGAAGTTCAACAGCTTCAGAAGATCTGATAATAGAAAGGAATCTTCTGGACACAGAAGATCTGGAAAGAAAGAAGTTGCGTGCTATGAGTGCAAAGAACCTGGGCACTACAAGAATGATTTCCCCAAACTTCAGAAAGAAAAACCCAAGAAGAAGTTTAACAAAAAGAAGAAGGTTCTGATGGCAACATGGGATGACTCAGATGAATCTGAATCATCTTCTGAATCAGAAGAAGAATGTGCCAACGTTGCACTGATGGCCAGCATAGAGGATCAAGAGGAAGGTACCTCAGGATATGAATCAGATTCTGAATCTGATGATGATGCAGAAGAGATGTTCTTAGCAGCAAGGTCAGGACACCAATCATGGTACCTGGACTCTGGATGCTCACGACACATGACAGGAGAAAAGTCTATGTTCTAAAGCCTGAAACTTAGATCTGGAGGTGATGTGAAGTTTGGAGGGAACCAGAAGGGCAAGATCATTGGATCTGGCACTATTGGAAATGGTAAACTTCCCTCTATTACTAATGTTTTACTTGTTGAAGGGTTAAAGCATAACTTATTGTCCATAAGTCAATTAAGTGACAATGGTTATGATATTACCTTTAACAAAAAATGTTGTAAAGCTATTAGTCAAAAGGATGGCTCTATCCTATTTAGTGGTAAGAGGAAAAACAACATTTATAAAATAAATCTTTCAGAACTTAAAGTTCAAAATGTTAAATGCCTCTTGTCTGTTAATGAAAAGCAATGGGTCTGGCACAGAAGATTGGGCCATATTAATATGAGACGTATATCTCAGATTAATAAACTTAATCTTGTCAGAGGTCTCCCTAATCTGAAGTTCACTCAGATGCTCTTTGTGAAGCATGCCAGAAAGGGAAGTTTTCAAAAACATCTTTCAAATAAAAAAATGTTGTTTCTACTTCTAAACCACTAGAATTACTTCATATTGATCTGTTTGGACCAGTTAAAACTGCATCCATCAGAGGCAAGAAGTATGGATTAGTCATTGTTGATGACTTTAGTAGATGGACATGGGTAAAGTTCTTAAAACACAAGGATGAGTCACATTCTGTGTTCTTTGACTTCTGCAAGCAAGTCCAGAATGAAAAGAATTTCAAAATTATAAAAGTCAGAAGTGATCATGGTGGTGAATTTGAAAATAAATATTTTGAAAAATATTTTTCTGAAAATGGCATTGCTCATGATTTTTCCTGTCCTAGAACTCCACAACAGAATGGGGTTGTAGAGAGGAAAAACAGAACTTTGCAAGAAATGGCCAGAACCATGATCAATGAGACAAATCTGGCAAAACATTTTTGGGCAGAAGCAATCAATACAGCTTGTTACATTCAGAACAGAGTGTCTGTTAGACATCTTCTGAAGAAGACTCCTTATGAACTGTGGAAGAACAAAAATCCCAACATTTCATATTTTCATCCTTTTGGATGTATTTGCTATATGTTAAACACTAAGGAAAATCTGAGCAAGTTTGATTCCAAAGCACAAAAGTGTTTCATGCTTGGATATTCTGAACGCTCTAAAGGCTACAGAGTATACAACACTGAGACATAGATTGTGGAAGAATCCATTCATGTCAGATTTGATGATAAGCTTGGCTCTGAAAAGCCAAAGCAGGTTGATAACTCTGCAGATAGGGAAGTAATCTTTATTGACTCTGAAGTTCCAGAAGCAGACAAAATTCAAGTGAAGGAACCAGAAGCAACTCCAGATGCTACTCCTTTAACTTCTCAGATGAATAATCTAAACATTTCTGAAGAGTCAACTATTAGAGGATCATCATCCAGAATTAAAGCTTCTCATCCAGAGGATGTCATTATTGGAAAGAAGGATGATCCCATCAGAACAAGATCCTTTCTAAGATCATCTGAAGCATCACTATTTGGACTAGTGTCAGAAATTGAACCATCTTCTGTAGAAGAAGCTCTGCAAGACAATGATTGGATTATTGCCATGCAAGAAGAGCTAAATCAATTCAGCAGAAATGATGTATGGGATCTAGTTCAAAGACCTCAAGGATTCAATATTATTGGTACAAAATGGGTCTTCAGAAATAAGCTAAATGAGAAAGGAGAAGTTGAGAGGAATAAGGCAAGGCTGGTTGCTCAAGGGTACAGTCAACAAGAAGGTATTGATTACACTGAGACATATGCTCCAGTGGTAAGGTTAGAATCTATACGCCTTCTTATTTCCTTTGCTGCACAAAATAACATCACTCTGTATCAGATGGATGTTAAAAGTGTCTTTCTTAATGGTATTATAGAAGAGGAAATGTATGTCCACCAACCTCCTGGTTTTGAAAATGAAAAATTTCCAGATCATGTTTTCAAATTAAAGAAATCTCTATATGGATTAAAACAAGCTCCCAGAGCTTGGTATGAGAGATTGAGTAATTTTCTTCTGGAGAAGAATTTCATCAGAGGCAAAGTGGATACAACACTATTCTGTAAAATAATTAAGAAAGATCTTCTAATTTGCCAAATTTATGTAGATGATATCATTTTTGGATCAACAAATATTATGCTTGGAAAGGAGTTTGCTACATGTATGCAGGCAGAATTTGAAATGAGCATGATGGGAGAACTCAGATTCTTTCTAGGAATCCAAGTTAATCAAACTCCAGAATGCACCTACATACATCAGACAAAGTATGTTAAAGAACTTCTGAAGAAACTCAACATGTCTGACAGTAAGCTGACAAAGACTCCAATGCATCCTACTAGCTCACTTGGCAAAGAAGAGGTAAGTAAGAAAGTAGACCAGAAGCTCTACAGAGGTATGATTGGCTCTCTTCTTTATCTTACTGCTTCTAGACCTGACATATTGTTCAGTGTTTGTCTGTGTGCTAGATTCCAATCAGATCCTAGAGAATCACACTTGACAGCTGTCAAGAGGATTCTAAGGTATCTGAAAGTTACTTCTAATGTGGGTTTGTGTTACAGAAAATCTGATGATTTCAAATTAGTTGGATTCTGTGATGCTGACTACGCTGGAGACAGAGTGGAAAGGAAAAGTACTTCTGGAAGTTGTCAATTTCTAGGAAGAAATCTAATCTCCTAGTACAGCAAAAAGCAACCCACAATTGCACTTTCAACCACAGAGGCTGAATACATTGCTGCTGCTGGATGTAGCACGCAGATGCTCTGGATGAAGAGTCAACTAGAAGATTATCAAATTTTTGAAAGTAACATTTCTATCTTTTGTGATAATACTTCTGCTATATGTTTGTCCAAGAATCCCATTTTACATTCTAAGGCAAAACATATAGAAATTAAGCATCATTTCATCAGAGACTATGTTCAGAAGGGAATCATAAATTTAGCCTTTGTTGATACAGATCATCAATGGGCAGATATTTTTACAAAACCCCTTGTTGAAGATAGATTCAATTTTATTCTGAAAAATATTGGTATGGATTTTTGTCCAGAATGATATTTATCAGAAGCAAATTTTACAGATGCAAAAATGCTTAATGCTCTGAAGTATTTCTTCTGATTGCTTATTTTATTTTGATCAATATTTCTTTTGTGAAACTCTGAACTAACAATCTTTAGAAGATCTGAACGTTGGCTAACGTTTCATTTCTTAAGAGAATTCAGAACAGCATGCAAGTAAACACGTGTCACACAAAATCTGAAGAGGTGGCGTGTACATAACTGAAGAGACGTTTGATGTGAAGTTTGAATAGTAAGAATCTTGGTTTTCCCCCCAAATTGTCAGAAGCAATTAATGTTTTGAAATGATTTTTATTCTCTTCATTCAATGCTTGCTCAAACGTGCATATTTCTGACTGTTGATGTGCCTAAGTGTTTTAGTATATATACTTGACTTGTATTCACTTTCACACTTTTCACTCTCTCAGAATTTACATGCGTTTTCATCTCCTATTTTCTCTGCATAAAAACCCTTTACCTAAGCGTTTGAAAAAGCATCCTTCAATGGCAACTTCATCATCAACAACTACTCAATTCCAATCTACTATGGCTGCTGTAACTTCAGAAAACTTGGGTGTTGCTCCATATTCTCCTCCCCAAAGAACACTTCTAACGCCAGTTGATAAATTGGAAGTTCTATGTGAATCTATGGTTGAGTTTGATTCTCTGGCAGAAAATGGGTTTGAGTTTCGTTCCATCATTGGAGCTCAAGGATGGGTTAAGTACTTTGATAGGCTTTTTGGACCAGTTTACCCTCTCCTTGTGAAAGAATTCTGGATCCATGCATCAGCTTATCCTAAGTTCATCTTATCTTCTGTGCTGGGAAAAGAAATTATTATCACAGAAGATCTGATAAGGAAATTAATAGGTTATGAAGAAACAGATGGTGTTTCCCACTTGCCAGCTGGGCGTGTGGACATGGATGAGGTTTATGAAGAAGTAATGACTGCTGGTCAAGCTTCTAACAAATTCAAAGATCTGAAGCCTGATTACAAGATCTGGGCGAAGATCTTCATGGGATGCATCCACCACAGGAAGTCAACTAATTCTCCAGACTATGTTAATAATGAACAACTCTATTTCATGTATTGCCTTAGTCAGAGCACCAAGGTAGATCTTCCATACATTCTGTTTATGCATCTGTGGAACCATATCAATGCATCTAGAGAATATGTGAAAGAGAAAGGACAGAAGATCAGAACTTGGATCCCCTTTGGAAGGTTGATCTCAGATCTTCTTACTGAGAATGGTTTGGTAACTGCTCTGTACGCTGCTGGAGTTACAGAGGAATTAGAATTTATAATGGGAAAGCCTCTGAATGCTAAAAGTCTTCTGAGACTCAAAATTGTTGATGAACTCACAACAGCTCCCAAGAAGCTAAATATGTCAGAATTGAATAAGAGGGTTCCTGTAGATGACTTTCCTTTATTCTTTGCTGAAGAACCCAGACATATAGTGGTTATGTATATTGATGAATGCAAGAAGGAAGGAAAACCTGTTCCTGCTAATGTGATTCAGCTAGCAAGACAACCACTACCAGATGCAGGAGAAGAAGAAGCACAACTCCAGAGGAAAAGGACTCAGCCTGTAGAAGAATCTGCACCTGCTCAGAAGAAGGTCAAGATTGCTGAGAAGCCCAAGAAGCTCTTGAAGAGAAAGGATTCTGAAGAAGCTGCTTTTGTACCTGCCAAGAGGATAAAAGTAAAAGGTACTAAATCTTCTGTATCTTCTGCAAAACTTGTTATTAATGATTCTAATGTTAAGTCTGTTCCAGAACCACCTGCTACACAAACCACTTCTGTTACTGCTCCCAGTTCTGTTTCACCACAACAACACAAACACCAACACCAACAGTTTCTGTACCAAAACCATCTCAACCCAAAATTCATATCAAACACTTTGTTCCATGACCTCAACCATCAGATTAACAACCATCAGAACAAAAACCATCAGAACAACAACCATCTGATCAACAACCACCATCAGATCAACCATAATCATCTGAACATCAAGAGAACCAACCAAAAGAAGTTCACCCAAAAAAGCCTCTGACAATCCACCATCAATTAATCCACCTTCTGAACCCATTGCACCTGTTACTTCTGAACCTACAAAAGTAACTTCTGCTCTTGTTTCATCAGAACCACCATCCAAACAATCTGAAATTCCTTCAGAACCTACCAATACTTCTGAACCTCACATCCCTGAGACAGAAGTTCTTGAAATCACACCTCTAAAAACAGTGTTTCAAGTATCTTCTACCTCTTGTACACCAACAACATCCTCTAACACCTCAGAATCAGAAATCCACCCAGATTTTCTAATCTCTCCATCTGACAAATACACTGAGATAAACCAACCTGAACCTGAACCTGAACCTACCATACCTTCTAAAACTCCCATTCCAGATCCTCTTACTCCACCTGCACCATCATCTGAGATATTAATCCCCCACTCCAATCCAACATCTTCTATATCTTGTGCCCAAGTTTCTTCTCTTTTTCATAATCTATCTTATGGTTTCAAACTAAAAGATTTTTATGACAGAGTTGAACCTTCTGAACCCCTCAACCCTCTGAAACCAAAACTCACAGTGGCTCTTCCATATGTGCTTGTTTCATATATTCAATCAATGACCAATGTAGGATCTTTAGCAACAATTTCTGCAACATCTGGTAAAACTGTTGTTTCAGCTCTGCAAATTGCATCTGATAACACTGTTGCATCTGCTGAACCACCAAAATCTGCTTTCAAACCCTACTCAAATGCATCTTTTGATGTTGTTACCCCTAACAGAAGACCAAAACCTCATTTGCTTAATGCTTTAGTCAGATCTAAAGAAAAAGCTCATGAGATACCCTTCATTCCATATTATCCTCCTCCTCTGATTTCCATCCAAAAATCACTTTTTCCACCAACTCCCCAACCTAAACCTATAACTCTGGAAACCTTGCTAAAACCTCTGCCCAAACTTAATATTGATCATTTATTTCAAACATTTTTGCAAGAAATACAGATGTATTTAGGTACTGTTCAGAAGAAATGCTCTGAAACAATGGATGCCAAAGAATCTGACATCATCTGGAACAGATTCATCAACAGATTCAACTCTGTAGCTTCCAATCTGAAGAACGTCTGTTCTAATGATGCAAAGCTCAGAGCTGAAAGGACTCTATTCTGGACTGTCAGCAAAACTGAACCTCTGCTTCGCTTAGATGCTCCTCCACCATCAACAGAATCTACTGATAATGCATTGGCTATGACTCTGGTAGACACCTCTCCAGGATCTACAGAAGCAATGGAAATTGACTCTGTTCAGGCTACAGAACCTCCTCATAATTCTTCATCTGAGATCAAGAAAGAACATCCAGATGTTGAAGATAAGATTGCTGCTCTGGAAGCTGGACAGTCAGAGATCAAATCCTGGATGGCTAAGCAAGATAAGAAGTCTGAGGATATGACAGAATGGATGTCAAAGCAAGATGAGAAGAATGAAACTATGACTAAGTGGATGTCCAAGCAAGAGCAATCCTCCTCTGAGATTACAAATCTGTTGAAGATGCTTTTGTCCAAACAATCTTAGATTTTTTTTCATTCTACTGTTTTTTGCATCTGTACTTTTTGCTATGTCTTCTGATGCTTACCTATGTACTCTTGCCCTGATCTGTTGAATGATTCAAGTTTTCTCCATTGAATTATCTTATTTACTGTTTCCTTTTATTTGTCTTTTTAAAAGTTTTTACTTTTTGCTTATGACAAAAAAAGGGGAGAAAATATAGATCTGAACTGTTTAATATAACTTCACCAGAATGAATCTTCAGACATATCTATTATATCTAACATTTAATTTGACTTTTTCAGAACACTTGATAAGTACACTATATAAAAGAAACTCTGAGTCTCTCAGATCATTTGTCTATTATCAAACTCTGAATCTTATATCTGCAAGATATTCTGACCTTCAAATGTTTTAAGAACAAACAAGATCTAACTCTGAAGATTACCCAAGACAAAAGGGAAGTTTCTATTCCTTTTTGTATTTAACTCAGGGGGAGATTCATCATCTCAGGGGGAGTTATAATTCTTTATGTTCAGTTAAATAAAATTTCTGATACTTTTTGTCATCATCAAAAAGGGGGAGATTGTTAGAACACAGATTGGTTCTTAATAATAACTCTTTGTTTTGATGATAACTGTTAGGAAATTTTATAGTTAAGAATTATATACTCTAAAATTTGTTTGAGAGTTTTACTGCAGATTGAAATGAAATTAACACTCTAGAAGCAAATCTGAATTGTATACAAGAAGTTATCCTGACTCTGAAGCGCCAGATGCACTCATTAGAAGATTCTGATTGCTGTTTACAAAAGATCCTGAGCGTAGTCTCCAGAACATTCTGAAGCTAGTCAGAAGCATCTGAAGCAAAGAAGAATACTATATGAAGAGTTTCTCAAAGCATAATTCTACAGAAGTTTCTGAAAGTACCTACGCTGCCAAGTACTGAAGTTCTGTGTCAAATATGCTCTGATGATCAACACGCTGAAAGCACACATGCTGCAGAAGACTCTGATACAACAAAGTTATGAACTTCATTAGAAGACTCTGACTCATTCATATTCTGAAGAACTTGCTGAAAACTGAAGAAGAAATATTCAAAGAATATATCCGTTGGAGTAAATCAACGTCTCTTTCCTCATTTGTGCTAGACACAATAACACAGACAAAAAGGATTGTTCTGTGCTTTCTACTTCTAGGAAAGGTCACTTGATGTGAAGACAAAAACGCTCAGACCTTTTTGGGACTCTCTTTTCAACGCTCAGCTTCCTTGGATCAGCTGCCTATAAAAGGAGAACTCCACAACATTCTTCAGTGACACAATTTTGCTGAAAAGAAATCATATTATTCTAAGCTCTCATTCTTTCATATTCTTCTTAGAATTTCTTGTACTTAAACTTAAGAGAAAAGTCATTGTTGTGATAAAAGCTTTATAGAAGCATTACTACTCTTGTATTTGATTTACATTGATTGTAAGGGTTTTCCTTAAGAGGATTCAGTTGGAATCAGTAGCTCTTGAGAAGACTAAGAACAGTTGTTCTTAGGTGTTACTATTTGTAATCAGTTTGATTAAATAGTGGATTAAGTCCTTGTTGAGAAAGGCAAATCACTCTAGGAAGGGTGGACTGGAGTAGTTGTTTTAAACGAACCAGGATAAAAATAATTGTGTCATTATTTTTTAAGTCTTAATCTTTCATACTTATTCAACCCCCCTTCTAAGTATTATCTCACCTTCAAAATCTTGGTTTTTTGCATTACTTTTATACCTTTTGCATTCATTTTGCATCACACACACACGCGCGCGCGCACACACACACACACACGCACACACACACTCATATATATATATATATATATATATATATATATATATATATATATATATATATATATATATATATATATATATATATATATATATATATATATATATATATATATATATATATATATATATATATATATATATATATATATATATATATATATATATATATATATATATATATATATATATATATATATATATATATATATATATATATATATATATATATATATATATATATATATATATATATATATATATATATATATATATATATATATATATATATATATATATATAGTTGTACATGCATCATTTCTAGTAAGGTTATAGAGTAAAACCTACATGAAACTAGAATTTCAAAGCTTTCTCATCATCTTCAATTTCTCTTCTATGCATACACACAATAGAATCACACATAATTATTTTTTGATTGGGTGACCATCTAGATTAGGGTTGATAACTCCAAATTTAGGTTGTTTCTATTGTAAATTAGGTTGAATTATTTGAGGGTTTCAAATAAGAAAACCCAAGATGGGGTTTTCCTTTAAGATTGTTAAGGGATTTAAAGGTTTTGAACAAGATTACGCAATTCGGATCCGATCGAGTGAAAGTCTTGGGACAAGGGGCACCTTGCAAGGGAGTAGCGTGAGACGGTAAATCGTGTTGGTAAATCTTGGGTTTTAACAAATGTGAGCTTGGGATAAATATGACCTAGTGAAAACCTTGAGACAAGGAGTGTCATGTAAGGTAGTAGCAAAACCAAGTGAATTGAAGTGACATTGTTAGTTACTTGACCAATCTTTGATCAAGGGTTTTGGAGGTGATAGAATTAACATCAAACCTAAGGTTTGTAGGGTTGAATTGCTACATCTTTTGTATTCATACTTTTGCAAAGTAAGATTAATTACAATTATCTAAATTCAAATTTGAATTGAGAGAAAACATACCCATAGCGAGACCGATTGAAGATTTGCTTAAACAAATCCTTATGTACTCTCTCTCTCTCTCTCTCTCTCTCTCTCTCTCTCTCTCTCTCTCTCTCTATCTCTCTCTCTTTTAATTTTGTGTTTGCAAATTATTGAATTCATTATTCGTTTGATCAGTTCATTTGGTAATTATTTTTTATCACATTTTGAAATATGTTTTGGTGATTTAAATAATTCGTTTGATTGTGATTGGGTTTTTAATATCAACAAAACTAAGCAAATATACAAACGATATAGATTGCAAACAAAGTGTTTGATAAATTTCTTTATTGTATTTTTGTGTGTTTTGATCATTGGAAATAAGCTTTTCGTATAGCTTTGCACTCAACTGGTTTTGATTAATAGTTGTTGGGCAATTTGATTCGGGTTGTTTATGCTATTCCATAAAACTTTTCAAATTAGTTTTTGACACAAGTTTTTAACTTGTGATCTATTCACCCCCCTCTAGATCGAAGCCTATCGTCTAATAGTATTAATATTTTTAGAGTTCTTTTGACAAGCTTAGAGTTTGAGATATTTATTACTTAGAGTTATGGCAAGAACATTTCCAAATAGCGGAAATGTTGTGACTTTAGATTTTAAGGCGATGGTTAAGGTATTCCTTGCCACAGGCATAAGGCAATATTATAGTCAAAGGTAAATAATGATGTGCGTGTGTAATAAATTACCTGAAGGGTTGTGGGTTGACCATGTTGAGTGTAAGGGTTATAGGATATTATTATTACTTTACTCATGAGCTTACATAAGTAATAATATGTTTACTATGTTGTACTGGAATAAAATTGGTTGATATCTGTCGCTACGCGAAAAATGACATAGAGTCACCACCGAATTTTATTTATCCCAAGGAGGGAAAGAGAAATAACGATAAAACCTTTAGGGAAATAACATGGTCATCGCAACCAAGTTTTAGGGTTCAGGAGTCGGTTATGTGAGGGGAAGGTATTAGCATCCCCTCACATTCATCGTACTCGATGGGAACCTTCTAGGTTGTTTAACTTGAATGAGTGTTTTAATCTAAAAGTTTGCTTGCTTAAAGGGAAAGAGGGGTTGGTTTTTTTATTAGATTGCTCGCCAAGGATTGTGGCCCTTGTGCCTACGTATCCTCACTTAAAAGAAGCGAAGAATCAGAGCTCCATAGTTCAGAGGCTTGTGAAATAGTTGTTTGTTGGTTGATTTTATACCTTGAAAAAGGGTTTTCGAATTGATGCCCTAAGGCAAAAAGAAGTTTGGTGAGTTGATGTTATTTTTTAGGTTTTTGATAAGAAACTGTTTTTGATTAGGATCACACTAAAGACTTTGGGTAGAGATGAATGTCTCGAATAACCAAGTCGAGCACATTGTATTCAAAACATTCGGAATGAGTGTAGTAAGGTTCCATTCTCATTCCTTCTCTACCACTTTAAAGCTCATGGCGTATAACCCTAATTGTATCTTTATTGTATTTTGGATTTTTATGAGAAAAATACCACTTGATGTTGGATCAAGGGTTTTATTGTTTATAAAAAATATTTGAAGTGATGCGAACAAGGTCGATGGCGACGCACAAGGCAATCGACTTACAAGGGTGAAAATGGCTCGATAAAATCGAGAGTTTATTTTTGAAAATAGTTTTTGGAACCAAAAGTAAAAAATGACCGTAATAACATCCACATACAATGGCCGCACAACCACATCGGGTTATTCGGCTTGAAAAAACACAAAACATGAAGAAAAAAAACAAACTAAAAAAACTAAAGGAAGTTCGTTGTGTGAACCTTGTAGTGAAGCTACCCAGAAAACAACAAGAAGTTCGACGTGCGAACTTCCTAACGAACGTGCACTATTCGCAAACAGAAGCGAAAGGCATTGAAATTCGCTGTGCGAACCTTGCAGCGAAGCTGCCCAGAAAAACAGCAAGAAGTTCACTATGCGAACTTCCTAGCGAACGTAAACAGAGGCAAAAGGAGCCAAAGTTTGCAGTGCAAAGGTGCCAGCGAATAACTCGCTGGCTAAAAACAAAGGAAAACTGACATTTTGAGTGCCACGAACTGATGTTCGCTAGGTGAAGGAGATGTTCACAGTGCGAACATGACAGGAAAATGAGTATTTTTCAACTCATTTCACTATGAGGACTACACTATGTTCTTTCTTTTTGTTTTTGTTTTTTACAACATTTCTTTGTCACTCTTGAGACCATATGACAACATACCACACAAACATCACTTAAAAATAAAACATGCAAAATGTAAAGAGATAAGAGTTCGAGAGGAAGGATACCCAAGGGCTAATATCTTCCTTCACCAATGGCCTTTGTTGGATGTGCTCTATGATCTATCTCCTTCTTCTGGTTTTCTATCCCTCTCTTGTTCTCTCAATGGTTAGTGAATGCTCTCAATGTTTTTTTTTCTATTTTTTCTCAATGCCTTTTTTTTCTAATTTTTATCAATGGCTCTTGCTCTCAATATCTCTCTATGTGTCAATGTGTATGTGTTAATTTGTTAATTCTACTGCTATTGTCCTTTTTATCCCCAAAACATTAGGGTTTTCCCTCCTTTCAAAACTTCATATTTTTACTTGGAAATGTCCAATGCCACTTTCTTGATGTTACTCTCTTTCTTTCCATTTTCATGTGTGCTGCTATGTTGTATTTTGCTGCTGCACTTTGCCTAGGTTGTCTTTTTCCTGCTGCACTTTGCATTGCTCTTAAATCTTGTACCCATTTGTTGGCTTATGCTTGGACTGCCCTTGTGGTCAATGTAACCTTGGACAGAATTTTGAAATTCTGATATTTGTTGGGTAGATGCATCACCATGAGTTTATTCCTTTGGTCTTGTGACATGAAATGTTTGGTTATGAGGCAAATTGTCACTTCTTGCATGTGTCTGTTTTGGATTACATTAAAATTGTCCATGACTAAGCATGCATAGTCTTGATCTTGAAATGTTCCAATGTTAAGGCGAATCTTAATTATTTCTCTTGGATGTTTGTGGGAATAATGTGGAACATGTAAACTTGATGAGGTATGAAGGGTACCATATCATGAATTTGATTAGAAACTTGAATGAAGATTAGAAATAGTTTAATTTCTAAACATTACTTAGAGTTGGAAACTTTGTAACAAATGGCATTCTTGTAATGTCATGAAATTTCCCTTTGTAATATTCTTGAATCTAATCTTGAATTCATGACTCTTGAATTTGGAATGGTGTATCTCCCTTATGCCATTGAATTTGAAAGGGATGAAGTCTTGAATTATGAACTTGTGATCTTTTGAATTCCACTTGAACATAGAACTTGAAACAAAGTTGGATGAAGAAATCTTGAATTAGGCCTTGCATTTCATGCTCATTAGGAATATTGATCTTGAATATCCTAATATTTTTCAAGTAACTTCTCCTTGAAAGAATCTACACGAGTAGACTTTCCAACTTGAACCAAACCTTAGATGGTGAACCTTTTCTTCAATGTAGCCCAAGATAGGAAATTTATCTTATTTGGAATGGAAAACAACGAACCGACTCAATCCTTACCTTGTGAACCTACATGATCGATATGCAACAAAACAATGTATGATATGACGAACGTATGATATGAAAGGCTATGGTGAAAATGAGGGTGTGACAATATCTTATCCCTTGGATTTTGATGATAATAAAGTATTTAAAGAACAATTGGGTATTCTAACATTTGTTCAAGTATGCAGGATTATAAGACTAATAACATATGAAAAAAAGCTTGAAGATATAAATCTGGAGTTCAAACTCTGACTTTGAAGAAGTCAACATCTGAAGAAAGTCAGTCTCTGATGATTCAGGCTCTGAAGCTTCAGAAGCTAAGAAGCAGACTTTGAAAAGTGAAATCTGAAGAAATTCAACCTCTGAAGGTTCTTTAATCTCTTCAATTAAGGAACCCCTGATAGACTCAAAGATCTTTTGTTCACGTAAAGACTTAAGGAAAAATATCTTTATAGTTGTCTGAGCTTCAATGAATAATTCCTCTTGTAGAAATGTGTTTTTTTGATGTGTCTAATCAAGTACAAAGCTTGTCCAACTTTTTGGTGAAAGTCTTCCAATGTCTCTTTTCCTCTTCTCTATATAAGGAGCAGAAAGACAAGGAAAATAAGTCTAATACACTACAATACAAGATTATGAACCTTGACATTTAAAAGAGAATCCACTATGTCAAATTAGCTAGACTTAGAACATCTTATCACCTGTGTATATTTTAGAAGTTCTTTAAATCTTAAGAGTCTTAACAAGTTGTATTCTATTTACACCTCTGATTGCACATCAAGTGTAGTTTTACCCAAATCTATCAATAATTTTTTACAGAGTTAGAAGTATCTTGCTTTAGTGCTTGAGCATTTGAAGTCTTTTGCTTTAGTGCTTGAGCATTTAAAGTCTCTTGCTTGTATGCTTAAGAATATAAGTCTATTACTTGAGGGTTTGAGCATTGAAAGTCTCTTTCTTGTGTGCTTGAGCATATAACCGGTTCTCAAATAGAATTATCAAGTGAATGAGTGCAAATAATGGGTTATGTTACCCTAGAAATCACATGCGGCAAGTGAGCTAACACAAAAACCATCAATGTCAGCTACCTCATCGTGGACACTATGTCACGTTATAACATCATTATAGGGCGCTTTACCATCTACCCTCTAGTGGAGGTCGTATTCACCCCATATTTAGCCTTGAAATATCTGATCATAAATGACAGAGTGAGCACCATTCGAGGAGATCGACAAGAGGCTCGTGAGTGTTACCCGAGTAGCATGGAGACAACCAAAGAAGAGCTCACCCTTGTTGATGGCCAACCTTCCAAAGTTTTGAGTACTAACTTTGAAGGTTGGGTCCCCAAGCTTGGGGCGGAGCCAAAATTACACACACATATAGAATACTTGAAGGAAGTCCAAGTAGGACTTCATATCCATCAATTCATAAAAATAGACACCTCCTTGTCTGTAAGGGATGAGTAGAAGCTAGTCGGCCGACTCAAAAGAAACATCGACCTGTTCGCCTGGGCCTCCACAAATATGCCAGGTATAAAAACCAAAGTTGTGAGCCATATCCTTGTCATCCATCCATCCGCCAAACCAGTGGCACAAAGTAAGCGTATGAGGGGCAAAGAAACGAGGGTTGCCATTGATGACGAGGTGGAAAAGCTATCCAACGCCAGATTTATCACTGAAATAAATTACCCCAATTGGCTGGCCAACGCAGTCCTAGTGCGAAAAGCTAACAACAAATGCTACATGTGCATAAACTTCACTGATCTCAACGCTGCATTCCCCAAAGACCCATATCCGCTTTCGGATATTGATCGTCTAATCGACGGATCGTCAGGCTACCGTGTGTTAAGTTTCATGGACGTCTATTCAGTATGCAACCAAATCAAGACAGATCCTTTGGATGCACCCAAAATTTCCCTATTACTCATGGAAGTCTATAGGGGAGCCTGCAGTAATCACATCAATGGAAATGGTCCCACACCCACTCATAAGCTACTTATGGCGGGGTGCTATTGACCCACACTAATGAAAAATAACCCTGCATTCGTCAATAAGTGCGATCAATGCCAAAATATGCTGACCTTCACCACGCCCCTGTAGAGTTTCTCCAATCAATGATCTCGCCCTAGCCATTTTACCAATGTGGTGTGGATATCCTAGGCCCATTTCCTTTGACGCCAAGTCAGCTAAAATTCTTGATAGTAGAAGTAGACTACTTCACCAAGTGATTTGAGGCGGAAGCTAAAATCACAACATAAAGAGTCAAGTGCTTCTACTGGAAAAAGGATTATGTGTCAATACAATCTCCCTGACGCCATTGTCTTAGATAATGGAACCCAATTTTCTAGCGTCGTGGTCAATAACTTCTGTAAGGATTTAGGCTTGCAGACAAAGTTCGTGTCTGTTGTACACCCTCATGCCAACAGAGAAGTCAAATCAGCAAAGAAGATAATCCTCAAAGAACTCAAAAAGAAACTGAACGATGCCAAAAGGGCTCATGAAAATCACAAACTTTTTCCCAAGTTCTATGACCCTTATATGGTGAAGGATTGTGTTGGTTCCACTGCCTATAAGTTACAACTTTTTTTCTCAACTACCATACACGATGTCTTTCACGTTTCCCAACTGAAGTTGTGTCCAAATCCTCAAGGCCAACCAATTCAGTTTCTTCCTGTTATAGTGCCTTAAGTAAACAAAGTTCCTTTGGCCATTCTCTACAGAAAAATGGTTAAAAGAGGTTGAATTACAACTGCCAAAGTCCTGGTTCAGCAAAAGGATTTGCCTCTTGGCAAAGCTCCATGAAAATTCTACTATGATCTGCTTAAGAAGTTTTCAGATTTCCATCCATAAAGACATGAATGTTGTGAAGAGAAAGATATTGCGATAAAAATTTAAAATCACCAAATAAACTTGTCTTATTCTTATTTTGTTGTTTTCATATTTTGTCTTTTATGAGCTGCTAGATTGATAAGCTGTCTAAATAGATAGAATTGTATCGACAGAGAATAATTAACATGTGGTCAGTCTGCTTTATATTTTAAATATGTCCATATTTCTCTTATACTCTCTTCCTTATTTTTAATTTTACATTATCAAATAATTCCTCATACTCTTAAGTTATCTCTGATAGGATCAAATATTAATAGAAATTCTCCGTAATATAAAAAAATATAAGAAGGTGACGAGAATTTTTCTTTGTAACCTCCATTGAAAAAGATGAAGAAAAAACAAAAAAATTAAATTAATTATTCATAAAATTAAAATAATTTATATGATTGTCACCCATTTCTTAAATAGACATTTTTTTGTGAAGGTTTTTTTTTTTTTTTTCATTTTACACTATTAAATAATTATTTTATTTTTAATTTTTCTTTCTTATGACTTTCTTTTCTTTCAATTCATCTCTCTTATTTATTTTTTATTAATCCAATATAATATAAATATGATATAAAAAAAATTATCCTCTTTTATTTTTCAAAAACAAAAAAAAGAATTATTTATTTTTCTCAAACTAAATTGAGTAAAACAATTATTGTACTAATAGAGAAGTACTAGTACAAATTGTTATTTTTCTGACAATGAAAGCTTCCCTTTTTTCCTTGTTGTTTTGTTGTTGTGCTGTGTTAATCAAAATAAATACAGAGATTAATTAAAGATAGAGAAGTTGAAAAAACAGTAAAAAGCAGATCCATTCATCCCCACATTTTCTTCTCTCTCTCTCTCTCTCTCCAAAACATTCCTTTTCTTTTCACTGATCCTTGAATCTTCTTCTACTAAGAGTAACACCAAATACTACAACCTTAACTGTTTTTTCAACTTTCATCCTCTTCCACACACATATCCATACTCCAATATCAAAAAAGGAGAAAAAATATAATATAAAAAGTGTTGTTTTCTTTGACTACACCACAATTTGTGGGGTGTCTTCTAAATCATTGTTTTTCACTTTTGTCTCCCAAAGTTTGAGTCTTTTCAAGTAGCATTTGCTCATTCCAGCTAATTTTCAAGATTTGCCATTAGGGTTTTTCTGAATGTGAATGATTGTTTTAGATGGTGAGAAAGTGAGTGAGAATGTGGTTGGTACATGTTTTGGAACTTGATGAAGGAAGTGGAAGTGTAAATGAGAGATTTTGAGAGATGGGTTGTGTGTTTGGTAAAGAGTCATTGGTGGAGGAGAGGAGAGAGGAAGTGAGAGAAGAGAAAGTAGATGTGGATGGTGGTGGAGAGGTTGAGAATGTGAAAGAGGGTGGAGAGGAGAAGAGAGTGAGGCATGGAGGGGAGAGAAGAAGGCGATCTTCGAAGGCGAATCCGAGGTTGAGTAATCCTTCTAACAATGTTCATGGTGAACAGGTTGCAGCTGGCTGGCCTTCTTGGCTTTCTAAGGTTGCTGGTGAAGCTATCAATGGTTTGGTTCCTAGGAGGGCTGATACTTTTGAGAAGCTTGATAAGGTAAAGGAAATCGAATGCTTGCTTTTGTTTCCGATTTTGAGATTTAAGATTGTGTTTTGATTTGTATTTGTTGTTTGGTGTTTTGAGAATGTAGTTTCGTATTTAGATTGAATCTTTCATTGGTGCCTTTAATATTTTTGTGTTAGATTGGGCAAGGTACATATAGCAATGTTTACAAGGCTAGGGATACTTTAACCGGGAAGATCGTTGCGCTAAAGAAGGTTCGGTTTGACAATTTAGAGCCCGAGAGTGTGAAGTTCATGGCTAGAGAGATTCTGATTCTGCGTCGTTTGGATCATCCCAATGTTGTTAAACTGGAAGGCTTGGTGACTTCTAGAATGTCGTGTAGTTTGTATCTTGTGTTTGAATATATGGCTCATGATTTGGCTGGACTTGCTACAAACCCCGCGATTAAGTTCACAGAGCCTCAGGTATCGGTTTACATGACTAAAGTACTTGTTCTTGTCGATGATATACGATTCGCGCATGATTTAACCTTTTTGGGTATTTTAGGTAAAATGCTACATGCATCAACTATTTTCTGGGCTGGAACATTGTCACAACCGTCACGTGCTGCATCGTGATATAAAGGGTTCGAACCTTCTTATTGACAACGATGGAATTCTCAAGATTGCTGATTTTGGATTAGCTTCCTTCTTTGATCCTGATCACAAGCACCCGATGACAAGTAGAGTGGTGACTTTATGGTACCGACCTCCAGAGCTTCTTCTTGGAGCCACCGAGTATGGTGTAGGAGTCGACCTCTGGAGTGCTGGCTGCATTCTTGCAGAATTGTTGGCTGGAAAACCTATCATGCCTGGTCGAACCGAGGTAATCTCTATGATTAGATGCATTATATAAGTTTAAAGTGCTTTTAAATAGAAGCTATAGCAGCGCTATAACACCGCAACATATAGCAGAATTTGAACAAACAATTATTTTCCGCGATTGACATCAGTATGTTATATAATTGCACCTTTTCGGAGCATAATATTCGGTTTACTGATCTATACTGCAATATTTTTTGCTGATATAGTATCCATTATGGTTTATAGGTGGAGCAACTACATAAGATATTTAAGCTATGTGGTTCTCCTTCTGAAGAATATTGGAAAAAATCAAAGCTTCCACATGCTACCATTTTTAAGCCACAACAATCATACAAGCGATGCATAGTGGAGACTTTTAAGAATTTTCCACCGTCATCCCTGCCACTGATCGAGACGCTTCTCGCAATTGATCCAGATGAACGTCTGACTGCCACTGCTGCATTGCATAGTGAAGTAAGATAATAATTGAATCGACTGAAATACTTTTCTGCCATGAATGGTTTTTCTTACAGATTTGTGCTTGCTTCTCTTTTGCAGTTCTTTATTACAAAGCCTTATGCTTGTGATCCCTCTAGCCTTCCGAAATATCCTCCTAGCAAGGAGATGGATGCGAAACTACGCGACGAAGAAGCTAGAAGGTGCCTTTAATTACTTTCACATTCTCTTTTCATACAAAAAAATGCGCACATTTCAATGTTTAATTTAAATTATTTCATGACTGTAGATTGAGAGCTGCTGGTAGATCGAATGCTGAAGGTGTCAAGAAATCCCGCCCTCGTGAGCGAATAGCAAGGGGCCTTCCCGTTCCAGACGCCAATGCTGAACTGCAAGCAAACATCGATGTATGTCTGCTAACTCTCCTACTTCACTCCGAAACTATTTCTTACTGTTTTCGATTAATATGAAAAAAAGTAGCAAGTTTATTGAAACAGTGACGAGACAATGTTTAACTCTAACTACAGAGACGGCGATTGATCACGCACGCAAACGCTAAAAGCAAGAGTGAAAAATTTCCTCCTCCACACCAAGACGGAGCTCTAGGCTATCCTCTCGGCTCTTCCCAACACATGGACCCCATGTTCGATCCACCGGACGTTCCATTCAGTTCCACAAACTTGTCACTACCAAAAACAAATATCCATACATGGTCCGGTCCATTGACAGAACCCGGTAGCGTCGGCGCACCTAGGAGAAAGAAGAAACATGGCAGGTGAAGGATAAACACAAACACACAATCCAAATTCATCAAAACAAGCCTCAAGGATGAGAATTAATGTATAAGGAGTCAAAAAAATATTAATTCTTCTAGTATTACATTACACCAATCATTTTTTATCTTCAAATGTTGATCTTGTATATCTTTGTTTTTATTTTATTTTTTATTTTTCCACTTAAATTAAAGAGTTAAATAAAATGTTTATGGTATAACCAATCAATGTATGAACAATGTGACATAGGACAAATCAAGGTATGACATTTTACTTTCATTTTCATTCTTTATGGTGAGGTTTCATTTGGTCAATTAATTATTCTCTATTTGTGTTTGGTTTGGGGACCCTTGTGAACTACCATTCCACATCAAGTTTGATCAAGGACAATTTTCTTAAAAACTTTCCTTTACTATAACTCTTTATGTCATGTTATCTCTCTCACCTTTTTCATCCACTAAGTTTGTATATTAAGTTTTGGTGACATTTTTATTTAATCATGAGAAAGTTGGAACATGAGCTTTCCTAAATTATGAAGGGTAGATGTTGGTGTAAATGTTGACAGTTAGATTCCAACAACTAAATGTTTTTTTTTCTTTTCTTAATATTTGTCTTGGACTATTGAGTTTACTATGTGGAGAGTACTTGAACCTTATTCAAGTTTAAAGATTGTGAATTGGTTTTTAAGGGTTAATGACTTTGAAGGACTACAAATTTTTTTAAAACAATAAACAATATAATATTATATGTTAATGTATGAGCAACTTTAGTGCAGGATTGTTAAATCAAAATTTTGTATAACTGACGTTAGTAATAAAGAATTTGCATCATAGTAGAGTTGACATGGCATTTAAGTGAACTAAAACTTAGTTCTCATTATCTATATAGTTAACGTTAACTATGTGAAATATATTATAATATTATTTATTTAATTAATAAAATATTTCAACAGCGTTAAAAGTAATTACATGATATTTGAAAATAGTGGGGTCAACTTTTGGTTTCTTATCGACAACCATAGTTAAAGTAAAAACTACTCAAATCAACTATAAATTTTTTAAATCTTACAAAACACTTTGGGCCCACAAAAAATATCTTAGTTTACCCATTTAGTTTACTCCCATTAAAGATACTATCATTATTCTTTTTAATTTCTTTTAAATATTAAATTTATTTTAAAATATAGATGTATGTCCTTTAAAATCCGTTGACACGCAAAATCTATCACTAAATACCATTTTATTTCCAAATTATATCAACAATTTTATAGATGCACTTTCAGTTAAAAATTCATACTTTTTTTGTCAATGGTATTTTAGAAAATTTATGTTATTTGTAACCGTGGGGTAGAAATATAATTAATGGGGGTATAAAATATAGAAATATAATTAATGGGGTATAAAATATAATTTGCTCAAGTCACCACATTCCTATCTAATGTGCGACTATTATCCACACTACTCACATTGTTATACTTAACACTCCCTCTCAAGTGTGAGTCTATCCACACTACTCACATTTCTTATGCTTCCCTTTAAGTGAAAGGTTTACACTCTTGTAGCGCCGTCCGTTGACACTTTTCAAGTGGACACCTCTTAAGTCTTAACCACCACCTGTGATGAGTACTTTCGATACAAGTGACTCAGTCCTTCACTCAAAGCAAAGGCTCATGATACCACTGTTAGGGGATATTTTCACTAGGGAGCATTGAATATTGTGAAACTTTTCCTTACTAGAGCAACACCTTTGTGAGAGACACATCACATACCCAACCAAAACATTAAGGTGATAGGTGTGTGGGTTCTCCCACTTATAAATGTTCAACTCACCACATTTCTATCCAATGTGGAACTATTATCCACACTAGTCACACTTGTAATACTTAACAAAAGCTTGCACTAGGAAGAAGACACTTCCACTTACAGTAATTAAATGTCACTTGCACTTGCATTTGCAATATTTCTGAAAACTAATAAAATGTCAATTGGAAGGAACCACTTGTACTTGCAGTGATTATATTAAACTGTGGAGGCATTAATTTATACATGTTTGTGGAGGCAGTAGTTATATTTCTATTTTTTTTCGAAAACATTTTTGGAAATCTTTTGGATATGTATTTATGAAATAAATTTATTCATAAAATTAAGCCTGACTCAAAAACGAATGAAATATGTGTATTTGAGTGCGTCCGGAGATGCATCTTCGAAAACGAGAGACATTTCTGAAACATTGTGTGCATTAGAGACATATAAGATGCTTTAAGAAATTCTCATTCTTTAACGTATAACGTGACACCATTTTTTAGTATTGTTCACTATATCCCATACATTATTCTAACATTTTGACGAAATTTAAAAAAATATTCTTAATTCTATAAATTAAAATCAAGATACGCCTTAACTATTCCAAATACAAGTAATAAATGTATCTCGATATTAAAATCTAGAGTCACCATTTACTATCACGTAGACAAAGTACATAACACACAAACAATTTATTCTAAGAGTGTGTGTGGATATTGGAATTCATATTCACCCATATTATCACATACACAAAACAAACAAATTATTTAGTTCAGGGGTTTATCCGAATATTGAAATCTAGATTTATCTCGGTTTTCACAAACGCGAAACACACCAACAATATTATATAGAGAATATAAAGTAACATAACTTAATATAAATCTTTGTTATTACATACACATAATACATAACATAACATAAATATTTGTTAATATAAATCTAACATGACATTTAATCTCCAACAGATAGTTCAGGAATTTTTATCCTTTTTAGAATATTTGTGGTTGATCATACAAGTGTCGCATCCACCTCGATTTGACCCTTGGTTATGTAACAATGAAATGTACTTCATATAACACTTACATTTACAACTGTCTTTAGCTCAAACTTACTAAAGTTTATCTTCCCTTCATTATCAAGTGTTAAACGATACTCGATCTTAACCACTCTTTGATTGTAGGTGTAGTGTAAAAGATTCTCAAGTTAGGATTTCACATCTACAAAAGAGGCGTTTTTTATGACCCTAAACTCAAAAGGAGACCTCATGTCATTGAAGTAAACAAATGCAATATACCGATATTGATTCATTTTGGAGTATTTGTGTTAACAACATATGATACTTATTTATATAAACTTTAGATCATTATGGAGCATAAAAATGAAATTTGTTTCAGGGGTTGGTCTGAATATTGAAATTCGAATTCACCCTCCTTTTATCATGTACGAAGAATACACATGGAGTGTTTATGGATATTGAAATTCAGATTCTCCCATGTTAGCATCACATATGCACAAAATATAAGGTCCGTCAAGAAATTGAAATCCCTATTCGCCACTGTTAGCATCACACCATACCGATTGACATTACTTGTCTTTTAAATTTGTTTGATAACATATAAACACATCAGAACGTTAATTCTAATATTATACAAGTAATGTTAGATATACATTAAAATACATCAAAATGTATTCGGATTCCATCCATAAAAATAACTAACTAACATTATATTTAAAAAAGTAACACCACCTAAATGTATTGTAAGATAAAAACATACATAAAATGTGTATCATTTTTGTAAAGGTAGTAAAGGTGATGGTTTGCAGATACGGTCATCTTTAATATAAAGTTTTTTGAATTGTAAAATTGGAGAATTCAAATAAAATAAGTTGACATGTTCGAAATAAAATAAAGACCGCTTGGTTTTTAGAAGGTTTTTAAGGGATAATGACTTTGAAGGACTACAAAATTTTTAAAAACTAAACAATATAATATTATAGGCCAATGTATCATTATTTATTTTTTCATTTTTTTTAAATATTAAATTTATTTTAAAATATAAATGTAGTCCTTTAAATTGACACGATCTATAACTAAATAACAATTTTTTTTCCAAAATTTATCAACAATTTTATAGATGCTCTTTCACTTTCAGTTTAAAAAGTCATACTAAAACTCTTACCTTTTTGTCAATGGTATTTTAGGAAATTTATGTTATTTGTAATCGTGGGGTAAATATATAATTAATGTTGTGAATCAGATACCTTAAAACTAAGTATACACAGTTTCTTAATGATCAAGAAACACACAAGGGTTAGGGTTATAAAGAAGAAAACAACAAGGATTGGTTATTAAACTGCTATTCTTTCCTTTCTCTTAGAACAAGATTACAAGTATACAAGAATAACAAAATATCCTCTCTCTCTTGAAATTAGGATTTTATCTTCCTATTTTTCCTTGTATCAAGATTGAGAAACTAGTATCCTATTTATAAGAAAAATAGCACACTAACCTAATGGGCTTTTTAACAATTACCCATTACAAACTAACTTAGGGTACAAGGTAACTTAAACAATTGGGCTTACTAGCAAGGCCCAATTTAACATGCTAACAATCCTAGCAATATTGACTAATGCATGTTAGAACAAACTTCGACTACAACATGCATTACTTGCGAACAGACTTCGACCATTACTTGAAACTGTTGGATGATAACAGTTATTTATCTACGTACCGAACGTGCGAGGATGAATTATGCGTTAGAGATATATTTTGGACTCATCCTGATTCTATCAAGTTGGTCAACAAGTTTCCTACTGTTCTCATCATTGATTCAAGGTACAAGACCAATAAGTACAGACTTCCATTATTGGGTTTACATTTCTAGAGAGCTAAAAAGAGGAGAATGTTACTTGGGCCTTAGAGGTGTGTTGGACAATGTTGAAAGACCAAGAAGAGATGCCTAAAGTGATTGTTATTTATCGTGATACCGCTTTGATGAATTTGGTTGCAAAGATATTTCCTACTTCTTATGCATTCCTTTGTAGGTATCATATAATAAATAATGTGAGAAGTCGGGTTAATCTCGCGGTAGGGACGTAAAAATGAAGGCAAGATTAAGTTCAACAACTATGAGCTTAAAACGGATGCAAATGTAAGGGCTATGTGAAATTAATTTTTTAGTTTCGAAACAAAAGTTTTGCTCGAGTTGAAAGCGACGATTTCAAGATCAGTCAAAGATATTTGAATATTTTGAAGCGTCCATCTAGATATTGAAATGTAATGTTTGATTTTATGTTAAAATCACCTATGTAATACTGATTTTATATTATGAATGGTAATTTTATTTTGTCAAAATACAAGTTTCTGATTTTCTGCTTTTGTTTATGTTGCATATATGCTACAAAGATGTATCTGCGAACAGATTCTAGAGATGCATCTCTGGGTTAAAAAAAATCTAACTCATAGGGCGTCACCTAGAATTTTCCTAGGTTGTGTGTGTTTCGGGTGCATTCGAAGATGCATCTTTAAAATTTAGGGGCGGTTTAGTATTTTTACGTGGTGCACTATATATATATATATATATATATATATATATATATATATATATATATATATATATATATATATATATATATATATATATATATATATATATATATATATATATATATATATATATATATATATATATATATATATATATATATATATATATATATATATATATATATATATATATATATATATATATATATATATATATATATATACTGCATTAAGAAAATTCCTAATTCTTTAATGTATTATGTGACACCATTTTTTTGAGTATTGTTCATTACATCTCATGCATTACTCTTACATTTTGACGAAATTTCAAAAATATTCTTAAATTTTATAAATTAAAATCTAGACACGCCTTAACTATTCCAAATACAAGTAATAAATATATTCGGATATTAAAATATGGATTCACAATTTACGATCACGTATACATAGCACAAAACATAGAAGCAATTTGTTTTAGGAATGTGTGTGAATATTGAAATTCAGATTCACCCATGTTATCACATACACAAAACAAACAAATAATTTGGACCATGGGTTTGTTCAAATATTAAAATATGGATTCACCTATGTTATCTCAAACGCAAAACACACCAACAATATTATATAGAGAATATAAATAACACAAATTAACATAGATCTTTGTTATCACATACACATAATCCATAACATAAAATAAGTATTTGTTAACCTAAATCTAACATAACATTTCATCACCAATAGATGGTTCAGGATGTTTCATCCTCTCTAAAATATTTGTGGTTGATCTTGAAAGTGTCTTATCTACCTCGATTGGACCATTGGTTATGTAACAATGAAATGTACTCCACATAACACATACATCTACAATCGTCTTCAGCTCAAACATACTAAAATTTATTTTCCCTTTATTATCAAGCGTTGGTGAAGGATACTCGATCTTAACCCCTTTTTTATTGTAGGTTTAGTGTTAGAGATTCTCCAGTGTAAGTGGTACCAGAACCTAACTCCTAGTTAAGGATTAATCGTCTTAAGAAGAAGAAGACTTCTGACAAGTGATCGTTTTTAAACACACCACCACTTTTTTAATGATAGTAGATTTAATATCTGATAAGGTGGGTTTATAATTTTTCTTCGAAACATAAATTATTATTTATGGAAAACTATAGCCAATGGTCCGGTTTATCCTACTCGTCAAATAAATGATGAAAAAGTGGATGAACCTTATTCCCTTTGGACCAAATAATAAAAGAGAAAGATGGAGATATATATTAAAAACAAAGAACCTTATAATGATGTCTCTAGACGATAATAAATTTACAAAGTTTACCATTATAAAACCACCCAGGAAATGCCAGAGACTCTTAAAAGGATATTTGGAATTTTTCCAAGTATCAAACAAGAGAAGATGAAGACATGAGGAAAAGGAGATAATGATATCCATCATGGATGGTCTTCTAAATTTAGAAATATTGGAAATTTTGTTGGGAACTGTATTACTAACAAATATCTAAGAACTAAGAATTGGAAGCGTAATCCAACTCTTAAATAAAAAGATATGTCTCTTCATGAATTTCAAGAAAAATCAAGAATGAAAGAAATTGTAGAAAATCTAAACAATATAGTTCACTTAATTAAATATGATTTAATCAAAACTGAAGAATCAACGTCCTCATCATACTCCTATTATACAACTCATGTGTAATCCTTTGAAAGAACATACTCAGTAGTTGAACGATCCTCGGAAGATTGAACATGTAATGAAGGACCCTCTTGTTCAAGGGATGACAAAAAAGATGAAGACGTTTCTTCAACATTTGAACGAAGAAGAGGAAAAGAGACATCAACCTCTGGGAGAAATATGAAAGAATCTTCTTCCAATGAAGAAGATGAAATTTTCTTAAAGGCGTTCTATGAGGAATACTATTCCAGATATCAAACCATCTTATGCTCAACTATTTAGAATGACTGATCAATTAGAAAAATAAAATGTTAAACTAATAGAGTGTACCATAGGTATTAAAGAATCCGTAAGATATCTTAAGTAAATAAACAATTCTTTGAAAATAGGGATAATTAAGTTTAGAAATTTGAAAGAAGAATGTAAGTAGTGTGACTCCTTTATAAAAGATGCAACTAGGTTTCGTGAAACCATCTAAAAGTTTACCCAATGGAAAAAAAAGCTGGACCTAATTTTTTTAAATTCAAAGGTCCTTCTTAAATAGAAATGGTATAGGGTTTAAAAGAGATAGAAAAACCAGTAAAAGTGTAGATCAAAAGGAAAATAAGTGCCAAGTTTATAAATCCACATACTGTAAGAGAATAAGACACTTATAACCCTTTTGTTTTGATAAATTAAAAGGATCTAAAGGTAACCATCTTAGATCTTATATGACTAATGCACCTGGGCCCAAGAAGGTATGGGTACCAAAGGTGAAATCTTAGTGTTTTACAGATGTGCTTTAAAACTTAGAGTTTTGACGATTATTAATGAAGTTGTGTAAAGCATAATATACTTCTTAAGTATACAATATTTATGAAGTATCTGATCCAAGGATAAAACGACGATGGCGAATGACATCCATTGTGATCAAAGCAAATTATTTGAGAATATCTCAAAGTGCATGATCCTTAGTGATTAGTTAGTTGGATATGTCTGTAATAGACTTATTCATTTTATGGTTTTACCGACTCTCGCATACAACGCAGTGTATAAGAGGATACATCATTTTGGTATCTTCCCTCTGTGTAAAATATTTATCAAGAACTCTTAATAAATTAGGTATACATTTTTTTAAGGTTGAAAATAATCAGGAAAATCTGATTAAACCCATAAAATAACAATTTTATTTTTTGCTCATCTAAATAAATTATTTTCTAACCCATAAGATGAGTATTTTAGTATTTTCTAGCAAAACGGTTGCAAAAATGACAATTGGGAGTGCTGAAAAGTAAAAAATCCAACATAAGACCCAACATGCACCAAGGAGGCTGAACTACGTAAGCCCAATCGATTAGCACTTAATGACAATGGATTGGAAAAGTTTGAAACAAAGAATTTCAAATCAAATCCAAGCTTAACTTGTGCATCAAGCAAATTAAATCCCTCCATTTATGAAGATTGCACAAAATCTTGAGAAATCTGAAGATCTAATCGATTAGATCCCTTAGGAAATCGATTAGGAGAATAAAAAAAGGAAAAAAAAAACTGGATTTGATTTTTGTTCAACATGATCTACATTGAATGTTTGCCACAAATACACGCTCAAATCCTCAGATGACGCTCTATAAATAGGTATACATCTTTTCACTTCTTTCGGCATCTCATATTTTCCTATATCTTTTCTTTTGTGAGTTTTTCTTCTTATTATAAGTATCATCATGGCCTCTTCACGCCAAAAATCTAGAAATACACCAAGATCAAATCCCTTCATTTCTAGGTTAATAAATTGGAAACAAGAATAAATCCAAAAAGGTTATTTAAACCTGGTTCCTTGATCCTAGTATTTTGAAAAGCCTAAAACCCTACCACAAAATCTGCCAAGCTTCCCTCAAAGGACTCTTCAAAAACATACTTGGTAGGATCTTTACAATCTTAGTAAAATATTTATACTTAAATCCAATACTTGTAGGATCTTGTCTAAGAACATCCATAAGAGGAGTGGAAATCTCTATTCATAAGGACCATCTTGGGAGAACTTTTGAGTTGCCCTCTGAAGGGATGACCTACACTCTTGATAGACCAATAGGCTTGAAGAACTTTAAACACTCCACTTCCATCAATCATCTTGTAATCTACCCAATGGAAAATAAAAAATTCCCTTTCAAATCCGCTCACCTCAAACCGAAGGTTAAAATCCTCCAATATCTTCTCACTAGAATCCTCTTTCTAAGGGTCATAAATCATGGCTATATTGTTAGAGAAGATGTGGCACCCTTATGGATCCTAACCCAAGAAATCCCAACCAATTAGATAAAAATGCATTTTCAACCACTTGATTCGGTGCAAGGAAACCCCATCTACAGAGCTACCATAAGGACCAATAATCACAAAACTTCTAGCCACCTTCAATTTTGATTCAATAGACGAAATAAGAGACTTGGCAAACCATAGGGATCACCTAAAATGCCCTAAAAGATATTATAGTTCACTTAAAGCATGGAGAGACAGAAGAAGATTCACCCTTTAAAGAAGAAGAAGAGAATAAACTAATTGAGGACAAAAGCACCAAGAATGACAAAATCCTCAATCCCTGTTAAACCATAGATGAGGCTATGAAGAAACTCATGGAAAGGAATGGTGAAAATTATTGCATATAAAAATCTCACTTATGTGTTTTCCTGTTTTTTTCTTCCGCAAACCATTAATTTAGTATTTTCCTTTCTTATAATTTAAATTCCATAAATTCCCTCACGTTATTTGAATTTCTTAGTAATAATATGAGTGTTTGCTTTTCCTTCTCTAAAATATCTAAAAATGCACGTGTTTGCATATTTACTGTTTGCAATGCATCTTTACATGTCTTTTTGATTTTGTCAAAGGGGGAGAAGTGTACTTTATGACGGAGTAGGGTATACTCTCTAGTTAACTCAGGGGGAGTTTAATCACTCCAAATATAATTGTATTGTTTCTTTTACCACATCGTCTGAGAGATGTGTTGTCATCATCGAAAATGGGGAGAATGTGGAACCTTGTTTTTCAAGTGATATGCTTTTAACAAAGACACCAATTTCGATGATGACAACTAATGTGATATGATAAGTCAAGCATGAACGGTTAAATGGATAAAGATGTAAACCTAATCATTAGGGCTTGATGGACTTGACTATCCGATGATGGCAATCAAATGAAATGGAATCTAAAGCCTCATCTTAAGCTACTCAAGCAAGTGTCCGCAAAAGAAAAAGTATCTGGCAAGTCTTAAAATTTTGGAGAATATCTTAATTTAGTAGTGAGAGAACCTATTATAAAACATAAGGGGTTTATCGTAAAAGTGCATGGCTAAATCACACACACACTAAAATGTTTTTCAAAATGTTTTAATCAAATAAAATACCTTTAAAACTATCTTGAAATTGTGCGAGATGAATTAGGAACTGTCAAAATTATATGACAAATTTTGACTTATCTAATCGATTGGGATATTTGTCAAATCGATTAGCTCAGTTTAAAATTGAGCCACAAGTGATTAGGATTGCACCTTTATTATGTGAAACAAATAGATATCTATTTCTTCATTTTTAAAACTTATAATCGATCATATTTCAAACTTCTAATCAATTTTGAATATGTGCCAATTGATTAGATTGTCATAAAACACCACACACTCAATACTATTGCATGAAGATTCGTCGGAGGTAGGGAAACTAGCTTCTCCCATAGAAGGTATGCTCGTCAAATTCTAAATATACAAGACCTCCCTAATATTGAAGGTGAATATGAGCCGAAGGTGCTAGAAGCCACGATTGTTTTCTCTGAGAAACATGTAACTGACATCCACCCTCACAATGATGACCCCGTGGTCATTACCGTCAGATGCAACAGATGAGAGATCGAAAGAGTCCTCATAGATCAAGTAAGTTTTTCATATATTCTATATTGGGAGGAGTTTGAAAGTCTCCACCTCGATCTAGAGGACCTAAAACCCTTCAAGGGCTTGCAAGTTGGATTCTTTGGGGAACTGGTGCAAGTGAAAGGCTACATCATACTAATGACCACCTTTGGAGAGCAGGATCAAGTTAAATAAATTAAGGTTAGGTATTTGGTAATTGATGCCCCTCTTCTTATAATATGATTATTGGGCGATAGACTTTTAACCAGCTAGGTACCATGTAACACCCTGACTTTAGTTTATTAATTTATTTAAATTATTAGATTTAAATTAGTGAATATATATGTTTTTCTTCAATTCTTGTTATTATTTATTATTTCATGTGTTTTATAGGATTTAAGAGAATTTTATTAATTTAAGAAATAATAGGAATATAGAGTATTGCGGGTGGAGATATAAAATATAATTATTTAATTTAGAAATGATTAGACATTTTAATCATTTGGAGATAATTAGAGAAATTATCAGATTAAATAGAAAATGAATATATTATAGTTAATATATAATTTAGATTTTTATTAAATAATTATTTTGTGAGATTTTGTTTAAATAAAATAAAATTAAAATGTTATTTTAATTAAAATCAGATATTAGAGGGGGTGTGAGTGAGAAGGGATGGAAATAATTTAGAACTATTAGGGTTATATTTATACTAACGTGAGGGACTTTAGGGTTTACGTGAAAAGGGAATTTGGAAAAAAAGAAGAATCTGAAGTGGGAAGAGAGCAACGTTGGAGCGAACATGAGAAAAGGGGAAGAATCTCATCAACCTTCAAAACTTTGAGTTAAGGGAGGGGGAATTTATTTACTCATGGGTGGATTTAAGCATTGAGGATGATGATGGGTCCTTACCTTCCTATCTATGTATTTCATATTGCATGGTATTTCGCCTTGTTTATGACCAAAGGGGTTTGACCAAAACCTCTGAAGTTACCGATTGATGTGTTGCTTTGTATCTTGTTACTGTAATAAAAAATATGTATGAAATTGTGAATGTTATCACATGCCTTTTAGGAATTTTTGTGATGCATTGTATGGTTAATCTGTGATATTTTGTGGTAAATTGGAACTCATTTGATTGTTTATGATATTTTTGGGATAAATGGGAAATTTTATTATATCTATGTTTATTGATGAATTTTTATGCAACCTTTTTGGTCGTTTTCCCAAATATTGTAAAATATCAAAAAAGTCAAAAGTCTGGAAAACTAGAATTTTATCAAAAATCGTAAAATCGGGAAAAGTCGAGACGGGGGCCGAAATCGGCACCGCTGTATGGATGACAGCCAGAAATAGATGTCGCATCGGCATGGGTGTTGCGCCTACGGCGGACGGTGAAGGTGTCGCACCAATTGCGAAGCTACGATAACGATTCGATGCGCCACGTTGAGTTCTATTATTGTTTTCTTCCATAATCATGCGCGCGCGCGTGCACACACACACACACACACACACACACACACACACATATATATATTGGAGTTATGTAAGAAATAGGTCCAATGAGGCCAAACTCAGAGAGGAACCACGACAGTTTCATGTCCAAAGAGAGATACATCCCAGAGAGAAACTGAAGACAAGGATAAGATATTAATACACCTCTAATGGATAAAAATTAGATACCACATGCATATTTGAGGAGAAATTAGTCTTTTTCACATTTTCAGTATTAATTGTATTGTTGTTGTTGCTGTGTTAGAATGATCTATGCATTTTTATAACTTTCTTGTTGTTTACTTTCACCGCTAACATTTGTAAGGATTATTCTCATCCTTTTTTTTTGTTTGAGCGTGGGTTTTATGCCCATGTTGGAGACGTAAGTAGCATGTAGTACTTTTGTGTTGAAGAATGACAGTCATTGCCCTCTTCTTTGTTTTTCCGTTTTTTCTAGTACCCTTTATGTCGCTCTGGTATTATAACATAGGAGATGAGACATTATTTCTTTTATTTGGAGAGTTACCATGTTCATTTCAAAACCTGATGGTATTTGAGTATTTAATTTGATGAGACTATGTGAAGGTGTTGTTGAATGTTTCATTTTTCTGTTGTAAGTTGTTAAATTTAATAATAAGTATTTTATTTGAGAATTCCTGACACCCTTGGGTGAAAATGCAATTTGAATTAGTATTATTTTGTGAGTCAAGAAATACGATGTTGCATAGTTGGTATCAGAGCAGGTCGGCCCGTCTGACCAGGTTTTATGATTTTTATCTATTTCCTAGTTTGCGACAATTGTGTAAACGTTATCGATGCAATGTTTATTCTAATGGTTGTTCACTGGTATAAATAGAAATGTTTGGAATAAATGATCATGCAACTACTGATGCTTTGGAAGCTATGGCTCATATGATTGGACAAGCACATCAGACTTTACAAGCTCATCATAATCAACCGTCTGAAGATGGAGAATCCCGTGGACTGAGCAGGTTTTTGAAAAATAAATCGCCAACCTTTAAAAGGAGGCATGATCCACAGGGTGCTCAGGTTTGGTTCCAAGAGATTGAGAAAATATTCAGAGTGATGGCTTTCACAAATGCTCAGAAGGTCCTATACGGTACTCATATACTGGCTGAGGAAGCAGATTATTGGTGGGAAAATGCTCGTCAGAGGTTGGAAGCTGCGGGTATTGAGATCACCTGGGAGGAATTTAAAAACAATTTTCTTGAGAAGTACTTCTTAGATTATTTTCGTAGCAAGAAGGAGATCGAGTTCCTTGAGCTAAGGCAATGGAACATGAGTGCTGCAGATTATGCTGCTAAATTTGAATAGTTGTCTAGGTTCTTCCCTCATTAAGTGTATTAAGTTTGAGAGTGGTTTGTGTCCAGAAATAAAAAATTCATTGTGTACCAAGACATACGCGTTGAATTTAGTCGTGTTAGATATTATCATTACAAAAGTGTTAGTGATAAGAAGATTTGTAATCATAATCATGGAGAATTGTATGTGATCCTAGATGTTAAAAGTAAACAAAAATTTCAACAGAAATATAATGTTGGGAAAAGTGAAAGTGGGGGAGGTGCTCCTGCTTCTATTAAGTGTTTCAAGTGTGGAATGTTAGGTCATCGTGCTTTAAAGTGTACTACAATGACATGTTTCAAATGAGGAAACCGAGACATTGAGTTGCTAAATGCAAGAGTGTCATGGACACTTGTTTCAATTGTAAGGAACCAGGTCATATTAGTACACAATGTCAAAAGCCCAAGAAGGGGTCAAATGCAAAAGCTAGGGGGAAAATGTTTGCTTTTAGTGGGAAGGATGTATCGAATACGGATAACTTAATTTGAGGTACATGTTTTATAACTGATATTCCTTTAATTACTATCATTGGTACGAGTGAGAAGAACTCGTGAAAAGGTTGAATCTTGTGGTGTCTAATATTAATGGTAGTATGGTAATTGACACTCCAGTTAATGGATTGGTGACAACTTCTTTGGTTTGTTTGAATTTCCCTTTGACGATCTATGGTAAGGAATTTGGTATTGACTTAGTCTGCTTATTGTTGAGTCATATTGATGTTATTCAAGGGAAGAATTGGTTGGAGTTTAACTATGTTCATATCAACTACTATGATAATTTAGTGTTATTTCCTAAGTTGGTTGAAGAGGAAGATTCAAAATTCATATTTTCTAGTCAAGTGAAAGAGTTCTTAAAAGATGAAGCACAAGTGTTTGCAATATTTGCTTCTTTGAAAGTTGAAAGTAAAGTGACATGGTTGATCTGCCAGTAGTGTATGAATTTTTAGATGTGTTTCCATACAACATTACTAATCTACCGCAAGAGAGAGATTGAGTTCTCCATAGATTTGGTACATTGCACCAAACCTGTGCCAATGGCACCATACAAGATGTATGCATCAAAATTAGGTGAACTGAAGAGTCAATTAGAAGATCTACTTGAAAAGAAGTTTGTCAGACCAAATGTATCACCATGGGCAGCTCCAGTATTGTTAATAAAGAAGAAAGATGGTAGTATGAGGCTATGCATTGACTATCGACAGTTGAATAAGGTTACAATTAAGAATACATATCTCTTTCCTAGGATTGATGATATGGATTAGTTGGTTGGGGCATATGTGTTTAGTAAGATTGACTTGAGATCAAGTTATCATCAGATCCAAGTGAAAGATGAAGATATCCGAAGACTACATTTAGGACACAATACAATCACTATGAGTACTCAATAATGTTAATTAGTGTGTCTAATGCCCCTGGTGTGTTTATGAAGTATATGAATAGAATTTTCCATCCCTACTTGGATCAGATTTTTGTAGTGTTTATTAATGATATTCTGGTGTACTATAAATCAATGAAGATCATACTAAACATCATCGAGTTGTACTTCAGGTTTTGAAAAAGAATAAATTGTATGCCAAGTTATCCAAATGTGAGTTCTGGTTGCAGAAAGTAAGTTTTATTGGTCATGTGATTTCTAGTGGCGGGATAACAGTGAATCCATTCAAGGTAGACACAATGCTACAATGGGAGGCTCTTAAGTCAGTTACAGAGATCAGAAGTTTTCTGGGGTTGGCCGGTTACTACAAAAGATTTATCGAAGTTTTTTTCAAAGATAACTCTTCCTTTGACACAGTTGACTCGAAAGAGTCAAGCTTTTGTGTGGATGTCCAGTGCGAAGAAATTTATAGAACTATAAAAGAAGTTAACAACGACGCCAATTCTAATTTTACCAGTTACGAAGAAACCTTTTATGGTAAATTATGATATGTCCAAGATGGGCTTAGGTGGTGTGCTTATGCAAGATGACAAAGTGGTAGCTTATGCTTTGTGACAGCTGAAAACTCATGAGAGGAACTATCATACCCATGATTTAGAGTTGTCACCAGTGGTGTTTGTACTAAAAGTGTGGAGGAATTATTTGTTGAGTTCGATATTTGAAGTGCTCAATGATCATAAGAGTTTAAAATACCTGTTTGATCAAAAGGGCTCAATATGAGGCAAATGAGATGGTTAGAATTTTTTAAAGACTATGATTTTGGTTTGAATTACCATCCCGGTAAAGCCAATATTATAGCAGATGCTTTGAGTCAGAAGTCGTTGCACATGTCGAAATTAATGGTTAGAGAATTGGATTTGATCGAACAATTCAAAGATTTGAGCTTAGTATCCGAGGTGACTTCTAATAGTGCGAGGTTCAGTGTGATGAAGATGACTAGCAGTTTTCTTCATGATATTAGAGAAAGTAAGAATATGGATGTAAGCTTGGTTGATCATTTATCATCAGTTGACCAAATTGGAGATGAGGAATTTAGAGTTGATGAGAATAGAATTTTAAAGTTCCGGAATAGAGTTTGTGTACCTGGTGTTTTGGAGCTTAAGAGAATTATTTTAAAGGAAAGTCACTGAAACAGTTTGAGTATTCATCCCGGGGATAATAAAATGTACTAAGATCTTAAGAAGATGTTTTGGTGGCCAGAAATGAAAAAATACATCATACAGTTTGTTTAGGCTTGTTGACTTGTCAGAAGTCGAAGATTGAGCATTAGAATCCGTCTAAGTTGATGCAACTGTTGGATATACCTGAATGGAAATGAGACAATATCTGGATGGATTTCGTGACAATATTGGTAGATACTCCTAGGGGAAGTGACACGATTTGGGTTGTTGTGGATAAACTGACTAAGTCGACTCACTTTATCCCGATTAATATCGGTTTTCCATTATAGAGACTATCAAAGATCTACATCAGTGTGATTGTGAAGTTGCATGGGATTCTCTCGAGTATTATTTTTGACAGAGATCCGAGATTCACATTCAGGTTTTGGGATAATTTACAAGAAGTTTTGTGCACTAAGCTGAGGTTGAGTTCTCCCTACCATTCGCAGGCGTATGTTCATACTGAGATGACTATTTAGTCTTTGGAGGACTTGTTAAGGGCTTATGTCTTGGAGAAAGGAGGTGCTTGTGATAGTTATCTACCACTGATTGAGTTTGCTTACAACAACCGTTTCTATTCTAGTATTGGAATGACACCTATTTAGGCTTTGTATGGCTGGAGAGTTTGGACAACTTTGTGTTGGTTTGAATTATGAGAGAGTGTGGTACTTGGACCTGAGATTTTTCAGCATACTATTGAGAGAGTCAAGATGATCCAAGAGAAGAAGAAGGCCTCATAGGGAAGGCAAAAGAGCTACCATGATAAGCGGAGGAAGGCCATTGAGTTCCAAGAGGGTGACCATGTGTTTTTTAGAGTCATTCCTGTGACTGGTGTTGGTCGTGCACTGAAGTCTAAGAAGCTCACTTCTCGCTTCATTGGTCCTTATCAGATTACCTAGAGAGTTAGAGTTGTTGGTTGCCGAGTGACCTTACCCTCCATCTCTTTTGAACCTTTATGATGTTTTCCAATTGTCTCATATTCGAAAGTATGTTCATGATCCATCACATGCGACATACTAGTAAGAGATAATTTAACTATTGATGCAGATTGAGGATCGAGAAGTGAAGCAATTAAGAGGTAAATAAATTGATGTGGTAAAAGTGGTGTGGGGAGGACTTGTTGTAGGAAACATTACGTGGGAGCTGGAGAGTCGGATGAAAGAGTCTTATCCAGAGCTGTTTTCGTCAGGTAACTTTCGAGGGGGGAAATCTTTTTAAGTGTAGGAAAGTTGTAACGCCCCGACTTTAGTTTATTAATTTATTTAAACTATTAGATTTAATTGAATGAATATATATGTCTTTCTTGAATTATTGTTATTATTTATTATTTCACGTGTTTTATGGGATTTAAGGATATATTAGTAATATAATAAATAATAGAAATATAGAGTATTGAGCGCGAATATATAAAATAGAATTATTTAATTTAGAAATAATTAGATATTTTAATTATTTAGAGATAATTAGATAAATTATCATATTAAATAGAAAATAAATATTTTATAGTTGATATGTAATTTAGATTTTTATTAAATAATTATTTATTGGGATTTTATTTAAATAAAATAAATAAGAAAATTATTTTAATTAAAATAAGATATTATACGGGGTCTGAGTGAGAGGGGGTGGAAACAATTTGGAACTATTAGAGTGTGTTTGGATGGAATATTTTAATGAGGAAAAGTAATATTTTGAGGGAATTTAAAATGACTTGATTAAAATCTATTGTTTGGATAAAAAATATAGAGAATTGTTAAAATCATGTAAATTTATGAAGTATTTTATTCAAGTTAAATTTAAGAAATTTCAAATGACACCAAAAAGTAAATAATTTGAAATTGCTCTTTCACTCCATATAATGCAAATGTTAAATCGTTTATTACTAATTTTTTAAATTTTGCAAGATGGTCATCATATTTTATGAAAATTTTAAATTCACCCCTAAAATTTTTAAAAATTTCAAATTTTACAAATTAGTCCCTTCAAAATTTCAAAAATGACAAATTGGTCCCTATATATTTTTCATATTTTATATTTGGCTAAATTTTTTTAAAATTTATGAAAATAATTTCAAAATTTTAACAATGAATCATTTTAATGTTCTATCCAAACAAAAGAATTTAAAAATGAATAGATTTCAATTGAATCATTTAAATTTCTTAGAATTTTGAATTTCTTAAAAATTCTCAATTACCTCATCTAAACACACCCTTAGGGTTATATTTATACTAATGCAAGGGGTTTGAGGGTTTACATGAAAATTTGGAATTTGAGAAAAGAGATTTGTTTGAAGTGGGAAGAGAGCAATGTTGGAGCGATCGTGAGAAAAGAGAAAGAATTCCATCAACTTTCAAAACTTTGAGGTAGGAGAATTTATTTACTCATGGGTGCATTTAAGTAGACAGGATGGTGAGGGGTCCTTACCCTCCCATCTTTGTATTACATGTTGCATGGTCTTTGGAATTGTTGGTGACCAAAGGGGTTTGGCCAAAATCCCTGAAGTTATCGATTGATGCGTTGCTCTGTATCTTGTTATTGTAATGAAAAATCTGTAGGAATATGTGAATGTTATGGTATGTCTTTTGGGATTTTTGTGATGCATTGTACGATTAATCTATGATATTTTATGGTAAACTAGGACTCGTATGATTGTTTGTTATATTTTTTGGGATAAATAGGAAATTGTATTATATCTATGTTTATTGATGAATTTCCGTGCAACCATTTTGGTATTTTTTTCCTTCCAAATATCGTAAAATGTTAGAAAAGTCAAAAGTCAAGTCAGGAAAACTAGATTTTTATCAAAAAATGTAAAATTGAGAAAAGTCAGAATGGGGGTGTCGATGTTGGAAATTCACCTCACACCCTATGAAGAATTCCCTTCAATCTTGATCTCAAGATTGATGAACAAACCCACAATATGATAGTAATGGTAATAACAAGTAATTATGAAGAACAACAGAAGAGAAGAAGAATAACAAACAAGAAAGAGAAGAATGAGAGAAGAAATATTTGGAGAAAATTGTTACCCACAAACTGTGGGATTTCTGATTGCTTATAGAACTTTCACTTGCTAAAACTGCAACTGTGAAATCTGTTCAATGTTGTGTTGTGTAGAATACAAAGCAAGGAACCCTATTTATAGTTTTAGGTTTACAAAAGCCCAAAACATAAAAGGCCCAAAATATTCAAATCAAATATAATCATATCAAATCAAATCTGTTTACACTATGAATTATATTTAACACACCACCTAATTTATTGTGTCTAAACTCTCTACATTCATCATGACTCTTAGTCTTCTGAAGGCTTCGACCTGCATATCTTCTTTGATTCATCATCAAACCTCTACTTGTCTTGTAGAATTCGATGCCAAGGAAATATGAGAGATTTCCCAAGTCTAACATTTCAAACTCCTTACTCAGGTCATGTTTGAAATCTTCGATTTCATTCTTGCAACTCCGTGTTATCAACAAATCATCAACATAGAGACATAGTATAAGCAATTCACCATTGCTTCTTCTTACATATACTCCATACTCAGTTGTACACTTCACAAATTCCTTCTCCTTTAAGAAGCTGTCGATTTTATTATTCCAAGCTCTTGGAGCTTGCTTAAGTCCATATAGGGCTTTATGAAGCCTGTACACCTTTCTTTCTTCACTTTGTTTCACAAATCCAGCTGGTTGTGCAACATAAACTTCTTCGTCTAAGGGGCCATTAAGGAATGCACACTTCAAGTCCATCTGACATGTGTGCCGGTTGTTCATATTTGCTAGACCAACAACCAACCTAATTGTTTCGATTCTAGCAACAGGTGTGAATACTTCATCGAAGTCGATTCCTTCCTTTTGAAGAAATCCTTTCGCCACAAGTCTCGCCTTGTGTCGAGTTACTTCTCCTTTAGGATTTACATTCACCTTATAAACCCACTTCACATCAATTGCCTTCTTGCCTTGCGGCAATTCGACAAGTGACCAAGTATCATTGACTTCGATAGACTCCAACTCTTCAGTCATTGCTTTCACCCACTTCGAATCTTTCAATGCCTCAGCTGCATTAACTGGTTCGACATCTGCGTAGAAAGCACAATGTACCAACTCACCCTCTTCATCGACTACATCATCTGATGTAGTTACACATTCTTGCAACCTTGCAGGCATGTGTCTTGTTCGTCGAGGTCTGCTTGAACCCGCTTCATCTGCAACTGGTTCCTGTCGAACATCTATTTTGACTTCAGTGGCTGGTTCTTCATAAGAGATTCTCAATGAATCCTTCTTGGCATTCTTAGTCCAATCCCATTCTTTAAGCTCATCTATGATCACGTCCCTGCTGATCACTACCTGCTTATTCACTGGGTCGAACGGCTTGTAACCTCCTGTCGAATGATATCCTATCAAGATCATCTGATTCGACTTATCATCAAGCTTCCTTCTCAACTGATCTGGCACATGTCTACGTGCTATAGATCTAAATACCTTCAAGTGACTGGGACTAGTCTTGACACCAGACCGACATTCTTCTGGTGTGATTCCTTCAAGCTTCTTCGTTGGACATCTGTTCAATATATATGTTGCTGTCGAGCTGCTTCTCCCCATAATTCTTTAGGTAGATGCTTTCCATTCAACATACTTCTTACCATATTCATGATGGTTCTGTTCTTGCGTTCTGCAATCCTATTTTGCTGTGGAGTGTAAGGTGGCACCACCTCATGCACAATCCCTTCTTTTACACATAGTGTATCAAACTCTTTTGATACATACTCTCCACCACCACCAGTCCTCAGAATTTTCAGCTTTCGACCACTCTGTCTTTCGACCATGGACTTGAATTTAGAAAATACCTCAATCACATCACTTTTCTTCTTGATGAGGTAAGTCCACAGCTTTCGACTGTAATCATCTATAAACATGACAAAGTATCTATTGCCATCAATCGAATCCACCTGGATTGGACCACATACATCAGAGTATATGACTTCAAGTATTGCCTTCGACTTCCTTCCTGCATCCTTGCTGAAGCTATTCTTGTGTTGTTTCGACTGAACACACTCCTCACAGACTTCCCTTGGAATGTCGATTTCTGGTAATCCTGAAACCATATTTCTTCTCTTCAGTTCTCTGATGTCATTAAAGTTGATATGACCTAGTCGAAAATGCCATAACCACTCATCTCTGCTGGCTGTAGTTGCTAGACACTTGTGCTCCATCACATTGAGTCCAATCTTGAAGGTCCTATTCTGAGACATTGGAGTCTTCAAGATTAATCTACCACCTGCGTCGAGAACTGTCATCATCTTGTCTTTGACAACTACCTTGTAGTTCTTTTCGGCAAGCTGCCCTATACTGAGCAAATTACTCTTCATGCCTGATATGTACAACACATTGGAAATTGTTGACCTTTTGCCATATTTCCTCATAATCAGAACATCACCAACACCTTCGGCTGCTAGAGTGTTGTCATTTGCAAACTTCACTGTGTTCTTCGACGAGGGCTTCATGTTGACAAACCAATCTTTCCTTCCAGTCATGTGTGATGAGCATCCTGAGTCCAAGTACCACTGATCTTGGAATCTTTCTTCATCTTTTGTTGTGACCATTAGCAACGTTTCTTCTTCTTCATGTTTCGCCAGCTTTGCATCAGTATCTTGATTTCTCTTCCTTTCTGGACAATCACTAACATAATGAACATACTTTTGGCAATTGAAATATTGAATGTGGCTTTTGTCTGTCTTTCGACCACCACCTCTTCCTTTACCTGCATCACCACCTCTTTGGTTGCCTTGGTTCCAAGGTTTCTTCTGATTCGACTGGTTTCCTCCTTTGTTGTCATTCCAGCTACCTTTGCCTTTTCTTTCCTTTTCTGACTGGCCTGCAAAGTCATATCTTTTAAATTTCCCGCAGCTCTCTCAGCCATCCTCTGTTCATGAGACTCAAGAGTCCCTTGAAGCTCTTCCTTCGTCAACACTGACAGATCTTTCGACTCTTCTATGGAAACTACCACGTGGTCGAATTTTGGAGCCAACGATCTCAAAATCTTTGAGACAACTGCTTTCATTGTCAGCGCTTCTCCACATACTTTGATTTGATTCACCAACCTTGTAACTCTGGTGAAGAAATCTGTAATGCTTTCGTTGTCTTCCATCTAAAGCAACTCATAGGTTCTCTTGTGAGTTTGTAACCTCACCTCTTTCACCTTCTCTGCGCCTCCAAGCGACTTTTCAAGAACCTCCCATGCTCCTTTTGCTGAATCAACATCACTAACCTTTTCAAAGTTATCAGGGTCAACACACTGATGAATTATAAATAGTGCTTATAATACTTCTTCTTCAATTCTTTGTGCGCAGCCTTTTCCGCCTCCGTTGCGTTCTCCCCAAGCGATGTTACTCTGTCCTTCACAAGATCCCAAAGATCTTGATAACAGAAAATCACCTTAATCTGCTTACACCAATTCTCATAATTGTCTTTCTTGAGAATTGGTAGGGTCACCGGAAAGTTACCGTTCGGATAGTTCATCACCGTCACTATCTTCCTTCCATAAATCTCTCAATCGGAGCTCTAGATACCAGATGTTGGAAATTCACCTCACACCCTATGAAGAATTCCCTTCAATATTGATCTCAAGATTGATGAACAAACCCACAATATGATAGTAGTGATAATAACAAGTAATTATCAAGAACAACAAAAGAGAAGAAGAATAACAAACAAGAAAGAGAAGAATGAGAGAAGAAATATTTGGAGAAAATTGTTACCCACAAAGGGATTTCTGATTGCTTATAGAACTTTCACTTGCTAAAACTGCAACTGTGAAATCTGTTCAATGTTGTGTTGTGTAGAATACAAAGCAAGGCACCCTATTTATAGTTTTAGGTTTACAAAAGCCCAAAACATAAAAGGCGCAAAATATTCAAATCAAATCTAATCATATCAAATCAAATCTGTTTACACTATGAATTATATTTAACAGTACAAACGCCGGTGACAAATGAGCAGTGCCACGCAGTAGACTGTATCGTGATGGCGCAGTTGGAAAGCGATGTCGAGCCAACGCCGACCGGTGAGGGTGTTACGCCGGTGGTGGGCTGCGTCGCGATGACTGTGGATGGGGTACGAGTCGACGTCAGAGGAAGTTGCGCATTGGAGGGAACCGCGGCGGAGAAAGTACGACTGTGGACCAGGGCGATTCGGCAGGTCCAGCCGGGGCTGGTCAGCGGCAGTCTCAGTAGTTTTCGAGTTCGGGGGCCAGTTCGGTGATTTTTGAACAATTTTAGTGTTAGTGACCTTTTTGTTATTTATGATTTATTTTGAGTCAAGCTGCCGCCCACCTGTGAAGGATGTCAATAGAGCACTTTGAGTACTTTTCACTCATTTTTAAAATTTAGGAATTGTTGTAGAGTTGTTTGGAGCTCTTTGAGAACTCTCTTGAATTATACATATGAATGTTATAACTTTTGATGAGCTATGAGTATATAATAAAATGATAAAATACTTTGTTGAGATGTTTTGAGTATGTTGGTTAATTTTTGAGTTGGTGAGTAATTACACAATTTTACTTAGTTGTTGATAATTTTTTTAATTATAATATAATTATTAGAATTTATTATATGAATATTTTTGAGTTGAGTAATTAAGAGAAATCATAGTGTGGCCTAATGATTAGCAAACTTATGGTTCAATAAAGGAACCTGTTGGGAGTATGATATTTTGAGAATGATTTTGGTGATTGTTTGAGTTCTATTATTGTTTTCTTCCATAATCATGCATACATTTATATTGGAGTTAGGTAGGACTTTGGTCCTATAAGGTTAGGTTCGAAGAGTAATCATGACGGTCTCATGTCCTGATAGGGACATGGTTCATAGAGGAACCAGAGACAAAGATGAATCCGTAATACACATCTGATGCCCCAAAATCCGGTGCCACATACATATTAGAGGAGAAGTTGGTGTCTTTCACATTTGCATTATAAATTGTATTTTTATTGTTGTTGTGTGAGAATGATCTATATATTTTTATAATTGTCTTGTTGCTTACTTTCACTGTTAATATTTTTAAGAATTATTCTCACCCTATTTTTGTGTGTGTGACTTTTAATCTTCTATATATAAAGGGAATACCAAATTTTGGCATGGCCTATTTTTATTCCATAATTACCCTTTACTTTATATTTTACAATTCAAAGAATTAGTTTAAGTAACTTCCACATACAATAACCACCTAAAAGTTATTGTGGAAGAGATAGACATACAATAACTATCTGAAAGTTATAAAAAAGAGAAAGATAAGAACATAAATGTCATAAAGTAAAACAAATATCCAATGGACAATTTTCTCTCTGGATTAAACACAATCAGTTTTTACAAATGAAAATTTATTAGAGGCTCATGTTGCCAAGGTTTATGGAATTGCCAATTCTTCTCGCATCTCTTTTTTTTTCTTTTTTTTTTTTGTCTTCCATATTATAGTTGCAATCTCTATCATCACTTTCGTTCTTCTTATGTTAGAGTATTTTAATTGATTGTTTTGATGTTGAAATTTGTATATGTTTGTTCCATTTAGTTTCAAATATGTCTCATATTTTTGTACTTTTAATTTATTGACTTATTCTTTTTATTATGTACAATTTTTGTGACTATGAATGCTATTCAAGTCGAGAGAGAAAGTTGTCTTTGTAGAGAAATTGCATCAATAATCCTTTTTAAATTTGATTTTGTGTCTTTTCAATTTATTATTATTATTGATTTGTCATAAAGAGGAGAGAGGTTAATGAAATGAGAGAAAAAGAATGAACCGTGATCAAATGTTGAAACAGGGTGAAGATAAAAATGAGTTTAAATTTATTTAGATTTTGAGTAAAATGGAAAGTGTTATATAAGAAGGAAGTGAGGGAGCACATATATCCAAAACAATCATGGGAATGCTATCACATAGAAATGCTACCACGTAGACAAGCTAATGACATGATTCTAGAAACGTCAGGGTTATAAGATACTTTTTTAAATGTAGTGACATAATTTTTCAAGTTGGGGGAGACACTCACCCTAAAACCAATTTGTTCATGTAAAATACTATTCAGCTATGTATTTATGATATTTTTTGTTTGCTTTCAGCTTTGTATATTCAAGGGAAATGAGAGAGAGTTTAACAAAGATACATGAATGGATAGACGTTACAAATTATTTTGCCAAAAAATAATTGTAAGGGAACACTTGACATCTTATTTCACTCCACAAATATATATTTTTTAAATTTTAGTGGAGATTAATTGTGTACTTATTGATCTACAAAAATTTAAAATTTGTTTCAATGTGTTGATTTTCTTTCTAAGTTTCCACAATCATGTGTTTGCAACAATTATTCTTAAAATATATATATATATCTATCTTTATAACAATTTATAAATTAATATATTATTTTTTTGTTTTTTATTAAATAAATAAATATGACCTCCAATTCCATTTCAACTACCCATTAAAAATTAATTACAAAATTTAGTTATTGAATCAAACTAAATCACTTATTTTAAATATTGGCTTGATGCTTATAGTTAGAATTTGTATGTTTGATGTCACCAATGCCTCTAATATGTTGAAAATGTGTTTATTTATTTTAATGATGTTCATGCTAATTTAAATATGCATTATGAATATTCAAAGTAATTGTAAAATTTTTAACAAACAATTTTGATATCTTACACGATTTAGAATAATAAAAAATATATAGGCGATTTTTTGATTAGAAAAAGTTATTAAAATTAAGCATACTTTGATTGGTATAGGGCTAGGTTCACAAAATATTAGTTTTGTCACGAATTACCTCCTTAAAGCATATGACATTTGAAGAGCCGTAGTCTCAATCAAACAATCACGGATATTATGATCAGTCTCTAGAAATCCTTTATAATCAATTGATCTTTTAAATGTATTAAATGATTTGTCATTATTTGTAAGAAGATATTTCCATTTAGTTGGACATTTGACATGAGATAACAATAATCAGAAGGAAAATTTCTCTTCCTTCGAAGGTTATACTATATAGACTCTTCCGATAAAGGAGTGATTTGCCAATAACGTATGCGCATTAAAAAAAACATGCGCACATTTTAAAACTACATGAGGATATCTAAAAATATTATTTTCAATCCTAAGTATGATAAAAACTTCATACAAAATATACACACGTTTATTTTTCTATACTGTGCGCATTAAAAAAAGCGGACAGACAGGCACGAGAATGCTCGTCTAAATGCTAGTGCCCATAATGTAGATACATGTAATATGTAGTGCTATTGTGTTAAAAAATGACAATCATTGTTTTTTTTTTCTTTTTTCCGTTTTGTCTAGCACCCTTTATGTTGCTTTGATATAATACATGAGATGAGATATTATTTCTTTTATTTAGAGAATTACACATTTTAAAAACTAATGCTATTTGAATAATTTCATATGATAAGCTATTTGAATAATTTTATTTGTGAGAATAAATCAGTTTTATTAGACTTAATTATTATTGCTTGGTATAGGGATGATTTAAACTAATTGAGCTATTAGGATTAAAAGTTAAATATATACTAATAATTAACTATTAAAAATTTGTATTAAAAAAACTTAAATATGTTTAGTTTATACTTTTTTTTAATATATTGTTTTAGTCCTTGCTTTTTCAATTATATATACTTTGACTTTTACCTTTTTTACTGCACTTTTTATTATTTTAATTTTATTTACCTTCATATTGTACTTTCTGTGGATTTCCTAATTAAATGGTTTTTTGCACGAAATTGACAGTGTGTTAAACAACATTAAAAATTCCCAAACACATCACTGTTAATAAATTGCCAATTAATTTTTGACTGTGTGCCGCCGTCAAAATATAAATGAAAATAGTGTGCTATTTCAGTATGTTTCAATTACTAATCGCCAATTATATTACAATTAATAACTGAAAACCTTTTCAATCATCATCTCTAACATGTGATTTGTATTAACATATTGTACATCTGCATCAAACTTTAATATTTGAATTTCTATAATAGAGTAGAAAAAGCCATAATGGGTCTTTTAGCATGTACATAAGAATACCAAAGGATAAAATAATAAAGTATATATATATATATATATATATATATATATATATATATATATATATATATATATATATATATATATATATATATATATATATATATATATATATATATATATATATATATATATATATATATATATATATATATATATATATATATATATATATATATATATATATATATATATATATATATATATATATATATATATATATATATATATATATATATATATATATTGAAAATAATAATTTTATGTGAGAATGGTAGAAATTATTATTAGCCTTTAAATTTAAAAATAAATGGTTGAGATATGTTCATCACTTTCATCATTTATGAATTTTTTTTTTGCCAATAACTACTTTTTAAAAAAAATACAAATTTAACCGGGAATTCAAAGAAATTCCCAAAATAACTATCATTCAACATTGAAGCGCCATATGAAATGACTAATGGATGAAGGCATAGACCAAGTCACCATCCCATATGGCGCCTCCCTTATGCCATAAAACCAAGTCACCATATGGTATGGCGCCACCCTTATGACCTAACCCTAATTTTCAGAGGAGGCACCATATGGTATGGCGCCTCAGTACATTCCTTTTTTTAAATTTTTTTTTTTTTGTGTTTTGTTTCTTCATGAATTTGTAAGAGTATTTACGACATATCATATGTGGCCCGTACTATTTTATTTTTCTATAAATAAGACTGCACATTCATCTTTTTTTCACAACAATTTTCACTAATAGACTCAACTCTTTATCATTTTCAAATCAGTCTAGAATGTCTGCATTTCTAAATAACGTTCATCGTCATCATCATCATCGGAGGAACCGTTTCCAACATTTCCTCTAATGAAAAGAAATGCCCTAGTTTTTTTTTTTAGCAACAGAGCCTCCGATGAAGGTGCTACTGTGGAACACGCAGACTTTGGAGCATTTGCATAGGGAACTGAACCACTGGCTAGAAGGAGATATTGTTGTAGGTGAAAAGATTAGGAAAATTGAAAGGTTAGCTGAGGAGTCTGGGAGAAACTGAGTTACTCATGATTGGAGAAAAGTGGAAAATGATGTTGGTGTCCTTATGATAATGTTAATACCAAAGAAGATTACCTTGATGGTTGTAATACCCTAGACAAGTTGATGCATTGAGTTGTTTTATGTGGGTTTTTTGTTGTTATTTTCGGATTCTTATTTTGATATTAGGTTATGTTGTTATTTTCGTATTGTTGTTTTGATATTAAGTTATGTTTGTTTAATTTATGTTGTTGTTAATTGTAATCGCATAGGTATACTATCAATGGAATGATATTTGTTGTTGATTTAAAGAGACACATTTACATTAGAAACTATGATCTTGTGCTTGATCCTACATTGGGACATTTTGTACAATTGTGTCCTGGTTGCCGACACGAACTACATAATCTGACCATTTTGTTTGTTGCATCCATCTTCGTTCGAACGCGTGTGCTATTAGGGCGACCCTTTTTCTTTCTTCGCATAAAATCATTATGCCAGACAATTTCGCCTTCGTATGGAGGCCAATAGTCCTTCTTTGCCACCACCTGAAAGCTACTGCCATAGACATTGCATAGACTTATCACTTGGTGAACAACAGAAAGATAGTTGGTTGGGTTTCGGCGAGCCTTTGAACATGCTGCTATAACATGGGAGTAAGGCATACGAAATGCTTGAAACTTTCCACAGTCACACCAACTCCTATCCAGTTCCACTCGGTAACATCCCCTAGGCCTTCCTTCATTGTGATCAATTGACTCTGCAACACTGAACCAACCTTTATTACGGTCAAAGATTGTGACCACATGTGTGTTGGCTTTGGCAGCTTCGTCTTTCATGAATTTCATTGAACTATTATTGTACAACTGACCAGATTGTAATACTGAACCCCATTTTGTACGTCTGTTATCAAAGAGTTCCGCGAGTGTAAAATATGTTTCCTTTACCAAGGTAGATACCGGTAGGTTTCAGATTCCCTTGAAAATAGAATTCATTGATTCAACGTGGTTAGTTGTCATGTGGCCCCATCGCACCCCATTGTCGTATGCCCTTGTCCATTTCTCTTTATAAATATTATCAATCCATCTTAATACATCTGTGTTTGTCAGTCTGATCTCGTCACGATAGTGTTTGAACGTGGGCTCTGTTAGTGCATACCCTAGGGTTCACAACCTTCTTCCTTAGCGTTTTGTCTTTGATTTCCCGTATGAAATTTTGGGCGATATGTCTTATGTAATACACATGGTTTGAGGGAGGGTCTTGCCAACCGTTATCAAGATTCTTGTATACGTTCTCGATTGATGGGTGTCTAGCAGAGATCAAACATAAGTTAGGTTGGGCAAAAACGTATAAGCGGAGATTTTTTAGGAAAAAACTCCAAGCCCCAGCAGTCTCCCCTTCAACTAGAGCGAAGGCTATTGGAAAAATGTTGTTGTTCCCATCCTGTGCCACAACCATGAGTAGCGTGCTTTTATATTTCCCGTACAACCATGTGTCATTAACTTGAATAATAGGTTTATAGTAAGCAAAGCTTTTGATACATGGTTCAAACGCCAAGAAGAGTCTGTGAAAAATTCCATTTCCACTAACGCAAGTCCCGTCTGGTGTATACACCGTCATTGTCTCCAAGATGGAAATAGTCCCTGGAGAATATTGTTTAAGTGCCACCAAGTATTTCAGAATTTTTTTGTAAGACTCCTCCTAATTTCCAAACACCGTTTCAACCGCCTTAGTCCTAGCTATCCATGCTTTCCTGTACGAAGGAGTGTAATTGTATCTTTGAACCATATGCGAAATTATGGTACTTACCTTCAAAGAAGGGTTGTCGCTAATGACCGACATAATTTCATCACAAATCAATTGAGAGCTGAGCTTGTGATGGTTCTGCATTGGGTTTGTGATTATACAAGTGTGCCCTGGACCCATTAACTATATCTTCCATGAATCACTTCTCTTCCGGAAAGACGATGTTAATCGAAACAGGAACATCTCGTTACGATAATCGATCTTATACAGAGTCGGATTTGTTCGATCGACTCTATAATCTGCTGATAAGTCCATGTGATATTATTTTATTGCTTGGACACAATCTTCTTTTGTACGAAAGTTGTCTCCCTCTTTTAATAGTCCTTCTGTTGGCAAGTATGGATTGTAAAAAAATATTTGTTGAGGGTTCATCGTCACCTAAGTCTAGACTTGTCATATGTTGAGGTGAGAAATAAACATGATTGGATGATACTACGTCTTCCTCGTTGTTTACCATGTCGTCAATAATGACTTCAACTGCTTCTTCTTCTTTATCAATGACATCGACTTCAGCTTGTTCGTCATCAGATTCATAAAAACTTGAGAAAATCAAGTTGTTGAGACAATTGTTGTTGTAACGTAATATATAGCTCAATATCTGAGAAACCAGAATACTCATGACTGAGAAACATGTTACACACATCTTTATTGTCTCGAATCTTTAATTGGAAAAATTTGCATTGCTCGTGCCCGCCAAAAAACACAGGATTCTTGTAGATTATTTGGCCAACTGGACCACACTGTAACTTCTTTTCTAATCTCGCTTTCAAGTTTAAAAACTTTGATCTTCAGTCAATCAAAAACCTAGTAACGCCCGTATTTCGAAAATTGAAACCGGCTGAGTTACATTCAAAAACCTCACCGTTTAAATATGCACTGATCATGTATTGTGGTGTTTGAGGCATAACAAATACGTTACTAAACTCGTGTTTGAAAGGATTATTTTACTAATTGATATGCTAATAAACCAACTATCTCTATTGTATTAATAGCAATATAGTTGAGTAGTAGTGTATTTTTTTATTACTAATTGTGCACTCATCACATGTCTTGTCCTGATTTTATTATTTCAGTAATTAGCACTTATTAGTCTTGCAGGATATGGTTTTACACGCTTTCTTACCAAAGGATTCTCTGCACGACAAGACTACACTCTGCATGCCTACACTCTTCATGCCTACAAGATTCTCTGGACGACAAGACTACACTCTACATGCCTACACTATTAGTTTTGCAGGATATTGTAGTACACATGCCTACACTATTAGTCTCCTAGGATATTGTTTTACACACTTTCTTATTAATAAATGTCCATGTCATCTTGTTTTCTAAAAATGTTATTCAAAGAACTTAACACAACCTAAATTACAAAAATATTTTTATTTGTTAATAATTTACGAAATTAAATGAATAAATAAATATGTGATCATATATTTGATAGTTATTTACAAAACTCAACACAAGAATCTGTAATATGTGATCATATCTTTAAGACTACACTATATTCTGCATGCATAACACCACCAATATCTAGCCAAAATTATATTAAATATGCAATACAAGACCACACTTTATCAATCATTGACTATAAGATTCTCTGCATAACAATGACCAAGAATCTTGTAAAACAAAACTACACTTGCACACTTCCATTCACCGTTGTCATAAAAATTCAGCATGCATTAATACCCTAACAAAAATTATATTTTAAATGCAATGACTTCACTTTTAAGACCACATTTTACTATGCATGCTTGACAACACTACACTCTAACAAAAGTTATATTTTCACAACACTCTGCATGCATGATAACACTACACTCATGCAATGGCTTCACATGCATGACAAGACTACACTTATACGCTTCCCTGCACCATTGTCATCATGTTTCAGCATGCATTAATAGTGGTAGTATTCACATGCCTACACTATTACCATAATAGGCATACACTTTTAACACAATACTCTGCATGCATGACAACACTACACTTGCACACTTCCCTGCACCATTGTCATCATGTTTCAACATGCATTTGCATGTGACTCCTCTCATCATATTCAACCATTATAAATATATGTTCATCAAGAAACAAACTCTTTTCATCACATTACGAACTCTCCTCCTCAAACGTTAAACACAATCTTCTCATCACTCAGCAAACTTCATTCAGCAAACTTCACTCAACAAACTTAACCCACAATGTCTGTACTCACAATGGGCAACGATCATAGAGAAACAATTGAGAACATCATAGAGTTTGTAAGTATTTTGCTTTTTTTTGTCATTCTTTACTAAGTTGAATTTTCCTTTAAAACTAATGATATTTATATATTCTTTTGCAGAATGTATCAAGGTTTTGCTGTCGTGTGCATGACTACATACCACACGACCCATTCATAGAAGGATACCTAGAAGCATGTGGGTTTGGTGATTTGATAAAAATCAAATCGTACTCACTAGATCCCAAATTTATTCTAGCGATGCTAGAACGATGGAGACCAGAAACTCACACATTTCACCTACCTTTCAGTGAATGTACTGTAACTTTACAAGATGTTTACATGATACTTGGCCTACATATCAATGGTAAGACCGTCAACGGCAAAGTTGGTGTTAATGACCAACTTTGCAAAGATTTATTGGGGGCCCCTCTATGTGTCGAAACACCTCAGCCATAACGTAAAGGTCGACCGAGGGAGCAAGGTATTAATTTTCAATACCTTAGAGAACACTATAATAGTATCGTGTTAAATGAAGAATCCACCGAGTATGAGAAGATACTTAAAACTCGGTGCATATTATGATATTATTTGGTCATTTTTTTATTTCCAGAAAGTATTGGAAATAGTGTAAATATTATGTATTTATCGTTGTTGCACAGCATTAATAAAGTGTACACATATAGTTGGGGTTCAACTGCCCTCGCCCATCTATATATTTTATTATGTAAAAATGCAAAACATAGGGAGATCAGCTCATATATCTCAACTTTCAACGTGCCTATAGTGGCCTTACTAGAAACACGAGTAAAGAAACATAATGCTGACAGGATTAGAAAGAAGTTTAACGGAAACTGAAAGTTCGTCGACAATTACAATGATCATGACAATGGGAGGATTTGGATCTTATAGAAATATGATGAAACTATAGTAAACGTGATTAAGACAACAGACCAATATATCCATTTGGAGGTTCTTGGAATGGATCAATTGTTGCAATACACGGTAACAGTACTCTACGCCTACAATCAGCTTGAAAAGTGAAAATTGCTCTGGATGGAGATTGAAGCTATGAATAATACCATTAACACACCTTGGATAGTTATGGGAGATTACAATAATGTTCTCTCAAGTAAGGGTATAATTGGTGGGAATAATGTGACTGAAAGCAAATACAGAGATCTTGATATAATGATGCAATCTGCAGGTTTATTCGAGGCAAACACGAAATGTGATCACTATACTTGGTCCAAAAATTATGCTATTGGGTGTATTTACTCAAGAATAGATAGGCTTGTAGGGAATGCTGATTGGTTTCATAAATATCAGGACAACAACATCGAGGTATTAGCTCTCAATATCTCTAACCATGCCCCTGTAAAAGTGGGGCTACCTCAAGCTCAACCCAAAAGGAAGGCTATGTTCAAATTTTTAAACTGTGTTACTCAAGACCCCTCTTTCCTACAGACTGTTACAAACAGTTGGGGACAACATGCACAAGGTACTGCTATGTTTATATTGTGGAGCAAACTAAAAAGGATCAAATCTGCCATAACTCCCCTCATAAAAAAGTTAGTGATATCCAAGAACAAATTTGCACGGAAAGACGTAATCTTCATGAAGCTCAAGAATATCTCACCCAAAACCTGTTTGAAGAACAGGCTGTAGCCAATGTTAAGCAGTATACAAACTAAATTGTTCAGCTTAATCAAATTGAGGAGAAGATTTTGATGCAACAATCGAAAATAACATGGCTTAAATTGGGCGACAGTAATAACTCTTACTTCCACACTTTGGTTAAAGAAAAGAACAAGCAGAAGGGGGTTCACACTATCACATCTCTTCAAGGAGAGACACTATACCAACATAAAGACATTGAGAGAGAAGTTTTGAGTTTCTATACCAATCTCATCTGCACTAACGCATCAGAACTAAAGGGCATAGACATAGCTGCTGCGAGGCGAGGAACGACGATTTCTGTAGAAAAAGCTCTTCGACTTATAAGGCCTGTTGATGAAGGTGAAATTTGGAATGCTCTGAATTCTATTGGTAATTGTAAAGCTCCAGGTATAGACGGTTTTAATGCACACTTTTTCAAGACAACATGGTCTGTTATCAAACAGGATGTTATATCAGCCATACTTGAATTTTTCAGCACAAGCAGAATGCTCAGAGCAGTAAACTGCTCTTTAATCACTTCAATTTCCAAATCAGATGCAACCACTATCATAAAGGATCTGTGACCTAATTCTTACTGCAGTGTTATATACAAGTGTTAGATGTCAAACTTTCCTTATTTGAACTATCAAATGTGGACATCTTTCACTTCTTTTTGTAGAAAATGTGTTAGAATCACTCTTGCTTTGGTTGATTTGCACCATTATGTGAAAATATTTTGGTTCCTTTGATTTGTGTGTTATTGTGCAGGAATTAAGCATGAAATATTGAAGAGGAAGACATAAGAAAGATAACAAAGAAACCAAGTCAGCATGCAAACAACAGCAAGTTCGCACAACGAACTTGCTAGCGAAGCTTGCTAGAAAACTTCACAAAGTTCGCACAGCGAAGGTTGCAGCGAAGGCCAGGAAATCCAATGTACTATTCATCCAAAAAGAAAAGGGCCCTAAGTTCATTGTGCAAAGGAGGCAGCGAATAACTCGCTGGAGCAAAGAGGTAGCGAAGGTCTAGCGAACACTCCCAGACTTGAGGCAGTAGGTATTTGGACAAGAATTCACTGTGCGAAGTTTGCAGCGAAGCCTTCGCACTGCGAAGAATTCTTTGCATAGTGAACATGTGAAAATATGTCTGGGGAGTTTTCACAGGACATATGCACTTCAGGTGCCACTTTGACTGTTTGCTAGGTGAACACTTTGTTCTCACTGCGAACATGATAGCTCAGCAGCCCTTCTATAAGTACTTTGGGTGACTTTTTGACAAAAATATCTATTATTTTGTACTTTCTTTTGAGAGGATTTTCAGAGCTAAAAAGCTTGTCTCTCCATTTCTCATCATCTCTTAGCAATATTTCACAAAAGAAGGTGGATTCCCATCCAATCTCGATTATTCGACTCGGATGTTGATCAACCTTCTTCCGAAACTTGTTGCTCAAGCTATCATGGAAATGGGTGGCTAAATCCCTCTCTTGTCAAGGTTAGAGGTAGTTAGTTCATATTTTATGTATTCTTCTTGCTCTTTTGTATGTGAACAATGTTGTGATCAATATAGATGAAGTTATTTGCTATCCTTTGTACATCTATGGTTTGGATTGCTTTAGACATGAACTTTCCAAGTCTTGACCTAACTTCTTCATCTATCAACTATACAAATTCTAGACATAGGTTTGAAAGTTGATATCCGCTTTGTATTGATCTTAATGATTATTGTTTCGAGTGTCATTTAGAGAGATCATTTAACGGTCAAAACAATAACATTCACGAAATCGCTTTAGAAATGAACGTTTTTGCGAGGATACGCAATTATGTTGTTTAAAACTACGTTCACATATTTGATCGGTTGGATACGTTTAGGACGGATTAGCGAACCCTAATCTTGGCATGCTTTTATCAAACTTAAACTGAATTTCATTCCGTTTTATTTCTTGTAAACTCTTGTTACGAAAATAGAAACCATTTAAAAAACCCCCTTTCTTAAATCATTAAACCGTTGAACGACAAGCATCTATATTCTCATCAATCCCTTTGGATATGATAAAACACTACCGCAAAATACTTTCTAACAACAAGATAATTTCAAAAGTCCTCACAACAAGATTAGGGAAGGTGATTGACACGATACTGAATGAGAACCAATCCGCATTTGTTCCAGGCAGAATTATACATGACAACATCATGATGGCGCAAGAAATTGTTAGAGGATATAACAGGAAGAATGTATCACCCTGGTGTATGGTCTAGATGGACATTCAAAAGGCATACAACAATGTTGAATGGATTTCACTAGAGGACATCATGGTGGAATTTGGCTTCCCTCGAATTTTTATAAATTGGATTCTGGCTTGTGTGACTACAGTATCATATAGGTTCTCCATTAATGGGATTCCATTAAATCTTCTCCATGCTAAAAGGGGCCTCAGACAAGGGGACCTGATCTCACCACTTCTTTTTGTTCTAGTAATGGAGTATTTTAACCGAGTTCTTCAAGGTTTAGATGCGAACCCGAATTTCAACTATCACCCAAAATGTGATCGCTTGAAAATCATAAACTTATGTTTTGCGGATGATATATTGATGTTTGTGAGAGGTGATAATGAATCCACGAGACTAATTATGGATAAAGTGAAAGATTTTTCCGAGGCTACAGGCTTAACAGTTAGCATCCCTAAGAGTAAGATTTACTTTGGCGGGGTTGATGAAGAATCCAGGAAGATCATTCAGCAAACAACATGTTTTGTAGTGGGGAGTTCACCTATTAAGTACCTAGGAGTTCCTCTGGTCAGCAAAAAATTGACGATTAATGACTGCCAACCTCTGATTGAAAGAATAATGGTAAAACTAAGGCATTGGAGCACCAGATTATTATCCTATGCAGGTAGAGTTCAACTTGTAAAAAGCGTGATTTTTTCAATAGCCAACTATTGAATGCAGATCTTCCGGTTGCCTAAAAGGGTCATCTCCCATATTGATAGTATTTGTAGAAGTTTTGTCTGCTCTAGGAAGGATACCATAACGCGTAAAGCCCCCGTCTCATGGGAGCACAGGAGTGATCCTATATCTGTAAGGGATTAAATATCATCTATCTATGATATTGGAATAAGGCAACCATCGAAAAATTACTTTGGAACATGTGTGCTAAAAAGGACAGAATATGGATTAACTGGATCCACATGTATTATCTAAAAAAGGAGGATGTTGCAACTTTTACCCCTAAGCCTCATTGTTCATGGATTATCAAAGAAATGTTCAAATACATAGATATACTTATTAACTCTGTAGCATGGAATGAGTCCAATTTAAATGGCAGGTATGTAACAAAGAGGGTGTATCAGATGTTCAGAGGGGCCAAAACAAAGGTTGGTTGGAAAAACCTCTTTTACGGGAACCTTGCTAGACCTAGAGCGGCCTTTACTCTTTGGATGGAATTCCAGGAAAGACTTCCCACAAAAAATTGCTTGCTAAAGTTTGGTGTAACAACTGACGGAGAATGTGTGTACTGTGGGCTCCTGGAGAGTTGTGATCACTTATTTTTCGATTGTGAGGTGACAAAGAAAATTTGGAAACAAACTCTTAACTAGATTAATACATCCCATAATCCAAAAAGACGGGGTTTGAAGCTTCAGATCATTTGTAGAATGACAAGTGGTAAAGGTTGCAAGAAGAAACTCCTTAAGCTCGCTTTCACGGAAACTGTGTATGCTATTTGAAAAATTAGAAACCAAATCATTTTCCAGAAAAATAATAAGGATTTCCTAAGTAGTAAAGACATCATCGAGAAGATCCCGATTAGAACTGAAAACAATGAAAAATTAGCTAGATTGTGTGGTAGAAGTTAATATCCATGTCTTTTTGTTTTTCTTTCTGCCGACTAGATGCCTGGATCCATTGATCGACTTTGTACTCCCCATTTGTTTTTGGTAATATAAATCTTCTTTATTCCAAAAAAAGATATGCATCTTTTCAAAAGTAATATTTGTTTCAAGTTAGCCAAATGTTCAATAACACATACCCAACAAAAGACCAAATCTAGCAAAGCTCTCAACTAAATATTGAACAAAATGATCTTTGTTATGGAGCTTCGCATATGAGTGTGTCTTATATGCTTATCTCCACAATTTATCCAATGGAATTCGCATCCCACAAATAAATTAGAGACAATTCTAATAGCCTCCCTTATATAAATGTGACTCTGTGTCACGCCAATGTATTTTTCTCATTCACATTTGTATAGTTTCACCTCTCTTAATTATTAAATTGAGTGTTAGAATGTTAATCTTGCAGGTACCCCTCTTTTTAATCACCAAAGACCTCGATCTTCGTATCAGAAGTCTTTCCATTATAGTCATATTCAACACCTCATCCATTTTCCATTCCATTACGGAATAATGATGTTGTCACTGGGAATCGTATTTTGATTTATCATGATTTTTTCATCAAGTTTCTCTTTTCTTCTTTGTTGCTCCGTTGAAACCGTTTCCATTAGCCATTTTGATCATATTTATTATTTTTGTTAACTGTTTTGATCACTGGTACCTTTTCCTATTGTTACTCAAGTATGATCAATGATTTTGATGGTTTAAGATAAGGCAACATTAGTTCTCACTATAGCGAGTGATGAACCTCCTCAGAACTAAGGTCCACATGCTTTGATTGCAGTCCATCAAATGACTGCAACACCACGTCAAATCACAACTTATCGACTGATTGCTCAAGAGTCTCTTCCAATTCCTTCGTTCCAGCACCAGTTCTCATTTCCTACGCCACAAAAATATCCTTTTCTTCCACCTATCCTTGTGGCAATACTAAGTTAAAGTAGGTTGAGTTGAATAAATAAAAATTTCGTAGGTTCCATAAAATCCATAGCCACAAAAATGGAAAGTGCATTCACCTGAAGGATGTAATAGAATATTTAATTAATAAATGAACACTTGTTCGGTACACTAATAAAGATGAATAGAAAGAAAATTATAAGGGACATAGGGGTTATCCTAGAAGTCCAATAGACACAGTAAATCCTGTGTAGAAAGAGCTCTCTCTGTTGGGATGATATGTTGCCAGGAAGATAATTGAATTCCTTGAAGGCCCTGACAAAGGAAAAGACAACAACAAGTATGAGAATGACATTAAGAGAAATCAACCATTTATAGCTCCACCTATGGAGGTTATTATTTTATTGAATCTATCACCAGAAGATTCTTACATCCAAAGGTTTCGTGAGAAAAGAGATATGCCAGGATGATGGAAATTCAATTTCTGGAAGTCCATTGCAAAAGTGTTTATAATTGCATCTTAGGGATACCTTTTGTGGAAGCTCTGGATATAAACAATGATTATTTGAGGTATCATAACTTTCATGACAAACCAAAGATTATTTGTGCATATTTGGAAGGAGAACGTCGCTGCCATAAATCTTAACAAAGAAACTTAGATATGTTGCCATCCAAGAATGGAAGAAGGTAAAAGAGGTCAATTCTTTTAGACAGTAGCCTCTAGACATCAACGTCGTGGACTTTGATGTACGTGTTGAGAAAGTTAAATCCAAGGATGAAAATAGATTAGAAAGAACTATCCCCATGAAAGCTAGAATGAAAATCTTAAGGTTGGGACCTGGCAATGATTTTGTATTCATTCAACTTGACCACAACCAGACACACACAATAAGAATTGGAGTGAATCTCCCAAGTGTTGTACCCCAAAATTTGACCAACCTTTTCTTGGCTTATGTTTCATTTCATTTTAGCATTTGCATTTTCATAGCATTGTTCTTAACAGAGGATCAAGAGAGGTATGCCATTCAAGAGAAGAGTCTCAGGGGTTTTAAGCTCAAGCAAGAGTGTTTATTCAAGTCATCAAGTGAATGCCATCACCATGAGGTTGTCAAAGCTCCTTGAAAGGAAGGATGGATATGTGTTGGTTGTCTCCTATCATGGGGGTCAACAGAGGATCATCAGGGGTTCATAAGATCATTGTTGTGGATAGAATATGTTTGAGAATCTCATTGGGTACCTTAAAGGTCATTGTGGAGCTTGTCTAGGCTTTCATTTCATCTGCAAGAGGTCGCAGTCAAAGGATGTGAATCTAGGGGTTCATCTGGTCAACTCAAGGTCAATTGTGAATCTGAAAGAGCTTGAGAGTTGGTTCTAAGTCATTGAGGCCATAGGGAGTTATCTTGAGACATTTAGGATGTCATGTCAAGTTCAAATCAAGAAGAACCAAGAGTTCAAGGAGTTACTAAATTAGGGTTTTAGAGGATCTCAGTGTAAAATCCCCTTCTTTAGTGCCTAACTTCAAGGACAATTTACCACATGATAAAAGTTCAATCTCATTTTCTTGAAAACTTGAGACTTGTAGGGAATTTTCTAAGCTTTCTTTTGAGTACTAGAACTCAAGTTATGATGCCAACAAGTTAGAGGTCTCAGATGAACTTATTTTTGGTCAACTAAAAGTCAACTCACTTCCAAAGTATTTTTGACCTATAAGCAAGTTTCTCCTCAACTTTAGGTGAACATGAAAGTTGTTCCTCATGATATTAGATTTCCAAAAAGTCCTAGAATTCCTTTATATCATTTTTAGAACTCAAGTTATGGTCTTGGCAAGGAAAGGGTATTTTGGGAAAGTTTCATTTTAGGTCATTTGTTTTATAGGTCATTTCCATGAACTTGTGTACCTCAAATGCACTTCCAACCAACATGAAAAATGTTCATAAAGACCTCATTTACATCTTGGAACTCAAGAATCATTTGAATCATGGAATTGTATGGCTATATGGAAGGATTTTCAAGTGGGATTTAAACTTTTAAGCATGGCATGAGATGGAGTCCTTATAGGCCATATTTGTTTCTCATTTTGAATCAATTTGCACCAAGACATGAGCATGAATAGATTGCACAATTGGATTGGTACAAGAGGGCATGAAAACGTGCCATTTTAAATTTTCTTCACTAAGAAGTTTTCATTTCAAACTCACAATGTGGATCAAATTAAAAGCCCAATCCAATTCAATTGCAAAATACACCTCACATGCTACAGATTGGTGAACTTATCATGTGTGAAGCAAGCAAAACCCGTGTGCTTGAGTAAACTTTCTTTTTTGGGAAAATTTTCAAATCTCTCAATTGGGGCATTATGGGCCTGCATGAAGTCATTTAATCCATCATATATAAACCAAGAGCTTGCCCTAGAAGCTCAGAACGCGCACTTGGAGCTAGAGAGAGCAATTTCAGATTCAAATTTCTCAAGCATTCTTCAAATTCGTATTCCATTTTTCTCTGCAAATTAACTTCAACTGAGGCCCGATTCTTCTTCTTGGGAGCATTTGGAGTGGAATTGAAGCAAAGAAGTGAAGGTTGCACGCATCTGAAGAACCAACGGAGTTGCTCCGTTCAGTAAGTTTCCTCTTCAATTTTCTCTCATTCTAGACCATGATTTAGGCTCATACCGGCTGCATCTGAAACCCTACATTGAATAGGCCATGTTTGATCCATTATTGTTTATGTTTGTTGGAGTTTTTAGTTGTGCATCTCAAACTTCAAGCCTTCGACTCTCTTTATTCATAAGCCTTTTTGAAAATCTAAGGTTGGATTCTTGATCCTTGTGAGCTCAGCTTTCCATTGGTATAAGGATCAACAATTTTTATGGAGAATTTTCACCTGAGCTCTGGTGAGCTCGCCGGAGAAGACGACCAGAGCCCTAGCTCCAGCGTCTGGTTCATTTCAGTGGTGAGATGAGCTGGCTTTGTTTGAATCTTTGACCTGCGTGCGTGTTTGCTTCTCATTCGCTTGACTAGATCCATGTGGCTTTGTTTGTAAGAACAGAGTATGCCTAAGAGGGGGGGGGGGGGGGGGGGTGAATTAGGACTTTTGAAATTTTTCCGGTTTTTATGGTATCTTGAAATATTACTGGTTTGTGTTTTTGGTTATGAAAGCAGAAGAAGAAAAATAAAAGAACAATGGACACCAGGATTTATAGTGGTTCCCCTCACAATCCGAGAGTACGTCCACTCCCCTTTCAACATGAAAGAGAGTTTTCACTATTGTTTAATAAAGTACAACCTATCACACCATCAACCGGTGAGGCCTACTATCAAACAATAAAACTAACAAGTGTACAAGAACAATCCTCTTGTAAACACTCACCCTTGTGTCCAACAATCCTGGATCACAAGTCAGAATACACAAGTTTGTAAAGATTTTGATTTGAGAATAATGATATCAAAGTTGATCTTCTCCAAATGATCAGAATTCACTCTTACAATTTTTCAATACAAGTGTTCAAGGATGAATATGAAATTTATGCACATATGAACACTTAATGAAACTTTTTGAAAATGGTGAATTTGATTCTAAGACAATTTGAAAATGAATGTAGAAAGTGTTTGGAGATTGAAAAGTTTTGTGTTATTTTGTTGGTGTTTTTCAAAATTGAAAAACTCAGAATTTATATGAGTAAAATACCCTTTCAAAAAGGTGCATTTGAGTAGACCTTTTAAAAATGAAATGGTATAATTTTTAAATAATTTTTGAACTTGAAACAAAGCAATTTTTCACTGTACGTTCAGTGTTAATCGGTTAACCTATATGGTTAATCGGTTAACACTGGTACGTTAGCCCAGAAATTTCAAAATTCAAATTGGTTAACCGGTTAACCTATATGGTTAATCGGTTAACACTGCTAATTTTCAGAAAAATGCTTTTAAAAAATAATGTTATACCAATTCTAAGGTTTCAAAAACATGCTTATGTATTATGCAAAAATGCTTGATGTTTTTGAACACTTGTATATCAAATTATAAGGGTAGAATTTGATATACCAGCAATGGATCCAAGTCTTGAAGAATCATAGTTCCATATGTAGCTTGACTTGAAAGATATCTTGACTTGATCTTGAGAACTTTGAACGGCTTGTCTTTTTGCAATCAAGAGATGACCTTGAGTAGTGTTGACATCATCAAAACTTGAGACTGAAGCATGCTTCTACATTCTCCCCCTTTTTGATGATGGCAATCAAAAATGCTGTGCGATATCTCTTGGTTTTTGATCTGGTTCTCCCCCTATGTCTAGCAACTCCCCCTATCTTAACAGAGGAAAAAAAATCTGCACACAGAGAGATATTAACAGAACCAAGCTCTTCTCCCCCTTTGACATCAGCAAAAAGGAAGAGCGTTCAAAGAAATCACAAGATAGCAGCATATATAGTAATAAGCACATGCAAAGCCAAGTAAACACAAAGCACAAACAGTAATACATATAAAATGCAACAAATAGAAATTGTACTTGTTACAATAAAACATAGTTCAAATGAAAGCATAAAAACTTAAGACTAGAAAGCAAAGCAATAAAACAACAACAGCAGCATATTCTCTAAGAATCCTCATCCGCCATATCCTCCTCCTCTTCTTCCTCTTGACCTTCATTTTCTTCATCAGATACAACAGGGATGTCAGGGTTGGTGTGGTGAGAGGAAAGTACAAGGTTCTAGAGAGAAGCAATGGCCCGGGAGGTTTCTCTATGCTGAGTCATTATAGTTTGGTAAAGGAACTCGTTTGTAATGCCTCCTTCAGGTACGGGAAAGGCCTGGTTAGCATTGGCTCCTTCTTCTGAATACTTGTAAGTACCGTCAGTATCCTTAAAAATTCCAGTATTCTTGACAATTGTAATCTCATTGATCTCATTGGTGGTTGATTTCATCTTGATGGTTGGTTCACGGTTAAGATCCAAAGTAGTCAATTCCAAAATTCTTGATACCAGCCGTGCATAAGGAAGACGGGTTGAAAGAGATAGTTGTTGTTGAAGGTGATACATGATGGTCAGAATCCAATTGACACGAATCTTGTTCTTGATGGCGAAAAGAAGCTGCATTTCCAGATCATTAATTTGTGCATGATTTGAGTCCTTGGGAATCAACACATAACAGATTATGTAGTGAAGCATCCGATCAGAGACGGTAAGATTCTTTGCATAGCACAACAGACGAGCAGTACGTTGGTTGGCGATAATCATCTCCTTTGGAAATCTGCAGATCTGATAATAGAACTCCATCTTGTCGTAGTTGGACCACGACCCTTCCACGTGGTTAACTCCTTTTCTCAGAAAGTACCCAGATGATGGTATGTTCAGCATTGCAGCAACATCAGACAGATTTTCTTCAACAACACAGTCTCTAACAATTGTTTTCATAATATGCTCATCATTTGCATTTAAAAACACAGACAGTTTATGCAAAAAGGATTTGACAAGATCCGGGTAGCAGTTTCCAGAATCAGACACAAATTTATCGATCCTCTGATATTTGAGCAAAGCAGGAAAATCAAAAGATGATGCGGGAAAAGCCTTAAGATTCACATACTTTACCGGGAGGATAGAACGAACTCGGACTTTGAAATCCATTCTGCGCTTCTTGGTTGTTTCCATAGGGATATCTTCATCAGATGCAGAGTGATGTTCTGTAAGTTTTCCCTTGCCGCGGTTTGATGCTAAAGCCATAGATGAAGGTTTGAGAGGACTGGGGTTGTGGGTTCTGAGGAAGTTAGGGTTTGAGAAGTTGTGGGGAGTTTTTCCAACTTTAGAGAGTGGGAGAGAGAAGTTAGGATTTGAAGAGGGAATATGGATTTTGGATATGGATTTGGATATTTAAGAGAATATGGACCACACAAAAAAAATATTAAAAATATAAAATTTTCAAAAATTTTAATTAATTTTCGTTTCTGATTTTTTAGAAAAATTAACAGTGTTAATCGGTTAACACATTAAAAAATTTAATCAGAATTGAAAATTCAACAGTGTTAATCGGTTAACCATATAGGTTAATCGGTTAACACACTAAATTTTTGAAAAAATACTCAAAAAACAGAATGAAAACATATGAAAACATATCACAAAAGATGCATACATATATTAGAGAAAAGGTCAGATGTCACCTTCATCAAGAATCCCAAGTTCTCTCCGAATTTTGTAGAATGGTTCTTTTGCCAAAGGCTTGGTGAAGATGTCGGCGAGTTGGTTGTGTGTGTCGGTGAAAGTAACATCAACATCTCTGTTCAATACGTGATCTCGAAGGAAATGATGCCGGATATCGATGTGCTTTGTTCTGGAATGCATAACCGGATTCTTCGTGATATTTATGGCACTAGTATTATCACATCGTAGAGGAATGCATCCGAGGTCAACACCATAATCCAGAAGTTGTTGTTTCAGCCATAAAATCTGTGCACAGCAACTTCCTGCGGCGATGTATTCTGCTTCGGCAGGGCTAAGTGCTACACAAGCTTGCTTCTTGCAGGCCCATGATACTAGAGCATTTCCGAGAATGTGACATGTACCACTTGTACTTTTTCTATCGGTTTTGCATCCTGCATAGTCAGCGTCAGAATAACCAACTAAAGAACAAGTACTACCTTTAGGATACCATAATCCGACGTTGGTCGTTCCTTTGAGATACTTGATAATTCTCTTCACAGCAGTGAGATGCGATTCTTTCGGATTTGCTTGGAAGCGCGCACACAAACAAACACTAAACATAATGTCAGGACGGCTTGCCGTCAAATATAGTAACGAACCAATCATACCTCGATATTTAGTAATATCAATTGGAGTACCAGATTCATCTTGATCAACATACGTTCCGGATCCCATAGGAGTAGACATCATCTTGCAACTATCCATATCGAATTTCTTTATTAATTCCTTACAGTACTTGGATTGGTTGAGAAAGATTCCATCCTTGGTTTGCTTGATTTGTAGTCCAAGAAAATAATTTAACTTTCCCATCATGGACATCTCGAATTCTTCTCGCATCATGAGTGAGAATTCTTCGCAGAGTTCTTTGTTTGTTGATCCAAATATGATGTCGTCGACGTAGACTTGTACTAACAAGGTGTTACCCTTGATCTTCTTTATAAACAGCGTCTTGTCAACCTTTCCTTTTGTAAATCCTTTTTCACATAAGAAGTTGCTAAGGCGATCATACCATGCTCGTGGTGCTTGTTTTAAACCGTAGAGAGCCTTCTTCAGTTTGAAAACATGTGAGGGATTTTTGAAGTCTTCAAAACCCGGAGGTTGTTTGATGTAGACTTCCTCATTAATGTACCCATTCAGGAAAGCGCTTTTGACATCCATCTGGAATAACTGAAAATTCATAGAACAAGCGTAAGCAAGTAGTAATCTAATTGCTTCTAACCTTGCTACCGGAGCGAATGTTTCATCAAAATCAATTCCTTCCTCCTGGTTGTAGCCTTGTGCGACCAATCTTGCCTTGTTACGAACTATAATCCCATTCTCGTCAAGTTTGTTCTTGAACACCCATCTGGTTCCTATAATATGCTTATTGTCTGGTCTTGGTACAAGGGTCCAAACTTGATTTCTTTCAAATTGATTAAGTTCTTCTTGCATTGCTATAATCCATTGGTCGTCGCCTAAAGCTTCATCGATCTTTGATGGTTCAATTTGAGATACAAACGCCATGTTGAGACAAGCATCCTTTAAATTAAGTCGAGTTGCAACACCTTGACTAATATCCCCAATAACTTTATCAATTGGGTGATCTCTGTGTGTTCTCCATTCTTTCGGAAGATCTTGATTTTCTTGAGTAACATCTTCTCGTAATATTGTTTGATCATTTGAAACAATTTCTTCATTTTGTGGAGTATCTACAAAATCATCATCATCATCCAAAACAATATTATCCTCTTTCGAGGGGTTAGTCTCATCAAACGAAACATGAATAGACTCTTCAATGGTAAGAGTTCTTTTATTAAAAATTCTAAAAGCTTTACTGTAAAGAGAGTAACCAAGAAATATACCTTCGTCGGACTTCTCATCAAACTTACCGAGATTGTCCTTATTGTTGTTGAGAACGAAGCATTTGCAGCCAAATATGTGGAAGAATGATATATTTGGTTTCCTTCCCTTGAACAACTCATACGGAGTCTTTTTGAGTAGCGGTCGAATATTCACGCGGTTGCTTACAAAACACGCCATGCTTACTGCTTCTGCCCAAAAATATTTTGGAAGATTTGTGTCGCTGAGCATTGTTCTAGCAAGTTCAACTAATGAACGATTCTTCCGTTCTACGACGCCGTTTTGTTGAGGAGTTCTTGGTGCCGAAAAATTATGAGAAATTCCATGTTCTTCGCAAAACTCTTCAAAGTCTGAATTTTGAAATTCTCCACCGTGGTCGCTTCTTATGGAGGCTATAATGAGTGACTTCTCGTTTTAAATTTGTTTTGCATACTTTTTAAATGCTTTGAACGCATCATTTTTCTGCACTAAAAACATTGTCCAGGTATATCGAGAAAAATCATCAACAATAACTAAAGCATAAATACTACCTCCGAAGCTCTTCGTTCTTGATGGACCAAAAAGATCCATGTGCAACAATTGAAGTGGTCTTGATGTAGAAACCACTTGCTTGGATTTGAAAGTTGTCTTGGTCTGTTTTCCCTTTTGACATGCATCGCATAATTTATCTTTGATGAATTTTATCTTTGGAAGCCCAACAACCAGATCATGCTTGATTAATTTGTTTAGATGCTCCATGTGAATGTGAGCAAATCTTTTATGCCAAAGCCATGCCTCGTTGTTGTTTGCCATAAGACATTTTACCTTCAAGGAAGAATCATCAAAAGAGATCATAAAAATATTATTATATCTTTTACCTTTTAGCAGAATCTCATGAGTGACTTCGTGTTCGATCAAGCATTCCTCCTTTGTGAAGTTGATTTTGAACCCTTTGTCACACAATTGACTGATGCTAAGCAGGTTATGCTTAAGGCCTTCAACAAAAAGAACGTCTTCGATGATTGTACATGGAGGTGCACCAATGGTTCCAACTCCAAGAATTTTTTTTTTATTATCATCACCGTAAGTGACGTATCCTTTGGCCTTTAATGATAGACTTGAAAATTTGTTTATATCTCCCGTCATATGCTTCGAGCAGCCACTATCAAGATACCATTGATTTGTGGTTGTCTTCAAGCATACCTACAAAACAAAATTAGGTAGTGTTAGGTACCCAAATTGCTTTGGGTCCTTGATAGTTAGTACCCTTTTCAACCCACACATAATGCCCCTTTGCAATACCAATATTACGTACATAGCAGGCATTAGGTGTGTGCCCTTTAATACCACAATAAAAACACGTAGGTTGAAAATGACTTCTATATCTAGGAATATAATTCTTTTTCTTATTAATTCTTTTCTTGTTATGATTTTGATGCTGAATTTTAGAAGTGCTTGTCTCTTCTTTAACAATTTGTTCACTTGTTCTTACGAAAATGGTCTTATTGGTGCTTGGTTTTGAAAATTTAGAATATCCCAATCCACTTTTATCATTAGGATACTTTTGATTAAGAATTTCTTCCAAGCCAATTTGACCTTTTTCGTATCTTTCTAAAACTCTTTTAAGTTGAACAATTTGAAAAGACAAAGACTCACAATCCTTACATACAAGACTTTGTTTTTCATCCATCACTTTTTGTTTTTCATCTTCAATATTTTTCAAGAGACCAGAATTTTGTTTTTCTAAAAGTAAAATTCTTTTCTTTTGTGATGAGATGTCTTTATACAAAGTCTTGCACTCTTTTAGAAGTTCATCTATAACTTCTTGTGCATCATTATCATAGACATAAAAATTACTACTAACCTCATTTTCGTCATCGGAATGGTGAGAGGCCATTAAGGCAATATTTGCGCATTCATCACTATCTGATTCCGATGATGAACTCACTTCGTTGTCGTCCCATGCGACATAAGCCTTCTTTGTTTTGAAATCCTTCTTGCCCTTGAATTTTCCTTTATTTGCGAGTTTCGGGCAATCTGGCTTTATGTGACCTTGTTTCCCACATTCGTAACATGTAATTTCTTGGTTTGATGTAGATGCCTCCTTTTTCCTGAAATGTCTATTCTTTTTAGAAAAAGAAGAAGTTTTTTATTATTATTAAAAAACTTACCAAGCTTCTTTACTAGAAGCATGAAATTTTCGTCTTCGGAAGATTCGTCAATTTTATCATCCCTTCTGTCAGTGTTCAAGGCAATTCCTTTGGACTTCTTGTCTTGACTTTCATGTTTCTCAAGCCTTCCAAGTTCCAGTTCATGCTCCTGAAGTTTCCCGAATAATGAAGCGGATGTCATTGTTGAAAGACTTTTCTTTTCCGAAATGGCGGTCACCTTCGGTTGCCATTCTCTTGTCAAGGATCTTAGGACTTTTAAGTTGAGATCATCATTGGTGAAGGTCTTCCCAAGAGCAATCAGATGATTTGTTAGATGAACGAACCTCTTTTGCAAGGCAACAATAGATTCACCGGGCTGCATACGGAACATCTCATATTCTTGACTCAACGTGTTAAGCCTTGATCTTTTTACTTCTGCTGTTCCCTCATGCGTTTCTACCAAGGTATCCCAAATCTGTTTTGCCGATTGACACTGTGATATGCGAAAGAATTCATCCATACTGAGAGCGCTTTGAAGTATGTTGATTGCTTTCTTCTCATTCAAGATTCTCTTCTTGTCATCTTCATCATATGAGGATTTAATCTTTGGGGTTCCAACACCATTTACCACACTTGTAGGAACATGTGGACCAGTTTCAACGATTTCCCATATACCATCTCCTTGAGCCTCAAGATGTGCCTTCATACGGATTTTCCAAAAATCGAAGTATTCTCCAGAAAATAGTGGTGGCTTGTTACTACTTCCACCATCTTTGAAAACCGGGTTGGTACTTGCGGAAGCCATACTGAATCGTTAGGAACAGGTTACCTTAACCTGCTCTAATGCCAATTGTAAGAACAGAGTATGCCTAAGAGGGGGGGGGGGGGTGAATTAGGACTTTTGAAATTTTTCCGGTTTTTATGGTATCTTGAAATATTACTGGTTTGTGTTTTTGGTTATGAAAGCAGAAGAAGAAAAATAAAAGAACAATGGACACCAGGATTTATAGTGGTTCCCCTCACAATCCGAGAGTACGTACACTCCCCTTTCAACATGAAAGAGAGTTTTCACTATTGTTTAATAAAGTACAACCTATCACACCATCAACCGGTGAGGCCTACTATCAAACAATAAAACTAACAAGTGTACAAGAACAATTCTCTTGTAAACACTCACCCTTGTGTCCAACAATCCTGGATCACAAGTCAGAATACACAAGTTTGTAAAGATTTTGATTTGAGAATAATGATATCAAAGTTGATCTTCTCCAAATGATCAGAATTCACTCTTACAATTTTTCAATACAAGTGTTCAAGGATGAATATGAAATTTATGCACATATGAACACTTAATGAAACTTTTTGAAAATGGTGAATTTGATTCTAAGACAATTTGAAAATGAATGTAGAAAGTGTTTGGAGATTGAAAAGTTTTGTGTTATTTTGTTGGTGTTTTTCAAAATTGAAAAACTCAGAATTTATATGAGTAAAATACCCTTTCAAAAAGGTGCATTTGAGTAAACCTTTTAAAAATGAAATGGTATAATTTTTAAATAATTTTTGAACTTGAAACAAATCAATTTTTCACTGTACGTTCAGTGTTAATCGGTTAACCTATATGGTTAATCGGTTAACACTGGTACGTTAGCCCAGAAATTTCAAAATTCAAATTGGTTAACCGGTTAACCTATATGGTTAATCGGTTAACACTGCTAATTTTCAGAAAAATGCTTTTAAAAAATAATGTTATACCAATTCTAAGGTTTCAAAAACATGCTTATGTATTATGCAAAAATGCTTGATGTTTTTGAACACTTGTATATCAAATTATAAGGGTAGAATTTGATATACCAGCAATGGATCCAAGTCTTGAAGAATCATAGTTCCATATGTAGCTTGACTTGAAAGATATCTTGACTTGATCTTGAGAACTTTGAACGGCTTGTCTTTTTGCAATCAAGAGATGACCTTGAGTAGTGTTGACATCATCAAAACTTGAGACTGAAGCATGCTTCTACATTGTTGACTCCACGTATTTTAATGAAATGGTGCATTTCATGTGTTGAGACTTGGCTGGATCTGTTGGGCTCGAAGTGATATTTGCGCCCCCTCATTTGGAGCCCAAACACGCTTTGCCTGATTTCCTGTTGTGTTTGTTTTTACTTTTGCACCTCCCTTCATTTCCATTGTTTTTTATTTTTATTTTATTTTTTGTTTTGATTTTCAATTATTAAAAATACCTCCAATTATCCAAAAATTAAATAAAAATTGTTTTCAAACATTTCAAAACCTTATTTAATTTTTCATAATTTTTGTTTTTGATTTTATTTTATTTTGCAATTTTATTTTAATTTTGCAATTGGAGAGGTTTTTAATATTGTTCTTGTTTGATCATCTATGCTTGAGCTACCATTTGATATCACTAATGAGTAGGGTTTCCTATCCATTTAGAGGATGGATTGAGGTACCTTTGAGGCTGATTTTGGTCTTGGTTTGATCACTCTTTGTTTGACTTTGAGTTGTTTTTGTTTGACCCTCAATAATAATTCAATAAGGTGGAGCACCCTAGTTGATCAAATAATTTGGTGATGCCTTGAATTAAATTTGGTTTTGAAAATTTGGCCTCTGTTTGCCAACGTACTTGGTTGCTTTGTGCATTTTATTTGAGATTTAGTGAACATATCTTCTATTTTTGGTGAACCTTGCAAGTCAAGTCACCCTAGATGAAGTTCATACAAACTAGTTGACCTAGTTCCTTTGGGAAATGACTTTGATTGATCCCATATGCATCCTGTGACTTTTGATTCTCATTCTTGACATGATTAAGGTGTTGTCTTTGCATTTATAGGTCACACACTTGTGTAGCTTGTGTTACAAGTCACTTTAAAGTTAAGGCATTCCACTTGGTTTTAAGTGTTGATTATGAATGGAACTTTGGTTCTTTCTCTTGCCTTGACTTGTGACTTGCTTGTGCCTTTGTTTTTATCATCTTCTTCTTGTGTTTATGCTTCTTTCCCTTGGCTTTTGATACTCATTCAAAGCAATTTGGTATCATTTGTTCATACTTTGAGTTTGCTTTGAATCAGGGATCACTTTGAGCACTTGTTTGCTCTTTTCTTTTGCATGATCAATATGTTGTTTTTGGTTGAGATATCTTGCATGTTGCTGGCTGCCCAAGCCTATTCTCCCATCTCCATTTTGATCATGGCTTCTCTCTTTGGTTTTGTTGTTTATCTTTTTATTTTAGTGATTGATGCATGAATGGTTGTAGGAGTTGTAACTTCTCCCATTTCATCTCACTTGTTCTTTGACTTGTTTAAGTTTTTTTTTGCTTCATCTTTTATTTGTTTTGCATCTTGTATATCATTTCTTCTTGACTTGTTTAAGTCAACTTCATCTCTTTCTTGCATCTCATTTGTGATTGATTTATCTTATGTGTTCTTGGTCTTTTTCCATAATCCCTTAGGATTCCTAGTCCCTCCATTTAGGATGGGAGTAGGAGAGACATTAAGTGTTCAATCCCAACATGATAACATTAGGATAGTCTTTTCCCCTTTTAATCTCAATTTTAGGAGCACATTGCATGATAAAATTAGGGTTGACTAGTTTCCCCTTAGAGTTTGTGTCTTCTCTTCTCATCTCAAAACTTCATTAAAACATCTAATAAAGGACAATAAATGTTGTACGCTACGAGCCTATAGTACTTGGGGAATGATAGTTGGGGGGATTCCTCTCAACTGTCTAGAGTGTTTAGGGTATGCCCTTTGGGTGATTTGCGACGCATTCACTCTCAAGTCATAGTCTTTATTGCAACATGAGTTACAAATCTAATTCGCTTCACTTCTTCATAAAAAACACAAAATAAAACATCAAATCTTTTTATCCTTCGGGATTGTTTTGAAAATCATTTTCAGAAAGAGTGTGTTAACTCTTGGTTCTACCGCAAGCAGGTAACACCTAAGTCTCCAATGGTCGAGCAGCAATACACCTAACTGCTAGAACGAAGGTTTAACCTTACTCAGTTAAAACACTTGAACCAACCTGTGGTCGTGTCAGCCCGAACTACGTTTGCTCTAATTTCTCATACCAGACGGGGATACGTAGGCACAAGACGACGATGTCTTGGCAAACAACCTCCCTCACCTTGACCCATAGTTTTCCGAACTACGTTGACTCTGACTTTCCCATTGCATGAGGGAGTACGTAGGCATAAAGCGGCAATGCTCTATCGAGTCTCTTTTCTTTTCTTTTGTCCCTATGTGCCATCCTTTAATAGTTTAACACTCTTTTAGATAGACAACAAGCATGGATCCTGTTGAGTACAACGGATGTGAGGGGTGCTCATACCTTCCCCTTGCGTAACCGAATCCCGAACCCAAGATTTGGTTGCGATGACCTGTCTTTTCCCTTTTTCGTAGGTTTTCTCTGATCGTTTCCTTTCCCTTCTTTGGGATAAATAACAAACGGTGGCGACTTCTTCGCAGTGATGCGAAACCAAGTTCTCTGGAAGAGCGACTTGTCAAACAACTTAAAGCGAATGTTAATTTGTTCTTTGTTTCTCCTAAGGAGATGTCAGGAATCGATCCCAATGTTGCAGCCACTAGCTGAATATAAACAATTCCATTAGGTGCATTTCCCATGAAAAAATGGAACTAGTAACTTGAATAAAGTTGGTGCCACCTGAAACACTATTGACGGCTCCTCCAAGAAAACTTCATATTCAAGCTACTTCATATACATTGGTTATCCAATATATTGTAAGTTTATGCGCAGTCTCTAAGAGGGGGGGAGGGGTGAATTAGATTTATTGGACTTTTCTCAATTTGAAGCGTTAGCACTTATTTTGTTATTTTTTTAGAAATGATATGAAAATAAATATGCTAAAAATAAATGTAGAAAGTAAAGGACACATTGATATATTCTGGTTTCCCTCACAATTCGAGAGCACTCCAGTCCCCTCGCTCTCCGTGAGAGATTTCCACTATGTCAAATCTTTGTACAAGTCTTACACCAAGACATATTCTACAATCTTCTAACATAAATAACACAATCAATAAGGACAATCCCTTTATGATCTTTACAAAGTGCAACAATAGAACAATCTTCCCTTATTCACTCTCTTACTTCCAACAATCCTTGACAACAAGAAAATTACAACAATCTGAATTTTTACAAGTGTTTGAATTTGTATAACAATGTATATCAATTCCTAGAATTGATCTTCTCTATAAAGTAGGAAATTCTTAATATGTAGTACAAGTGATCAATGATTTATGTAGTTGAAACTATTTGAAAATGTAATAAAATTGATGTCTAAAAGTTTTAACAAAAAGTTATACAAAGAATACTTGATTTTAAAAATGACAGAATATAAGCTTTGAATTGATATGAAAGAGAGGTGAGTTTGAATTATGAAAAATATGGTTTATATAGAGCCTTAACACCTCTCTAAAAGAGTACAAATACATGTATAGATGTCATGGTTCATATATGCATTAAAAAATTCGTTTGGATCAGAATTTTCATAAAAAATGGCACTGACTTAGTGTTAATCAGTTAACCTATAATGGTTAATCGATTACACCTGATACATTTTCAAAAATTAAAGTATTTTAATATTTAGAGAAAATTATGCAAATTGTGGCTGTTTTAAAGTGATATTAGGGCGGTTGGAAATGCCATAATTTACCAAAAACAGAATAGTTAGTTTAAAAATAATTTTAAAAGATTCATAAAAGGTTTAAGATGAATATGTATGGTTTTTATGAGCAATTAAGATATATATACTTAACTTGTAATGCATATTCAAACATCTTATTTCTTCCATTAATTTTCCAAAGTTTTTTGATAATTTGAACTTGATTTCTCTAGTCTTCAAGCTTTGACTTCTTTTTGTTGATGCGTCTGTCTTTATCAAAACTATAACCAAGGACAAGAAAAAATCTTCTTCACATTATCCCCCTTTTTGATGATGACAAACCATTCTTTGTAATTTAACTTGTTCATCAATGAGTTGCTTCAATATGTGACTTTTTAAAACGTTGAGTATCAACTAGAATCTCCCCCTATTTTGTGGCTAATTCAAGGTTTTCCCTCCTGAAAAAATTACGAACAAGAACAAATACAATACCTAATATTTCTCCCCCTTTTAACATCATAAAAAAGAAGACAAAGTAGAATAAAGTATAAAGCAGGGTGATAACATATGAATGATATATTATTATAATTGAAAATTATTATTTCTCCTTAATAATAATTTGATGTCAAAGTTTATATCAGTATTGATGCTTCTTCAAAACATCTTTTTAATCAATGAAACTTTTAGAACTACCATATTGGATGGTCTTGTGTCTTGAAGGATCAATGTTTATTTGACAATTCTAGCATATGACCTTCAAGTACCTACAAAACAATTAGTCACATCTTATGTTCTTCATCACTTGAATGATGTGAGACCATCAATGTCTTTCAAGCATGATCTTCATCTAAAGATGAACTTATTTCATTGTCATCCCATGCTACATATGCTCTCTCTTTCCTTTTGTGATTCTTGCTTTTGAATATATCTTTATTTTTAAGTGTAGGGCATTCACTCCTGACATGTCCTTTTTTCCACATTCAAAACACGTAACTTTCCTTGTTGGTACTTTTTTTTGAATGATCTCCTTTTTTCTTTCTTTTCTTAAGAACTTTTCAAACTTTTTAATAAGATCATCATCTTCATCCGTGGATTCCTTCTCTTGATTGCTATCATGAAATTAGACTTTTGTCTTTAATACAATATCGTTTGAATATTTTACTTATATTTCATGTTGCTATAATCTTTCAAGCTCCATTTCGTATTCTTGAAGTTTTCCGAACAAGGAAGCGGATGCATGGTAAAAAAAACTCTTCTTTTCTAATATCGCCGTCACCTTTGGTTTCCATTCCCTGGTTAAAGACCTAAGTGTTGTACCCCAAAATTTGACCAACCCCTTTTCTTAATTTTTGGCTTATGTTTCGTTGCATTTTAGCATCTTGCATTTGCATAGCATAGTTCTTATAGGGGATCAAGTGATTGTGTGTGTTCCATATAAGAGGAGAGTCTTATTGGCTTCAAGCTCATGCAAAGGCATTGGTAGAGATAAACAAGTGTGTGTTGTTATCATGAAGTTGTCCAAGCTCCTTGAGAGGAGAGGTGTGCTATAGCTCATTGCTCGAGAATCACCAGTGGATTTGTCAAGAGTTCATAAGGTCCTATCATTGGTGTGAGCATTGGATAGAGGTTTGTTGGATATCTCAGAGGCAATTAAGGAGTAAGAATGATCATGCAATTCATCTGCAAAGGGCCTAGGCAGAGGAGCATGAAATTAGGTTTCACATATAATCAGGATATACTAGTATTTGAGGCAGAACTTGTTTCCATAGTCATTCATATGTCCCAAGGTGTTTCGAGTTAGAAGATTTATCATCAATTTTAATCAGAAGAGCTTCAATTGATCAGTCAATTGAAAATCAAGAGATTTGGGGGGAAAAGTCAACTATGCAGTGAAAAAGTTAACTCTTAACTTTTTGAGGTCAAGATCATGTTCCTCAAGTTTAATATGAGCAATTGATGGGATTTGATCAAGAAAAATCAAGGGAATCATGAAAAATCAAGAAATGTTGAAACTTACCATTTTCGGAAAATTAGGGTTTTAGGAACTTTCCATTTATGGAAAGTTTCATGGTTGAATCAGCCATCTTCAAGGCCATTTTTCTTCATGATCAAGGTTTCAAATGAATTTTTGTCCAACATAAAACTTGTTCCTCATGTTTCAAGCTTTCGTTTGAGTACCAATTCATCACCATATGATACTTGGAGCTCAAGTTATGATGATTCAAAGTTGAGGATTTTAATGATTTCAACATTGGCAAGTTTGGACAGATTTTTGCACTACTTTTCCAAGCCAATTTTCAACACTTTCTTGTTTTCAAATGAAACTTTGTCCCAAATGAAATTTGTAGATCTTGTTCCAAGATTTCCATCCATTACTAGAAGTCTTTCATAGGATTCTTGAAGCTCAAGTTATGGATGTTCAAAGTTAGGGTTTTCAAATGTTTCAATGTTCATAACTTAGAATTTTTCTAAGTTATTTCTAGGCAGCTTGCATGACATGATTTTCAACATTATTTTTCATGGTCTTCCAAGATGAAAATGAAGATGGACCCAACACTAAAATTGTTCCATGCCATGCACTCTTTGATTAGAGCTCAAGTTCTAGCCAAAATGATCCTTGTACACCAAGATACCATTGCTCAAAGTTGATGATTTGGGAATTTTCACAAGGCATGATATTTGGTTCATTTTGGCATGTCTTGCAATTGGTCATGCAACATACTTGCCTTGCTCTTTTCATGCGCATAAGATGACACTTTGTACACAAGAAACATTACCATATCAAGAATAACCAAGCTTGTACAACATTGGAGCATTTTTGAATTTTCTTACTCAAACAAGGAAGAGACAAGGTGCCTCTATTTTGAATCCTTGAAGCCCTTCAGTTTGGTCCTTCCACTCACAAAACCACCTCCAAGGCAAGCATGCTCGTGTACCGTTTTCATCACCCACCATTGATTCAAAAATCCCAAGACATGTGACATCTGCTCCCTCCAATTTTTACCACTGTAAAACTCTCCATTTCATCTTTTTCACCTCATATATAAGCCTAGCATAAACCCTAGGTCAAGCCAGCCACCATTAGAGCAAGAAAATCAGAAGTTGAAACTTTGAGCACCTCTGAAAAATCCTTCAAATCTCTCTCCTCACTGAGCCATTCCACAAGCTTTCACTCATTCCATCTTCACCATAAGCTCTTCTTTCAACTGTTCGCAAAAAGAAATAGCTTTGAGCATATTGCTTCTCGGCTGTTCAAAATTACTTGGAGTTGTTGAAGAAGATACAAAGCTGTCTATCCTTAGCTTTAGCATCTACAAGCATCAAGAAGTGATTTTGCATCCTTTGGTGAAGTTTCAACTTGTGTGAAAGGGGCAGTGGACCATTCTCCACTAGGTAAAATTTTTTGAACTTGTCTCCATTTCTGCTCATGTTTGCATTGATTCAAGATGTGATGATCATGTTCGTGTTTGGTGTTTGAAGTTCTTAAAGTCTTTGTTTTGTTTCTGTTTGATACATGTTTGAGTTGCATGATGAAATTTCAGCCTAAAGCCATGACTTTGAGCTAACTTTTCTGTACCTTAGAGTGCTCGTTTTTGGATATTGTTGGCATGAGGTTAATCCTTGTGTTGTGGAGACCATTTTTGGTCTTTGAATTTTTGCAAATGGTTGAGTGAGTGAAGAGATATGGTGATGGAAAGAGGAAGGTACCACACTTAGTTTTCAAGTGCATGCCTGGTTTTGTGTTAGGTTTTGTGGAGAAGATGATGATGTGGCCAGCTGTGGGCACCACCTGCTTGCATGGATGCTAACGCGTATAAGTGAAACGCGGCGTTTTGGCTTTGTGTGTTATTTCATTTTGTTTTTGCTGAGTTTAAATGGGTGGGCTTAAGTCATTTGTTATCCCCACCCCCGTGACTGGCCCATATGCGCACTTCACATGGATGCTAGTTCATTTCTGTTTGCTAACACACCCCTTCATCTTGCTTATTTCATTTTTATCTTATTTATTTGCTGTTTACATTTTAAGTATTTTAAAATACTTTTAAACATCATAAAAATACCCAAAAATATTTTCTGGACTTTTAAACATGTTAATTAATTTTCCAAATTTTTATTTTGCATTTATTACTTATTTTTCTATTTTATTTGGAATTAATGTTTCAAGGTGTTTTATGGCTTGCCCTAATTTGGTTCTTGCCCATTTGAACTCCAAACTTTATCCCCTATAACTATAGCTTCTCCCCCACTTAGGTGAGGGATTGAGGCTTCTTTGAGGGTGGTTTTGGTCCATTGATGATCATTTTTCAATTGGTTTTTCTTGACCCTCGATTTAACCCTCGATAAGGTGGAGCACCTCTAACAATGAATTTGTTTGGTGATGCCTTGAGGTGAGTTTCTTTTTGAGACTTTGGCTTCTATTTTACATTGAACTTGGCTACTTTGTGTAATTTACTTGGCATTTTTTGTACTTTCCTCCTATTGTTTGTATTTGTTGCAAGTTAAGTCCTTTTGTGGAGAGTTGCACATACTAACTTGACCTAAAACTTTGGGATATGATCATGAATTATCCCTTAACCACCTTTTGAGCTTTGTTGGTTCACTCTAACATACTTGAGGTGTTGTTTCATCTTGTCATGGGTCATTTGAGTTTGTAGCTTGCATCACAAGTAACTTAGAATCATGCTTCTCCACTTATCTTAAGTGTTGAGATTGTGACAGAACTTTGTTTCTATCACTTCATATGATTGTACTTGTGCTTTGTATCTTGTTTTATACTCGAATTGTGATCATTTCCATTATGATTCACTTATGCCCTAAGAGGTTTACCACTTTTCCATGTTGATTTGGTGTTATCATTTATGTTTTGAGCTTGCCATTGACATTTGTCTTTGATTTGCATTGTTGTTTGCATTGTTTTGTTTGCATTGCTTTGTGTAAATCTTAAGAATTGATGGTTGAGATGTGCTTGTGGTGGTGGTTGCCCCACACTTTTTCCTCCCTCTTTTCTTTGTGTATGCATCTTTTCTTTGCATCTCATATCTCTTGTTTGCATTACATGTTGACTTGTTTAAGTCAACTTTCTTTTCCTTTTTATTTCATCTGTGAGTGAATTAATTAGTGTTTATTTGGCCTTTGGCCATGATCCCCCTAGGATTCCTAGTCCCTTTGTTTAAGATGGGAGTAGGAGAGACATTAGGTATTCAATCCTATGCATGATAACATTAAGATAGTTTCTTCCCTTCATCCCAACTTTAGGGGCATTGTGTATGACAACATTAGTGTCTAGTTTCCCCTTAGTCTGTGTCTTCCTCTTCTCATCTCCTAAATAATTCAAAACACCTAATAAAGGATAACATGTGTTATACGCTACGAGCCTTAAGTACTTGGGAAATGATGGTTGGGTGGCCTCCTCTCAACTGTCTAGAGTGTTTAGCGTATGCCCTTTGGGCGATATGCGACACATTCGCTCTTAAGTCATAGTCTTTAGTGCAACATGAGTTACAAATCTTAACTCAACTAACTTCTTTCATGAAAAACATAAAACAAAAACATCAAACCTTTTTATCCTTCGGGATTAATGAAAAACCATTTTTAGAAAGAGTGTGTTAACTCTTGGTTCTACCGCAAACAGGTAACGCCTAAGTCTCCAATGGTCGAGCAACAATACACCTAACTGCTAGAACGAAGGTTTAACCCTACTCAGTTAAAACACTTGAACCAACCAGTGGTCGTGTCAGCCCAAACTACGTTTGCTCTGATTTCTCATACCAGATGAGGATACGTAGGCACAAGACGACGATGTCTTGGCGAGCAACCTTTCCCCCCTTCACCCGTAGTTTTCCGAACTACGTTGACTCTGACTTTCCCATTGTGCGAGGGAATACGTAGGCATAGAGCGGCGATGCTCTATCGAGTCTCTTTTCTTTTCTTTTGCCCCCGTGAGCATGTAGCTTAGATGGTTTGACACCCTTTTAGATAGATAACAAGTGTGGATCCTGTTGAGTACAGCGGACGTGAGGGGTGCTCATACCTTCCCCTTGCGTAACTGACTCCCAAACCCGAGATATGGTTGCGATGACCTGTCTTTTCCCTTTTTCGTAGGTTTTCTCTGATCGTTTCCTTTCCCTCTCTTTGGGATAAATAATGAATGATGGCGACTCTTCTGTCATTGCCGACCCCTCCTTCGCAGCGATGCCACAGCTGGTGACTCAGCTGGGGATCCTTTCCCATCCCCTATGCGAGTCAATCCTAGCGCTTGTGTGTTTTATCTTTGGGTGTGTATATATGTGCAGTATGTGTTGCATTTGCATTTTTATGGTTTTATTGCATTTTACTTTCAACATTGTTATATATCAATATTGATGTGTTGTGGGGGGGGGGGGGGGGATGTTCCGTTGTGTGATAAGCCAAAACCTAGGCTTGAGAATAACCATAGCATTAGAGTAGAAAGTAGTGAGATCTGCACGCTAGGCATGCAATAGTCCTCATGAAATCTGTGTTCAGACGAGGTTTCCTTTTGAATACATCCTATCTCGTACATTGGTCGGGAAAGGGTGTTGGATCCGGAAATTGTCGAATCTAGAGACCGATCATTTGGGAGTCAGCCAAGTGAGGCCGCTTCGTTAGACTATGATGCCAAACCAGAAATGGTAAATGTATCATCGTTTCTCGAAAGTCTGTGATGCTGACGACCGCGTAGGATGTCAGACCTTGTCAGAGATAGGTTCAAACCTGTGAGATGAGAGGGTTTTGCAGGAAACCTGGACCTTCTGCCTGCACGTTTGTCTTATTAGTGTGAACAGTTACAGTGGGATCCTTATACTAGTGCTGTATGGTTTTCTCGCCGAAGCAAAGTGCTGGTTCATCTCTGTCAACAGCACAACAATCTTGATCCTCTGTTGCATTTGTATTTTTTACATTGACATGTGCATGTGTTTCAGGTATATATCCTCCTCTTGGTTCTAGTAGTCTGATCCACTATTGTCATGGAGTTGGGTTTCAAGAAGTTCGTCATTTACAAATTCCCAACACCAGATGTGAAGTCTTTGGTTGGTCTTATTTCTGGAGTGGAGCATGGAGTTATGGAGGATTTCAAGCAGGAGTATGGGAAGATCTTAAGCTTTGTCTGCAGAGTCTCTAAGTGTGAGTTAGAGGGTCTCAACATGCTGATACAATTTTATGACCCTCAGTTGCGATGCTTCACTTTCCCTGGGTATGTCCTGTTGCCCACCTTGGAGGAGTTTGTTCAGTTGTTGGGAATCCCGGTTTTGGAAGAGATTCCTTTCATGCATTCTGAAGAGGAGCCTAACCTATCCAAACTAGCCAATTCTCTGCACTTGGAAGTTTGTGAGCTAGAGGGAAAGATGACACGTAGAAGTGGGGTGCTTGGTTTCCCATTGCCATTCTTAATAGAAAAGGCCCATCACTTTGCAAAGGAAGGGTGTTGGGTTGTCTTTAATGCGGTCTTGGCGCTCTGAATTTATGGGATAATGTTGTTCCCCAATGTACCTGATTTTGTTGATTTGGATGCTTTCCACATCTTTGCTTCCAAAAACCCTGTGCCAACCCTTCTAGGTGATGTTTATCATTCTACGCACTACAAGAATGAGAACAGACGAGGGAGGAGCGTTTCTTGTTGCACTCCACTACTTTACAGATGGTTTATTTTGCATCTACTCAAGTCTGGACCTTTTATTAATGCAACTAGTACAGTTGGTTGGCCAGAGAGCCTCATGGGTTTGACCTCAGAAGGTATTGTGTGGTTCAGCAGAGACCTCCTGGGTAAGGATATTATTTATAGCTATGAAGATTTTCCCAATGTTCCTCTGATTGGGAGAAAGGGTGGCATTAACTATAATCCCGCTCTTGCTGTCAGGCAATTTGGCTATGCTTTAAGAGAACCTCCGAAGAAGGATGAAGTACAGGAATCTCTATATTTCACAAGTTTAGCTGATTCTGCTACTCTAACCAGTTTGCAACAGGCTTGGAATAGCATTCGTCAGAAAGGAAAGCTTTCTCTAGGTAAGGGAGATTGTAGAGCTTATGGGCCATATGTGGAATGGATCCAAGAAAGAGTTGACAGATTGTTGCTACCCTTTCCAATCAGAGAACCTTTATACCCCGTGGTAGTTGAAGAACCAACGACAGTTGATGTGCAAAAATACAACCAACTATGGGCCGAGAAGGAAAAACTACGCAGGGCGAATGAAGAATTGGAGAAGGAAATCATCTAGCTTAGGAGCGAGAAAAGTGAAGCCATCTTCTTATCTAAGAAGCAAACAGAGTTAGTAAACAAGATGGGTAAGGAATTGACAAAGGAGATTAGCACCCGAGAACAAGTGGGTAAAGACTTGAAGAGCGTCAGTGATGTTCTTAAGGGAAAGAAGAAGGAGCTAGAGAAAGCCCATTTGGAGATATCCAAGTTTAGCACTCAATGGAACACCATACTAACTAACAACAAAGAGAGAGAAGATAAACTCCGTCAACAGGTTGATAGTTTGAGAGCTCAGTTTCGAGTCAGAATTGAGAAAGCTCCAGGTGAATACATGCGCCTACTAGAAAGCGACTGCAAACTCCATGAAGCTCTTGCAACGTTGGAGGAATACAAGCTGAGAATAGACTTGAAGAAACCCAGACTTGAAGACGCTTTTGGGGAGGACGCTTGGGAAGACCATGTTCAAGGTTCGCAAACTACTATCAACAAGAGGGATTTGCTCATTCAAGGATTGATTGACAGACCAGATCATCCGGACACGAAGGAGTTACTAGAAGAGTTCCAGACTCGATGCCGTAGCTGAGTATTTTCTCTTATTTGTTGTTATTATGTTGTATTCCGACCATCACCAGGATTGTTGGATGAGGTCGTGATGACTCTGTTGTATTGATACTCTGTTCCTCATTTTATTTATGAGAAGATCTTTCTGGCTACCTCTGTTGGGTTTTCATCTTCTTATCTTGCTCGTGGAACTAGAATCAAAGGGAGAATTTCCCTAAAACATATTTGCATGTCTGCATTTTGCATCATTCTTCATATTGCATTGCAGGTATCCCAACTCTATTGACCTTACTTCTTCCCGTGGTTTTCTCCACTAGTTTGTTTCAGGATTGAAAACCAGGAAATTCATCGCTATTCTACGTGGGGAAATCAACAAAGAGCTATGGCCAAGAACAATTGAGGATGAATTTCAACCCTTGCTACAAGAGGACATCTTTTCCATGGAAGATCTTGGTGTAGGTCTGCAGTCTGACGCAGACAGAAGGTTCAAGGCCATAGAAGAAAAGATGAAAAGCCTTGAGAATCAGAATTCAATGGGTCTTGATATGTCAAATCTGGGGTTGATTCTGGGACTGAGGATCCCACCAAATTTTAAGGTTCTATATTTCGACAAGTATAAGGGGACGACATGTCCAAGGGTGCACCTTTGTTCCTATTACAGAAAAATGTCAGCTTACTCCGATAATGAGAAGTTACTTATGCATTTTTTCCAAGATATTCTGTCAGGGCCGTTCCTAGAGTGGTATATGGGCTTAGAGCTAATTAGCGTCAGGAGTTGGAGGGATTTAGCAGAGGCTTTTGTTAAGCACCACCAGTATAACAGCGATTTGGCACCAAACCGAGTACAACTGCAGAACTTATCTCAAAGGAGTAATGAATGTTTTAAGGAGTACGCCCAGAGATGGCGTGAACTTGCCACAAGGGTTCAACCTCCCATGGTGGAGAGAGAACTTATTGACTTGTTTGTGGCTACATTGCCCGAAATTTACTATGAGAAGTTAGTGGGCAATATGTCTGGTAGCTTTCGGATTTGATCATTACCGGTGAAAGAGTTGAAAATGGCATAAAGTTGGGGAAGATACAGGCAGGAGAAGGGACCTCATCTGGAGGTGGTAGGAAGAACTTTGGTGCTAAGAAAAGGGAGAATGAAACAAATGAGGTGTCGAGTTTTAAGAACCATAATAGGAATCAGAATCAGCGTCAACAACAACCATACTATCAACAACCATAAGTGACTAGTATTGCCATCCCGGCAATACCACCTCAGCAACAGCAACCACGTTAGCAACAACAACAACAACAGCAACAAAACTACGCGCCGAGGTAGTTTCAGGATCGCAAAAGGATGGTGAAGAGGCACTTTGATGCACCGCCGATGCCTTACACACAATTACTACAACATTTGATGCAACTACAGTTGGTCCAGAAAAGGACGTTAGCACCTTTAACAGGCCCACCATCTCCAGGATACGATGCTAACGCTAGATATGACTTTCACTCTGGCGCTCCTAGCCATCACATCGACAATTGCAAAGCCTTCAAGCATAAGGTACAAGACCTTATCAACAACAAGGCTATCAACTTTACTCATGATGTGTCCAATGTTATCCAGAATCCCTTGCCTAATCATGGAGGGGCTGGTGTGAATGCTATTGTCGGTGAAGAAGGCTTGAATTTGGTGTCTGACGTGGAGGATCTGAAAACTCCGTTGAGCTTTGTGAAGAGCAATTTGTTGGAAGGTGGAGTGTTCCCTGGATGTGGGAGGGATTGTGAAGACTGTGTAGCTTGTCCTGAGGGATGTAGAAGTCTGAAGAACCATGTGCAACATATGATGGATGAAGGTATACTGCAATTTGATAGAATCCAAGAGAAGAACGGCGAAAAGATAATCAGTGAAGAGAAGGATGAGATGGCCACCATCTCCATCCCTTACAACACAATTAATATGTTTGCGCCTCCAAGGCCACCCACTATCATAATTATAAAGGTGGGACCTATACCCTACGAGAGCTCCAAGGCGATCCCTTGGAACTATGGGGCTGAGGTCTATTGCAACGGGCAGAAGCAGGAACTAAAGAGTTCACCTTTGGATTCGGTTGACAATCTGGTAGGAGCTGGTAGGATGACCCGAAGTGGGAGAGTATTTTCGCCTCCCGAAGTAAGTGCTTAGAGGTCCGATAAAGGTAAAGGGAAGGCGGTAGCTGAAGAGAGTTCTCAGGATGGTGAGAAGGAAATATTGCTGAAGGATGTAGAGGAGTTTATGCGCTTGATAAGGAAGAGTGACTACAAGATTGTGGATCACTTAGAGCAAACTCCATCAAAGATCTCCATTTATCATTGTTGTTGTGCTCTGAGGCACACATAAATACTCTCCTAAGAATCTTGAATACAACTTATGTGCCATAGGAGATATCTGTGAATCAACTCGAAGGAGTAGTGGCACACGTTAATGCGAGTAACGGGCTGGGATTTACTGATCTGGATTTGACGCCCAAGGGACGAAATCATAATCATGCGCTGCATATCTCCATTGAATGCAGAGGGGCAGTGTTGTCACACGTGTTGTTGGATACTGGGTCATCACTGAATGTGTTACCCAAGAAAGCTTTAATGAAGCTAGACACCCGAGGGATAATGTGTACTCCAAGTGACTTGATGGTACGAGCTTTTGATAGGACAAGAAGGTCCGTGTTTGGGGAATTGACTTTGCCAATCCAGGTCGGTCTGGAGGTTTTTGATGTTGTGTTTTACATCATGGATATCTAGCCGGCATATACCTGTCTATTGGGTCGACCTTGGATACATTCGGCAGGAGCTGTGACATCAACCCTGCACCAAAAATTGAAATACATGCTGGATGGCAACATCGTGACTGTTTGCGGAGGAGGATATCATGGTGAGCCACCTGTCTTCATTTAAATACATAGAGGTCGACAGTTAAATTCATGAAACATTATGCCAAGCCTTCGAAACCGTATAGATCAAGGAGAAGGCACCAGTTGAGGGCAGAGCTCTAGAGGTTGCTATGTCGTCCTACAAGGAAGCACAAGCCGTAGTGAAGTCTGGATCAGCGCAGGGGTGGGGGTAAGTTGTGAGCATCCCCAACAAACAAGACAAGTTCGGACTGGGATATAGCCCATATTCATCCTCTTCACATAGTGCTCCGCGCTACAAGGGACCCGTCCAATTCATAAGCGGTGGAGTGATATTCCAGCGAATTAATGTCGTGTCTGATGAGGAAGGAGACAGTGACTACAACATGGATGCATGGATCCAGCCGTGCATTCCTGGCCAGGGATTGAAGAATTGGACCATCGAAGAAGTTATATCAATGACTTATGAAGAGTAATTTCTTTGTTTTGATTAATGTACTGCCCTATGTTCTGCCCGGAACATAGTGGTCTTTATTTGTAGGGCCCTATCGTTTATGCCTAAACAATCGTTTTAATCATTAATAAAAAAGGCGTCTTTGCATCAAAAAATTTGTGATCCTTGTTTTTCTTGTTTTTATTTTAATAATAAAATGGCAATGTGGTTTGTGTTTGTTTGTTTGCATATCATTTAAGCATTAAATCATCATCATTGCAGGTTTCACATTTCAGATGCCACCGACTCAGACTCGTCTATGACTCGGTATGACTTTGATAATCCGATCTTTCAAGCGGAAGAAGAGATCGAAGAAGATGAAGACCTGCCTGAGGAGCTTGCCATATTGTTAAGACAAAAGGAGAAGGTTATTCTGCCTCATCAGGAGGAAGTTGAAGTTGTCAACCTAGGAACAGAAGAAGCCAAGAAGGAAGTCAGAATAGGGGTTGCATTGAAGGATGACGTCAAGCAAAGACTGGTAGAACTGCTCTGCGAGTACAAAGATGTCTTTGCTTGGTCATATGAAGATATGTCCGAGCTCGATACAGATATTGTGGTGCATCGCTTGCCTCTTCGAGAAGAGTGTCCACCTGTCAAGAAGAAGCTAAGAAGAACTAGACCGGATATGGCGGTCAAGATCAAAGAAGAGGTCCAGAGACAATTGGACGCCGGATTTCTCGCCGTAATGAATTATCCTCCGTGGATTGCTAGCATTGTGCCTGTACCTAAGAAGAATGGTAAGGTACGAATATGTGTAAGTTACCGTGATCTAAACCGAGCGAGTCCGAAAGATGATTTCCCGCTTCCCCATGTCGATGTACTTGTTGATAATACTGCGCAATATTCAATGTTTTCCTTCATGGACAGCTTCTCCGGCTATAATCAGATTAAGATGGCACCGGAGGACATGGAGAAAACAACGTTCATCACACCGTGGGGAACATTTTGCTATAAGGTGATGCCTTTTGGGTTGAAGAATGCAGGGGCAACCTATCAGCGGGCGATGGTCACTTTGTTTCATGACATGATTCATCATGAGATTAAAGTCTATGTTGATGACATGATTGCAAAGTCGCAAACGGAGGAAGGACATCTGGTGAATCTTCTGAATTTGTTTGAGAGGTTAATGAAGTTCAAACTAAGGTTGAATCCGAGCAAGTGCACTTTTGGTGTACGGTCAGGAAAGCTGTTGGGGTTCATCGTCAGTGAGAAAGGTATTGAGGTTGATCCTGCGAAAATAAAGGCAATTCAAGAAATGCCAGTGCCGAGGACGGTGAAAGAGGTTTGTGATTTCCTGGGTAGATTGAACTACATTGCTAGGTTCATATCTCACCTCACAACCACTTGTGAACCAATGTTTAAACTGTTGAAGAAAGATCAGGCGGTCGTCTGGAACGAAAATTTCCAGAAAGCATTCGAGAAGATAAAAGAGTATTTGCAGGAACCTCCAATACGGATGCCTCCAGTGGCTGGAAGACCGTTGATAATGTATATAACGGTTCTTAAGAATTTCATGGGTTGTGTTCTCGGTCAACATGACGAGACTGGAAGAAAAGAGCATGCAATTTACTACTTGAGTAAAAAGTTCACAGACTGTGAGTCCAGATACTCAATGTTGGAGAAAACTTGTTGCGCACTTGCTTGGGCCGCCAAACGCCTAAGGCAGTATATGCTAAACCATACAACCATGTTAATTTCGAAGATGGATCCGACTAAATACGTATTTGAGAAGCAAGCACTTTTGGGAAGGATTGCTAGATGGCAGATGGTTTTGACAGAGTACGACATTCAATACGTCTCCCAGAAGGCCATTAAAGGGAGTGTTCTGTCAAAATATCTCGCATAGCAACCAATCGACGACTATCAGCCAATGAAGTTTGAATTTCCTGATGAGGACATTATGTTCTTGAAGATGAAGGATTGCGATGAGCCGTTACCCGAGGAAGGTCCAGAAAAAGGTTCCTAGTGGAAATTGATCTTTGACGGTGCTGTTAATTCCTACGGTAGTGGAATTGGGGCAATCATTACAACTCCCCATGGTTCTCATATACCATTCACTGCTAGGTTGACATTTCCGTGCACCAACAACGAAGCCGAATATGAAGCATGTATCATGGGGATTGAGAAGGCAATTGATTTGAGAATCAAAAACCTTGATATCTATGATGATTATGCTTTGGTGATTAATCAGATCAAAGGAGAGTGGGAGACCCGGCAGCCTAATCTGATCCCTTATATGAACTATGCCAGAAGGTTGCTACCTTTCGTTGACCAGATAGAGTTTCATCATGTGCCTAGAGCAGAGAATCAGATGGCAGATGCCTTGGCTACACTATCCTTAATGTATAAAGTGAACTTTTGGAACGATGCTCCGAGAATCGTCATCTCACATATTGATAGACCAGCATTCGCTTTCGCAATAGAGGAGGCCTCTGATGGCAAGCCATGGTATTTTTACATCCAAAATTTTCTCAAGAACCAAGAATATCCGCCTGGGGAATCGGCCCGTGATAAGAAGACCTTGAGGAGGTTGGTTGGGAATTTCTATCTGAACCAAGATGGTGTACTCTATCGGAGAAATTTTTACTTAGTGCTGCTAAGATGCGTGGACGAAAAAGAAGTTGGTTTGCTTAGGGAAGAGGTCCACGAAGGCGCCTTTGGTACGCATGCAGGAGGACATGCCATGTCTCGAAAGCTGTTGAGGGCAGGGTATTATTGGCTAACTATGGAGTCTGATTGCTTCAAGTATGCAAAGAAGTGCCATAAATGCCAGATTTATGCCGATAAGATTCATGTGCCGCCAAATACCTTGAATGTTATGGCGTCCCCATGTCCCTTCTCCATGTGGGGCATTGATATGATTGGCAAGATCGAGCCAACCGCATCCAATGGACAATGATTCATCTTAGTGGTGATTGACTATTTCACCAAATGGGTCGAAGCAGCCTCCTATGCTAATGTCACCAAACAAGTGGTAGCCCGGTTTATCAAGAGGGACATCATCTGCCTTTTGGAGTACCTGAAAGAATCATTACTGATAATGGTTCAAATTTGAATAACAAGATGATGTGGGAATTATGCCTGAATTTTAGGATTGAGCATCACAATTCTTCTTCCTATTGTCCGAAGATGAATGGCGTTGTTGAAGCGGCCAATAAGAACATAAAGAAGATAATGCAGAAGATGGTGGTGACCTATAAAGATTGGCACGAGATGTTTCCATTCGCATTGCATGGGTATCGTACCTCGATGCGTACTTCAACTGGGGCAACTCCTTTCTCTCTGGTATATGGTATGGAAGCAGTCCTACCATTGGAAGTCGAGATTCCTTCTTTGAGAGTTCTGGTTAACATCAAACTAGATGAGGCAGAATGGGTGAGAAACAGATTGAATCAGCTCAGCTTGATGGATGAGAAAAGATTGGCATCCATTTCATACGGTCATCTGTATCAGAGCAGAATGAAGAAAGCCTTTGATAAGAAGATGCATCCTCGGAGCTTTCAGGCAGGTGATTTGGTGTTGAAGCGGATCCTCCCTCCATAGGCAGATCATAGGGGCAAATGGACTCCCAATTATGAAGGTCCATATGTCGTAAGGAAAGTCTTCTCTGGAGGAGCCTTACTACTTTCGACGATGGATGGTGAAGATTTCACGTCCCCTGTGAACACATATGCATTTAAAAGATACTTTGCTTAAGATATACCTGCTGGAAAGAATCCAGGCAAAAATGGGGCATCCTGGCGAACCATAAAAGGATGGGTTCGGGCAAAAGTTAGGGATAAAAAGAAAAAAATGTAAACCTGCAAAGTTGAAAACCCGAAAGGGCGACTTTGGCAAAAATGGGTATCCCGATGAATCAAAAACCCGCAAGGGCGATTCAGGCAAAAGTTAGGGATTTGAAAAAAGCAAATGACTGCGGTCTGCGTATTGATCTTCAGAGCATAGTGGATTTTGGGAGGACCCGAGGGTCGATCAGCCAAATCAATCTTTTCAGAAGACAAAGTATCGGAGAAGCATCAAAGTCATGCGAGTCATAGTTGAGTCGTCCCATGGTGGTTGTCTGTACCACATTGCCGACATGTTGTATATAATCTTTGTGCATTTCTGTATATTTCTTGCACAACTTTCTCATTTCAGGAGTTGCATTTGTTGTAAATTTGCCTATTTACAGGCCATCAATCAATAAAACATATTATTCAGAAAGATTTAGTCTCTGTTTTAGCTTTTACCGTTTTGTTTGCAAAAGACGCCTGATGTTTTTGATAAAACTTTGCATACATAAACTTGTAGGCTCGGCCAACTATAATCGAAACATTGTTTTTGCTTGAGTAGTGTCACAAGTGATGATTAAGATGATATATGTTGCACAAGACATGTTTGTTTGTTTTTCGTTTGCAGGACTCTCATCCTCGAGACTTTTCCAGAAGTCCCCCACCTGAAGAAGGTGTGCAGGTTAAGACTGTTTTCATCCCCAGCAGATTGGAATTATATGCAGTCAAGGTTATCGTCAGCAGGTCGAGATTGAAATCTCCGGTAGAATAGGATCATCCCCAACGAGTAGGTGTGGGATTATCCCCAGCAGTGGAACAAATTCAGAGTTTCGTTTTCCTCACAGAGTCTAGAAGTTTGGCTCCTTTTCCCTCAGAGTCTAGGTCATTGACTCATTCCAAGGCAGAGGTTGATATTGTTGAGTTTAGTTCTCATTTCCCCAAGCAGAGGTCGATGCTGATTCCCTCATTGCCTAATCCCCAGCCGAGTCAGCGGAGTAGTTTTCTCCCTCGCAGAGTGGGACTGACTCAGAGATTACTTTTCTCCATCCTCAACAGAGAGAGTTTGGGATCTCCCAGTAAAGATTATTCATCATCCCTAGAAGATAATGGATTCAATCTCCAGCAGAGTGGAACCCCCAGCAGAATGGAGCTGTTCCTCAACAGTTTGTTGTGCTTCCCTAGTAGAGTTGTCTGTTCCCCAGAATGTGATACTCTGGCAGGCCATCCATGGATGATTTCCCCAGTAGTGTTGTTTGTTCCCCAGAAGAATTGTATTCTGGTAGGCCATCCAGGGTGCTTTCCTCAGAAGAGTTTGATGTGATCCCCAGCGGAGCGGATTTGCTCTTAGCAAAGCAGTTTACCTAGGAGAGTTCTCTTCCAGGAAGCCATCCAGGGCTTATTTCTCCCAGCATAAGTCCAATCGTACTTGGAACCTGGTCATCCCTAGTGGAGTTGGTTTTTTTCTCTTCAGCATTTATTTTGTTGGAATGGCTCCTTTGCATTTGCATCGTGCATAGCATCCCCCCAAACGCGTAGCATTTCAATTTTGTATGGAGCATTATGCCATATTCAAACATGTGCATTTGAAACATAAGCCAGGTTGTTACCTCTTATTTCAGGTGTATCTCCAACAGACAATGATAGTGGTTCAAGCCCGTGTGGTATCCAGACCTCGGCTTCCTCCGGTTATTTCAGTAAGCCCGTGTGGTATCCAGACCCCGGCTTCCTCCGGTTATTTCAGTAAGCTCGTGTGGTATCCAGACCCCGGCTTCCTCCGGTTATTTCAGTAATCCCATGTGGTATCCAGACCCTGGCTTCCTCCAGTCATTTCAGTAAGTCCGTGTGGTATCCAGACCCCGGCTTCCTTCGGTTATTTCAGTAAGCTCGTGTGCTATCCAGACCCCGGCTTTCTCCGGTTATTTTAGTAAGCCCGTGTGGCATCTAGACCCCGACTTCCTCTAGTTATTTCAGTAAGCCCGTATGGTATCCAGACCCCGGCTTCCTCCGATTATTCTAGTAAGCCCGTGCGGTATCCAGACCCCGGCTTCCTCCAGTTATTTCAGTAAACCCGTATGGTATCCAGACCCCGTCTTCCTCCGGTTATTTCAGTAAGCCCGTGTGATATCCAGACCCCGGCTTCCTCCGGTTAACTTCAGTTAGCCTGTGTGGTATCCAGACCCCGGCTCATACCCGTTTTGTTTAATCAACTTGTGCGGTATCCAGACCCCAGTTGATGGTTATTTCAGCAAGCCAGTATGGTATCCATACCCCGGCTTCCATCGATGTATCTTTTCGCCCATGCAGTATCCAGACCCTGTCGATTTATGATGTTCTACCAAGCTCGTGCGGTATCTAGACCCCAGCTTTAACCGGTTTATTTGGCTCAAGCCCGTGTGGTATCCAGGCCCCGACTTTCACTGGTTTATCTCCTGAGCCTATACGGTATCCAGACTCCGGCCAATGATTTGTTAAGCTCGAGCGGTATCCAGACCCTAGCTTACAACGTTTATCTCCTGAGCCTATGCGGTATCCAGACCCCGACCAGTGATTTGTTTTGCCCGTGTGGTATCCAGACCCCGGCAAACCATGATGTTTCCTTCAACCCGTGCGGTATCCAAACCCCGGTTAACATCATTTTATATTTTTAAGCTCGAGCGGTATCTAGATCCTAGCTTATGCTGTTTGTTTCCTGAGCATGTGTGGTATCCAGACCCCGGATGATGGTTTATCTTGCCTATGTGGTATCAAGACCCTGGCAGATTATAAAATTTTCTCTTGTCTATGCGGTATCCAGACCCCGGCTGATGGTTTATCTTGCCTATGTGGTATCCAGACCCTGGCAAATTATAAAATTTTCTCTTGTCTATGCGGTATCCAGACCCCGGTAGATTATGATCTTCGATGGATGCGGCCATCTTATCTTTGTCTCTCCCCAACAGTGTTTACAGACCTTATCCAGTTGTTGTTTCTCTTTTGTGGTTGTTGCACCCCAAAATTTGACCAACTACTTATCGCAATTTGGCTCATGTTTCGACTCATTTCATTTTGCATTTGCATACCACGTACATTGCATTTTTTCCAGTCAGGTTGACTTTATCGGGATTACAGCCCTCTGGTCACGCTTCAAGCATTCCAGACCAGTACGGGAACGTATTTTGAGAATTGGTGCTCGTCCCGGTGTTTTCAGCTCTCGCTGTTGTTTTTGAGGCCATCTCGGTGTCCGGGATTTTTACCGTTTATTTCGATATAGTTCGCTAATCGATTTAATCGGCTTCCTCGCTATTTTTAGGCTTTTCCCTTATTTTCTAGAATTTTTATAGATTTAATTGATTTTTCTAGGTGTTAGTTAGATAGTTTTTAATAGATATTAATTGTTTTTAAATAGATTTTAGTTTTAATTTCTTTTTAAGAATAAATTGTTTTTAGATAATAGTTTTTAAAAAAAATGATTTTAACAGGAAATTCTTTTTACTAGGTTTTTTTAAATAGAATTAATAGAGTTTTTTTCTATTTTTTGTTTGTCTAGAAATTATTAGAATTTAATAGTTAATTCTCTTTTAGATTTAATAGATATTAGAGTTTTGTTTTAAGATTTAATCCTTTTAGGATTTAATTAGATTAATTAGGGGCTTAATTCATTTTAATTGAGTTTATTAGATTTAATTAGGTTAGAATAGTCTTAATTTGCAATTTAGGCTTTAATTACTGTTTTAAATTTTCGTTAGCATTTAATTGTATTTAATTAGGGTTTTGATTGAGTTTAGTAGCCTTAATTAGGTTTAGAATGGTCTTAATTTCCAGTTAGACTTTAAGTGCAGGTTTAATTTTTGTTTAGTGGAGTTTAATTAGGTTTTAATTCATTAATCATGTTAATTAGATATTAGTCAGAGTTATTAAATTCGTGGGCCATGTGTCAGATTTTTGGAGGCCCACAAACCTCAGTCCAGCTCGTGCCAAGTGTCATCTATATAAGCCCTCCACGAGTCACTTTCTCTCTCTTCCACTTCATTTCCCACTTGTGCTTCTCATGTTCAGCCATTCCATTTTCCATCGCCACGTTTCACATCCAGAGCACGCCACTTCACTCTTCTGCGTGGCCCACAATCCCCACGCGTCCTCCCCACACACACTGCATGTGAGCCACGTGGCTCTCTTCCGTCCCACCGTCCCACTCTCCGCCGGCCATGCAGCCGCCGCAGGGACCGCCACAACCGTCGCCGGAAAGCTACCAGTAAACGTTTCTCGCCGGAAACTTCATGTGAAATTCATCTCGTTCATTCCTTTTTCCAGAACTCCATCAGTTCCGTCGTGAATCTTCAACCGCCTTCTCCCAGATTCGCCCAGAAACTGATGAAGTTTATTCAACCTTCATCCTTGTCCTTCATGATTTTTCATAATCCTCACCAAGATTCATACGTGTTCGTGGTAACCTTCATCAATGGTGATTCTCCAAATCCCAGACCTTCATTGTTCATCAACCATTCAAGAAGCCTTAAAATATATCCGGATCTTCATCGATTCTTCGTCCATGTTCGTGTGGTTCTTCAGAAGCCAATCCTCCGTGCTTGATGTTCATCACATTCTTCATGAGTTTCCAGATCCATGAAGATCTTCACCATCGAGCCTTCAAAACCTCCAAGCGTTTTTGCCCAGAAACACATCGTGTTCATCGCAGTTCATCCATTCAACACGCTTTTTGGAAGTTCTCCAGATTTCGCCGCCTAGAACCTTCATCCAACTTCAAAGCTTTCCAGATCGTCGTCCGACTTCAAGATCTGTTCGAGAATCTTCAAGATCCTCCATCAACATCATCTGAAGGTTCGTCAATATTCATCGTCTCCTTCAAGATCTGCAGTTCGTCAAGGTTTTTCTCCAAGAGCTTCGAGAATCTCCAAGATCCTCATCTTCGTCATCTGGTTTAGTTGTAGGGGATTTCGTTAAGTTTTGTTTGCACAGGTTTTGAAGTGTGTTTGATCTCAGAGAGATTGAGGGAGCGAAAGAGAAGCTCGCACGAGAGAGAGAGAGGCTGAGAAGGGAAGCGGAGAAGATGAACAGTGATTAGGGGAAAAGAATGTGTTAGGGTTTTTGGTTGGTATTCTGAGTAATGGACAAGGTGAGTGGATCGTGGGGTTTGGGCTTCTCTAAGGCCCGTTGTTTTTGCTACAGGCACCTCCGTTTTTCCATTCACCCCCCCCCCCCCCCCGTTTGCGTGTGTGTGCTTGGCTAATGGGATGGGCCCTGTACGTTTTACTGATCAACACCCCTGGTTTGTTTTTCTTCCCCCCTCCCCGTTTTTGTACGTTTTTGCTGGGCTCTGGGCCCAGTTTCCTGTATTTTTTGCTGAAGCATCCCCTGTAAATCAATACACCCCCACCCTGTATTATTTTTTTGTGTTAATTTTCTTGTATGACATTTAATTGTATTTTCTAGAATAGCTTAATAGTTCTAGAATATAATTAGCATTTGATTAGCATGTTAGGATTATAATTAGGATTTAATTTCCTTTAGAGAATTGTTTTAGTTTAATATGCTTAGACTATAATTGTTAGTATATTTTCTCTTAATAGAATTTAAGTAGAATAATTCCTAGAATAGGTTGTAATTAGCGTATTATATTCTTTAGTGAATTTTAGACCATATTTCTTTTAGAGTTCTCTTTTATAGAATAGGAATTTAGCATTTATTCCTTTGTAAAGAATTTAGGAGTTAGATATTTTTGCGCATTTCCCTTTAATATTTCTTTAGAATGCTTTCTAATAGAATTTAATTGCCGTAGCATTTTATTTCCATTTGTTAGTGGATTTGTCTCCTATTTTCTCTCCTATTTTCGTTTCCATCTGATTTTATCTTCGATTTTATTGTTGGCTGGCCGTGTGACACGATTCAATTGGAGAATGATTTTCGATATCATTTCTCCATCTTGTCTTTGACACGGATATCAATACGCTACCTCTGACAGTTCTATTTCTCGTATAAGTCGAGCTATGACGGTTTAAGCGTCACATTGTTCTGATTCGAGCGTCATCATCAAGATCCAGAGAGGAGAAGATTGGAATGGAGCTTGCGCGTACGTTAGGAGCCCAGGAGCTGCTTCGTTCATCATTATCATCGTCTTCTTCAAGTCTTCAGGCAACCGTCGAGTGTTGTGAGATCGTTAGATACGTAGGAAATGACAGTTGAGGAGTTCTTCTCAACAGTCTGGATTTCTAGTATGGTACCCTTTGGGTGACATGCGACGCATACACTCCTACGTCTTAGGTTCTTGCGTGTGTGTCCCGAATTCCTTCCCGTTTAGACGTAGGTCTGTTATCCCTTCTCTTGCCCTCGTGCAATCGAGACTAGTTAGTCGAACTACGTTTGCTCTGATCTCTCGTACCAGACGAGAGTACGTAGGCATAGGATGCGATATCCTAGCGAGCTACCTCCCTTTTCCCCGTTCCCCGTTTTAGCTGTAAGTCGAACTACAGCTGCTCTGACTTTCTCTGAAGAGAATATGTAGGCACAGGATGCGATGTCCTAGTGAGCATACTAACAACTAACCTTTTGTTCTCTCGCTGCTGTGCGAACGAGACTTTCCCGCTGACGACTGATTGTTTCCCTTTCTATTGCCCTTGCGCATTTGAGACCAGAACGTAGTTCTAGTTCCCGTAGGTTCCCATACCTTTAAAACTCGACATACTACGTCCGTTCTACCGCAAACAGGTACGCCTAAGTCTTCAATGGTCGAGCTGCGTCCACCTAACTGCTAGAACGCGTACGCTAGTATCGTCAACTTAATCTCTCACCCCTGTGTGACCGAGAACACCCTTGTTTAGCCGTAGTTAGCCTGAACTACGTCTTGCTCTGATTTCTCTGATGAGAATACGTAGGCCCAAGACGCGACGTCTTGCCGAGCAACTCCCCCCGTAGTTTCCCGAACTACGTTGACTCTGATTTCTCACTCTCTGATGAGAATACGTAGGCATAGAGTGTGACGCTCAATCGAGTCAGTTTCTTTCCATTTAGATTTAGCAGCCGTAGATAGATTGTTTTTCACCCGTAGACAAACCAACAAGCGTGGATCCCGTCGAGTACGACATACGTGAGGGGTGCTAATACCTTCCCCTTGCGTAACCGACTCCCGAACCCAGACAATGGTTGCGATGACCTTGTCTTATACCTTTTCGTCAGGTTTTTCCGATCGTTTCCTTTCCCGCTCCGAGGGATAAATAACGAAAGGTGGCGACTCTTCTGTTTTGTCGGCACCTTATTTTCGCGGAAGCGATAGCTGGCGACTCTGCTGGGGACTTGATAGTTTCCTAGGGATCCAACGTCCCGTAGGCGAGTCAGTTTGGGGATCCAACGTCCCCTGAGAGAGTCAATCCTAGCGCTTGTTTGCGTGTCTGTGGGTGTTTACTTTTTATGTTGTATTTTACTGATGTATTTACATTTCCCGCACTTTTTATGTTGTATTTTACTGATGTATTTACATTTCCCGCACTTTTTATGTTGTATTTTATTGATGTATTTACATTTCCCGCACTTTTATGTTGTATATTACTGATGTATTTACATTTCCCGCACTATATTATTATCTGTTGCTATTGTGCTGTTGTGGGATGGGAGCTCTGATGAGTGAGAAGCCAGACCCAGGCTTGAGTGCACCATAGAATTAGTTGTGGAAATTAGTGGGCGCGTGCTTGCTTGGCAGGCACTAGTGTCTCATGAAATCCACGCTCAGACGAGGTTCTCCCGGTTGGCTTCTCTTTCAACCCTTTGGGTTGAGACGGTTGTTGGTTTGGAGGATTGTCGACTCTGGGGACCAATCATTTGTGATTCATCCGAGTGAGGCCGCTTCATGAGCTGGTGATGCCACACCTTCTGGGTATCGTATCACCCCTCTTGAATGTCTGTGACGCTGATGAACGCATAGGATGCCGAACTTGTGTCAGTTTAGGTCCATACCCGTGAGTGGGAGGGTTTTTGCAGGAAACTTGACTTCCAGCCTACCCAATATCTTGGTTTTCTCTCGTCAAAGCAGACTTATCCCGTCAGCAGCGCAGCAGCAATCAGAGCTTTGTGGGGGTTGTGATCTCGTGTTTGCTGCATCTTGCATTACATTTGCATGAGCATTCCTGCATCATATTGCATGCCATGCTCCAGCTAGTCAGAGCTCTTATCCGGCCGTTGTTTTGATTCTGAAGGTGAGTGTTGAAGACGACCAAGAGGCTGAAGCAGATTTGATCAGAGTCAAGCAGTGAAGTCAGTTGACAGTTGTTGGTAGCTATGTCAGAGAGCAACTTCCAGTTTGTTGATACCTTGTCGGGTTTCACTGTGACGTCCAATCCTTTGTATGGATCTATGCATGACGAAGACTTTCCGCAAGTGAACAACCTTACTGCAGCTCAGCTTATACAGCCTTCTGTCGAAGACCGAGATCTACGTGAACTATTTGTTGTCCGAGGTGAACGTTCTCCTTCTGTTGATATCTAGGACTACCAGGGTGTTGCCTTCCCTGTGCCAAAGTCCCGAAGAGAGGTCCCGATAACAAAGACTGAAGACCCATTAGCTCCCGGGTATGCTAGAAGGTTTCGTGCATTGGATGAAAGATTCAAAGCCTTGAAAGGTAAAGACGTTGTTAACCCTAGTGCTGCAGACATGTGTCTGGTTCCTGGCCTAGTGTTACCTCCGAAGTTCAGAATGTCGAGGTTTGAAAAGTACAAAGGAGATAGTTGCCCGAAGCAACATTTGGTGATGTTCTGCCGAAGAATGACTTCGTTTGTGCATGACGACAAGTTGATGATTCACTGCTTTCAAGATAGCCTGACTGGGGCACCTCTGAGTTGGTATATGCAGTTAGAGAGTGATCAGATCCGATCATGGGGGGATTTAGCCAATGCTTTTCTGAAACAGTACGACTACAATCTTGATGTAGCTCCTAGTCGCATGCAGCTGCAAGAATTGTCTCAAGGGAACAATGAACCTTTCAGGAAGTATGTTCAGAGATGGAGAGAATTTGCTGCTAGAGTGAAACCACCGCTTCTAGACCGAGAGTTGAAAGGCATGTTCGTAAACTCCTTGCAGAGCCCGTACTTCGAAAGAATGCTTGGAAAAGCACCAAATTTCTCTGAATTGGTAAGGGCAGGAGAGCGCATCGAGTATGGTGTAAAGACTGGAAGAGTCCAGAATGTTTCAGGCGGTCAGGCTAGTGAAACTGAATCTCTCTATAGCTTTCAAGCTGAAGATGGAATTGTGATTAATGCAATCATGAGTGATGTTGGGTATCCTCGAGATGAATAGGAGAAATCTGTTGGTTCCTCATCTCCTCAGCGGTCAGTATCTTCCGTGTCTCGACAGACAATTGTGCCTGTGGCACCACATCGGGAACCTTATGTCGCTCCTCTTGCAAGTCCACGAGCCCGTGGCCGAGGTTATCAGAATCAGCGTCAGAATCAGAACCGACCTCGTAACAACTTGGAACGAAGGAATGCTCCTTCTCATCTAGTGCATGTGCCGTATAGCCAGATTCTGCCACATTTGATTCAGAATTCTTTGGTGGAACCCAAAGCTCTTAAGCCCGTTCCAGAGCCTTATCCTCCTGGGTACAATCCCCATGCTCAGTGTGGTTACCATGGTGGATCTCCGGGGCATTCAACTGAAGATTGCAAAGCTTTTCAGGCAAAAGTGCAACAGTTGATCGACAAAGGGTGCATTTCCTTTCCAGAAGGAGTTTTGGTTGTGCATGACAACCTCTCAGCTGTCTGAGCTCACAGATTCAGAGGGTTATTTCCAGAAGCCAGTGGTCCAGACGGGCAGACGCCCTCAGCATTGGCAGTCCTCGGACTTTTTATCATTTGCATTTGTAGTTTCTTTTCTATTAGTTACTACTTGCTGTTAAACATTGTTTGTTTCGAATGGTAATATTAATAAAGTGACTATGCATTTTTCTGAATTAATCATGTCGTTATCACTCATTTACTGCATTGCACTGACACTTGCACTTTATTTACTCCACTTTATCACTATGATTAGTAAAGATTGGAGGGAGGATGACGAAATTGAATACTCATAACCGATGATCGTATGCTTTCAGATAAAACCTTGCCTATGATGTACAGGCATTGTTTCAAATCCCCTAAACACCGGAGAGATAAGGAAGAGAATCCCTTGTTAACCACTTCGAGCCGAGAAGTAGGAGTTTCTTTCGGACTTTTAAACCCTCACATCTTAACCCGGGGCTGGGTAGTCGTCAGTTAGCTTGACCGAGCGTTCAAGTCTTATAGAGGAGTGTTGTCTTTCGAGGACCAATCACATCGTATTCCTCCCCAGAGGTCGTACCTCATCAACCACAATGGTTAAACCTCACCAATCAGGAGTGAGACAGTTATAAACCTCTTGGATGAATCCAAACAGCCAGTGTCGCACGACTTGTTTCGAAGAAAAAAAGAAAGAATAAGAAAGTCCGCTAAGTAAAAAGAAAAGAATAGCTGGAAAGCAAATACTTAGGCAAAAATCAGGGCATCCCGCTGGACTTCAAAAGAAAAATTGAAAAGAACTCTGAAGAGTCAGTCCAGGCAAAAATTAGGGAATCAAAAGAATGAAAAAGAAAGGATATAAAAATAAAAATCCTCGAACAAGGACAAAGTCGTGTAGATACAGACGCCGAAAATGGAAAGGAGTAACTGTCACTCTGAAAACCTCGTGAGTTCTCTAACCACTGTTCCCAATATTCAACATACCTCTCGAAGAGGCGAGCGCTCAAGCCAAGTTAACTGAACTTTAGGATCGGAGATCATCACATAGAAGGGGTGGGTACAAATCATAATTTGAGCCAAATATCCTTTGTTTCACGAACCGTGAACCCGGCCACAATACAACCCTTAAAAGACCTAATTGAGGCAGGGTTTATTCTGAAAGCACATTACGATAAGGTTGAGTAACCTGACTCCTACATGATTTTCTAATCATATCCTTGTTGTATTTTTCACTGATCACATCAGCACTACGTTTGAACTCTGGTTCATTCGTCACTCACAATCATGGCACATAAGTGAGTGACCGCACAAATTTTTCAAAATATGCATGAACACTGCATTAAAATTACCATTCGCGAATAAACAATTTTACTTGCAGGTTAGTAGTTGACATGGAGGAAATTCCAACAGGGAATAATCGAACAGGACTGAATAATTCAGCAGTCTGGATCAAAATGGTGTATGTTGTGAAACCCTGTGAATCCGGGGCATTGACTTTCAGTGAGTTCAGAATCAGTTAGTCTAAGGACAAATCCCGAAGACTCAGTTGATCAGGGGTAGTTTATTCGAGAAGCAGTTGATCAGAAGTGGATCTTCTCGAGACCTATTCAGGGGCAATCATCCAGAACTCTTGTGATTTGAGGGCAGATCCCTCCAGTGTTCAATCAGGGCAGGTTGAGTCGCTCAACGCTCGTTCAGGGGCAAGCTACTTCAAAAGTATATTGAAACCAACCATGCTGAGAGTTGGTTAGTTGAGGATGAATCCTTCCGTTGTACAGATATTGGGGAAAGCCATCTGAAGATTGTCTCGTTGCCAGCTGCTTTCTGTTCAGAATGAATTTTCCCAAAATTCGGATTGGGGCAAGTTGAATTGCACTGGGGCAAGTTGTTCAAATGAGTTTGTTCACCCTAGCAAGAGTTGAGTGTCGGGGAATCGTGTCATTACCCTGCCAAAACCTGAACCTTCTGAAGAAGCCTCACTGTCATTGTTATCCTACAGCCTAACCCGTTACTTGGCAGAACCTTGTAACCAAATCGTTTTAAAGTCCAGTTCTCGTCTGGCAAACCGGAGATCAGTTCTCGTCTGAAATCCAAACCAGAAACCATCCCTGTCTGGTCACCTTTTCTGTAACCTATCGGTTAACCAGTTCTCGTCTGGCTAACACAGTTTTAAAGCCCAGTTCTCGTCTGGCAAACCAGAAATCAGTTCCCGTCTGATATCCAAACCGTAAGTCAGTTCTCGTCTGACAACCTAACATATTTTGCTATCAGTCCTCGTCTGGTAGTCCACCTCGAATGCTAGTTCTCGTCTAGTATGTCCCTTTCAAATCCACTTTTGTTGGTAACCAGAAATAAATCCCTATCACCGTAAACCTATCCCTAAACCAGAAAAAGCCTAATTGTACCTGGCCCGATGATTCCTAGTGACTCGTATGTTGTCGCATTCCCCGACACAAGGCTCGAGTGATCACTGCTCCATGATTGGTATTCTGTATTCCCTATGTTGATATTGTTGAATTAGGATTATTTTCTCAGTGGAGATGTACAGTTTGAGATTGTTTCCCCTGAGCAGTTTGAGATTGCAGCAAGTTGAGATGGCATTTGTCCCTTATTAGAGTAGGATCAAGATTATCCTCAGCAGGGCGAGATTGATATCCCCGGCAGAGTATGACCATCCCAAGCGTCGAATATTGATTAGCCTGATGTGCTATTTTCCCGAGTGGGTTGAGACTGAAGCTTTTCCTGACCGATAGATTTGGGTTTATTTCCCCAGTAGTGGGACTGATGCCATGGTGTATCCCCACAGAGTCCAAGTTTGACTCCTTCCCTCTCCGAGTCTAGGTCATTGACTCATTCCTCGAGCAGAGGTCGACGTTGATTCCCGCACTGAGTAATCTCCAGACGGGTAGATTTTAACGTCAGACAGAGAAGAGTTGTTGCTCAGCAGATTGCTGCGTACCCTATAAGGACTTAGGGTGTTCTAAAAGGACCGTTCAGGGTCATTTTCCTCAGTGAAGTAAGATTCAATTTCAGTGATCGATTGTTATCTTCTGCAGTCGCCAGAGGTGTGTCCTTGATAGGATCGGTACATCTCCAACAGAGTTGTACAACGAGTAGCTAAAGATTGATATCCCTAGCCGTGTTGATACACAGGTATTCCTCATCAGACTTGATAGTCCAGCAGGTGTTACCCAGAAGGGTCAGTCTCCGTAAGGCATATGCAAGATTACCCTCAGCAGATCAGGATTGATATCCCCGATAGAGTGTAGTAGCATATCCCCGCAGAGTCTGAATGCGGGACCAGGAGCATTGATATGTATCCCCAAGCAGAGAAGATTCTCTCCAATCAGATGTATCCTGAAGGAACGGCATCTCCCTAGCTGAGTCATACACTGAAGTGTGCAGCAATTGATAGTTCCAGACTGAAGTCTTCAGCAGAATTGAAATTCCCCACAGAGTCGTACTCTCCCTTGTAAGCAGGATGATTCCTTCTTCCCCAGCCGAGTTTGCAGTTCCCCAAGAGAGCCGAGTTCTTGGAAAGCCGTTTGAGCCATGATTGGTGCTCCCCAGTAGAGTGTTGAATAGCTGACGCTGTTTTTCCCCATCAGAGTCGTTTTCTCCCGGAAAGTTTCACCGTGAAGGTTGTGCAGTTTATTTCTGCGATTGACATCGTTTTCCTCAGCAGTTGTGGTTTGAATACCCAGATGAGCAGGTTCAGGTTCTCGTAGAGCTTCATTCCCCTGTATCAGTCAGCCGAAGATCATTTCCCCAGGCGGAGTCCAATTGAGATTGGTGGTTCTTTCTCCTTGACAGAAGGATGCTCCCTTCAGCCTTTATTTTGCTGATGAGGCCATAGCATTCTGCATGATTGCATAGCATTTATCCTAAACGCGTAGCATTTCCACCGTGTGGAGCATTACGTCATTATCAAAGCATATGCATATGAAACATGAGCCAGGTCGTCGCCGTTCTTGTTTCGCAGGTGTTCCTCCGCAGAATGGTTTGGTTAAGATGATTCTTGAATTCCCCAGCAAGGTCGTTTGCCCAAGATGATTCTTGAACTCCTCAGGGAAGTTGTGTGCTTAAGATGATTCTTAAAATCCCCGGTGAAGTCGCCAGAGTTGGTTGCTCAAGTTGATGCTTAGAGTCCCCGGCATAATGTTTGCTCAGGATGATTCCCGAAATCTCCAGCATAGTTATTGGTTCAGGATGATTCTTGAAGTCCCCGACGGATTTATTTGTTCAAGATGATCCTTGATTTCCTCAGCAGAGATGATTCACCCAGAATGATTTCTGAAATCCCCGAAGCAGAGTTACTTGATAGCTCTCCAGAATCCCCAATGGAGATGTGTCATCCCCAGCAGGTTTTAAACATAGAAGTTGAACTTTCCTTGGAAGACTTGATGATTGAAGTCCGGCAGCGGTGCCGAAACCCCAGACTTGCTGATGAATTCCAACTGTATTGACGAAGTAGTTCTCTCAGCTGATGCGGAGTGCCTGACGGTAAAAGACTGTATATCCTTATTTGGTTCATGATTGACCAAGAATTCTGTTCTCGACCTACTGACGAAGTCCGGTTGACGCCCGAAAACTCCTTTGAATGCCTGACGGTATGAATAGCTTGATTGTTTAAAAGTTCCTAATGACCTAACGAGTCCCGAGGAATTCTTCTGCTATGACACAGAACGCCTGACGGTATGATCGACCATCCATCGCCTGTTACCGAGTAACCAGTGACCCCTTGATGAATTGAGGACGAATATCTACAGCAAAATTAGATGATCATCCTGATGGAGACTTAAAATCAGACTTTTCCCCGGTTACCGTGTGACCAGTTCCCCAGCAAGTTGCCGTGCAACTGTCTTGCTCAGTTTTGAAGATGTTCCTACCGACCAGAGTATCGTTTACCTGTGTGGTGCCAGATCGCCTGTTACCGTGTAACTAGTGATCCCTCGATGATTTGAGGACGCAATGATATCCGATGAATCAGAGAATCATCCTGACGGAGGTTCAGACCAGTATTTCTCCAGCTAGCTGCCGTGCAGCTATGATTTCAGTTTCCGAAGATTTGTTCCCATCAGAGTACCGTGTACTTGTGTAGTTGGCAAATTTCCGGGTTCTTTGGTATTCAACCGTCTTCTACCTTTGAATGTTTGAAAGCCGTTCGCTTCAACCCTTCAGGTCCAAGCCGTTTGAATAGGGGCAGCTGTTGCACCCCAAAATTTGACCAACTACTTATCGCAATTTGGCTCATGTTTCGACTCATTTCATTTTGCATTTGCATACCACGTACGTTGCATTTTTTCCAGTCAGGTTGACTTTATCGGGATTACAGCCCTCTGGTCACGCTTCAGGCATTCCAGACCAGTACGGGGACGTATTTTGAGAATTGGTGCTCGTCCCGGTGTTTTCAGCTCTCGCTGTTGTTTTTGAGGCCATCTCGGTGTCTGGGATTTTTACCGTTTATTTCGATATAGTTCGCTAATCGATTTAATCGGCTTCCTCGCTATTTTTAGGCTTTTCCCTTATTTTCTAGAATTTTTATAGATTTAATTGATTTTTCTAGGTGTTAGTTAGATAGTTTTTAATAGATATTAATTGTTTTTAAATAGATTTTAGTTTTAATTTCTTTCTAAGAATAAATTGTTTTTAGATAATAGTTTTTAAAAAAATGATTTTAATAGGAAATTCTTTTTACTAGGTTTTTTAAATAGAATTAATAGAGTTTTTTCTATTTTTTGTTTGTCTAGAAATTATTAGAATTTAATAGTTAATTCTCTTTTAGATTTAATAGATATTAGAGTTTTGTTTTAAGATTTAATCCTTTTAGGATTTAATTAGATTAATTAGGGGCTTAATTCATTTTAATTGAGTTTATTAGATTTAATTAGGTTAGAATAGTCTTAATTTGCAATTTAGGCTTTAATTACTGTTTTAAATTTTCGTTAGCATTTAATTGTATTTAATTAGGGTTTTGATTGAGTTTAGTAGCCTTAATTAGGTTTAGAGTGGTCTTAATTTTCAGTTAGACTTTAAGTGCAGGTTTAATTTTTGTTTAGTGGAGTTTAATTAGGTTTTAATTCATTAATCATGTTAATTAGATATTAGTCAGAGTTATTAAATTCGTGGGCCATGTGTCAGATTTTTGGAGGCCCACAAACCCCAGTCCAGCTCGTGCCAAGTGTCATCTATATAAGCCCTCCACGAGTCACTTTCTCTCTCTTCCACTTCATTTCCCACGTGTGCTTCTCATGTTCAGCCATTCCATTTTCCATCGCCACGTTTCACATCCAGAGCACGCCACTTCACTCTTCTGCGTGACCCACAATCCCCACGCGTCCTCCCCACACACACTGCATGTGAGCCACGTGGCTCTCTTTCGTCCCACTGTCCCACTCGCCGCCGGCCATGCAGCCGCCGCAGGGACCGCCACAACCGTCGCCGGAAAGCTACCGATAACCGTTTCTCGCCGGAAACTTCATGTGAAATTCATCTCGTTCATCCCTTTTTCCAGAACTCCATCAGTTCCGCCGTGAATCTTCAACCGCCTTCTCCCAGATTCGCCCAGAAACTGATGAAGTTTATTCAACCTTCATCCTTGTCCTTCATGATTTTCCAGAATCCTCACCAAGATCCATACGTGTTCGTGGTAACCTTCATCAATGGCGATTCTCCAGATCCCAGACCTTCATTGTTCATCAACTATTCAAGAAGCCTTAAAATATATCCGGATCTTCATCGATTCTTCGTCCACGTTTGTGTGGTTCTTCAGAAGCCAATCCTCCGTGCTTGATGTTCATCACATTCTTCATGAGTTTCCAGATCCATGAAGATCTTCACCATCGAGCCTTCAAAACCTCCAAGCGTTTTCTCCCAGAAACACACCGTGTTCATCGCAGTTCATCCATTCAACACGCTTTTTGGAAGTTCTCCAGATTTCGCCGCCTAGAACCTTCATCCAACTTCAAAGCTTTCCAGATCGTCGTCCGACTTCAAGATCTGTTCGAGAATCTTCAAGATCCTCCATCAACGTCATCTGAAGGTTCGTCAATATTCATCGTCTCCTTCAAAATCTGCAGTTCGGAGGAGGTAAGAAGGTATTTGGTAATAAGAAGCGGGAAGGAGATACCAATTCAGTGTCCAGTTCCTGAGGGAATAGACGATCAGGGCGAAATCGTCAACAGCAGCAGGTTGCTAGTGTTACAATTCCCATAGTTCCTCAACAACAATAACAACCACAGCAACAACAGAATCAACAGGGGTATAGAAGGTTTCAAGATCGGGGTCGAACAGCAAATAGACAATTTTATGCACCTCCGATGCCTTATTCCCAACTGCTTCAACATCTGCTACAACTGCAGTTAATCCAGAAGAGGACTTTAGCTCCTCTGATAAGACCACCACCACCCGGCTATGATGCAAATGCTCGCTGCGAGTTTCACTCTGGTGCTTCGGGGCACAACATTGATAACTGCAAAGCCTTTAAACATAAGGTCCAAGATTTGGTGGACGGTAAGGCAATAAATTTTTCTCACGACGCTCCCAACATTGTGCAAAACCCCATGCCCAACCATGGGGCTGCTGGAGTCAGTGCAATCATTGAAGACGAGAGTTTGGATCTGATAATTGATGTCAATGATTTGAGGACGCCGTTGGGCTTTGTGAAGGAAAAGTTATTGAAGGGAGGGATATTCCCAGGCTGCAATGAATCATGTGTTGAATGTTTAAGTCATCCTGAGGGATGTGCAGATTTGAAGAGTTGTGTTCAGGGTATGATGAACGAGGGGATGTTGCAATTTGACTGGGTCACAGAGAAAAAGTCTGAAGAGGTAATGGTTGAGGAAAGGAATGAGGTTGCAACGATCTCGATTCCGTACAAAACTATAACTATTTCAGCGCCTCCTAGGCCGCCAACCATAATCATTACAAAAGCTGGCCATGTGTCGTATGAGAGTACAAGAGCCATTCTGTGGAACTACGGAGCGGGAGTGTATTGCAACAGGCAGAAACAGGAATTGAAGAGCTTGTCGGTCGACTCAATGGATAATATAGTTGGAGCAAGCGGTATTACTCGAAGCGGTAAAGTATTATCATCGCCTGAAGTGGCTGCTGACCGAGCTGACAAAGGGAAGAAAGTAGTGGGTGAGGAAACTTCTCAGGCTGGATAGAATGAGTCTTTGGTAAAGGACGCGAAGGAGTTTATGAGGCTGATTAGAAAAAGTGATTATAAGATAGTTGATCATCTACAGCAAACTCCTTCCAAAATATCAATCCTGTCGTTGTTGCTATGTTCAGAAGCGCATCGGAATGCATTGTTGAGAATATTGAATATTGCTTACGTGCCGTAAGAAATATCAGTTAACCAACTTGAAGGAGTTGTAGCACACGTAAACGCAGGAAATGGGCTAGGTTTCATGGACCTGGATTTGACGCCAAAGGGCAGGAACCATAACTGTGTGTTGCACATATCAATAGAATGTCGAGGGGCTATTATCTCTCATATACTCGTGGATATAGGGTCGTCTTTGAATGTACTTCTGAAGAAGGCCCTGATGAAGCTGGATATGAAGGGGCTGATTTGCGCGCCAAGTGATTTGGTGATGCGTGCTTTTGACGGCACCAGAAGGTCTGTGTTCGGAGAGGTGACGTTGCCAATCCAAGTTTGCCCTGAGGTGTTTGATGCGGTATTCTATATCATGGACATCCAGCCTGCCTATAGCTGTTTGTTGGGCCGTCCATGGATTCACTCGGCAGGAGCTGCCACATCCACGCTACACCAGAAGCTCAAGTATATGGTTGGTGGCAGCGTTGTCACAGTATGTGGGGAAGAGGATATACTGATCAGTCACTTATCATCTTTCAAGTACGTCGAGGTGGATGGAGAAATCCATGAGACCTTATGTCAAGCCTTTGAGACGGTTCAGATGAAAGACAAAGTGTCTGTTGTGAGCAAAGCGCCTGAAGTGGCCATATCCTCCTTTAAGGAAGCCCAATCAATGGTACAGGATGGGACAGCACCAGGTTGGGAACAAGTGCTGGGCATTCCCCATAAACAGTACAAGTTTGGTTTGGGATACCTCCCATCCGCTTCTTCATCCTCGCAGAGCGCGCCGCGCTATAAAGGGCATGTCCGGTTTACCCCAGGGGGTGTTATCTTTGAGCATATCGGGACCATTTTAGATGACGAAGAGGGTGATAGCGACTGTGATATGGACGCTTGGATCAAGCCATGCATTCTAGGACAGAGCCTCAACAATTGGTCTATCGAGGAATTCATTCAAGTGACAACAAAAGAGTAATACTTTGTTTTCTGATTATTGTACAACCCTATGTTCTACCCGGAGCATAGTGGTTCATATCTTCAGGGCCTTGCTTGTTTATGCTTGAACATCTTTTATCAATAAATCAAAGGGCGTTTTGTCTGCATTCAAATATTGTGATCCTTGTTTTTCATATTTTATGTTTAATAATAAAATGGCAATGTAGCTTTGTGCTCGTTTTGCATATCATTTTAAGCATTTAACCATTATCATTGCAGGATTCACATTGCAGATGACACCGCACCAGAGACATCTATGACCCGCTTTGTCTTTGATAATCCGATATTTCAAGCCGAAGAAGAGATTGATGGAGATGAAGACTTACCAGAAGAGCTAGCCAGACTCTTAAAACAGGAAGAAAAGGTTATTCTGCCTCATCAGGAGAAAATTGAGGTTATTAACTTGGGTTCTGAGGAAGTTGTGAGGAATGTTCGGATAGGGGCTGCGTTGCAGAGTGACATCAAGCAAAGATTGGTTGAAATGCTCCGTGAGTATAGTGATATCTTTGCTTGGTCGTACGAAGACATGCCTGGGCTTGACACAAACATTATGGTTCATTGCTTGTCATTGCGTGAAGAGTGTCTGCCAGTCAAGCAGAAGCTCAGGCATACTAGACCAGATATGGCTGTGAAAATCAAGGAAGAAGTCCAGAAGCAGTTGGACGCAGGATTTTTAGCTGTTACAACTTACCCTCCGTGGGTCGCCAACATCGTACCTGTGCCTAAGAAGGATGGCAAGGTACAGATGTGTGTTGATTACAGAGATCTGAATAAGGCGAGCCCGAAGGACGATTTCCCGCTCCCCCACATTGACGTACTGGTTGATAATACTGCTCAATATTCCGTGTTTTCCTTCATGGATGGTTTTTCCGATTATAACCAGATCAAAATGGCACTGGAGGATATGGAGAAAATGACGTTTATCACGCTGTGGGGGACATTCTGTTATAAGGTAATGCCTTTTGGGTTGAAAAATGCAGGGGCAACTTATCAGCGGGCTATGGTCACTTTGTTTCATGATATGATTCATCATGAGATTGAAGTATATGTTGATGACATGATTGTAAAGTCCCAAACAGAGGAGGATCATCTGGTCAATTTGTTGAAGCTATTTGAGAGGCTCAGGAAATTCAGGTTGAGGTTAAATCCTAATAAGTGTACTTTCGGAGTTCGATCAGGAAAGCTGTTGGGTTCATTGTCAGCGAAAAAGGAATCGAGGTCAATCCTGCAAAAATAAAAGCTATTCAAGATATGCCAGCGCCGAAAACGGAAAAAGAGGTTCGTGGTTTCTTGGGGAGATTGAACTACATTGCTCGGTTCATATCTCATCTCACAGCCACATGTGAACCTATGTTCAAATTGCTAAAGAAAGATCAGGCGGTCATCTGGAATGAAAATTGCCAAAGGGCATTTGACAAAATAAAAGAATATTTGCAGGAACCTCCGATATTGATACCCCTAGTCGCTGGAAGACCTTTGATCATGTACTTAACGGTTCTTGAGAACAATATGGGTTGTGTTCTTTGTCAACAAGACGAGACTGGTAGAAAAGAGCATGCAATATACTATCTGAGTAAAAAGTTCACAAACTGTGAATCCAGGTACTCGATGTTGGAGAAGACGTGTTGTGCACTCGCGTAGGCTGCCAAACGTTTGAGATAATATATGCTTAATCATACAACCATGCTGATTTCGAAGATGGATCTGATTAAATATGTCTTTGAAAAGCAAGCACTTTCCGGAAGAATTTCCAGGTGGCAAATGGTACTGACAGAGTACGACATCCAATATGTTTCCCAGAAGGCTATCAAGGGAAGTGTTCTGTCAGAGTACCTTGCTGAACAGCCAATTGAAGACTATCAACCGATGAAGTTTGATTTTCCTGACGAAGACATCATGTTCCTAAAGATGAAGGACTGCGATGAGCCATTACCCAACGAAGGTCCGGAGAAGGGTTCTCAATGGCAGATGATATTTGGCGGTGCTGTCAACTCCTATGGTAGTGGAATTGGGGCAATCATCACGACTCCTCATGGTACTCATATCCCCTTCACTGCCAGGTTGACATTCCTTTCCACCAATAATGAAGCCGAGTACGAAGCGTGCATCATGGGGTTGGAGAAGCCGTTGATCTGAGGATCAAGAACTTGGATGTATATGGCGATTCAGCGCTAGTTGTTAATCAGATCATAGGAGAATGGGAAACCCGACAGCTTAATCTGATTCCTTACAAGGACTATGCAAGGAGGTTGTTGCCTTTCTTTGATCGGGTAGTGTTCCATGACGTGCCGAGAGCGGAGAATTAGATGGCAGATGCTTTGGAAACGTTATCCTCCATGTATAAGGTGAACTATTGGAATGATGCTCCAAGAATAGTCATCTCTCGCCTTGATAGGCCAACATTCGTCTTCGCCATTGAAGAAGCTTCTGATGGCAAGCCGTGGTTTTATGACATCCAAAACTTTCTCAAGAACCAAGAGTATCCGCCAGGGGCGTCGACCCAGGATAAGAAGACTCTGAGGAAGTTGTCTGGCAACTTTTATTTGAACCAAGATGGTGTACTCTACATGAGAAACTATGACTTGGTACTATTGAGATGCGTGGACGAAAAAGAAGCAAAGATGCTTATGGAAGAAGTCCACGAGGGTGCCTTTGGTACACATGCCGGCGGGCATGCCATGTCTCGGAAGCTATTACGAGCAGGGTATTATTGGCTGACGATGGAATCTGATTGTTTCAAATTTGCGAAGAAATGCCATAAATGCTAGATTTATGCAGACAAGATTCATGTGTCGTTGTGTCCTCTAAACGTCATGGCATCTCCTTGGCTATTTTCCATGTGGGGCATTGACATGATTGGCAAGATCGAGCCTACCGCATCCAATGGACATCATTTCATCTTGGTAGCCATCGATTACTTTACCAAGTGGGTTGAAGCAGCTTCGTATGCGAATGTCACGAAACAAGTCGTAGCCAGGTTTATCAAGAAGGACATCATTTGTAGATACAGAGTGCCTGAAAGAATCATTACTGATAATGGTTCGAACTTGAACAACAAGATGATGAAGGAACTATGCCATAGTTTCAAAATCGAGCATCACAACTCATCGCCCTATCGTCCGAAGATGAACAGCGTTATTGAAGCGGCCAACAAGAATATTAAGAAGATAGTGCAGAAGATGGTTGTGACCTACAAAGATTGGCATGAGATGTTGCCATTTGCTTTACACGGTTATCGTACTAAGGTACGCACTTCAACCGAGGTAACTCCTTTCTCGCTGGTGTATGGTATGGAAGTGGTCCTACCATTAGAAGTCGAGATTCCTTCTTTGAGAGTTCTGGTCAACGTCAAGCTCGATGAGGCAGAATGGGTAAGAAACAGATTGAATCATCTCAGCTTGTTGGATGAGAAAAGGCTAGCGTTTATTACATACGGTCAATTGTATCAGAGTCAGATGAAGAAATCTTTCGACAAGAAGGTGTGCCCTCGAAGCTTTCAGACGGGCGATCTTGTGCTGAAGAAGATCCTCCCGCCACAAACAGATCACAGGGGCAAGTGGACTCCTAATTATGAAGGTCCATACATCGTGCGAAAGGTCTCCTCCGGAGGAGCCTTGCTGTTATCCACCATGGATGGTGAGGATTTTACATCCCCTGTGAACACAGACGCAGTTAAAAAATACTTTGCTTAAAGAGACCCGTTGGACAGAAAAAGAATATCCAGGCAAAAATGGGGCATCCTGGAGAACCGTAAAAAGAATGGGTTCGGGCAAAAATTAGGGATAAAAATGAAAAATGTAAACCCGCAAAGTAGAAAACCTGAAAAGGCGACTTTGGCAAAAATGGGTATCCCGGTGAATTGAAAATCCGAAAGGGCGATTCACGCAAAAGTTAGGGATTGAAAAGCAAATGATTGCGGGCTCCGTGTGATCTTCAGAGCTTAGCAGATTGAGGGAGGACCTGAGGACCGTTTATCTGAATCAATCTCTTCTGAGGACGAGGTGTCGGTGAAGCATCGGAGTCATGCGGGTCATAGATGGATCAACTTATGGTTTTTGTCTGTGCCACATTGTCGACATTATGTATATTTCTATGCATTTCTGTATACTTTTGCGCAACTTCCTCTTTTCAGGGGTTGCATCTATTGTAAAAACTTGCCTATTTACAGGCCCGTCTGTCAATAAAACATATATTATTCAGTAATTGTTTGTTCTGCTTTAGCCTTACTGTTTTGTTTGCAAAAAAACGCCCGATGTTTTTGATAAACTGTGCATACATAAACTTGCAGGCTTTGCCAATAATCGTTAAAACTTTGAGTTATCTGAAAAACGTCACGAATGATGACTGAGATAGTTCTTTTATATAGGATATCTTGTCTGTTTGTTCATTTTTGCAGGGTCATTACCCTCGGGGCAATTCGTCTGAGGTGTATCTCCGGTATGATCACCATTTCCCCCAGCTATTGAAGTTTGAACATCTCTATCCCCGGTACAACTGTATGCAGATAGACCGAGCAGTTGAGTGTGTACGCTTATCTCCATCAGTTGGTTGGTACACATCTAAGCTCTTCGCAGTTCGAGACCGAGGTCTCTAGCAGAGTAAGGCTAGCCCCAGAGGGTCATAATTGATATTCCCAGCAGATTAAGTGTGTATGCTTGTTCCCAGCAGTTGTTCAGTACACATTTAATCCCCACAGAGTTGCAGGTATACGGTTACTCCTCAGCGAGTCATGTGTTTCTCTCCACCAGGCAGGTGTGGAACCTTTCCCAGCAGCGGGGCAATGTCATGTGTGGTCTCTCCGCGGAGTTTGAGCGTATAACTTTGTATCCCCAAGTAGAGGTCGATGGTGTTTTCCTCGTTGGACGATCCGTAGTAGAGTTGGCTTTTCTCCCTTGTAGGATCGTAGAGTTGTCTCTATCCCCAGCAAATTGTTTCCCCAGCAAGTCGTCGCTTTCAGGTGAGTCGGTCATGGCTGTTTTCTTCAGCAGGACATGTTGTGAATCTCGGTGGTTGATTCTGGATCCCCCGTAGAGTTGTTGATTCCCTAGTAGGGTGAGTTGGTTTTCAATGTCTGGTTGTCTATCCGGCAGAGCCGTCTTTTCCCCAGAAGAGTTGTATTTTGGAAGACAATTCAAGGCATTTTCCTCAGCAGGTTCTGACGTGAATCCCCAGCTGAGTTTGAACTTCTTGTAAGAACTTTGTGCCCTAGACGTCCAAGGCTTGTTTCCCAGAATAAGTCCAATTGCGATTGGCATGTGATGACCATTTCTCCAGCAGGGCAGACTTTGATTTTCTCTTCAGCATTTATTTTGCTGGTCGGGTTCTGTTGCATTTTGCATTCTTTGCATAGCATCCTCCGAACGTGTAGCATTTCCATTTCGTATGGAGCATTACGCCGCTCTCAAACATACGCATGTGAAACATAAGCCAGGTGGTTACCTCTTTGTTTGCAGGTGTATCTCCGATAGATGACTGATATCTTTACCCGAATGGTGTCCAGACCATGGCGATTTCATATTTGTTTTGTCCGTTGAGTATCCAGACTCCGGTCAATCTTGTTGAGTATCCAGACTCCGACAAATGCTGATGTGACTCTTGTGTTCATTGAGTATTCAGACTCTGGCCAATTCCGTTGAGTATCCAGACTTCGGTCGATTACGGCGAGTTTTCAGACTCCGGCCATTTGAAAAGTTATTTTCTGCCCGTATGGTATCCAGACCATGGCAAGTTGTGATTGATGTAGTTGCTCGTATAGTGTTCAGACCTTGATGACTAGTGATTTCTTATAGCCCGCATGGTATCCAGACCCCGGCTTATGCTATTCCTCAACGGTGTTGCCAGACTTCAGCTGTTCATGTTGTTACGAACTCATGAGTATATTTGTGGTATATTCCCTTGTATGTCGAGCGTTCAGGCTCCGGTTATTTCACCGAGCGTTCAAGCTCCGGTTTATTTTGGTTTATTTTCGTTGAGCGTTCAGGCTCCTGTTTATCCCGGTGTATTTCGCCGAGTATTCAGACTCCGACAATTTGACATATGGTATCCAGACCATGATGAGTTTAAATGTGATTTCTCCGGCTCGTATGGTATCCATACCATGGCCAATTATGTGTTTTATCTAGTCCTTGTGGTATTCAGACCACGGTAATTGGTGTTATTGTGCTTTGTCCGTCGAGTATCCAGACTCCGGTTAAGTCAGTTGGGTATCCAGACCCTGATGAAGATATTTGTGATGTATTTCCTCGTCCGTTGAGTATCCAGACTCCGGTCAATCCCGTTGAGTATACAGACTCCGACAAATTTCGATGTGGTTCTTTCATCCGTTGAGTATTCAGACTCTGGTTGTTGCATTGAGCCTCCAGGCTCCGGCCTTTATGTTGAGCATCCAGGCTCTGGTTTATTACATTGAGCATCCAGGCTCCGGCTTTTACGTTGAGCATTCATGCTCTGGTTTATTTCAGCTTATTCCGTAGAGTATCCAGACTCCGGCCTTTTGAAATGGTAATCTTAACTCACGTGGTTTTCAGACCCTGACTAGTGCATTGGTGATATATTCTTTCGTCCGTTGAGTATCCAGACTCCGATTGTTGTGTGGAGCATTCAGGCTCCAGTTCGTCCATTGAGTATCCAGACTCCGGTTATTATGTAGAGCATTTAGGCTCCTGCTATTTTGTCGAGCATTTAGGCTCCGGTTTTGTCGTCGAGCATTCAGGCTCCGGTTTTTTCGTTGAGCGTCTAGGCTCCAGTTTTTACGTTGAGTGTTCAGACTCCGGCAAATTACATTGACTCATTCTGTTCGTTGAATATCCAGATTTCGGCAATTCAAAATGTCATCCTTCAGCCGGTATGGTATCCAGACCATGGCGCAGATTTTGACGGATGTCTTTATCTTTTTATATGTTATCCAACAAAGTTACTTGATTAAGTTCTTTCCCCAGTGAGGTTGCCAACAGAGGTACTTGGTTAAGTTTCTCTTTGCTCCTCTGCCAGAGTTGCTTGGTTAAAGTTACTCTCTTCCCCAGCGGAGTATTCTCAAGTTGTGTTTATAGCTTTGGTTGATCCAGCCTTAGGTTTCGATACTCGCTTTTATTTAGCGAGTGCCTGCGCATTAGCAGATGTCTCTTTCGACTGCGTGTCGATGTTGCAACCATTGTTTAGTTATCTCCGGAGATTTTTATCCTCAATCATTGTTTGCGGTTTATTTTTGCGGTTGGCAAATTTCCAAGTTTGATGGTATTCAACTGTATTTTACCTTGATTGTTTAAAAGTCGTTCGCTTTTCACTGATTCAGGTCCAAGTCGCTTGAATAGGGGCAACTTTTGTACCCCAAAATTTGCCCAACCTTTTCTTAGACTTGGTGTATGTTTCATTGCAAGGTTATAGCATTTGCATTCGCATATCATTGTTCATTTGTAGGGGATCAAGAGAGGTGTGCATAGCAAGAGAAGGTTACCAAGGGTTCTAAGCAAGAATTTTTGTTCAAGTGGTCAAGTGCTTATCATCATCAGGAGAAGGTCAAAGCTCTTTGAGGGAGTGGATGGATAGTTGAGGTTTATCCCCTTAGCTTGGTGGCCAATTGAAGATTATCAAAGGATTGTGAGTCTATGGTTATGGATGGATAATGTTGTGGGAGCTCATGGAGTGCTTTGAGAGCCATTGTGGAGATTATCCAAGTTGTTACATCATGTGCAAGAGGTTGCAGTCATAGGATTGTACACCTAGGGTTTCATCTGCCTAGTGCAAGATCAACTGTGAATTTGAAGGAGATTAAGACTTGGTTATAAGTCATTACGATCATGGAAAGTTGTGTTGAAGCATCTAAGATCATATTTTAAAATCACATCAAGAAGAATCAAGAGTGTGAGAAGTTGCTGAGTTAGGGTTTCCAAGCTTGTCAGTGTAAAATCCCCTGTTTAGTGCCCAACTTCAAGACCACTTATCTCAAGATACAAATTTCATATCACTTTGACCCAAACATTAAAGTTATTCCTTATTATCTTAGCTTTCCAAAAACGTCATAGAAGTCATTCATCTCATTTGTAGAACTCAAGTAATGAGGCTTGCAAGGCAGGGGTATTTTGGGAAAGTGAGATTATAGGTCATTTCCATTATAGGTCATTTTCATCCCTTTGCACACTTCAAATGGAACTTTCTACAACATGAAACTTGCTTCAAATGAACTCAATTCCATCATTAAACATCAATTTATCATGGATTATGGTTGGATATGAAGATTGGTGAAGAAAAACAAGTGAAAAAGGACTTTTAAAGGGTGAATTGAATTGATTTTAATACCTTTTCATATCATATTTCTGCATATTTTGAGTCCCATTATCATACTAAGTGAAATGCACAAATTGGATTGGAGTGGTGCAAGCTAAAACACGAGCCATTTCATGTTACTTCATGGAGAAGTTTGACATTCAATACCAACCATTGGATCAATTCAAGGGATAATTCTCATCCACAAGATCAAAGCACAATCCTAGCAATTGATTTGAATCAGAAACAAGGCCATTGGAGCCAATTTTGCACATGAACATGAAGCTTGAACTTAAAACTTTGGATTTCTCCAATTCACCATAACAGGCCAAATTGGGCCTCCAAATGATCATGGATCCATAATATAAAAGGTTCTGATGAAGAATGGACCTTCATTCATGCAAATTCGCGCACAGAGAGCAAGAACGCAGTTGCAAAATTCAAGAGAAAAGTGAAATCGTGATTTTGGAATTCAAGCTAATTCAGGCCAAATCAAGATCAGCAACCCCTTCCTTGAAGATCATTGAACGTTTCTGCATCTTTTTGCGCAAGCTTGAGCATAATTGAAGCCCCAACGGAGAGGCTCCGTTAGGTAATTTACTTTTCAAGATTTCTCACTCGTTATGCATCCATTCATCGCCATTTTTTGGTGCATATTGAAGTCCTATGTATGTAGGCAAATGCTGGATAAGTTAGGTTGTTGTTTGATGCAATTCAGTTATGATGCTCGTTTCTTTAATGCTTCGATTCTCCCAATTCTTGAGTGATAAATGAAAACTAAGTGTAGAACCATGATCTACGTTGCGTGAGGATCATTTTGGTATTAAACTTTGCACGTTTTGATGAGGTTTTTGATCATCAACTCCGGCCAGGTGTGCCGAAGAAGACGATCGGAGCACAGTGCTCCGGCGTCTGGTTCTCCCCTTCGTTTGCTTGCATGGACGCCACATGAGCGTGTTTAAACATTGACTGAACGTGGATCAATGGCTGGGATCTTTTTGACTTGCCAGCATGCATTTGTTGACTGCCACCTCATAAATGAAGCGCGGCATTTTGGCTTAGATTCAGATTGTTTGAATCTTGGGCCTAATACGCTAATCACACTCCCCTCTCATAAAAGCCCAGTGAAATGAACTGAAAATATTGCTATTCATCACCCACTCTTTTTCTTTGATTGTTTTTTTCTTCAATTAATTTCTGTTTGATTTTAATTCACTAAAAATAATTCCAAATGTTTTGAAATTCCACAAAAATAGTTTTTAGACACTTGAATATGTTAAATAATTTTTGAAATTTTTTATTTTTATTTTCCAATTAAAAATGAAATTAATACTTGGAATGGTTTTTAATGGAACTTTCTTTTGTTCTTCCTTGTTCTTGATTTGTTTCTTGATCAATGTTTCTCTACAATGATTGAAATTTTTTTCTCATATCCATGATGAGTTGAAGAATTTTATAGGACAATTTTGCCCCAGGTTTGTGGCATTTTGTTTGGGCTTTAATGCCATTTTTGGTGACCCTCGATTCTTCCATTTCAAAGTGGTACACCTTAGGGATTTATTTCTTTTGGTGGTGCTTTGATAGAACATTGCCCTTGTGCTTTTGGCCTCTGGTTGCCAACTCATTTATGATCACTTGAGATTTTATTTGGTTATTTTGGAGCCTTTTTCCTATTTTTGAGGTGACTTACAAGTTAGGTTACTTCTAAGGGAGGTTCACACAAGTAATTGACCTAGTTTAATTTGGAAATGACCTTTGTGGATCCATTGAACTCCTAACTCTTGTTGAATCATATTGTTAACATATTGAGGTGTTTGGATGTTCATTTTTAGGTCTTAAATTTATTCATTTCTTTTTGAAGTTTGCATTCTTTTTAGGCTTTCCATTTGAGCTTCAAATGTTGAATGTGTTGAATGACTTAGGTCTTCTTCCATGCCTTTGCTTGCATTCTTTTTTGATGTATGTGCTTTTTGTTTTGTGCATCTTCTCTTCTCATCCCCACCTCTGTCCAATGACTTTGGGATCCCATTTGAGATAGCTTAGTCCCTCTTTTGGCGGTACTTGAAGCATGTCATGAATGGTGCTTCCTTGAGGGCTTCTTTTGTTTATTTCTTACATCATTGTGATTGCTTATGGTTGAGTTGCCCATGTGAGTTCCTTTGGTCCTCACATTGCCTCCCATTCTCCCATTTCACTTTATCTCCATTTTTTTTCATTTGAGTTGCCTTAGGGCATTGTGGTTGATGTTTGAATGGTGTGTGATTCTTTCTCCCATTTTTCATCCCACTTTTGTGTGCAATTGTGTGCTTTCTTTTGGATTGCTTTCTTCTTTGCTTTTGCATTTCTTTCTTGCATTAATAAAGGTTGAGATGTGCTTGTGGAGGTGTTCAACCTACACTTTTTCCTCCCTTTGCTTGTGTGTTGCATTGCATATGCATACTTGCATCTCTCTTATTTCATGCTTCCTTCTTCTTCTTCTTTCTTCTTTGCCATGTTCCCTTAGAATCTCTAATCTCTTTTGTTTAAGAGAGATTATGATAGACCTTAGGCTTGAACCCATGTATGACAATATTAGGTAGCATTCCCTTTCATCCCAATCATAGGTGCATTTTGTATGAGAACACTAGGTTGAGTCTTAGTCTCCCCTTAAAGTGTCTCTCTCTTCTCATCTTCAAATTCTCTTAAAACACTTAATAAATGCTAAGGATTGTTGTACTTACGAGCCTTAAGTACTCGGGAAATGGTGATTGGGGGACCTCCTCTCAATTATCTAGAGTGTTTAGCGTATGTCCTTTGGACGATATGCGACGCATTCGCTCCTAGGTCATAGTCTTTAGTGCAACATGAATTACAAACAATAATCGATGCACTTCTTCTCTAAAAAACACAAACAAACTTCAAATCATTTTATCCTTCGGGATCTTAATGTGGAAAACCTTTTTCATAAGGAGAGTTTTGTTAACTCTTGGTTCTACCACAAACAGGTAACGCCTAAGTCTCCAATGGTCGAGCTGCATACACCTAACTGCTAGAACTAAGTTTTAACCCTACTCGGGTAAAACATTTGAACCAACCGGTGTTCTTGTTAGCCCAAACTATGTTTGCTCTGATTTCTCATACCAGATGAGAATACGTAGGCACGAGACGGCTATGTCTCGGCGAGTAACCTTCCAACCTTTCACCAGTAGTTAGTCGAACTACGTTAACTCTGACTTTCCCATTGCACGAGGGAATATGTAGGCACAAAGCGGTGATGCTCTGCCGAGTCTCTTTTCTTTTGTCCCTGAGACCTTTAGTTAGATAGTAAACACCCTTTTAGAAAGATAACAAAGCGTGGATCCTGTCGAGTACAACGGACATGAGGGGTGTTAATACCTTCCCCTTGCGTAACCGACTCCCGAACCCGAGACATGGTTGCGATGACCCGTCTTCTCCCATTTTCGTCAGGTTTTCTCTGATCGTTTTCTTTCCCTCTTTTGGGATATATAACGAACGGTGGCAACTCTTTTGTCATTGCCGGCACCTTTTTTCGCAGTAGCTACAACTGCCTAAATAAATCCTTGTGAACTCCCAGTCTCTCTCTATCTATCTATCTATCTATCTATCTATTTCTATCTCTCTATCGCTATCTCTTTTACATTTCATTTACAAATTATTGAGTTCATCAATTGTGTGATAAATATGTTTAGTTAATTCTTTTGAAAACCATTTGAAAAACACTTTTTTGAGTTGATCACAATCCTTTAGATTGTGGTTGGATTTTAAGATCAACAAAATCATACAAATTTCCAAACAAAATCGATTGCATACAAGGTGTTCGATAATTTCTCTCATTAGTATTTATTTGTGAATTTATTTGTGTTCTGAGGGCCCGCTTAGCTCAGAGGTTAGAGCATCGCATTTGTAATGCGAGGGTCATCGGATCATTGGAAATATCTTCTACCTTTAGCTATATCATTTAAATGATTGTTGTTAAACATATTGATTGAGTTGTTTATCATTATCTTCAATTGGTTTTCATATATGTATATCCTAGCTTTTCGATAACTGTTCGGTTTAGACGAATTGATTTGAGTCACTTCTGCTAGCCGTTGATTTTTTAAGACACTTTTTGTAAAGAAATTTTTTTACTTCAGATCTATTCACCCTTCCTCTAGATAAGTCGTCTTTGTCTAAAAGTCTTAAATTTACTCTAAACTGGTAATTCAAATGTCTAATTCCTTCCATCTTCACCCAAAGTCATTTGTGGTCTTCATTTTTCTAGCCCACCTTTGCTCTTGTTGACACAGAACATAATGTTTAGCCTATTAGAACGGGCTTATAATGTCTCTTGTTGATAGAATAATCCCATTAGATCTTATGGGGATCTAGTTATTGAGATTTCCTTCAAAAGGTAGTAGATCAGTCTAGGCTTTCAAGTGGAAGCCTTTTTTAGTGAGGTTGCAAGATTCCATTTTCTCTTCTTTTTAATCCCCGAGAACTATAATGGAACTGAGATGAGGTGGATAAAATAGTTCTTCAAGCATCTTAACCTCAGTTGAGATGGAATTCTCGTTAGCATTCACAATCTATACCTTGTCACATACCTAAAACATGATATTTTAATTACTTGTTTGAGGCACACATTTGTTGGCGTGGATCTAATCTAATCCAAAATAACATAGTAGAAATTATTTTCATCTATCACTAAAAGGCAAACCTTATCTCTTTAGGACCCATCACCATACCGATTATGAGTACTTCAAGCGTGTTGGTTGACACAATAATGAAGCTATCCATATTCATGTTAATTCGGATTATGTATTTAATGACCCCCTCCCCTTACATTTTTAACATTATAAGTGACATAAAATTTAGGAAAATATCCCCATCATAAAGACTCGCTTAAACATATTGCCATTGATTTAAATTTTGATCAACTACAACTTCAAATGTGTGATCATTGCTCGAGTCTTCTTATCAAACAACATACCTTCGATTTCCTTATCTTTAACTAAGTCATTCCATTTGATTTCTTCAATAAACACATCATGTTCAAGTTTCCTCAGTTGGGTATCCTTGTCCGAAAACTTAAGAGGGATCAAGCCCACAACCTATATTTTAGTCATGATGATATCAATATCTTCATTTAACAGAATATCCAATAAGGAATCTTTGTCGTCCTTAAGATAATCGGCCCAATATCTCCATTTAGCAAAATATCTAATAAAAAATCTTTGTTGTTCTTAAGATAATCGCCCCAATTACAATTGCACACCCATACTCCACCCATCATCAAACTCATATTAACAATCACATAATCATCCTATGACACTAAAGAAAAAGGCCTATGATACATAAAAAAAAGATTGATCATCTAATCAAACATCAGTTAAAAATTCTCAATTCTAACCTTATCAAAACCTACAAGAAATCAAATCACCCATCATCTTACACAACACCATAGCCTATCAGTCAACTGCAATTATATCCCTCTACCAAATCAAAGCATTATCCACTAAGCCAACAATGTCCTGATCAAAACAGACCCAAACTAAATCACAATACCTAAAGGAGAGAAAGTCATACCACATAACATTTGTTGCCACTATACAACATCACTTACATTTACACAAGTAAGAAATGTTCAAAAGAAACACGATGTTCTTCACTCTTAAACCACCATCCTCTTATGATAAACAAACTTTGTCACAACTTACACAATCTATCTTATTAACATCTACACAACTATGCCACAATAATCTTTTGAATATATGTCAAGCAATATATTAATTTTAATGTTATTTATCTTCAATTGCTTAAGTTGATAAAAGTCCCACATTAGATAACATGATGTATGAGTATGTGTTTATTAGGAAATAAAATCTCAACTTTACAAGTCGATCTTGAAATGTTAAATTAAACCGGATACAAATTTTAATATGTTATTAGAGCATATCCAAAAAAATTTTGAGTCAATTGTTATCAGATCACCATTATCAGATCACGCGCGAGGAGGAAGATTATTAAGAGTTTCATATATATGATATGAGATAAGACCTGAACGAGTATTTATTTATGGACTGAGATGATTTTATTTGACCTATAAAGAGACGATCCATGGCAAATCGGGCCAAGAGTCAATGATTGCGTCATCCCAAGACAAGAACTAATGCGTCTAAGCATTAAATGTTGTACATGCCCCAAGAAACGCTTGAGGGACTCGTCCAAAAACACTCTCAAAGGATTTATCACCATATTCTTCATTAAATTTGTTGTCCGTTTGAAGTTAATCACTTCACCCTTCCTTGACCTCGCCCTTCCAATATTTGAGGAAGAACTGATCTTTCTCTACTCTCTCGTATTCGTCGTGAAGTTAGCAAAAAGTATTTCTACTCCTGTTACCAAACCCAAAAAGTTATCAATAAACACTTCAACCTCGTAACTTAAAAGACTCATTTACTAATTTTGACAAAACTAATATACAGTATCTCTTGTAAATCATATGTGCAAGAAGACTCTCTCCATTACTACATTTCACTAATACAATACATAAGTGAGAATAATTATCATCCTATATTAGCTAATTATTTATCTAAATGCAATTTATATTGGGTTTACGTATGCAAATTTAATCATACATATTGGCTATACATATAAAATAATATCATAAAAAATTTAAGTAAAGATGTGAATTTTTTTATAAAATATAGAAGATGTGATTGGTAATTGTTTTTGATACTCGTTGGAACTAGCCAACAATTCATGTCAACAATAATCTGTTAATAACTTACTCTAAAAATAAATTTGTCAGTCACATGAAAAATCCTTATCCAAAAGAAAGTGCATGGTCTTATTCTGATTCTGATCCAAATCATGAATAGAAGAGATCAAGAAGCAGCAGAAGAAGAATCAAAAAGAGTCACAGCAGACCGCAGCGCACGTAGTTTTGATTATGAATATGAGTCAGCACACACAAAGCATTGGTCCATATGTGATGTTCATCCACAACCTATCATTGAATCTGTGAATCAAAACAAAATTATGAGTAACTGAGGTGTCTGTGTCCCCTTTGCTTCCACGCACACCCTACCCTACTTCCAATCATCTCTATGCCACTTGCAATATTTTCTATTACACAGACAAATTGAACTATAGCATTAATTAATCAACACTAGTAACGTACGTCATGCATTCAGTGACTCATTTTGGATAATGTGTTTCACGGTTTTGGATGGGAATCTATCTTTATGTCGGGTCCAAGGAACATCATGGATTAGTTATTTAGAATTTATTAGGAAAGCTAATAATATTATTTTGATTTTGTATCAAATTATTTTATTTAAATGTGAGTGGCTAATCATATTCTTACATTTGATGATTTAAAAATTTTAGATTTTAAAAGGAGATATAATCTTCGTTATGTCTTTAATATCAAAATTTCACACTAATATTTATACATGCATTGTTCATCTAATAATTATATGATGAAAAATATTTCTTTAAAATTTTTTTTAATATATTTAAAATTTTTATTTTGTAACACAATCATTTTATTAATCACAATAATATATGTTTTGAAAATTTATTTCACTTATAGGTCATTAACTATTTTCACTATTTTATTAACCGATCAAATATATAATATTATAAATGTCATTGTACACCATATTTGTAAACAGTGATTAGGGATAGCAAAAATATCCATACCCGCGGATATCCGTAGATAAAATCTGCCACAAATATGAGGCTGGTAGTTTAATGGATATCCATGGATAAAATAAATGGATATTTAAATACCCGTTTGTTAATGGATATGGATATGCGTTTAATGATATCCATACCCGCGGATATCCATATCCGTTTATAAAATATAAAAATTATTTAAATATTATTAGTTTATTATACTTTATCTTTGCATCTTCTAAAACCTTTCACTTTTCATTCAAATTCTATTTGTCATTTCATATTTAAACTCTTTAATACTTCATACCTCACTTCATCAATTTCACAGTCCAACCAACTAATATCGTTATTCCTTTGTCGAACTAGTGTCTCCATTCATACTCCTCTGTCGTCTGATCTTCCATCATTCCTCTGTCGAATTTTTTGTATGGATGTTATGTGATAATAAATTTTTGTGTCTTTAAAATAAATTAAAAATAATTTTCTCAAAAAATAATTTTTATAAAAAAAGTATTATCCATGGATATCTGTAGATATCTGTGGATACCATAAAACTCGTGGATTACCGGCGTAACAGATATCTACATGGATATGTGGCAGATATGGATATCATATTTATCTAACAGAGCGGATACGGATATCATAGTATCTGCCTCCATAAATATCCATTTACATCTCTAACAGTGACATAATACATACCATATAGGTATATGAATTCAGTGTTAAAATAACATTTTTCCTTACCTATATACATGGAGAAGAGACATATTAAGGTGGTAAAAAGAGATTTTTTTTTATTTAGAATAGTCACCTAAGAGAGAAAGTGCAGAGTGAAAGTCAATCATTTTTTTTTAGAAATATGAGGTGGGGTTGGTATGAATGGATTCGAGATTGAATATAGATGAAGTAGTGATAAATGATTGTCGTTGGATGGAGTTGTGGTAAGATTGAAGTAGTAATAATAATACATTAATTTGCATGTTTTAATCTTAAACTACCAAATTCAACTCATCCACACAGCAGATCCACATGCCATTTTATTCATTGCTGTAGTATTTCTTAATTATTCGTTTTTTAAAAATCATGAACCTATAATAATTCTTTTGGTTCTCAATAATTCCATTTTTTTTATTTAAAAACTAACATAATTATTTTGGTCCACAATAATTTAATTTTTATTTATTACAAAAATGAATAAACAAAAACAATATTCCACGGCTCAATTGCCACAAGACCGACACGTGTCCCATAGTTTTGTACGCTTTTGTTTTTCTTATAAGCCACACAAAAGAAAAAGCGCGTTTCAGGCTCCACCTTCTCTATATATCCACCCTTTCCATAATCCATTTCCTCACTCATCAACTTCAAAAAATAATCATATTTTTCAACTGGGTATTGTGAAAAGTTTCCAATTTTGATTATTTTTTGAACCAGTTTTTGCTGTGATCATTACAATTTTTGTTATTTGCCATGGAACTTTCGGTTATTGGTGGCTCTCAAGTGAAGCTGGGAAGAAGCGATTTTGCTTGTAGAGAATTGGGTTATGTTGTTCTGAAGAATGATTGTGGATTTTCAAAGGGTGGAGTTTGTTTTGTTCAGAGTTTAAGGTTGAAGAAAAGTGGAAATGGAATGATGAGTTTGAAAGCTGTTCATGCTGAACCAATCAGAGAGATGAAGAAGAAGAACAAGCCTTCTGGATCTGGAACAAGATCCAAGCCGGTGTGTTTTCTTTCTTAGATTTTTTGAAATTTTTTATTTGTTTATATATGTTGACTCTTGATTTTGGTTGGTGAGAAAGTATGAAAAAAATAATAGTTTTTTGAGAATTTTTGTTGGTGAATAGTATATTCTAGTGTCTGTAATTTTACCGGAACAAGTGAGATGTCGCGGGTTTGAAACTTCGATATATCCGATGTTCCTGCACCTGATGTCCCTGCACAGGTGGTTTAATGGTGAAAATTAACTAACATGATGAAAATAATGTGTAATTTTGCAGGTAGATGGTGTAAGATTATTTGTGGGATTACCCTTAGATACAGTTTCTCATGATTGCAATTCAATAAACCATTCAAGAGCAATTGCGGCAGGGTTAAAAGCTTTGAAACTGTTAGGAGTTGAAGGTGTAGAGCTACCTATTTGGTGGGGGATTGTTGAGAAAGAAGCTATGGGGAAATATGATTGGTCTGGTTATCTTTCTATTGCTGAGATGATTCAGAAAGTGGGTCTTAAGCTTCATGTTACACTTTGTTTTCATGGTTCTAAAAAACCAAATATTCCTTTGCCTAAATGGGTTTCTGAGATTGGTGAATCGCAGTCGGGTATTTACTTTACGGATCGGTCGGGACAGTGTTACAAAGAATGCTTGTCGCTTGCGGTTGATAATGTTAATGTTCTTAATGGGAAGACTCCGGTTCAAGTTTACCGGAGTTTTTGTGAGAGCTTCAAGTCTTCATTCGCCCCGTTCTTGAAGTCTACGATCACGGTACGAGTTTTAGATTACAGAACAGATTTCACAACATAGATCAACGAGTTTACATTATAGCATAAACATTTATCATAAGTTATCATAAGTGATTCTAAATATGTTGCTATATTGTATTGCAGGGAATTTCCATGGGATTAGGACCGGATGGTGAGCTTCGATATCCGTCTCATCACGAGCTACCAAACGACGGTAAAACTCGAGGAATAGGAGAATTCCAATGCTATGATCAAAACATGCTAAGTTTACTCAAACAACATGCTGAATCATCTGGAAATCCTTTATGGGGACTCGGCGGTCCGCACGATGTGCCTACATATAACCAATCGCCATACTCGAATAGCTTCTTCAAGGATGGTGGTTCTTGGGAGTCTCCATATGGCGACTTCTTCCTTTCATGGTATTCTTCGCAGCTCATAGAACACGGGGATTCCCTCCTTTCATTGGCAGATTCTACTTTCAGAGACACGGGAGTTTCAATATACGGGAAAATCCCGCTTATGCACTCCTGGTATGGAACTCGTTCCCGTCCATCCGAGCAAACCGCAGGATTCTATAACACAGCCAAGAGGGATGGTTACGAACAAGTAGCAAAGATGTTCGCTAAAAACTCGTGCAAAATCATATTACCTGGAATGGATCTTTCGGATGCAAACCAACCAAACGAAACTCATTCGAGTCCCGAGTTACTCCTCTCACAAACTATGTCGGCTTTCAGAAAGCACGACGTCAAGGTTTCAGGTCAAAACTCATCGGACTTTGGTGTTCCGGGCGGTTTCGAACAAATGAAGAAGAATTTATCAGGAGAACATGTACTCGACTTGTTCTCATATCAAAGAATGGGAGCATATTTCTTTTCTCCAGAGCATTTTCCTTCGTTCACCGAGTTAGTTCGGAGTCTTAATCAACCGAAACTCCATTTAGACGATCTCCCTACCGAGGACGAAGAAGGCGCCGAATCTGCGATTATGAGCCAAGAATCAAGTGTGAGCATGCAAGCAGTGTAAGACATGAAAGTGGTGTAAATTTGTGATGATAAATTGTGTATATAACAATTAGTAGTTGTGTTGTAAAGTGATTATTAAGTACAAAATGAGGATGCATATTGCTGTTTCAACCTAAGTAGAGGATTGGTGATAGATGAAATTTTAGTAATATGTTTGTTTTAGATTGTAATGCCTCTAAAACTAAGTCTAAGGAACAAATAAGGGAAAGATCATTGATATTTTAGATTATTTGATGTTGTGGAATCTAAATGAAATGGACTATTAGTCGTTTTTGCTCTTTGTGTTGTGTTGAACAATTATATTCTAAGGTTTCCAATGTGTTTAAGGTTGTATGTAGCATACTATATTAAGAATTTATTTGTGTAATAATACTCTCATTAATCTTTGGATGCTATCATTGATTGTTTTATAAATTTCCATATTTTTTCTAACTATTCTTAATAATGATGTTTCAACTATATATACTATTCATATTTTCTATCAAGTGTTCTTTTGGGATGCATGTGAATATTCCTTCCACTAATAATCATTTGATGGTTTTGTCATTTTTAAATGCTAATGTTAATATTTCACTATAACATAAAAGTTGAATGTTAATATATCTTAATCATATCTTCCACCAATAAAAAAATGTGTTATGAAAATAATGAAGAATGATTCGGATTTATACCATTACTAAAAAGAAATTAAATTTAGGGAGGGTAGTATATCATCACTAATATTTGTAGTCACAAATTTAGTGACGTGTTATGTATCGAATTTTAATGTCGCATATTGTTTGTAAGGGATTAAAATTCCTCACAAATAAATATGAAAGTAATCCGTCACTAACATGTAAAAAGAATGATAAACACTCTAGTATTTTTTAATTCAGTTGGGTACCGGTACCTTCATCAAATAAAACATTCATATCCAATGTCGTGTTATTTTTTATATATATTTTATTTAAAAATAAATTAATATTTTAAATCAATTTACACACATAGATACCGATACCCAACTATTTATCATGGGTACCTAAGAATTTGCTAAAAAAAACCTCATTTAATTATGATAATGAATAATTTAGACAAAAATATTGTCTAGGTCCTTTAAATTATTTTAAAATATCAAGTTAAACGCTTTGCTCATTTTATGTTAAGTAAGGTTGTGTCGTTGGCCTTTTTAAAAATCTTTGTTACAATAAATTGCAAATTCATATATCATTTAAATTAGTTTTTTGCGCTGATCACGAGTATGCAATCAAATTTATCAAACAAGTTACCGTTCATGAGAATCATGGAAAAAATGGACAAATACACAATGGAAAATCGTTCGATTCGACCAAAATACACAATCAAACGCAAAACTAATTACATATTTATGATCAGCGCGAAAAACCAGTTCAAATGGTATATGAGTTTGTAATTTATTATAAGGGAGATTTTTAAAAAGGTCAACGACACAAACGCTACTTAATATAAATGACCAACTTGATATTTTAAAATAACTTAAAGGACTAAAACAATACAACAATATTTTTGTCAATAATTTAATAATAATGTTTATATTCCATTATTAATCATTAAAAACTAATGAGTAAATATTCGTTTTATAATGCGGGTTTGTTTTGTCTCTAAATATAATGTTAATGATTTAATGATGTTTCTATTTCGTCACTAATAATAATAAATATACTATTTATGACGGATTTATTCGTCAGATGATTATTTAGTATTACCTCCGTTTTTTATTATAAAGTTGTTTTTGAAAAATATTTTGTACTAAATATAAATTGTTTTATAATATTAATGAATCATTAATACTATTTCTTCTATTATTTCTTTAAATATTTATTATTCTTTGTCCTTTCAATTATGTAAATTTGTTTTTCTAATATCATTATATAATAACGATTTTGTAAAACTCTTTATAATTTTTCTTTTTCTATACTATAATTATTATATTTTTTAATATGTGTGAAAAATCAAAAAAGACTTATAATAAAAAAACAGAGCGAATAATATTTATATTCCGTCACAAATTAGTGGGAAGTTTCATCAAATCATTAAAATTGTATACTTCTTACTTAATTAATTATTAATAATTCAAATGAATTTACTATATAAAAAAATGTTCTTGAAATTAAGAGATTATAATAAAAAATAATATAATTATTGTTCTTAATTAAATTATGAGATGACAACAAAAGTGTGTTCTCAAAACAATTTAATATTTGCAATCCTTGCTCACGAGTCTCCTCCTATATAGATGTTCTTTTACTTTTTCTGAATTTATAAATTTTACACACTTGCAATCCTTACACAGACATCTAATATTTACCTCCTGTATATATGTTCTTTCACTCAAATTTGGCACAATTGCAATCCTTACACGGACATTTAATATTCTCACCTCCAATATTATTTATATTTTGTGCAAAAGCAAAGTTAATAAACTCATTAGCTCTAATATTAAATTTTGTTGGAGAGTTTTTCAACTAGAGAACATTAAATATTGTGAGATTTTTTTCTTTGAGCAACACTTTTGTGAAAGACACACTACATATGATGGAAAGGTTTCAACAACTATTTTTAGATCTAAGATTTTTACCATAGACAAACACAAAACTGAAAAAATAATAAAAGAGATATAAAATTACTTGTTAATTTTTCTACCCTCTCTACAGGTGAAACAAGCTTAAATAAACAAAGATAAAACTCAATTCGGCTACAAAAGCTAGGCCCAACTAAAAAAAGTACTAAAAAAATTTAATAACAACATTCTACTTTAATTCATATTCATCCATCCACTTGGGTAGGATCCTCATTCGTTTGGGCCTACTAACACTACTATTCGGCCCAAAGACAACCTTGTCCTCAAGGTTGGGTTTAGAGTGTGTGATAATGGGTTGAAAGAAATTGGGTCATTTTGCTGATGTTTTGTGGTTGGATATTGAAATAGGACGGCTACTTGGGGGAGAGTGGGAGACAGTTGTGAGCACATCTGGAGGGAAAGATGGTGCATGCGTGCCAAGTGGCGACTTGGGACAATTAATGGAAAGAGGTTTCCGTGTTTTGGGAAGCACGTCAAGAGTCAGTTGTAGTCTATAAATGCTCAAGTGTGACTCTATCAACTATGCTCCCCCTTAATCAAAAGCTCTAATGGGACATCTCATACTCACCACATGTGTGAGGTACTTTCGATACAAGTGAGTCGGTCATTCACTAGCAATACCTTTGTGAGAGACACAATACATATTCACCCAAAACCTTAAGGTGATAGGTGTATGGTTCTCTCACTTATAAATACTCAAGTGTCCATATTTCTAGGCAATTTGGGACTATTACTTAGAGCATCTTTAATGGGAGTAAACTAAATGGGTAAACTAAGATATTTTTTGTGGACCCAAAGTGATTTATAGGATTTAAAATATTTATAGTTGATTTGAGTTGTTTTTACTTTAATGATGGTTGCTTGTAAAAAATCAAAACTTGACCCCACATTTTATAGTTGTTGAAGTTTTATTGATATTTTAATAATATAAAACAATAATAAAATAATAATAGAAGTCCTTGAAAATGAATAGTGTGCGTTAGTTATATAATTTACTCCCACTAATTGTTAGTTCACTTATTTTCATGTCATTCTTATTCCAATGCAAATTGCTTATAACTACCGTTACTATTAAAAAATTTAATACTAATGAACCAACACTAAAGATGCTCTTATACTACTCACATTTGTTATACTCAACACTCCCCCTTAACAACACTTCCCCTTAAGTGTGAGTATATCCACAATGCTCCCACTTAAGCGGAAACTCTTTTCATCTACATACACTTGTACCGTCGTTGACACTCTTCAACGAGATATCTTATACCCACTACATGTGGGGATATAAGTGAGTTGGTCATTCACTCGAACCAAAGACTTATGATACCATTTGATGTGGAAGATTTATCAACTAGGGAGCATTGAACAGTATGGAACTTCCTTCTTTGAGCAACACTTTTGTGAGAGACACACCACATATTTACCTAAAACTTTAAGGTGATAGGTGTATGAGTTCTTCCACTTATAAATGCTCAAGCCTCCACATTTTTCGATAATGTGAGATTTTTACCCATACTACTCACACTTGTTATACTCAACAAATTTCCCAATAATATTCTTGTGAGACTCGACTCTATTATTCATCTACCTTCTATTCTCAAATACTTCAATTTATGATGGAAATATAGGTGATTGAGATAAGATATTCATAGAAAAATTGCAAATTATTATTTAATATATATATATATATATATATATATATATATATATATATATATATATATATATATATATATATATATATATATATATATATATATATATATATATATATATATATATATATATATATATATATATATATATATATATATATATATATATATATATATTACAAACAGCAAATATAGGTGATTGAGATAGACTTTACCTATCATGCTGGTACGAATTGAAAAGGCCCTTTATAAAATTATTAAATATCCTCCAAGAAATAAAATAAAATGATAAACTACTAAGAGTATTTTTGATAGGGTGAATTATAAAATAAAAAAATTGTATTTTTAATAGGGTGAATTATAAAAAATTAAATTGAATATTAAGTTATTTTATGTGGGACCAAAATTCTACGTGGGATTTAAGGAATTTTTAATTGATGTAATTTATTGTTATTTTAATGATGATTGTTTATAAATAATTCAAACTTGATTCCACGTATCTATATTTATTTATTTGTAATAATTTTTAGTTCAAATTTAATACTAATTTAACTATTAGAATTAAAATGTATAAAAATATAATTATTAAATTTGAACAAAAATTATTTTAATAAATTTTTTAATATAAAATTAAAAGGATACAAAAGTACACAACAAAAATACATAAAATTACATTTTAATTAAAATACAAAAATAAGATAAAGATTAACTTTTATCATCCTCATGATCAATTTTCTCTCAAATATATTCTGCCAAATCTGCTTGAAGTTGGTGATGGTTTTGTCTTTGATGAATATGTGATATCCTTTTAAACAATGTGGTTAAACTAGGATCAGGATCGACACATACTTTAGTTGTGGAAAAATTATTATCAATATAGTCGTAATCAAAATTATCAACATATGTGTCTCGTGCATCTTCGACAATTGTGTTATGCAATATGATAATAGTTAGATTGACGCAATGTGTGTTTTAGGGGTGGGTTCAACACTTTCTATGATCCAATTTTACTGTTTGAACATTAAATTTACATTATATTTTTTAGTTTGGTTTATTACTTTACAAAATGCATTAATTGAAATTTTATAAATTTATATTATATTTTTAATGACAATTATTTTAAAACAATTTTTGATTATTTATTATATTTCTTAAGTTAATATATTTTTACATTTTAATTTTATAATTTTATATAATCTTAATTCATTAATTTTATTTTATATTTTGAATGATACATGATTTATTTTATATAATTCTTTTAAAAAAATTTACTATTAGAGATTTGATCCTTGATGTTATGCATTTTTACAGTTTGATTTTATTATTTACAAAAAAACATGAATTTCAATCTTATTGTTTAGTTTATAATTTTAAAAGTGCATTTTATTTATATAATATAATTTATTTTATAATAATATATTAAAAAGTTAGGAGCATTAGTATTATTTTTTAAGATATCACGATTCAATAGATAATAATAAGAGGTGCATGAGTTTTTTGACTTACAAATGTTTTGGCATACAAATTTATTTTTTAAGTCTTCAATACGTTTTCACTATTTTACGTATCTATCTGTCTTTTAACTTTTCAGCGTTGAATCTTTGTCTCTCACGTGCGAGCCATCGCACCGTCACCGCATAGCGCCGCCGCCATCTCTGATGACAACCATAACCATAATTTTTTCCTTTGACCCTGACACAATGACCTTTTCCCTTCTCTCTCAAACAAAAGTGAAAGACAGAACTCAGAAAAAAAATCAAAATTAGTTGCTCAATTTTTTATTAGGGGTAAAATTTTATTATTTGCTCTGAACCTATATATATATATATATATATATATATATATATATATATATATATATATATATATATATATATATATATATATATATATATATATATATATATATATATATATATATATATATATATATATATATATATATATATATATATATATATATATATATATATATATATATATATATATATATATATATATATATATATATATATATATATATATATATATATATATATATATATATATATACTTTTAACAGCTAGTTATATAACGATTACTTTTTTATAAGAGCTGATTTTTTTTAGAACGGACTATTTTATAACCGTTAGTTTTATAACATATTCAAATTGAATCATTTTACATATTTAAACTTAAACAAACCATTTATTATATATATTCAAACTTAATAATAATACATGTAACTTCTCTTGAAGTATTTCTCCTTGATAGTTTGACAAATTTCTTCATGTTCTCGACATTTCTCATCATTCATTGATGATTTGTCCTTCATCAAAATTTCATTCAGTGCTAGTATGCTCTCTGCGAACTTTGCTTCAGCTATTTTACTCATGACAACTAGTTTCTTTTCCGAAATATTTTTTATGGCAGTCAAGTCTATTATAGGTGTTGTAGATGGATATGTTTTTCCTTTGCTTTTCTTTTTTGCCGCCTTTTGTCCCATTGGACAATTGATTTAAGTTTCACTATTGTATTCTTAACAATCGATTGGACTTTTTGGGTTAGATGTTGATGAGTATGTCCTGATAGAGGATGTCTTCGATCTCTTTAAAGAATTTTTCATCTCGTTCCCCTCCCATTTAGGCTCTCCCTTCAAAAACCTCCATGCGTGCTCCAATGTGAAACGTTGTTGTTTTAATTGTACAAAAAGCTTATGTGCATCATCCATGGCATCAGTCTCCGATATCCCACTTTTCTTGTTGGTAATAGCCAATTTATAGCAACCACAAAACCATTGACATTGTTTATTCAACAAAACCATTGAGGGTTGGACATTCCCTCTATATAAGTCTCCCTCGATAGTCTTCATAACTGTCTTTGATTCTACCCCAAAAGCTTTATGATTTTTGTTTGATTCCCACAACTTGATCTTTGGAAATGTTGAGCCATGTTTGAAGAAGCAATTTATCTTCTTCGTCAGAGAACCTAAAACGTGATTTTTTTTGTAGATCATTCTCATTCTGTGAGAGTATTATTTTCTAGACCAACATGAGTGGAGAATACTAGTAATTGAGAATCAGGAGTTGACCTTATTGGTGATTTTGATTCAGTGTTGGGAGAATCATTGTCAATGGTACCAATTGAATGCCTAAATAGGCTATTGATGCTGGTTGATGGTGGTTGAAACATAACAGGTTGGGCATATTGAGAACTGTCACCGGTAAGGAGTGGTGGTGATTGAAACATAAAAGGATGAGAATGTTCATAGCCGTCACTCTAGAGACTAGTAATCATGAATACATAAAATGTTAAAGATTTTGAGAACCGTCACCAGTAGAGGTTTGTAAAAAATTATAATAATTTTAATATAAATTCCACTTATTGGCTAAATATGTTCTTTGGATTCAAACTGCATCTAGTGTTTGGACGAACCTTCGCACAAGATTTTCTCAGAGCGACGTTTTTCATATCTCTGATATCCAAGAAGATGTTTACAAATTTCGGCAAGGTACCTTATTTGTCTCTGATTACTTCACTCAATTGAAAGTATTTTGGGATGAGTTGGAATCCTATTGATTGATTTTATCTTGTTCTTGTATCATTCCTTATACATGTGGAGCCACTTCTTCTATCAAGAAGCATCGTGATGAAGATTATGTAATTTGTTTCTTGAAAGGTTTGAATGAAAAGTTTTCGTCTTCCAAGTATTAGATCATGATAATGACGCCTCTTCCAACAATAAATTGTGCTTTCTCTATTGTGATTCAATATGAACATGAACTTCATTGCACAGCATCCCTTGATTTGTCTTCTGATGATGCAAGAGCTCCGACGGCTACCTCGCAGATCACCTTCACCCACTCTGATGGTGGGAACAAGCCCTGGCACCCTAATTCCAAAAGAAAACCTTCTTCTTCCCGACCCAACTGTGTCTGTACACATTTTGGACGCACTAACCACACGATTGACACATGCTTTGTTAAGGATGGCTATCCACCAGGCTTCAAGAACAAGCCACGAGCCACTTCATCTGCCAATAATGTCTCTGACACTCCTTCAGAAGGTTCCACAAATTTTGGGTTTGGTTTCACGCATAAGCAATACAACAGCATCTTAGAGCTTCTCCAATAGTCAAAACCTCCCTCTGCCTCCAATTCTATAATTAGCACACCTTTGGCTAAGCATTCTATACCTTGGATCCTTGACATGTGTGCCACAGACATTATCACATATCGCCTTGCCTCGTTTATCACACACCAACACATTAAACCTATTCCTGACACTTTACCTAATGGTATTATCATCACTACTTCCATATCTAGAAGCATTGTTTCACTCCCTCACTTATCATCCACAATGTCTTTTACTTTCCATCATTAAATGTCAATTTAATTTCTATAGAAAAACTTATTTCTGAACTTGATTGCCATTTATCCTTCTTTTCTAATACATGCCATATTCTGAAGAACATATCCAAGAGACTAATTGGTATAGCTAACTTACACAAAGGTATCTACATTCTCGAATCCTATAGGCATACCTCTATTTCTAACAATGTTGATAGTAATTCATATGAACTATGACATTCCAGGTTAGGCCACATATCTGATATAGGATTAAAAATTGTTTCTAGGCTTTTTCCTTTTATTCCTTGTAAGCCTACTTTGGCACCTTGTGATTCATGTCATAATGCAAAACAAAAGAGACTTTATTTCCCTAATAGTAATATTCATACTACTGCCCCATTTCCCTAATAGTAATATTCATACTACCGCCCCCTTTGAATTGTTGCATGCTAATTTATAGGGTCCCTACTTTACAATTTCTCTTTTGGGACAGAGATATTTTTTAATCTTAGTGGATGATTTCAATAGATACACTTGGGTGATCTTCCTCAAAACCAAATATCGAACCAGGAGTAGCCTTATCAACTTTGTTGCCTATGTTGAAAACCAATTTAACACCACCCTTAAATGTCTCAGATCTGACAATGGAACTGAGTTCTTAACCTTAGCTCATTTCCTTTCATTCAAGGGTGTCCTTCACCAAAAATCTTATCCTGAGACTCCACAGCAGAATGGTGTGGTGGAAAGAAAACACCAACACATTCTAAATGTGGCTAGGTCTCTTCATTTTCACTCTAATGTCCCTTTATCTATGTGTAAATATTGTCTGCAACATGCCACTCACATAAAAAATAGGTTTCCATCACCCATTTTAAAATCCCTTAGTCCTTATGAGCTTCTATTCAAGAATCCTCCATCTTACATGCATTTAAAGGTGTTTGGTTGCTTGTGTTATGCTACTTCCACCCAAGCACATATGACAAAATTCAATTCTAGAGCTAGAAAGTCAATGTTTATTGGCAATACAGAAGGTGTTAAAGGATTCATTATATATGATTTATCTAACCATGATATTTTTCTTTCAAGAAATGTTATTTTCTATGAGTCATTTTTCCCTTTCAAAATTGTTGTTCTCTCCCTCACCCTCTCCTAATCCTCCTCAAATCCTGAATGACATGCCTATTTCTTCCTTTATCCCAGTCCCTATTGCACACATTTACCCACTAGATAATACCTCAACCGCTTCCCCTCCCTTTATCCATGATAGTACACCTTCCTCCCATGCACCCTCTACTCCTATCTTATCTACATCACCCTCTGCTGGACTTACTCAGTCTATCCCTTCTACACTTATTCAGCCTGCCATCTCTGAACCTACACAGCTTGCAATTTCTGAATTTACACAGCATGTTGTCTCGTAACATCCTCAACCTGTTACCTATGCCCAAAACCCCCATTTACCCACTAGACATTTCACCAGAATCTCTCATCCTCCCTCATACCTAGCAGACTATCATTGGTTGCAATCTACAACCTATCCTAACCCTAATATACCTTATCCTTTATCTTTTGTATTATCTTATGACAATTGTTCCTCATCCTACAAAACCTTTTGTTTCTCTTTATCCTCACAGCAAAAATCCAAAACATTTGCCCAAGCAAACAAATTTGACTGTTGGAAACAAGTTATGAGTGTTGAAATACAAGCTCTTGCTGACAATCACACTTGGTCTATTGTGAATATGCCTCCAGGAAAAGTACATATTGGTTATAGGTGGGTCTATAAAATTAAGTATAACTCTGATGGTTACATTAACAAGTACAAAACATGTTTGGTTTCAAGGGGGTATACTCAACTTAAGAGCATTGATTTCTTTAATACTTACTCCCCTGTAGCCAAGATCACCACCATTCATGTACTTCTCTCCCTTGCAACTGTTAAAGGTTGGTATCTAGTTCAACTAGATGTCAACAATGCCTTTTTTACATGGAGACCTCAAAGAAGAAGTATAAATGATCGTCCCACCTGGTTATTCAGCTTCCTCCCACTCTCAGGTTTCCAAGCTCCATAAATCTATCTATGGTCTAAAACAAGCTAGCAGGAAGTGGTACTCCAAACTATCTTCCTTTCTCATTTCTCTTGGCTTTAAATATTGTGAGTCCGATCCTTCTCTCTTTACTAAGTCTACACATCATACTTTCACTATTCTTCTTGTTTATGTAAATGACCTCGTTCTAGCTGGTAATTCTATGGAGGAAATCACTTTTGTCAAACATTATTTGGATGCTACATACAAAATCAAGGATTTAGGCTCTTTGAGATATTTCATGGGTTTTGAAATTGACAGAAATACCCCAGGCATCTTTTTTAACTAAAGGTAATACACCCTTGAATTGTTACAAGACACATACCATCTTGCTTCAAAACCCTTCATCACCCCCTTTGATCCCTCTCTAAAACTATTTATCTCTAATGATATTCATATAGATGATCCTACCATTTATAGGAGACTTATTAGCCGTTTGATTTACTTAACACATAATAGACCTGATATTTGCTTTGTTGTCCAACATCTTAGTCAGTTTCTTTCCACACCTCTTGAACCTCACTATGCTGCAGCCATACGTCTCATTAGGTACCTTAAAGGCTCTCCATCCTGTGGAATTCTCTTTTCAGCATCCAGTCAACTTAAAATCCTTGCCTTTGCTGACTCAGACTGGGCCGGATGCCCTGTTACTCGCAGTTTAGTTTCAGGATTTTGTATTCTCCTTGGTTCTTCTTTGATTTCATGGAAATCAAAGAAACAATATATTGTCTTGAGATCTCCTACATAGGCAAAATACAAGTCCCTAGCCTCCCTTACATGTGAATTGCAATGGCTACACAACATGTTTCATGACTTTCATATCCACTTTCCTACTCATGCTTCTGTCTATTGTGATAGTCAATATGCTATCTACCTGGCTCACAATACTTCCTTCCATGAAAGGACCAAACACATTGAACTTAACTGCCATGTAGTTCGTGAAAATACCCTTTCAAAGCTTGTTCACCAAACCTCTGCATGCACCTGCCTTACTTACCAGCATTGCCAAGCTTAGACTTTCCACTATCCATAGTTCACATTGAGGCAGGGTGTTAACTATATTGGGCTATTTTCTTTTATTGGGCTTTACTCTATTTTGCTGGCCCATTTGCTTTCTATAGTTAGTGGTTAGTTTGTTTTTTACTGTTACCTTCTCCAACTGTAATTGTTGATTAGTTCAGGAGTAGGTTGTATATAATGAGCTTCTTCTCATTCTTTCTTGTAGGTGGAATATCAATAATAATAATAATACAATAGAGAAATTCTCCATCTTTTCTCTTAAATTGTACCTTAACAATATGTCATACTTCATTTATTCATAAATATGTCATACTTCAAGAGAGATTGTTATCAACTCTTTTCCCTAAAACTCTAGTCCTAACTTCAATGTATGAATCTAATTTGTTCTTTATTTTGAGTCATGTTCATGATACAACTGAATATGAGTTTATTTATATCTTGAATTCTTCATTGCTATCTGTTTTGCAAGAATCAACATCTTCAATACCAATTCAATATTAGAGAATAAATTATCATGATCGGCTCTAAAAACAATTTCTTAGCCCTAAGTAAATATTAAAAATTATTCCTCTATAGGTAACTTCCAAATTTATGGCATGTGTGACATTAATCTCAACGGGTTACCTATTGATTCAAGAAATTAACAAGTATCTTGTACCTCTAAACATAAATATATATATTTTTATTAATTTATCTTATCAAAACATCTTTCTATGTAATACCAAAGTTCTATTGCAGTTGTTTATTCAATGAGAATTTTATCATATGTTTAAAAGGCGTCAAGAGATAAAAGGTTGACACATGTTATGAGTAAAAAATGAAAGCACTTGAAAAATATAGACTTGAAAGATTGTTAAAAAGGATGAGGAAAGAAGGAATTGGATACATATTAATTTTTATGGTAAAACACAAATAAAATAACAATTTTGATTGTTACAAAGTGAAACTAGTGACAAAAAAAATATACTCGGCTATATGACATGATTATGAGAAGATAATTGCTCTAGTGGAAAAATTGAATATTATATTAGTTTGAGGTTAAAAATACTTTCTTGCACGAAAGCTTAGAGGATTAAGTGTATACATAAATTCCCCATACTATGGTCTCATACCAACAAGGTGTGTCAATTGAGGAAGATATTATATGAATCAAACCAATTTCCTTGAAAATGGTTTGAAATATTCACAAAAGTAATAGTCTCATTGAGATATATTTAAAGTCAATAAGATCAAACTTGTTCTTCAAACAATCATAAGAGAAAAACAAATTGCACTTTTTATTTATGTTAATGATATTACAAAGAAATGATTTAACTAGAAGACAAATGCCCAAGAAAAAAATATCAACATAATTTGAGAAAATTGAGAAATTGAGATAATCTACTCAAATCAAGAAATTTTTACCTCACAAATAAAATATGCACGTATCTTTTATGAAATTGTGTAAAGTCAGTAAGTTGAAGATTTACTTCTAATTTTTGTACTTTTTTGTTTAGGAATTTGTGAACTATTGTAAATAAAAAAAATGGTTGAAGATCTGAAGATACAAGGTCTTATTAAATTATTTTGTGACATTAAATATATCATCAATATTGCGCATAATTTTGTTCAACATATCGTTACAAAACATGTTGAGGATGACCAATACTTCATTAAAGAAAAGCTTGACAGTGGATTGATAATTATAACCAAACATTTCTTATAAGTTATATTCATAATTTTTTTATGACACTCTATGTGTTTCTACCGTTCTATGTAAATTTTCACAAATACTTCTTATTTTTGGAAATATATCTCGAAATATAAGTTAACTTAAAATATTTCAGAGATGTATTTTCGCAACATTTTGGAGCATAAGTCGCGTCAGACTCTTCTCCTTCCTCATTTCATAATTTCTCAAACTCAACTCAATCTCTCTCAATACACTACTCTACGCCAAGTCAAATTTCATCAAGCAATGCTCAAGAAAACTCAACAGACCATCAATCTTCATCTGTAACATCATCCAACTTCATCAAAAACATCAATTTCGAGTAAGTTTTTTGAGTTTTTGATAAATGTTTGAGTTTTAGTGTAAATGAGTAGAAATCAATTATTAGGGTTATGAGTAGAACTCAAAGTCATCGACGCAACTTCTAAGTTGTAGAAAATTCAGCAAATGCATCTCCAGAATCATTCAACGTTTTATATTCTGTAGGAAATTTCGGAGATGCATTTCCAAAATTTTCCAACGTTTTAGTTTCTTAGTGATTCCGGAGATGCATCTCCAAAATTTCCTGCAGTATTTTTGTGTGTGTAGATATTCTTGCTTGTGTGTTGTTTGCTTGCACTAATGATATGTCTTATTTTAACTTACAAGTATAATGGCTGAGAGACATGATAGATTGAGGCATGGTAGGATTGCTCAACATACATCTGTTCAGTGAGAGTAGAGTCAGCAAATTCTGGAGGCTCCGAGTTCCTCTGATTAGGCAGAGTCGTATACTTTTGGGACTCATGTTTCTCCTCAGGCCACTCTACCTTCTTCTTCCACTAGGAGACGGGGGTCACCATCTGACGCATCACTTTCCTCATCCTCCCGCAAGCGCCAGGATTCACCAGTGTCACATCCTACGGATAATGTTGTTGATCCATTCCCACCTCCTACTAATGATGTTTTTGATCTAGTACCACCTCTAGAGGGTAAGGTTGTTGCGGATGTCGAACCAAAGGCTTTTGGAAGAGGTCCAGTTGATTTGTATTTACTGCCCCTGTATCCATACCATACTGCCAGACATACCTAGGACGGAGAGGTAGCATTAGTTGGATTCTTGATTTATTTTTTTACGTTAAATTTACTTTGTGACATTGATTATTTCTGAAATTGATTATTCCTAACAAATTTTAAGAATGTGATCCCCAGAAGTTTCTTAACCGCAAGAGGAAGATTGTTGTGTTGCCTCAGTCGAATAAGGATTGATTTTAGTTGGTTTTGTCCTTATCCTACTTGAAGGACTTGTGCATGATCGGTTACACTACGGTCAACCACGGGATGCTTAATGCATTCGTGGAGATATGACACTCGGAGACCTATTTGTTCTGTCTCACGCATGGTGAGATTTTTATCACACTAGATGATGTCTCATGTTTGCTACATCTTTTGATCAGGGGGAGATTCCTAGATCATTGGAGGATTGCCAAACAGGAGGCACTCGAGATGATGGTAGAGTATCTTGGGGATGATCCAAGGGAGGTGATAGAGGAGTTGGACCAGGGGTGCACATGCTAGATTTGAATTCGTGAAGAAGTTTTATGAGGTTGAGATCTTGAGCGCACGGGCAGCTGATGGTGATGTTGAACAGGTGGCACTCCACAGATTGCATGCATTGAGAGCAAACCTGCTTTATTTGGTTGACACTATTTTTATGGTCAAGAATGCCACTTATACGGACGTCGTCTAGCTACGGTACTTCGTAGATTTTGAGTGTATCCATGAGCAAAACTAGGGGCGGCTTGTTTGGTCTACATGTATTCGAAGCTGAGAGAGGGTTGTATGTGGAAGAAGAAACAAGTCACAAGCAGCGTGACACTATTGACGGTAATAATATTTGTCTTTAAATGTTTTTTTATCATTTTTATTTCATCTTTTCAAAATCATTACTAATGATTCCTATGTTTTAAACTTTTTATTTCATACTTGGATCCTCCAACACTTCCCTCGCATCTATGGTTGGGCGAGTGTGCCTGAGTACACTAAGGATGTGCTATGTGCTAGTGCTTTTATTCCACTCGGAGGGAATCAGGTGATTGAGCTTTTCAGAGTTTATCTTGATTGTTTGGTTGTTGAAGACATGCACTTCAACAGCTATGTTGATCACCGTGAGATGCGGTCATTTGACGAGATAGTGTTATACTCTGTATGGTTGGCATGCAGATTGCATCTCAGTGCTCCTCATCTATCCGAGCACGTCATGCGGTAGTTCAGCTACACTCAGACCATTCCCGAACACCCTGATGTCTCTGCTCCTCCTACCTTGACACGTAGACGGATAGAGGAGATGTTTGATGATTATGAGAATCATTTGGTACCAGAGAAGGCACGGGCTACCATAGTTGAGAGTGACTGGAGCTACGTCGAAGGGCACATCAGATGGTTCGTCCGGGTGTCATATCTGACATGGTGCATGCTGCTCCAGGAGATCCGCCGAGACCAGCTCATCATGAAATACTAGAGGAGGAGCAGTCTCAGCTAGATCATACTGATGATGTCTTGCCTAAGTGTCATCGCATAGTGGAGATTGTGAGGGAGAGAATTGACGAGAGTATCTTTCCTTATGGGTCTGGTGTCAGACGAGTCCTAAATGCAATCATGACGGAGGCACAGGAGATATTGTTCTACCAAAGACATCGTCGGAGGAAAAGGGGAATTGATGGCAGAGGAGGTAGACGAGACAGAGTAGGAAGAGAGAGGTAATCAGACACACACAATAGTAGTCTCTTATTATTTTGTTGTAGTATTATAGTATGTATTTTATTTTGACGGTCTTACTACATTATTGATCTTGATTGTACGACATTTTCGACAGATATTGTTATTTTATTTTTGTATGGCATTTTGGTCAATTTGGAATTATGTGCGCCTATTTTTTTTATTTTTCGATTGTACATTATACTTCATCTGAATACAAATAAACAACATATAGCATAAAATACCTATTCTAATGCATTTCAAAAATATATCTTCGAAATATTCACAGAGATGCATCTCCAATACAATTCAAACATAATGGTTTTTGAGTGAGATTTATTAAATGTGTTAAATTATTCTGAAAATGCGTCTCTAAAATATTTAAACATTTATTTAAAGTCCGAAAATGTATCTCTAAAAACTAAAAACATTTAAATAATTTCGTGTGACAACTAATACTGCATTAACAAATTCTCTTATTTTTATATTAGAACAATCGACCCATTAAGAAAAACACTTTAAATTTACTTTTATTCTATTTGTAACACATTTTTAAATAAACACTTTTTTTCTACAACATCTAAGAATATGTTTTAGAAAAACAACTAATTACATATTGGATTTGTAAAACACATCTCAATTTTGTAACAAAAACCTAAAACACTAAGAGTTATAATGAAGGGTGTGTCAAAAACAAATTTTAATTTTGAAGTACTAAAACATTTATGTGCTTGGTCGTTATATAGCAAATTGTTAAAGAAAAGAAGAAAAAAAGAGTGAGAAAGAATTTATCTACAACACAAAGAGAATACAATAATAATATACATAAATGAGACAAGTAACATTCAAATTTTTTTCATACTATGAATGGTGATTCCAGAAACAAACTGAAAACTCATATGTGCAGCATCGTCTTTATACATTTTCAGTTGAACATCATTTCATCATCCAATCACCTTCATAAACACTTTTCATCAGATTGCTTCCCACAAAGTCGCATTCGAACATGTTTCTCAGATTGTAATATAATCTGCAAAAACCAGTAATCTTCTATAGTTAATCTATTAATCAAATTTTAGAAGAGTTGATTTCGAGTGAATACCTGTTTAAATATGTTATTCACAAGCAATCTTGGTGTCGAAGCTACTGAGGCAGATTGCAAATGCTTGAAATGCTGAGATAGGGTAACGATAATCCATTGTAAATAAATCCTTCCCAACTTTTCCGAATTGCAGAATAATCTTATCGTGTTCTGGTCCAGCAGTTCCGTTCTCCGCAGAAGCAACCAGCTGAAAGTTTTTAACCGAGGCAACTGTCACCCGTCCGTGAAAGTTTAAGCACCAACATTGCAGCTGCTCGTGCCACCTGGGAGCCTTGTTTTTCAACACAAGTGAACCGTCTTTTTGATCACCGACTAGGGGTCCGGATAGAGAATTCTCCATCACACGATTTGATTTTGATCGGAAAAAAGGAAACAAGGGAAACATTTCTATGTTGTTTAGAGAAAACTCGGTTTGTGTAGGAGCTACTCCTCCTGGTTCGATCGAAGAGGATGGTATGGAATCCATGACACAGTGCATTCTCCTAGGCCCCCTGCTAGCAATATATAGACGGTAAGAATAGTGCAGTCGATCTATGAAGTCCGTTATATAATGTATATGAACAATTACAATGTGCAAAGCTTACCTCGAGCCAAGCACATTCAATTCATACGAGATGTGAGCCACGGGATAGTTGCCGGTCGGGACCTTGGGTGAAACCTGCTTTAGATTTACCAACCTAGTAGAACGACTTTTCGTAAACTTAGCTCCTGTATGAGGTGGCTGGCTATCATAGATTGTGAACTTTGTTCCGAGGAAATTTGATCTTATTACAAGAGAACAAAAAAAGGTATAAGTCAGCGCAACGATAAACAGTAAAAGTGAAACGATAACGGTAATCGAAACCGATTAGTTAGTTAGTGGCTCACCTCAGTTTCCCAACATAGGTATTGCTTCCCCTTGACATATCATCTGCATCTAGGGAGATGATATAATCTGTGCAGGTAGGACGTCTGCTTTTGCGAGCGGCCAGAAGGAACTTCCCGTCATCACCTAACGCTGAATTAAAGAAGCTTTAGATCTCAAAAAGGAAAGCTTTGGATCACGTAACATGAAACAAATAAACTAAAGTTTTATAAGGAAAGAAATCACCGACGGGTTTAATTGTATACTCACAACTAGTTAAACTGAGAAACAAATAATATGTTTGAGTGGATCGGTTGCGCTTTATAAAACATTGAAGGAGATTCTCCCTTGGACCGGGCTGCAAAAAAATTTTACCAATAGAAACATGTTAGGTAATGCCATAGTGGTTAACGAGATTCTCCCTGTCCTTGTCTGCTATCCAGCGAAACCACAGCTAAGGGAACGGCTTGGCAGAATCAGTGGGGTACAAAGACGAAACGTGTAACGTAATAATGCCATAGTGTTGTTAAGCAATTACTAAGGAATATAAAGACGAACACCAAAGTCATATTCATTCATCATACTCTTCCACAAACAAGGGAATCTTAAGATCAATTCCAAGTATAGTATTCCACACCAAACAGGCATCTTATGGTGCCCACTCAATTAGCCCTAAACAGTGACATCTCCTTCTACTTTTTGGTTTTGAAAATTATAGATCACCAACAAAGAAGTACTCGAGTGAAAACACATACACGAACATCGAATACAAACACTATCACTACCAGTAGCACCAACAGATCAACACCAATAATAATCTGAGAATGGAAATAATTGAATGTAATAACACGAGTCAGTGTCGTGTCGTTGTTGAACATTGACATGTGTTGGTGCTAACAGCCACTACTCAACCAAAACATGATTACAACCTAGCCAAACCAGTAGAAGACATTTGATGCAATTATGGACTAAGCATGCTAATTATAATAGTCATAATAACCAGATGCTACAAAACCTGGTCATTTCATTGTCTTTTACGGAAATTATACCGCAATTTCCCATGTAAAAAGTTTCACAAAAGTTGAAAAACTCAACATATCACAATTTAGTGGTCCCAAAATAACTAAAATTAGGCCAAAAACCCAACAATATCCATTAATAACATTGACCAACCAAAATAACAATTTTCCACAAGGAGGAAAATAGGAACAAAGAAACATTGAAATGATTTTTCAACTCTAATGACTCTTTAATCTTCACAACTTCTATGTCATGGATAAGTACTTCATCATCAAAACATACATGTATCTTTTCTTTTTAGGAAAGTTTAGTACAACACAACAAACACCAAGATTAAACAAAATTAATAATTGTACTAAACTTTCCTAATATTTAACACCAAAACATTTCAAGTAAGAAATAAGAAACCCTTGTTGCACTCATTCAAGCAATTAACCATCAAATTATCAACAAAAAACCTTTTCAATAAAAAAAACAAAATCTAACCTAAAATTGGAAGAAAAAAAACACCTTTTTTTAAGAACTTGAAATAAAAAATTGATTTTGAGCAAAAACCATATGAGAAAAAAAAAGGAAGAAATTGAGAATGGAGAAAGAGAAAAACCTGTTTAACAGAAATGGGGAAAGTTATCTTAGCAGAAAGTTCAGGTTTTTTAACGATTTCTTTGGTGATGACTCTCCAATTCCGACAAACTCCGGCACATGAGACAACGTTCTTCCTCGGCGGCCACGTGTCCTCGGACGCCTCAATTCGGAGGAGAACTTCCCGGAGAAGCTCTTGTGGCATGTTGGCCCAACAACTCTGTCTTAAACCGTCGCCAACAAGAACTTTCTCTTCCTTTTCAACTACTACCACCCTTTGAGATCTCGATCTCATGTCTTCTATTATGTTTCTGATTATCGCCATACCCAGATCACCAAATGGTGAAAAAATTGAACTTTGAAAAGAGAATTATGAAAGAGATGCGTTGATTGAGGATTGAAAAGGGAAAGCTGAGAGTGTGATGATAAAAGGAGAATTGAGTTTGATATTTTTGGTGTGAGAGGAAAAGGAGAATGTATGAAGAAGAGTGAGAGAGAGAGAGAGAGAGAGAGAGAGAGAGAGAGAGAGAGAGAGAGAGAGAAGAAGAAGAAGTCAGAGAGTCACACAGAGAGACACAAAGAGACAAGAAGGTAAAGGTAGGTAGGTGCTGTTTCAAGATGGTGGAGAGCACATATTAACTCTGTCTAGTTTTTTTTCGCATACTTGTCCAAAAATTTATTTTGATAAAAACTGTTTTTGTTAATATGAAATTTTTAATAATGGCTATGAAAATTTGAATTTTATAATAATTATAATATTAATAATTTATTAATATTATTGATAAAAAAAATTTTAAATATTGACTTATAAATATGAACGACCTGTTTACATTAGTACATAAATATAAATAAATATTATTTAGAGATTGAACTATATATCAATTATTTATACTCTTTTAATTCAATTAGCACATATTATTTGGGCTATCATAATCATCCTATCAATTTAACACTTCAAAATTTCAGGTAGAATATGTTTCTCCCCTAAATACAAAACCTTAAGCCATAACATATCATCAGTTTTAAATCTGTGTTCGTTTTCGGGGTTTTCTGCATTGGTTTTGTCTTCAACAACAACAATATATATTGTGTTCAACTAGTTGTTAGACTTAGAATGCACCATATGGATCAATTGGTACAACATTTTAAGAAATGGTTGTTGGTGGGAAAGCTTTTGAAATTGATTAGGATTGGTATGTGGACTTAATGTCGTATTTGCAAATTGAATATATGATAAGAAAAATGAGGGGTATAGTAATATAAGGTGTTTATGGTATTAGAACCCTAAGTTTTCTTTTACTCGTGGACTTAAGCCTTTGAATAATGACCAAGATATGTTTAAGTTCATTGAAGATGTTAGAGGATTTAAGGTTACTAATGCTTATGTTGAATACAATGTTGAGTCACGATGAGGAGTTTGAAGAAGTAATGACTTACAATCCATTGAACTATCTCGGATCAATGAAATATATATATGTTATCATTATGTTATTGTGTGTATTTCATTATATTATCACGTGTCTTTAATTATGTTATGTAACCTTACGTTTTCAATATGTTGATTTATTTTAAAGTTAGGTATTGGTTATTCTAGAGACAAGCCAATATATATATATATATATATATATATATATATATATATATATATATATATATATATATATATATATATATATATATATATATATATATATATATATATATATATATATATATATATATATATATTATTAAACATTTATATGAGGCCCAATAATATTAGGATAGGAGAGAGCAGTGAATCAAATGAAAGAGCTTAATGTGAAGACTTGGAAAGACATGATGCATGTAGTTCTTGCATGCTAGAATAGGTCTCATTTTAAGATGTTGAGAAACGATGCCCAAGAAAACAAAGTATGATCGGTTTTTTGATTAACAAGAAAACCACAAAATAAAGGAAAAGATGGAAGATAAGAAAAAGAATAATCAAAGTGGTTAAAAATTGGATTCTTAATTCAATTACACATTAGAGAACAATGTCTACAATTGAATCTTAACCACACCACTTTCTCCACCTGAATAAGATTATCATAGATTAATGGAGAAGTGTTGACTAGTATGTTATTCATAGGAAAACTAAACCCTAACTTTTAACTAACATACTAAACAATTGTCCCAACATGCTGGCCCAATTCAATATGCTAACTTAAACAACAAACTAACACATTCCGACAAGCTAACTAAGACATCAACATGCAAGAACATACTTCAACTACTGCATGCACATCTTCAACTTCGACAGAGTTTGCTACAAACTAACTTACAACCCATGAGCTACACATCTCCACATTGCAACAAACTCAGAACCTTGAAACCAACTAGGTTTCATCATGAAGTCCTATCAGTTGCATACAATGGAAAAACTTGCAATTTGGCAATATCTTAGTGATCATATCAGCAACATTGTCATCAGCTAAAATCATCAGCACTTGAACTTCTCCACGCTCGATTTTCTTTTTGACGAAATGTAGCCTCACATCGATGTGCTTAGTTCACTCATAATAGGTTGAATTCTTCGACTATTGCACTTTGAAGTTTCAACTCCTTAGCAAAACGTTTAAGCCATAAGCTTCTTTCACAGCTTTAGTTAGGGTAATATACTCCACTTTAGTGGTTGATAAGGAAACAACATTCAGAATTTTTGTTTTTCAACTAATTGTTGTGTCAAACATAGTGAATACGTGTTCAAAAATATATTTTATGGAATCCATGTAACCTGCATAATCATAGTCGACAAATCCTTCAATTTCGATTTTGCTATCATCACCATAAGCTCCACCATAAATCAGGACTCTGCTCAAAGTCTCATTTATGTACCTTAAAATCCACTTTAACGCTTGCCAATGCGCTTTCCCATGATAGGCCATGTACATGCTTGTAAGGCTCACATAATACACTATGTCTGGCCTCGTACAAATCATAACATACATCAAAGAACCTATTATACTAGCATATGGAATGTTTTACATATAGGCTCTTTCGACTTCAGTACTAGGACTTTGAGTCGTACTCAGCTTGTACTGAAGATTAGTCGGTGTTAGAACAGGCTTTGAATTCAAAATACCAAACTTGTCGGGAATCTTCTTCACGTATGTCTCTTGAGATAAAGGTAATCTTGATTGCTTTCTATCTCTCCGGATGTCAATCCCACGAATTATAGAGGCAACTCCTAAATCCTTCATATCGAATTCCTTATTCAGTTCAACCTTCACCTTCATAACATCCTTGACATTGTTGCTTGCTATAAGGATGTCATTCACATAAAGAAACAAGATAACAAGTGAATTTCCAGGTCAAAATCTGAAGTAAACACAGTGGTCGAACTTGCCCCGAAAACCTATGTGTTCCATGAACTTGTCGAATATCCTAGTCCATTGTCGAGGAGATTATTTCAGGTCATATAAAGACATATTCAACTTGCACACATAATTTTCCTTTACCTTTTCTGCAAACCCTTCAGATTGCCTCATCAGATTTTTTCATCTAGATCACCATACAGGAATACAATTTTCACATCCATCCATTCAATCGCCACCATAATAAGCAACATTTGAATGGATCTATGCTTTATAACAGGTGAGAAGACATCATTAAAGTCGACACCTTCTTTGTGAGTGTACCCCTTAGCAACCAACCTTGCCTTATATCTTTTCGACATCACTCATTTGATTCCTTCATTAACCTTGAATATTCACTTACAATTGACTAACATGATCCTTGCAAGTTTCTCAATCAATTCCCATGTGTTATTATCATGAAGAGATTTCATCTCATCATCCATGGCTTTTAGTCATTCTGTCTTGTTTCGACTCCTCATAGCTTCTTTGTAATCTCTAGGTTCTTCATCAAGGACCTAACTTGCAGAAATTAAGGGAAAAGCTATGAGATTTGCATAACCAAGTCTTTGAGGTGACTTGATGACTCTTTTCGACTTGTTTCTTGACAGCAGGTAGTGATTATCCGTCTTCTCATTTTCATCAGCACCTTGTGCTTCTTCGACTTCATCTGGGTTATGCAATTTAGCATCAATATGTTCCACCTCAATAGGAATCACTTCATATTCTATCTCTTCTCTAGAGATCTTGGTACTTCGACCAACGCCATCATTTTTCTTGAAAACCATCCCAGATTCATTGAAAACTACATCTCGTCTTGTGATGCACCTCCTGTAACATGGCTCTAGGAACCACAGCCTATAAACTTTGACTCCTTTAAGGTATCCAAGAAACATACATTTCAAAGCTCTAGGTTGGACCTTGTCTTGCCTAATGTGAGTATAAGCTAAACAGATAAATACTCTAAGTCTGTAGACACTAGGTGGATGTCCCGACCAGAATTCTTCAGGTGTCTTCATTCCCAAGTTAGTCAAGGAACACCTATTTATCAGGTTTGATGTAGTCACAACGACTTTTACCTAAAACACCTTTTTTAATCCTGTACTAACCAACATGCACCTCACTCTTTCTAAAATGGTTTGATTAAACCTTTCAAGCAAACCATTTTGTTGGGGATTACCTGTTGTAGTTATGTGCCTTGCAATACCAAATGGAGCATAATAAATGTCGAAAGCCTCATTGTAAAATTCAAGACCATTATTGGTCCTCAACCTTTTGACCTTTCTACCAGTTTGGTTTTTGATCAGGTTCTTCCAACTTTTGAAGTTTTCATAAGTTTCATCCTTAGTCTTCTGGATGAATACTCATAACTTTATGGAATAATCATCAACTATGAAAATGAAATACTTTGCACCTGAGTGTGAAGGATTATGCAGGCCCCTAAAGATCAAAATGGATATAATCAAGGGATCTGTGTGTTCTTTGTTTACCTTTGTTAAACTTTACCCTGCAGGATTTACCAAATACATAAGGTTCACAAAACGCATATTTTTCGACCTTGTCACCACATAGCAGATTTTGTTTCGACAATTTGATCGGGCCTCTTTCATTGACATGGCCAAGCATCTTGTGTCATAGCTCAGTCTTCGACACAAGTTTTATGGATGCCACATATGTTGAACCACTTAGAACTCAGCCTCAAGGGTATACAAGTCTTGTTTCTTCACGCCTCTTAAGACTTCCTTCGACCCCTTCATTACCCTTAAGATATTTTTCTCTCCTTTGAACACATATCCTTTCTTGTCGAATTCAGCAAGAGAGATCAAATTCTTCTTAAGATCAGGTACATACCTGACATCAGTTAATAACCTTATTGACTCATCATAGAGCTTGAATCTAACATATATAATTCCTGCAATATTATGGGCTTTATTATTTCTCATCAGCACCGATCCACCATATTGATCACATAATTCCTCAAACACGTCATTGTTTGGAGTCATGTGCCGAGTACAACCAGAATCCATAATCCACACATTTCTAAAGTTGTTGCTTGAAACCACTGGGACATCAAAAGATTCATAACCATCTTACACAATGGATGTGTTACCATTATCCTTTCCATCATGATTATTCCGATGTTCAGGGAACATCTTTCTTATATGAACCTCCTTCTTACAATGATAACTCCTAATAGCAGGAGCATTACCACCATAGTAATTTTGAACAAATTTACCCTTCTTCTTCTCAAACCTATTATCTTTCTTCAAGAATTTTCCCTTAACAGAAAAACCTTCACCAACAGAAGATGGCTTGTGCTCCTTTCGCTTGTTCAAATCCTTATAGTACAAGACTTACTTAAATTCTTCAAAAGTCAATGAGTCTCTTCCATACAAGATAATTTCTTTGAAATGAGCATGAGAATTAGGTAAAGCACTCAACATCAGCAATGCTTGATCTTCATCATCAATCTTGACCTAAATATTTTCAAGATGAAGAATCAATTATTGAACATATCCAGTTACTCAGCTAAGACTTTGTCTCCACCCATCTTGAATGAATACAGAGCTTGCTTCAGCTATAAATGATTGCCAAGGATTTGGTCATATACAAACCCTCGAGTTTGCTTCACACACCCGCTGTCATCTTCTCCTTCGAGACCTGCCCGAGAACCTTATCACTAAGGCTCAATATGATGGCAATATGGGCTTTCTCGATCATCATCATCTTTTCCCTCTCTGTTAGGGAAGCATCTATCTTCTCTGATCCTTTCAAATCTTCTAACAAACCCTGCTGAACCAGTAGGACTTGCATCTTCAAGCACCACTAACTGAAATAATTCACACCGGTGAATTTCTCAATTTCATACTTTGTTGACAACATATTCTCATCCATGCTCACTGCACCAACTTGATGAGAAACGATTCCTAAGAAAACACAGTATGATCGATTTCTTGATTAACATGAAAACTATAAAGTAAAGGAAAAGATAGAAGAGAAGATAAAGAACAATCAAAATGGTTAAAATTTGGATTCTTGATTCAATTATACATTAGGGGACAATTTTTACAATTGAATCTTAACCACACCATTTTTTCCACCTGAATAGGATTATCAGGGATTGATGGAGAAGTGGTGACTAGTATGCTTTTTATAGGAAAACTAAACCCTAGTTTTCAACTAACATACTAAACAATTGGCCGAACAGACTGGTCGAATTCAACATGTTAATTTAAACAACAAGCTAACATATTTCGAAAAGCTAACTAAGACATTTGCATGCAAGAACAGACTTCGACTACTATATGCACACCTTCGACAAAGTTTGCTACAACACTAGCTTATAATCCATAAGTTACACAAGATAGATTCATAGTGTGAATGGTAAGTTAACAATATGTGTGAGGCTTTTAATAAATCAATCTTGGAGTATATAGACAAGTAAACTAATACACTGCTACAAGAAATTAAATATTGCATAAAATTGAGGATTGTCACTCAAAAATATGTTTTAGGTGTGTCTAAAGATATCATAAGTCCTAAAATTCAACAAGTCTTAGAAAAAAAAGGAGGCAACTAAAGGATGAATTGCAACATGGGATTCAAATGATGACTTTGCAATATTTGGGATGTCAAATGGTGTTGAAACATATGTTGTTAATTTACTACAAAATAAATGTACTTGTAGGAGGGGGATTTAACAAGCACACTACAATGCCATGTTATTGCATACATATGGTATAAGAAGAAGGAATCATGAGATTGTATTTCACCATACTAGAGGTAACATATTGAGATATTATAAGCATTTGTTAATTATGCCAAATGTGTATGTTAGATTACTAATGTACTTGTACATCTAGTGTTCTGGACTAGACTGACACATGCCCCATAACCGGGCAAGACCCAATACGACCATAGGACACAATATAGTTGTTAGAGCACATAACCGTTGGGGACGTGCCCCTCACGCGCTTGACAGTTCACACGATCAACTGCCCCTCCGAAAGTCACGGAGACAGTTGGACCAGGTCAAAGATCGCGTGCTAGATCTTCCACCTGGCAGTCCCCCATTGCCCGACCAGATATTTCGATTACATGGGAGACCTTGGCCCAGCACTGGGGGGAATCTTATAAATACCCTCTCTCTTGAGAGGGTCAGGTATTCTAATCATTCTTGCTCATACCCAAACATTCGTACTTGCTTTCTCTCTTTAGCCCAAACACTTACTTTGGCATTGGAGTACCTTGCATGTACACCCCTCCTCTCCTACAACCAATGTTGTTGCCCTACACTGAAGGCCAAGACGATTCATTCTGATCACCTCAGATCAGTGGCGCCGTCTGTGGGAACACCAGCTCCCCCGTCTTTTTGAACCAATATTTCCCAATCTTCCCAAACAAAAGACCAAAGCTACCTCTCTGAACATTCATCGTCATGGCCTCCCGCCGTAATGACATCCAGCAAGATTCCCTCATCATTGTTCTGGGTTATGGCGAAACCCCATTCTCAGAGCTGCCACCGGAGAAATTGATCACAAGGACGGAAAACCAGCATCTCCTGACAATGTGAAGCCTCTTGCCCAAAGTTTCGGACATGTATACGAACCTATCACCATCCTACAAGATGTTGACCCTTGCACAGTGGCCCTCTTTTCCACCCTCAACAAATCTAACTATCTGCTCTTCCAACAAGGAGAAAAATCCACATGCTGGAAAACACCATCGGAGAACAACCTCCCCCGTGGGGATCCCTCAGCCCATCTCGCCTGTCGCGTTCCCCTCTTCAGAAGCATCGCCAAGACGAATTTAGAAGCATGTCCCCTCTTCAAAATGATCCGAACTAGAGAAGCATGGACAAGCGACCATCTGAAAGCGCGATCATACCCCTCCTCGGAAATCCAGACACTCCTTAGTGTCGCAAAGGGCCGGTTGACTGACAGAAGAGTCGTCATCGTTCGTTATTTATCCCAAAGAGAGGGAAAGGAAACAATCGAAGAAAACCTGACAAAAAAAGGAAAAGACAAGGTCATCGCAACCAAATCTTGGGTTAGGGAGTCGGTTACGCAAGGGGAAGGTACGAGCACCCCTTACGTCCGTTGTACTCAACGGGATCAATGCTTTTTGTCTATCTACGGGTGAAAAACTATCTAATACTACTGCTAAACGGGGGTGAACGGAAAGATCTGACTCGATAGGACATCGCCGCCCTATGCCTACGTATTCCCTCGTGCAATGGGAAATTCAGAGTCAACGTAGTTTGGGAAAATACGGGTGAATGGGAGGAAGGTTGGTCGCTAAGACATCGTCGTCTTATGCCTACGTATCCTCATCTGGTATGAGAAATCAGAGCAAACGTAGTTCGGGCTGACACGATCACTGGTTGGTTCAAGTGTTTTAATGAGTAGGGTTAAATCTTTGTTCTAGTAGTTAGGGACGATGCCTGTTTGCGGTAGAACAAAAACTTAACACCACTCTTTCTAAAAATGATTTGCAAACAATCCCGAAGGATAAAAAGGTTTGATTTTGTTTTGTGTTTTTTAGAGAAGAAGTGAATTGAGTTAAGTTTGTAACTCATGTTGCACTAAAGACTATGACTTGAGAGAGAATGTGTCGCATATCGCCCAAAGGGCATACGCTAAACACTCTAGACAGTGTGAGAGGAGGCCCTCCACATATCATTCCTCAAGTACTTAAGGCTCGTAGTGTACAACAATTGTTAACCTTTATTAAGTGTCTTAAGAAGTTATAAGATGAGAAGAGAAGATACAAACACTCTAAGGGGAACTGATCAACCCTAATGTTATCATTAAAGTTGGGATTGAAAGGGGAATATCTATCCTAATGTTATCATGCAAAGGATTGAAAGCCTAATGTATTTCCTACTCCCATCTTAAATAGGGGGACTGGGAATACTAAAGGATCATGGCAAAAGAGCTCAAGTAAACACTTAGCAATTCAATCACAGATGAAATGAGAAATGAAAGATGAAAGTGACTTGCAATAAGAGATGAAATGCAAACACAAATGATGCAACAAGACTCAACAACACAAGAGACTCAATACAAAAGAAATGACTTAAACAAGTCAAGAAGGATGAGATGAAATGGGAGAGGTAAACTCCTACAACCATATACCATCAATCATCAAGAGACAATAGTGTTATCCTAAGATGCACACACTAAGAAAAGAGGGAGGAAAAAGTGTGGGGCAGCCATCACCACAAGTACATCTCAACCATACAATTCTTAAGACTCAAGCAAAACAAGTGCAAAACAATAATGAAAAACCAATACCAATGTTCATGACAAACTCATAGTGTACACAATGTCACCAAATTCATCATGAACAAAGGTCAAACCACAAGGGGAAAAGGTGAATCAACAAGAGGAAAGCCTCAAATTCAAGTCCAATACAAGAGGGAATCACAATCATGATCATGTACAAGTGATGAACCAAAGTTCAAGCATAAACTCAACACTTAGAACAAGTAGAGAAGCGTGATTCAAAGATGACTTGTAATGAAGGTTACACATTCAAATGACCCATGACAAGATAAAAAAGCACCTCAAGTATGTTAGAATGATGTAACAAATCTCAAAAGATGCATATGGGATCACTCAAGATCATATCCCAAAGTTTTAAGTCAAACTAGCATGTGTAAACAACCCTAAAAGGACTTGACTTTGAAACAATCATGAAAAATAGGAGAAGACCTCAATAAATCTCAAATAAAATCTCAAGACAATATTAAACAACCATCAAACATAATGCCAAAGTTTGAGTTCAAATTCAACTCAAGGCACCACCAAATAATTCCAATAAGGTATGGTATTCCACCTTATCGAGGGTTTGTCGAGGGTCAAACAAAAGCAATTTAAAAACACATGAAAAATGAACATAAATGAACCAAATCAACCCTCAAAGATGCTTTAATCCATCACCTAAATGATGGATAATAATTGTTCATAGGGGATGTAGGATCAAGGTTCAAATGATCAAGTTCAAAACTAGGGTAAACCATAAAACACATCAATTTGTAAATTCCAAATAAAATAAGAAAATAAATGGAAAACAAAAATAAAATATATGAAAAATTAATTAACAAATTAAACTGTCAGGAAAATGTTTTTTGGGAATTTTTAGAATTAAGAAAATAATTTAAATCAATTAAAATTGAAAACTAGAATTAAAATGAAATGAAAAAAACAAGAACAAGCAAGGTGGGGTGTATCCAGCAATTAACATATGAACTGAAACCTTCCCAAATTTTGTCTGGGCCAGAAATTGGGAGGTGTGGATAGGAAAGGGGCTAAGCCCAATAGCTCATAAACTCAGAGTTTAATGAAACTCTGCGTTTCATTAAACCTACGTGGAGTCAAACAACACGTGAGCATGGTTAGGAAAATCAAAACGCAACATATCATGGGTCAAACATTCAAACCAGGGCCAGGTCAGCTTGGATCAGAGAGATGACTAGACGCCGGAGCTAGGGCTCTGGTCGTCTTCTCCGACCAGCTTGCTGGAGACCAGTCACCAAACCTTAATAAAAAGCCACAAATCTGGTACCATTCGAAAGCTCTCACCACAAGGAGTTCAAATCCAACAATCATTTTCAGAAAAGGTTCCTAAACAAGGTGAAATCATGACACGAAATTTGTGATGCACATGCTGAAATCTTAACAAACATGAAAGCAAAAAATTCAAACATAGCCTACCAAGGGTAGGGCTTCAGATGCACCCAGCATGACCTTAAAATTGTGCCTAGAATGATGGTTTTAAGTTGAAGAAAAGTACCTAAAGGAGAGGTTTCGTTGACCCTTCAAATGGCAAGCAAGCTTCAATTTCAACCTTCCAACTTCTTCATTAAGCTTTACTGATGATGATTCCGGCCAACACCTGAAGCAAAAGCCCAGGAAATGGTTGATTCGAAGAAATGAAAGTTTGAAGAATTTTGAAGCTCCCCCTTCTCTCTCACGTAGATGCACCAATTCTCATGGTTTAGGGCAAACATTTGGCTTTTATATGGTGGGTTTTCAGCAACAACGCAGGCCCATGTTGGTTCATTTGAAAGATTTCCAATTTTGGCAAAAAATAATTCACTTATGCGTACACACCGGTTCCATATCATACACCTTGTTTTTGGTCAGCAAAAGTGCATTTGTAGTGTGTAGAAAATAATAGGATGGTTTTGGTGAATTGAGAAAATGTTTTTGCAAGGTTTTGTATCATTACTTTTTAAGGTGTAAAACTTTGAAAAAATGGCACATAACATGATCTAATGTTGGTCCAAATATAGTAAAGAGTGTCATGATCAATAGATGATGACATTATGGTGTGCAAAATTAAAAAACAAAGTAATTTGGTGACTTGTAAATGAAGAAAACCAAATCATGTTCAAAAGTTCAAATTTCCACCTTCAAAATGGTTCAAATGATCATATCATCCACCAAATGCCATGAATTTTAAGTTCATGATGAAGTTGAATCAATGTGACACAACATTCATGTGGCACAAAATTGGATTTGAGGTTTCAAAGTTCATGGAATTGACCATTGAAGGAAATGACCTATAACAAACTTTCCCAAAATACTCTTGCCTTGTGAAGACCATAACTTGAGATGTACATATGAGAAGGAGTACTTATAGGACTTTTTGGAAAGCTAAAATCATTAGGAACAACTTTCATGTTCACTTGAAGTTGAGGAGACACTTGATTCCATGTCAAAAATGCTTAGGAAGTGAGTTGACTTTGAATTGACCAAAATTCTTTTCATCTGATGACACCAACATGTTGACACCATAACTTGAGATGTACAAACCTAATGTATGAGTTATTATACTCAAAATAAAGCTTAAAAGATGATGAATAAGTCTCATGTTTATGGGAAAATGATATTAAACTTGTATCACAATGAAAATTGTCCTTGAAGTTAGGCACCAAAGAAGGGGATTTTACACTATAATCATCTAAAACCCTAGCTTAGTAACTCCCTGAACTCTTTGAATTTCCTTGATTTGATATCATCATGACATTATATATGTCTTGGGATGACTTACCATGTTTCAATAACCTATACCCAAGTTTTGAACCCTCTCAAGTCCACAATTGACTTTAGGTTGACCAGATGAAACCCTAGATCCATACCCTTTGACTGAGGCTCTTGCAGGTGAATTGAATGACCACACAAACTCCATCAAGACCTCTCAAGATATAAATTGAGCTTTTGAACCATGCCTTATCCAAATAGTTAACCTTATGACCCTCTTATGATCCTTTGATGATCCTTAAGATAGGAGGTGACACCCATACACACCTCTCCCCTCAAGGAGCTTTGAAATCCAATCTGATGGCAATGAACCCTTGATGTCTACCAATGATACTCTTGATTGAGCTTAAACAAATAAGTTCTCCTCTTGAATATCAAACACAACACCTTTTTATCCCTTGTAACAACCAATGTTATGCAAATGCAAATGCTAAAATGAAAAGAAACATAAGCCAAGTTAAAAAGAAAAGGTTGGTCAAATTTTGGGGTACAACAACTGCCCCTATTCAAACAACTTGGACCTGAAGGGATGAAAAGCGAATGAATTTCAAACATTCAAGGTAAAATGTGGTTGAATATAAAAGAACCCAGAAATTTGCCAACCACGAAATAGAAAATTGTAGAATGGTCCACCAGAGTGGAAATAGAATCACCGGAGAAACGTAACTGATGGGTTGCAGGAAAATGAGCTGACTCATCACCAATTAGAAAGCATCGACACACAGTCGGAAGAACATCTACTAACACGCAAGCAACGACACTAAGTAGGCTCGACACTGAGTCGGTAACATCTATTATCCAAAGCGGGCATCTGTTAATTAAAACAGGCAACGAACCCTAAGGTCGGCTCAACACGAAGTTGGTAACACCTGCTAATCCAAGCAGACATCTGTTAATTAAAACAAGCAACAAACCTGAAGGTTGGCTTGACACGAAGTCGGTAACATCTTCTATCCAAAACAGGCATCCGTTAATTAAAACAGGCAATGAACCCGAAGGTTGGCTCGACACGAAGTCGGTAACAGAATTCACAATCTGAAGGAGAATTCCGCTGGGGAAGAATGAACTTAACCAAATAAACTCTGTTGGGGGGATAATTATAAGATGAAAGCATATAACCAAATATTCTTATTGGGGTCTGGATACCACACAGGCTCATGAAATACTATTATCATTAAGATGATAAACAATGAGATGAACACATCTATCAATAACTATTGTCGAGGTCTGGATACCACGCAGGCTCAAGAGAATACACCGTTGTCTGTTGGAGATACATCTAAAAACAAGAGGTAACAACCTGGCTTATGTTTCAAATGCATATGTTTGAAAATGGCGTAATGCTCCATATGGAATGGAAATGCTACGCGCTTGGGAGGATGCTATGCACAAATGCAAATGCAAAGGAACCACTCCAACAAAATAAATGCTGAAGAGACGAAGCCAACTCCGTTGGGGGATGATCGGATGTCAAGTATGATTGGATGTCAAGTATGATTGGACATATGCTAGGAAAACAAACCCTGGATGGCCTCTTGGAAAAGAACTCTCTTGGGTAATACAGCTCTGCTGAGAATAAATTCACTCCACCGGGGATCAAATCAACTCTACTGAGGAAAACGCCCTGAACGGCCTTCCAGAATGCAACTACTATGGGGAACAAACAACTAGGCTGGGGAAAATGCCCTGAACGACCTTTCAAAATATGACTCTACCGGGGAGTAGACAAACTGTTAGGGAATAACTCCACTCTGTCGGGAATTCCACTCAACTGGAGATTAAATCCAATGTGCTATGGATAATGAATGAGATTTACTGGGAGATTATCCCAAACTCTCTCTGCTGAGGATGGAGAATAACAATTCTCTGGGGGCATTCCCACTCTGCGGGGAAGAAACCTACTCCGGCGACTTCATTGAGGATTAGGAATAAAGATTGATTGGGAAACATCCCAAAGAAACTCGCTTTGAAGAATACCAATAACCAACTGGATTCTGCTGCGGAAAACAACTTCACTGAGGAGTACTCATTGAGGGAACCAGCATCAATGTCTACTTGGGGAATGAAAATAAAACTCCACAATATTAACCTCTACTTAGGGGATGAGTCAAAGACTTAGATTCTATGGGGAAACAAAACTGAACCTGTTCCACTGCCGGGGAAAACACTCTCATATCTACCTATCAAGGGATAGGTGCGCACCACCGCTGGGGAACCTCAGTTTCAACCTGCTGGGGATAAATACAATCTCGATCTGCTGGGGAGAGACTAGTCTCGACTTGCTGAGGATAAGTGCACATTATCGCCGGCGAGATATTTCTGATCTGACATCTTCACCTCGTGGGGATAGAGACATGGTGACTTCACTAGGGTACACCTCTGAAATAGTCTCAACAACGGGAGTCGTGCAGATGACAAACAAGCAAATGTGTCCTGTATGCAACAAAGGCTATCTCGGTCATCGTCCATGACATTATTCAAGTAAATCAATGTTTCAATTATGATTAGAAAATCCCACAAGTTTATGTATGCAAAGTTTTATCAAAAACATCAGGCGTCTTTTGCAAACAAAACAGTAAAAAGCTAAAACAAGAACAAAAACTTTCTGAATAATATACTTCATTAATTGAAAATGGTCTGTAAATAGGCATATTTACATCAGATGTAACTCCTGAAAAGAGAAAGTTGCGCAAAAAGTACAGAAATGCAATAAATATACAAAATATCGGCAATGTGGTACAGAGAACCACTATGTGTCGATTTGACTATGACTCGCATGACTTCGATGCTTCTCCATTGCTTCGTCTTTCGAAGAGAATGACCTGACTGATTGACCCTCGGGTCCTCCAAGAATCCACTATGCTCATGGGAACGACACAGACCGCAATCGTTTGTTTTTAAATCCCTAACTTTTGCCTGAATCGCCCTTGCGGGTTTTCGATTCACCGGGATATCCATTTTTGCCGAAGTCGCCTTTTCAGGTTTTCAACTTCACGGGTTTACAATTTTCTCTTTTTTTTTATCCCTAATTTTTGCCCGAACCCATTCTTTTTATGGTTCGCCGGGATGCCCCATTTTTGCTTGGATTTTTTTTCTTTTTATTCCAGCGGGTATGTTTTAAGTAAAGTATTTTCTAACTGCGTCTGCGTTCACAGGGGACGTAAAATCTTCGCCATCCATAGTTGAAAGTAGGAAGGCTCCTCCGGAGAAGACTTTCCTTACTACATATGGACCTTCATAGTTGGGAGTCCATTTTCCCCTGTGATCTATCCGTGGAGGGAGGATCCGCTTCAACACTAAATCACCTGTCTGAAAGCTTCGAGAGTGCATCTTCTGATCTAAAGTTTTCTTAATTATATTCTGATATAATCGACCATAGGCGATAGCTGTCAATCTCTTCTCGTCAATCAAGCTAAGCTGATTCAATCTGGCTTTCACCCATTCTGCCTCATCAAGGTTCACATCAACCAACACCCTCAGGGAAGGAATCTCGACCTCCAATGGTAGGACAACTTCCATACCATATACTAGCGAGAAAGGAGTTGCCCCAGTTGAAGTACGTACCGAGGTACGATATTCGTGTAATGTAAAGGGCAACATCTCGTGCCAATCCTTATAGGTAACAACCATCTTCTGGATAATCTTCTTTATGTTCTTATTGACTGCCTCAATAGCACCATTCATCTTTGGTCGATAAGGAGAAGAGTTGTGGTGTTCAATCTTGAAACTCTGGCACAACTCCTTCATCGTCTTGTTGTTTAAATTCGAACTATTATCGATAATGATTCATTCAGGCACTCCGTAACAACAGATGATGTCCTTCTTGATAAATCAAGTTACAACCTGTCTGGTCATGTTGGCGAAAGAAGCTGCTTCAACCCACTTGGTGAAATAGTCGATGGCCACTAAAATGAAGCGATGTTTGTTGGATGCGGTCGGTTCAATCTTACCGATCATATCAATGCCCCACATATCAAAGAGCCAAGGAGACGCCGTGACATTCAAAGGACTTGGCGGCACATGCATCTTGTCAGCATAAATCTGGCATTTATGGCACTTTCTGGCGTATTTGAAACAATCAGACTCCATGGTCATCCAATAGTAGCATGCCCTCAACAATTTCCGAGACATTGCATGTCCGCCTGCATGCGTACCGAAAAGAACCTTCATGGACTTCTTCCATTAGCAAACCTGCTTCCTTTTCGTCCACACATCTTAACAACACCAAGTCGCAGTTTATTCTATAAAGCACATCGACCTTGTTCAGATAAAAGTTTCTAGACACTCTTCTAAAGGTCTTCTTATCCCGGCTCGATGCCCCTGGTAGATACTCATGATTCTTGAGAAAGTTTCTAATATCATAATACCACAGCTTCCCATCAGATGCTTCCTCTACTGCAAAAGTGAACGTCGGCCTATCGAGGCGCGAGATGGTGATCCTCGGAGCATCATTCCAATGATTCACCTTGTACATTGAGGATAAAGTTTCCAAAACATCTACCATCTGATTTTCGGCCCTTGGCACATGATGAAATTCTACTATGTTAAAGAAAGTTAATAACCTTCTGGCATAATTCATGTAAGGAATCAGGTTAGGCTGACGAGTCTCTCATTCTCCTTTTATCTGATTAATGACCAAAGATGAATCACCATATACATCAAGGTTCTTGATTCTCAAATCAATTGCTTCTTCAATGCCCATGATGCATGCTTCATACTCAGCTTTGTTGTTGGTGCAAGCAAATGTTACCTTGGCGGTAAATGGTATCTGGGAACCATGGGGAGTTGTAATGATTGCCTCAATCCAGCTGCCATAAGAGTTAACAGCACCGTCAAAAATCATCTTCCATTGGGAGCCTATCTCAGGACCATTGTCAGGTAGTGGCTCATCACAATCTTTCATCTTCAGAAACATTATATCCTCGTCAGGAAATTCAAAATTCATCGGTTGATATTCATCAATCAGCTGCTCTGCGAGATATTCTGACAAAACCCTTCCCTTAATGGCCTTTTAGGAGACATACTGGATATTGTATTCTATTAGAACCATCTGCCACCTTGCAATAAGAGATGAAATGCAAACACAAATGATGCAACAAGACTCAACAACACAAGAGACTCAACACAAAAGAAATGACTTAAACAAGTCAAGAGGGATGAGATGATATGGGAGAAGTAAACTCCTACAACCATGTATCATCAATCATCAAGAGACAATGGTGCTATCCTAAGATGCACACACTAAGAAAATATGGAGGAAAAAGTGTGTGGCAGCCACCACCACAAGTACATCTCAACCATACAATTCTTAAGACTCAAGCAAAACAAGTGCAAAACAACAATGCAAAACCAATACCAATGTTCATGACAAACTCAAAGTGTACACAATGTCACCAAAATCATCATGAACAAAGGTCAAACCACAATGGGAAGAAGTGAATCAACAAGAGGAAAGCCTCAAATTCAATTCCAAGATAAGAGGGAATCACAATCATGATCATGTACAAGTGATGAACCAAAGTTCAAGCATAAACTCAACACTTAGAACAAGTAGATAAACATGATTTAAAGATGACTTGTAATGCAAGTTACACATTCAAATGACCCATGACAAGATAAAACATCACCTCAAGTATCTTAGAATGGTGTAACAAAGCTCAAAAGATGCATGTGGGATCACTCAAGATCATATCCCAAAGTATTAAGTCAAACTAGCATGTGTAAACAACCCTAAAAGGACTTGACTTTGAAACAATCATGAAAAATAGGAGAAGACCTCAATAAATCTCAAATAAAATATCAAGATAAGATTAAACAACCATCAAACAGAATGCCAAAGTTCAAGTTCAAATTCAACTCAAGGCACCACCAAATAATTCCAAGAAGGTAGGGTGTTCCACCTTATTGAGGGTTTGTCGAGGGTCAAACAAAAGCAATTTAAAAACACATGAAAAATGAACATAAATGAACCAAATCAACCCTCAAAGATGCTTCAATCTATCACCTAAATTATGGAGAAGAGTTAGTCATAGGGGATGTAGGATCAACGTTCAAATGATCAAGTTCAAAACTAGGGTAAACCATAAAACACATCAATTTGTAAATTCCAAATAAATTAAGAAAGTAAATGGAAAATAAAAAAAAATATGAAAAATTAATTAACACATTAAACTGTCAAGAAAATATTTTTTGGGAATTTTTATAATTAAGCAAATAATTTAAATCAATTAAAATTGAAAACTAGAATTAAAATGAAATAAAAAAAAAAACAAGAACAAGCAAGGTGGGGTGTATCCAGCAATTAACATATGAACTGAAACCTTCACAAATTTCGCCTGGGCCAGAAATTGGGAGGTGTGGATAGGAAAGGGGCTAAGCCCAATAGCTCATAAACTCAGAGTTTAATGAAACTCTGCGTTTCATTAAACCTACGTGGAGTCAAACAACACGTGAGCATGGTTAGGCAAATCAAAACGCAACACATCATGGAACAAACATTCAAACTTGGGTCAGGTCAGCTTGGATCAGAGAGATGACTAGACGCCGAAGCTAGGGCTCCGGTCGTCTTCTCCGGCCAGCTCGCCGGAGACCAGTCATCAAACCTCATTAAAAATCCACAAATCTGGTACCATTCGAAAGCTCTCACCACAAGGAGTTCAAATCCAACAATCATTTTCAAAAAACGTTCCTAAACAAGGTGAAATCATGACGTGAAATTTGTGATGCACATGCTGAAATCTTAAAAATCAGGCAAGCAAACAATTCAAACATGGCCTACCAAGGGTAGGGCTTCAGATGCACCCAGCATGACCTTAAAATTGTGCCTAGAATGATGGTTTTAAGTTGAAGAAAAGTACCTAACAGAGAGGTTTCGTTGACCCTTCAAATGGCAAGCAAGCTTCAATTCCAGCCTTCCAACTTCTTCCTTGAGCTTTACTGATGATGATTCCAGCCAACACCTGAAGCAAAAGCCCAAGAAATGGTTGATTTGAAGAAATGAAAGTTTGAAGAATTTTGAAGCTCTCCCTTCTCTCTCACGCAGCTGCACCAGTTCTCATGGTTTATGGCAAACATTTGGCTTTTATATGGTGGGTTTTCAGCAACCACATAGGCCCATGTTGCTTCATTTGAAAGATTTCCAATTTTGGCCAAAAATAATTCACTTATGCATACACACCGGTTCCATATCATACACCTTATTTTTGGTCAGCAAAAGTGCATTTGTAGTGTGTAGAAAACAAGAGGATGGTTTTGGTGAATTGAGAAAATATTTTTGCAAGGTTTTGTATCATGACCTTTTAAGGTGTAAAACTTTGAAAAAATGGCATATAACATGATTTAATGTTGGTCCAAATATAGTAAAGAGTGGCATGGCCAATAGTTGATGACATTATGGTGTGCAAAATTCAAAAACAAAGTCATTTGGTGACTTGTAAATGAAGAAAACCAAATCATGTTCAAAAGTTCAAATTTCCACCTTCAAAATGGTTCAAATGATCATATCATCCACCGAATGCCATGAATTTTAAGTTCATAATGAAGTTGGATCAATGTGACACAACATTCATGTGGCACAAAATTGGATTTGAGGTTTCAAAGTTCATGGAATTGACCATTGAAGGAAATGACCTATAATGAACTTTCCCAAAATACCCTTGCCTTGTGAAGACCATAACTTGAGATGTACACATGAGAATGAGGACTTCTAGGACTTTTTGGAAATCTAATATCATTAGGAACAACTTTCATGTTCACTTGAAGTTTAGGAGAAACTTGATTCCATGTCGAAAAAGGTTAGGAAGTGAGTTGACTTTGAGTTGACCAAAATTCTTTTCATCTGATGACACCAACTTATTGACACCATAACTTGAGATGTACAAACCCAATGGATGAGTTCTTGTACTCAAAAGAAATATTGAAAGATGATGAATAAGTCTCATGTTTATGGGAAAAATGAGATTGAACTTGTATCATAATGAAAATTGTCCTTGAAATTAGGCATCAAAGAATGGGATTTTACACTTAAATCATCTGAAACCCTAGTTTAGTAACTCCCTGAACTCTTTGAATCCTATTGATTTAATATCATCATGACATTATAGATGGCTTGGGATGACTTCCCATGTCTCAATAACCTAGACCCAAGTCTTGAACCCTCTCAAGTCCACAGTTGACTTTAGGTTGACCAAATGAAACCCTAGCTCCATACCCTTTGACTGAGGCTCTTGCAGGTGAATTGAATGACCCCACAAACTCCATAAAGACCTCTCAAGATACACATTGAGCTTTTGAACCATGCCTTATCCAAATAGGTAACCTTATGACCCTCTGATGATCCTCAAGATAGGAGGTGACACCCATACACACCTCTCCCCTCAAGGAGCTTTGAAATCCAATCTGATGGTAATGAACCCTTGATGTCTACCAATGATACTCTTGCTTGAGCTTGAACAAAGAAGCTCTCCTCTTGAATAGCAAACACAACACCTCTTTATCCCCTATTACAATCAATGCTATGCATATGCAAATGATAAAATGAAAAGATACATAAGCCAAGTTAGAAAGAAAAGGTTGGTTAAATTTTGGGGTACAACACCTAGTATCCAAAAGGACTAGGCCTTCCAGAAAGCTTCGCGAAGAGCAACAAAGCCAACATGAACGTTATCCTCGATACAGCAGGAGTCAGGGACGCATTTATTTGTTCAGCAAGTCGCCCATCCCGAGCAACGAAGACAACGCAAGCAGTCCTCTGTCACAGGAAATCATGGACACCCGCATTCCGCGCAGACTAGAAAAACCTCCCCCTCTAGCTCTTTATGATGGTACCACTAACCCTGGCAACCAAATAGAAAACATTGAGGCCGTGATGCATTACCACAATGTCCCTGGAGCAATCAAATGCAGGTTATGCCCGACCATCCTCAGGAAAGGGGTTATGACTTGGTACAAGAGCGTTCTTCGGGGCTCAATCACGTCATGGAGGAGTCTTAAGGAGCAGTTTTCCCGACATTTTACTGCCTCCAGAGGCCACCCGAAATCCGAAGCTACACTTGAGGGTATCATCCAGAGCAGGGATGAACCTCTTCATAATTACATCGACAGGTTCACTAAGGAAGCGGTCGAAATTCTCACAACCGACCACATGAAAAAGTATCTGCTAGAATAGGGATTGAGACCGAAAAGCGACTTCTGTAAGGCAGTATGACTCAACCCTCCTTGGTCTCTAGCCAAACTTCTCTGCCGGGCAGAATCCTATATTCAATATGAAGAAAAGAAAGTCGCGTGTAAGGCCAAAGACTCGAGGGGCCAAGAGAGTTCCAAAGCGTCGAAGAAAGACGAAGTAGACACTTTTAGGCGAGACAAAGACAGGAGACAAGATGATTGTCCCCGAGATCACAAAGGTCCTGCTAGTCTATTCACCGAATACACTCTATTGACCGTTCCCCGCAAGCGTATTCTTCTTGAATCTATCAATGCCGAATTCAAGCAAAGAGGCGTCTAATTTCCTAAGCCAACAGCTTTGAAGAGCAATATCGACCGAAGCAAATACTGTCGCTTCCACCGCAGCCACGACCACATAACAGAAGACTGCGTCCACTTGAAAGACGCCATTGAAATCCTCAATAAAAAAGGGCCACCTAAAGTAGTATATAAATAAAGGAGAAGCCCCTCGAGGAGAAACGTCAAAATCTAAGAAATATACGAGAGCCTCGTCTTCTAGCCCTCCCCCTCTGGTCGCCATGTCTATCTCGCGACAAGAGGACTTTTTCATCCCCGGAGAGTTCGAAGGGCCTGCATATTTTTCTACGCACAACCCCTAGGAGGCCTTCCCCGGTATAATGCTTATTTCCTGCGACAGGTACAACGAACTCACAGTAGGATCAGTAAAGAGAAAGTTTGAACAACTAATCGACTGTAGTCCAGATCGTCTGTCAACACTCGAGAAATTCCAAGGATGACTTCAGCCAATCACTTTCTACCGATAAGAGCTCCCCGGAGGCTCCCCCAACTCTCACATCCTTCTTCTTATCAGAGCCAGGTTAACCCACAATGACATCTGCCGAATACTTGTCAATCAGGGTAGTTCGGTGGATATCATGTACACCAGCATATTTCATGCCCTTAAACTCGACCAGAGAACCTGTCCCCGTATGTAGAGTCAAATCTACAAGGATTCAACGGGGCCACAGCTAGACCATGGGGATACGTAGAGCTCCAAGTTACATTCAGAGAAGAGGATGCTGCCAAAATGATTAAGACACAGTTCTTAGTCATAGGTTGCCCCTCATTATACCAATGCATCCTGGGGAGATCGACACTCGCCGAACTAATTGATGTCCCTGCCACAGTTCATCTTAAGATGAAGTATTATACTGAAAAGGGGAATGTCGCCACTCTGCACAGGGACATCGAGGCCGCAAGACGATGCTTCGAAGCGGCTACCAAAGGGCAAAGTTCAATCAGTGCAGCACCGCAGATTGTCGAACGGGCAAGAAACAAAGATCCTGCTAGCAAACAAAGCCAACCCGACCAACACTCCAGGTTCATACTATCGACCTTGACAACCGGATTCCAGAAGAAGGCGAAGAAGATACTCCATCCTCAATGGGAAACTCATCCTCCTCGGCTGTTATGTGCCCAACATCAGATGGAGAATTTGAGGTGATCACATTCGGGGATGACCCCAACCGAGGAGTCAGGATCGGCGTGGGACTTCCAGATAAAGTGAAAGAATAACTAAAAACCTGCTTGAAGAACAACACTGACTTATTTGCTTAGAGTGCCGCAGACATGCCTGACCTTAGCCCAGAAATCGCTTGCCATCAGATCACCATAGACCCATCTGCTCGGGCGATAGAATAACGCAGGCACAAGCAATTCGATGAGAAGACTGAAGCGGCGAATAAACTTGTAAAGGACCTCTTATAGGGCAAATTTATCTCGGAATCCAGGTATACAACCTGCCTCTCCAACATTGTATTAGTCAAAAAACATAATGGAAAATGGAAAATGTGCGTTGATTACACTGATCTCAACTGGGCTTGCTCAAAAGATGCATACCCCCTGCCCAGCATCGATAAGCTAGTGGATAACTCTGTCGGTTTCAAACTTCTATCCTTTATAGGCGCCTGCTCGGGATATAATCAGTACCTCATGGCAAAAAAGGACAAGAACTGCACCGCTTTCATGACCTCGTCGGACAACTATTACTATAACGTAACGCCCTTCGATCTAAAAAACGCAGGGGCCAAGTATCAGCGAATGATGAACAAAGTCTTTCGATCACAAATCGTAGACATGATCGAAGTATACATGAATGACATGATCGTGAAATCCCAAGAGAAACCCGATCATATGCTCCACTTGCAAAAGGTCTTCGACCAAGCCAGGGAGTGTAAAATGTGATTCAACTCAGAAAAATGCACCTTTGGTGTACGGGCAGGAAAGTTCCTCGGATTCTACCTCACTGAGAGGGGGATCGAGGCCAAACCTGACAAATGCCGAGTTTTTTCTGAATTACCCACACCCTAGTTAAAGAAATCCATATAATCCCTCAATAGGATGCTCACCTTGTTATTTTGCTTCGTGGCCAAATCTGCTCAACACGCCTTGACCTTCTTCAAGCTCCTTCGAAAAGAGGCAACGTTCGAATGGACGGAGGAATGCAAGCAATCACTATGCCACATCAAGCTAGCATTGTCTGAACCGCCTGTTTTGTTGAAAACATGGGAAGGTAAAACGTTTCCTCGCTGTCTCTATTATGGTCTGGGCCAGAAGGTAATGTCTTAATCTTCTCGCAGCATTGATGAGGGTCAAGGAGACCTTCTCGATCTGTTGGTATCTAAGTTGTGGCCTTTGTAAAGCTTTGCTTGTGAAATATATTTGCTTTTGCTTGTCGAGGGTTTCTCGAATAAGGGCAACATTGATGGCTTCATTAGTGACGGAGAGGTAAAGGTAAAGCGTTTCCTCGCTGTAAAGGTAAAAAGTATCAGGCCAAAAACGACCACCTCGTCGAATATCTGGAGCTGGTGCAATAAAAGATATCGAAGTTTGAAACATGGGAAGTCCAACACATTCCCCGTGAAAGAAACACTCGGGCAGACATCTTATCAAAGTTAGCTAGCACAAGAAGGAAGGATGGCAACAAGTCTGTTATACAGGAGACTCTTCCCCGTCCAAGCATCACGAAACCAATAGGACTGCTCGACGTTAATGCCATCAACGACAGTGAGTATTGGATGACTTCGGTGCATGACTACCTCACCACGGGGAAGCTTCCCGAAGATAATAAAGAGGCCAATGTAACTAAATGAAGGGCCTGCTCCTATGTCCTGGTCAAAGGCAAACTCTATCGGCGAGGATTCTCCACTCCCCTCCTAAAATGCGTCGAGGAGAACAAGGTCCTAGACATTCTCCAAGAAATTCATGATGGGATCAACGCACAACACTTAGAAGGAAGATCGTTGGCACGAAAAACCCTTCGAGCAGGATACTGTTGTCCAACTATACAACATGACGCAAAGGAGCATGTTAAAAAATGTGATAGATGTCAATGCCACGGGGACATGCACTTAGCAACCCCCAATGAGTTTAAGACCATATCCTCCCCGTGGCCTTTCGCCTAGTGGGGGATGGACATACTCGATCCCTTCATCGTGGGATCGTATCAGAACAAGTGTTTAATCATGGTCGTTGACTACTTCACAAAATGGATCGAAGCTGAGACCCTCGCCAAAATCACAACATTTAACATACTTCGAATTTATAAAAGAAACGTCCTCGCACGATTTGGTGTACCCTAAGCTCCCGTGACCGACAATATGACACAATTCAGTGATAGGAAATTTCAGGACTTTGTTGCCAAACTAGGAACCAAGCAACACTTCACGTCTATCGAACACCCCCAGACCAACAGACAGACAAAAGTCGCGAATAGGGTGATCCTCCGCAAACTAAAATGAAGGTTGGGCGAGGCTAAAAAGAGGTGGGTCGAGGAGCTACACAGTGTGCTCTGATCATACATAACAACTCCATACTCCACTATCGGGGAAACTCCCTTCCGACTAGCATATGGAACCGAGGCAGTAATCCAAGTGAAAATCAGAGAACCCTTGAGACGGACAGAGGCCCCCCTCGACGAGAAATTGAATGATGAATCATTAAGAGAAGAACTCAACCTGGTCAAAGAGATTCGATCAGGGGCAGCTCTCCGCGAAGCTTCGCTGAAACAAAAAATAACTCCGCGCCATGATGCCAAGGTTGTAAAGCGCGACTTCCAAGTGGGCAGCCTTGTCTTACATCGAAACCAAAAAGACTCGCGCGAGGGCAAGCTGGCCGCAAACTGGGAAGGCCCTTATCGGGTAAGATCAAAAACAGGTATTGGGGCTTATTACCTCGACCTTGGAATGTTGAAGAACTCAAACAATACTACAGCTAGCATTAGCGCAAGTAGAACTGACCGCCGATGATTATACTTCTAAATGAGGGTCGTTCGGCCAATGAAGCGTGCCCTGGTGTAAGCACAATCCTCAAACATAATGAAGTAAAGTCTCCGCTTATGTAAATAGCGAATTATGTGACCGAGGGGGATAACTGAATTGAGCTCCGTCATCGCCGTACTAGGGTGGCAGGACACCCAGCTTGCGATGGGAAAGTTCAAGCCCTGTGCGATCAGGACCTCAACCGAGATCCTAGTCCCACATCCAACGAGATTACTCTGCCACCTTAACAAGTTCCATAAACTATTGAGTAACATGACCAGTCGAGCAAATCCTAAAAACATTCCGCAAGAAAAAATAAACAAGGCATACAATGTCGAGGCATACAATGTCAAAATAAACATCCATAAATATACCCAACCTCATGGCTAGGAAAGTGTTTAAATATTACATAAATGTTGGGCAGAGCCCGACAATCAAAAGTACATAAAATTGGCACGCAGGCCAAAATACATTAAGTTATAACAATCATTCATCATCAGTGGGAATCTCTGGCGGGACCACCTTCCCGTCGACCACCTGATGCAGAACACCCATCCCTTTGGTAACCAATTGAAGATCGGGATTTAGGGACTTCACCTGCTCCACAACAGTAGAAAACCCAAATTCAGCAGCTCCAAGAGCGTCCTACTCGAGAATACGTATTCTCTCGACCATCTCCCATTGAGTCTTCAAAGACTTTTCCTCTTTAGTTTCGTCTAGCCCCACAGTCGAGGAGTCCTCCAGCTCAGTGACCCTGGTCTTCAAATTGGTGTTCTCCTCCTTGATCTTCTTCATTTTATCGAACATCTCATTCATGTCCTTGAGGAGCACGACCTTGGCCTCATAGTTGCCTTTAGGGGTATGTAACTAGTTGAATAGATATGCTATCTCCAACTCAAGTTCAGACTCCCTGGCCTGTGCTTTTTTCAACTCCTTGAGAGGAATGGTCGCGTCTCCAAGGGCCAGAGCCGTTTCCAAAACTCTCATCATCGAAGCAACATCGCGATAAAGGAGTGACCTCCACACCTTCAGATCAGCAGCCAAGATGGTCGATGCCTCTAGATCGGGGACCTGCACAGATCCCTCTCCGTCAAAAATCTTGTATTGTAAAAAGCAGGGGGCAGGGTGAATTTTCCCGCAGCAAAACCAGAGACTTCAACCGAAGACGAGCCAAGGTCGTCTCGCTTCCTTTTATTTTGAGGATCCGAGGTAAGAGGATTGGAGGTGCTGCCCGATGATGGAGAAGGACCGACGAACTTCTCCAGGGTCACCTGCTGCCTGACTGCATCTGCCCTCGAGGTCGAAACCTTTTTGACATTTTTAGTTGCGGTTGACTTGACCAAAAGTTCACGTAAGTTCAACATCTTTCCTGCAAAGAAGAAACAAGAGGTCAGCACAACATTAAAACACCAAGAAACAAGTCGAGCACATCATCTATACCTAGAAGCTCAAAGGCCTTTGCCTCAGTTCTACAATCAAGAAGAGCCTTAGTGTTTATGTAACGAGCTGCTCGAGCAGGCTCCCCATCTTCAGAGTATAGCAGATTTCCATCCTTGTCCACCACAGTAGCAGGGATGAAACTCTCAACGAACGATGTCAGTGCTCGAAGAGATTTCTTGTCCTCAGAACACGGTTGATCGTGCTTTACAAGATTTGGTCTGTTCTATATCGAAAATGGGCATACACCCATTCCAAGGGAAACTTTGACACAGGATGCACCACTTCTTGACCATCTTCCCTTATCATCTCCATCGTGACTAGGGAGCTCTTGGCCACTTCAAAAAGGGGCTTTACAACCAGAAATATAAATTTGAAGTTTCGAACAGACTCCGAGTAGGGCCAGAACATCCTGCTCTGCTGCTTGAAAGACACCCAACTCTGCTTCGATTCTGAAGTGCTTCTCTGCAGCTGGAAGATACAAAAGAAGAGCTCCACGGTAGCCCCTATTCGGAGATAATAATGTAGAAGCATGCTTCAGTCTCAAGTTTTGATGATGTCAATGCTACTCAAAGTTAATATCTATTGATTGCAAAAAGACAAGCCGTTCAAAGTCATCAAGATCAAGTCAAGCTATCTTTCAAGTCAAGCTATATGGAACTGATTCTTCCAGACTTGCCTGCATTACTGGTATATCAAATCCACCTTTTTAATTTTGATATACAAGTGTTCAAAAACATCAATCTTTTGTGCATAATACATACACATGTTTTTGAATCTTTAAAAATGGTATAACATTAATTTTAAAAAGCTTTTTTCTGAAAATTAGCAGTGTTAACCGATTAACCATATGGGTTAACCGGTTAACCATTTTGAATTTTGAATTTTCTGGGCTAACGTACCAGTGTTAACCGATTAACCATATGGGTTAACCGATTAACACTGAACGTGCAGTGAAAAATTGCTTGGTTTTGAGTTCAAAATTATTTTTAAAATCATACCTTTTCATGGTTTGAATCTTTTAAAATCATACCTTTTGTGAAAGGTTATTTTACTCATATAAATTCTGAGTTTCTCATTTTTTGAAAAGACACCAACAAAAAACCAATACTCATTTTTAAAATTATCTTAGAATCAAATTCATTTTTCAAAAGTGTTCATACTTGCATTTAAAGTTTCATATTCATTGAACACTTGTATTGAAAAATTACAAAGAGTGAACTTTGATTCATTGGAGAAGATCACTTTGACAATTATACTCAATCCAAATTCATTACAATTTTTTTTTTTTGTATTTGACTTGTGATCCAGGATTGTTGGACACAAGGGTGAGTGTTTAAAAGAGGATTGTTCTTGTACACTTGTGAGTTTTTATTGTTTGATAGTAGGCCTCACCGGTTGATGGTGTGATAGGTTGTACTGTTTTAAACAATAGTGAAAATTCTCTTTCATGTTGAAAGGGGAGTGGAGTACTCTCGGATTGTGAGGGGAACCACTATAAATCCTGTGTCTTTCTTTCTTTCTGTTGATTTACTGCTTTCCATAACCAAGAACACCATCCAGTATATTTCCAAGAACCATATAAAAACCGGAAAAATTTCAAAAGTCCTAATTCACCCCCCCCCCTCTTAGGCATACTCTGTTCTTACAATTGGCATCAGAGCAGGTTAAGGTAACCTGTTCCTAACGATTCAGTATGGCTTCCGCAAGTACCAACCCGGTTTTCAAAGATGGTGGAAGTAGTAACAAACCACCACTCTTTTCTGGAGAATACTTCGATTTTTGGAAAATCCGTATGAAGGCACATCTTGAGGCTCAAGGAGATGGTATATGGGAAACCGTTGAAACTGGTCCACATGTTCCTACAAGTGTGGTAAATGGTGTTGGAACCCCAAAGATCAAATCCTCATATGATGAAGATGACAAGAAGAGAATCTTGAATGAGAAGAAAGAAATCAACATACTTCAAAGCGCTCTCAGTATGGATGAATTCTTTCGCATATCACAGTGTCAATCGGCAAAACAGATTTGGGATACCTTGGTAGAAACGCATGAAGGAACAGCAGAAGTAAAAAGATCAAGACTTAACACGTTAAGTCAAGAATATGAGATGTTCCGTATGCAGCCCGGTGAATCTATTGTTGCCTTGCAAAAGAGGTTCGTTCATCTGACAAATCACCTAATTGCTCTTGGGAAGACCTTCACCAACGATGATCTCAACTTAAAAGTCCTAAGATCCTTGACAAGAGAATGGCAACCAAAAGTGACTGCCATTTCGGAAAAGAAAAGTCTTTCAACGATGACATCCGCTTCATTATTCGGGAAACTTCAAGAGCATGAACTGGAACTTGGAAGGCTTGAGAAACATGAAAGTCAAGACAAGAAGTCCAAAGGAATTGCCTTGAAGACTGACACAAAGGATGACAAAATTGACGAATCTTCCGAAGACGAAAATTTCATGCTTCTAGTAAAGAAGCTTGGTAAGTTTTTCAATAATAATAAAACTTCTTCTTTTCCTAAAAAGAATAAACATTTCAGGAAAAAGGAAGCATCCACATCAAACCAAGAAATTACATGCTATGAATGTGGAAGACAAGGTCACATAAAGCCAGACTGCCCAAAACTCGCAAATAAAGGAAAATTCAAGGGCAAGAAGGATTTCAAAACAAAGAAGGCTTATGTCGCATGGGACGACAACGAAGTGAGTTCATCATCGGAATCAGATAGCGATGAATGTGCAAATATTGCCTTAATGGCCTCTCACCATTCCGATGACGAAAATGAGGTTAGTAGTAATTTTTCTGTCTATGATAATGATGCACAAGAAGTTATAGATGAACTTCTAAAAGAGTGCAAAACTTTGTACAAAGACATCTCATCACAAAAGAAAAGAATTTTACTTTTAGAAAAACAAAATTCTGATTTCTTGAAAAATATTGAAGATGAAAAACAAAAAGTGATGGATGAAGAACAAAGTCTTGTATGTAAGAATTGTGAGTCTTTGTCTTTTCAAATTGTTCAACTTAAAAGAGTTTTAGAAAGATACGAAAAGGGTCAAATTGGCTTGGAAGAGATTCTTAAACATCAAAGGTATCCTAATGATAAAAGTGGATTGGGATATTCTAAATTTTCAAAACCAAGCACCAATAAGACCATTTTTGTAAGAGCAAGTGAACAAATTGTGAAGAAAGAGACAAGCACTTCTAAGACTCAGCATCAAAATCATAACAAGAAAAGAATTAATAAGAAAAAGAATTATATTCCGAGATATAGAAGTCATTTTCAACCTACATGTTTTTATTGTGGTATTAAAGGGCACACACCTAATGCTTGCTATGTACGTAATATTGGTGTTGCAAAGGGGCATTATGTGTGGGTGGAAAAAGGTACTAACTATCAAGGACCCAAAGCAACTTGGGTACCTAACACTACCTAATTTTGTTTTGTAGGTATGCTTGAAGACAACCACAAATGAATGGTATCTTGATAGTGGTTGCTCGAAGCATATGACGGGAGATATAAACAAATTTTCAAGTCTATCATTAAAGGCCAAAGGATACGTCACTTACGGTGATGATAATAAAGGAAAAATTCTTGGAGTTGGAACCATTGGTGCACCTCCATGTACCGTCATCGAAGACGTTCTTTTTGTTGAAGGCCTTAAGCATAACCTGCTTAGCATCAGTCAATTGTGTGACAAAGGGTTCAAAATCAACTTCACAAAGGAGGAATGCTTGATCGAACACGAAGTCACTCATGAGATTCTGCTAAAAGGTAAAAGATACAATAATATTTTTATGATCTCTTTTGATGATTCTTCTTTGAAGGTAAAATGTCTTATGGCGAACAACAACGAGGCATGGCTTTGGCATAAAATATTTGCTCACATTCACATGGAGCATTTAAACAAATTAATCAAGCATGATCTGGTTGTTGGGCTTCCGAAGATAAAATTCATCAAGGATAAATTATGCGATGCATGTCAAAAGGGAAAACAGACCAAGACAACTTTCAAATCCAAGCAAGTGGTTTCTACATCAAGACCACTTCAATTATTGCACATGGATCTTTTTGGTCCATCAAGAACGAAGAGCTTTGGAGGTAGTATTTATGCTTTAGTTATTGTTGATGATTTTTCTCGATATACCTGGACAATGTTTTTAGTGCAGAAAAATGATGCGTTTAAAGCATTCAAAAAGTATGCAAAACAAATTCAAAACGAGAAGTCACTCACTATAGCCTCCATAAGAAGCGACCACGGTGGAGAATTTTAAAATTCAGACTTTGAAGAATTTTGCGAAGAAAATGGAATTTCTCATAATTTTTCGGCACCAAGAACTCCTCAACAAAACGGCGTCGTAGAACGGAAGAATCGCTCACTAGTTGAACTTGCTAGAACAATGCTCAGCGACACAAATCTTCCAAAATATTTATGGGCAGAAGCAGTAAGCACGGCATGCTTTGTAAGCAACCGCGTGAATATTCGATCGCTACTCAAAAAGACTCCGTATGAGTTGTTCAAGGGAAGGAAACCAAATATATCATTCTTCCACATATTTGGCTGCAAATGCTTCGTTCTCAACAACAATAAGGACAATCTCGGTAAGTTTGATGAGAAGTCCGACGAAGGTATATTTCTTGGTTACTCTTCTTATAGTAAAGCTTTTAGAATTTTTAATAAAAGAACTCTTACCATTGAAGAGTCCATTCATGTTTCGTTTGATGAGACTAACCCCTCGAAAGAGGATAATATTGTTTTGGATGATGATGATGATTTTGTAGATACTTCACAAAATGAAGAAATTGTTTCAAAAGATCAAACAATATTACAAGAAGATGTTACTCAAGAAAATCAAGATCTTCCGAAAGAATGGAGAACACACAGAGATCACCCAATTGATAAAGTTATTGGTGATATTAGTCAAGGCGTGGCAACTCGACTTAACTTAAAGGATGCGTGTCTCAACATGGCATTTGTATCCCAAATTGAACCATCAAAGATCGATGAAGCTTTAGGCGACGACCAATGGATTATAGCAATGCAAGAAGAACTTAATCAGTTCGAAAGAAATCAAGTTTGGACCCTTGTACCAAGACCGGACAATAAGCATATTATAGGAACCAGATGGGTATTCAAGAACAAACTTGACGAGAACGGGATTATAGTTCGTAACAAGGCAAGATTGGTCGCACAAGGCTACAACCAGGAGGAAGGAATTGATTTTGATGAAACATTCGCTCCGGTAGCAAGGTTAGAAGCAATTAGATTACTACTTGCTTACGCTTGTTCTATGAATTTTCAGTTATTCCAGATGGATGTCAAAAGCGCTTTCCTGAATGGATACATTAATGAGGAAGTCTACGTCAAACAACCTCCGGGTTTTGAAGACTTCAAAAATCCCTCACATGTTTTCAAACTGAAGAAGGCTCTCTACGGTTTAAAACAAGCACCACGAGCATGGTATGATCGCCTTAGCAACTTCTTATGTGAGAAAGGATTTACAAAAGGAAAGGTTGACAAGACGTTGTTTATAAAGAAGATCAAGGGTAACACCTTGTTAGTACAAGTCTACGTCGACGACATCATATTTGGATCAACAAACAAAGAACTGTGCGAAGAATTCTCACTCATGATGCGAGAAGAATTCGAGATGTCCATGATGGGAAAGTTAAATTATTTTCTTGGACTACAAATCAAGCAAACCAAGGATGGAATCTTCCTCAACCAATCCAAGTACTGTAAGGAATTAATAAAGAAATTCGATATGGATAGTTGCAAGATGATGTCTACTCCTATGGGATCCGGAACGTATGTTGATCAAGATGAATCTGGTACTCCAGTTGATATTACTAAATATCGAGGTACGATTGGTTCATTACTATATTTGACGGCAAGTCGTCCTGACATTATGTTTAGTGTTTGTTTGTGTGCGCGCTTCCAAGCAAATCCGAAGGAATCGCATCTCACTGCTGTAAAGAGAATTATCAAATATCTCAAAGGAACGACCAACGTTGGATTATGGTATCCTAAAGGTAGTATTTGTTCTTTAGTTGGTTATTCTGACGCTGACTATGCAGGATGCAAAACCGATAGAAAAAGTACAAGTGGTACATGTCATATTCTCGGAAATGCTCTAGTATCATGGGCCTGCAAGAAGCAAGCTTGTGTAGCACTCAGCACCACCGAAGCAGAATACATCGCCGCAGGAAGTTGCTGTGCACAGATTTTATGGCTGAAACAACAACTTCTGGATTATGGTGTTGACCTCGGATGCATTCCTCTACGGTGTGACAATACTAGTGCCATAAATATCACAAAGAATCCGGTTATGCATTCCAGAACAAAGCACATTGATATCCGGCATCATTTCCTTCGAGATCACGTATTAAACAGAGATGTTGATGTTACTTTCGTCGACACACACAACCAACTCGCCGACATCTTCACCAAGCCTTTGGCAAAAGAATCATTCTACAAAATTCGGAGAGAACTTGGGATTCTTGATGAAGGTGACATCTGATCCTTGTCTCTATTTTATGTATGCATTAATTGTGATATGTTTTCATGTATATGCATTCTGTTTTTATGTATTTTTTCAAAAATTCGAGCATGTTAATCGATTAACCATATGGGTTAACCGATTAACACTGTTAAATTTTCAATTCTGATTAAATTTTTTAATGTGTTAACCGACTAACCTATATGGTTAACCGATTAACACTGTAAATTTTTCAAAAAATCAGAAACGAAAATTATATTAATTTTTGAAAATTTTATATTTTTCTTTATATATTTTGTGTGGTCCATATTCTCTTAAATATCCACATCCATATCCAAAATCCACATTCCCTCTTAAAATCATAACTTCTCTCTCCCACTCTTAAAAGTTGGAAAAACTCCCCATAACCTCTCAAACCCTAACTTCCTCAGAACCCACAACCCCAGTTTCTCTCAAACCTCCATCCATGGCTTCAGCATCAAACCGCGACAAGGGAAAACTTCCAGAACACCATTCTGCATCAGAATCAGATGACGACAGTATTCCAATGGAAACCACCAAGAAGAGACGGATGGATTTCAAAGTGCGTGTTCGTCAACTTATGCCGGTAAAGTATGTGAATCTTCGAGCTTTTCCTGCAATATCTTTTGATTTTCCTGCTCTGTTGGAATATCAGCGTATCGACAAGTTCGTCACCGACTCTGGTATTATCTATCCTGATCTAGTTAAAGCTTTTATGAATAAAATGTCTGTATATCTGGATATGGATGAGAACCACATGATCCGGTCCACCATTAGAGATCATGAGTTTGTTGAGAATTTATCCACCCTTGCTAGACACCTTAAGATCCCATCAAAGGGATGCTTCCTGAGAAAAGGTGTAAACCATGTAGATGGACCCTGGGCAAACTATGATAAAATGGAGTATTACTATCAGATTTGCAGGTTCCCAAAAGAAACCGTTATTGCCAACTCCCGCACTGCTCGTATGCTATGCTATGCCAAGAATCTGACAGTATCTGATCGAATGCTTCACTACATTATCTGCTATGTCCTCATTCCAAAGGACTCAAATCACTCTCAGATCAACGACTTGGAAATGCAGCTGATCTTTGCTATTAAGAATCGCATCAGAGTCAATTGGATTTTGACTATTATGTATCATCTGCAGCAACAACTTCATTGCATTACCCGGCTGCCGTATGCTCGCTTGGTTTCTAGAATTCTGGAATTAACTGAACTTGACCTCAACAGAGAACCATCCTCCAAGATGAAACCTACAACTAATGAGATCAATGAGATTAATATTGTGAAGAATACTGGAATCATCAAGGCGGCTGACGGTACCTACAGGTATACTGATGATGGTCCTGTGCATCACGCTTATCCAATGCCTGAAGGGGGTCTGACCAGTGAGTTTCTCTACACAACCATGATGAACCAGCATCGAGAATCCATGAATATGCATAGAGAGACCTCCCGAGCAATTGCCTCCCTTAGAAACCTCATACTTAATCCTCCACTTTCCAGCACCCGAGTTGTGGACGACGAGATTGAAGAAGAGGTTGATAGTGATGAAGAAGAAGAGGAGGAGGATATGGCGGATGAGTATGTTTAGAGAATATGCTGCTGCTGTTGTTTTTATTGCTTTCCTTTCTAGTTATAAGTTTTTATGCTTTCATTTGAACTATGTTTTATTGTAACAAGTACAATTTCTATTTGCTGCATTTTATATGTACTATGTTTGTGCTTTGTGTTTTCTTGGCTTTGCATGTGCTTATTACTATATTTGTTGCTATCTTGTGATTTCTTTGAAAGCTCTTCCTTTTTGCTGATGTCAAAGGGGGAGAAGAGCTTGATTCTGTTAATATCTCTCTGTGTGCAGATTTTTTTTCCTCTGTTAAGATAGGGGGAGTTGCTAGACATAGGGGGAGAACCAGATCAAGAATCAAGAGATATCGCACAACATTTTTTGATTGCCATCATCAAAAAGGGGGAGAATGTAGAAGCATGCTTCAGTCTCAAGTTTTGATGATGTCAATGCTACTCAAAGTTAATATCTCTTGATTGCAAAAAGACAAGCCGTTCAAAGTCATCAAGATCAAGTCAAGCTATCTTTCAAGTCAAGCTATATGGAACTGATTCTTCCAGACTTGCCTGCATTACTGGTATATCAAATCCACCTTTTTAATTTTGATATACAAGTGTTCAAAAACATCAATCTTTTGTGCATAATACATACACATGTTTTTGAATCTTTAAAAATGGTATAACATTAATTTTAAAAAGCTTTTTTTCTGAAAATTAGCAGTGTTAACCGATTAACCATATGGGTTAACCGGTTAACCATTTTGAATTTTGAATTTTCTGGGCTAACGTACCAGTGTTAACCGATTAACCATATGGGTTAACCGATTAACACTGAACGTGCAGTGAAAAATTGCTTTGTTTTGAGTTCAAAATTATTTTTAAAATCATACCTTTTCATGGTTTGAATCTTTTAAAATCATACCTTTTGTGAAAGGTTATTTTACTCATATAAATTCTGAGTTTCTCATTTTTTGAAAAGACACCAACAAAAAACCAATACTCATTTTTAAAATTATCTTAGAATCAAATTCATTTTTCAAAAGTGTTCATACTTGCATTTAAAGTTTCATATTCATTGAACACTTGTATTGAAAAATTACAAAGAGTGAACTTTGATTCATTGGAGAAGATCACTTTGACAATTATACTCAATCCAAATTCATTACAATTTTTTTTTTTTGTATTTGACTTGTGATCCAGGATTGTTGGACACAAGGGTGAGTGTTTACAAGAGGATTGTTCTTGTACACTTGTGAGTTTTTATTATTTGATAGTAGGCCTCACCGGTTGATGGTGTGATAGGTTGTACTGTTTTAAACAATAGTAAAAATTCTCTTTCATGTTGAAAGGGGAGTGGAGTACTCTCGGATTGTGAGGGGAACCACTATAAATCCTGTGTCTTTCTTTCTTTCTGTTGATTTACTGCTTTCCATAACCAAGAACACCATCCAGTATATTTCCAAGAACCATATAAAAACCGGAAAAATTTCAAAAGTCCTAATTCACCCCCCCCCCCCCCTCTTAGGCATACTCTGTTCTTACAAATAACACACCAACTCGAATGCCCAAATGAACGTCAGAGCATTCAGGTAGAGTTGGGCAGGACGCAGTTCGAGGTGGCAGAATATTGCCCCCTGGAAATTCGTGAAGGGCAGACGATACCCAGCTTCCTTGAAGGCAAAATCGTACATAGGAAATCTCCTCCCCGGATACACCAAGCATATTTGGTTGTTCTCCGTCGGGCTAATCGCCCTCCAACTCATGAACGCGTCTCTAACCCTGTGTTCGAGAAAATCAAAACTACTGTTCTCCTCCTCGGCAAAGGTGGATTTCGTCACAAGGGGCTCCTGGGCGATCCAACTAAGATCCTCTTTAGCCATCCATATGTTGGCATACTCAGCGGGAGGCACGTCTTCATTAATGTTTGCCCCAACTTTGGGGACAGTTCCCTCGTTACGATCATCCATTTCACCTAAAAACCAGAGGAAGCAACAACGAATTCGACGAAGATCAAATCCACCCTTCCACCACAAATCAAGTGAAAGGGCAAGGATTAAGTGTGAGGATGTCTCCCCGACTCAGGCCCTTATCAACAACAAAGGGTCTCGATGAAACGCATCCCCGACGTCGGGAATACATCCCCGCTACTTATAAAGACCCTAAGGGGGATAAGTCCCCGCGACTACCTCAACGTGTCGGGCATCTAAAGGCAAAGCCCTCAGCTACGAGGACACCCCCTGTCCGACAACAAACATAAAATAATCCCATATAACAATCTAAGAAGATCTACAAACATACAACATCCTAAGCTTAAGTTCTTCGAAGCCTTCATGAATTTCCCAGAAAATTCATGTGTTCTTCAAGAAACACATAAACTTCAATCGGAAAATTCATAAACCACCGAAGAATTCAATAATAATTTGCAGAAATCCATGCAAGGTTGAAGAACTACATGAGTTCAGAGGTTGAAGATGAAGATCTTGGGAAGGCAGGAGCAGCAGACGATGGCGATAAGATCTCCGGTGATGGATGTTGTTGCAGAGCAAAAAGATAAGGAGGAGAGAAATTTTTGTGAAGTGAAAATGAAATTTCTTCCCCCCTTTATATAGGCTCCCTTGCTCGCATGAGGAAATGCAAATGGGAAAACGCCATCATTGCCTAGTCTCCTAGCCTTATAGGCCTTAAACAAAATTTATTGTACCGTCACACGTGGAACAAAGAGGCTGTCACTTGGTATCCTCAAAACTGACCCCTCACATGTTTGTGAAAAGACAAATCTCTTCAGTTCCCTGCAGGCATATTCTCCTCGACGACGTCACCATATTAATATCCGAGTAGGAGCCCCGTCGACATTTTCTTCATCCTAAGAACTAGTCTAATCGACACAAAACACACTTCTCATCTCTGAGGAGTCTCCTGCGACCCACAATCGACCATATCAATGTAACGCACCTATGTGTCCCCGAAGTTTTTCGCCTAATAAATAGCAATCTCAAAGACCTCCCCGAGATACGGTTCCTGCCCCTTGGTCACACAAGCTATGCTAACTCAAGTCATTACTCCTCGCCTCAAAGCAACGACTTGGGGGGCTCCTGTTCTGGACTGGACTGGCACCTGCCCCACAGTTGGGCAAAGCCCAATCCAGCCTAACTTAAGGCCAGGCCCAATACGATCATAAGACATAATATAGCCGTTGGGCACAATATAGCCGTTGGACACAATATAGTCGTTGGAGTATATAGTCGTTCGGGACGTTCCCCTCGTGTGCTTGACAGTTCACGTGACCAAATGCCCCTCTGAAAGTCAGGGAGATTGTTGGACCAGGTCAAAGATCACACGCTAGATCTTCCACCTAGCAGTCCCCAATTGACCGACCAGATATTTTGGTTACATGGGAGACCTTGGCCCTGTCCTGGGGGGAATCTTATAAATACCCTTTCTCTTGAGAGGGTCAGGTATTCTAATCATTATTTCTCATACCTAAACACTCGTACTTGCTTTCTCTCTTTAGCCCAAACACTTACTTTGGCATTGGATTACCTTGCAGGTACACCCCCTCCTTTCCTACAACCGTTGTTGTTGCCCTACATTGAAGGTCAAGACGATCCATTCTGATCACCCCAGATCATCTAGGAAGTCAAATGTGTTGGCTACTTATAGTCATATCATATTATCAACAAATGATCCACAACTATGGGACATAACAAGAGAACATGTGAAACGAAAATGGTGGTTGAGAAAGTAATTGCAAAGGGTTGCAATAAAAAATTGGTAAAAATAGAAAGAAGTCGGATGGAGGTACTAGAAAGAAAATTATTGAAGGAGGATCACAAGTACCACAACCAACACAAGACTAAGAAGGTAAAGGTAAATGAGAATTGAGTTTGAGAAGTGTTTGATATTTTCTGCGAGAGAAAAAGGAGAATGTATGAAGAAGAGTGTAAGAGAGACAAGAATAAGAATAAGAATAAGAATAAGAACAAAGAGAAGGAGTCAGAGTCACACACAGAGAGACACAAAGACAAGAAGCTAAAAATATATAAGTGTTGTTTCAAAGTTGTGAAGAGCATATAGTCACTTTGTGTAGTTTTTTTTTCCGAATACTTGTCTTGTCTAAAAAAAAAATTATTTTGATAAGGAATGTTTTGTTAATATGGAATTTTTAATAATAGTTGTGATTATTTTTAGTAAAAAGAGAAATTTAATGATAATAACAATAATAAATAAGGAAGAAAATAATAATTTTTTTATGATTAGAAAAATAATAATTTTTTTTATAAAAAATGTTACTAGAAAGTGGTTAATAATTTATTGACTTATTTACAATTTTGATATTCTTATTTTTGTTTTTTTTTGGTTTTTCTATTCTAAAATTTGGGTTTATAGTATGTTTTTAAAGATTTTTTTATATATTTTAGTCCTTCGCAATTTGAGACCTAATTATAATGACATGACACTACGCGTGATGATATGTCATTGTCACATTTACAAAATTAAAATTCAGGTCATTTTAATTAATATAGTAATAATAATATTTCATTAATATTAATAATAATAGTAATAATTTATTAATATTTTTTATAATATTTTTTAATTTTTTAATTTATAAATATCAACAACTTGTTTATATTTATACATAAATATAAATAAATATTGTTGTTGTGGATTGAACACTAGACCAACAGTTTACACTCATTTAACATTTAACTCAACTGACATATACTTGTTGAGCTACCACATCCACCATATCAATTTAATACTTCAAAACTATCGGATGCTGCAAAACGTGTGTTTCCCCTAAATACAAAATCCTAAGCCCTAACATATCATCCACTCTAAACATGTGTTCCTTTTCGTGATTGCTTGCAATGTTTTCGCCTTTAGAAACTGCATTTCATATCGTGTTTGTCAAAGAAGTTGCTTAGTGAAGCAAAAGTTCATCCTCAGCATTTGTCTCCAAATTCTGCATTTTGTTATGTATGTGAAGTTTTTCTTATGTTCTGTGTTGTGGTCCTTAATTTCTAAAACCTATAACAAGGTTTATTGTTGCCCTAGTTTCTAAAATCAATTGGCTTGTGCTCTGTGTTGCAAAAAAAAAATTTGTTTAAAACATGATTAGTTTGAAAATTTATGAAAAAACATGGTTATTTTAAATTTAAAATTTTGAGATAATGACTTAATTGATATTAATTTGTTAATATATAAGAAAACAAATGTGCATTTTGATCTTACCTGATCAGAAAGGAATCAGCAGTCTGCCACGTGTCGTGAGCTCCTGTGTTCACTAGTGTTGAAAAGGAGAAGGGGGTGTACGTGCAAGGTACTCTGATGACTAAATAAGTAACAGAGTTTAGAAAGAGCAGGTATAGAGAGGATAGGTGTGTAGAATAGAACATATAACCCTCTAGTGAAAGAGGTTATTTATAATGTGCCCCCAACATAGGGCCAACGGTTACTTGGCATTAGGTTGGGTTGCAAGGTCTAATAGAGTAACTGACAAGGCTTACATGGTGCAGGGAAGACCAGCATGTGGTCTTCTCCCTGGATCAACTGCCTCGTGATCTTCGAAAGGTGGGCTGACCAGTTCTTTCGGAAGTGGATAGTTGCCTGATGACGTGTCCCTGCTGTTGCACCCCAAAATTTGCCCGACCTTTTTCTTGGCTGACTTTTGTTTCTTTGCATTTTTGCATCCCTGCATTTGCATAGCATTTGTTCTCGAGGCAGGGGATCAAGGTTCCCGTGGCTCAGGTTCCATTCCCGTGCAAGCAGTTGAACAACAAGCATCAAAAGCTTCGGCATTTGTTTTGCCCAACAATCGAGCGATCGATTTTATTTTGTTTTGCAGGTTAATTTTGAATCAAGATCAGCACTCGGGCTCATAACAAGCATTTTCACAGTAATAACGGTAAAAAATGAGGTTCAGCAGCTAAACAGAGCTCCAGACAGTTGAAATAGGGCAAATGGACAAGTTTCCCTCCAAAAGGCGTCAGAATTCAAAATTTGAAGGCGTTAATCGGTTAACCTATATGGTTAACGAATTAACCAAAGAAAAATCAGCTCAGATTTAAAATTTTAACAGTGTTAACCGGGTACAGTATATGGTTAACCGGTTAACCATAACAGGTTTTGCCCTGTACGTGATTTTGCAAGCCATTTGCACTTGGGGTCCAATTTTGAGCACCTTGTAACTCATTTTTACCAAAAGAAGGATCTAGAATTTTCTTGAATGTTGGTTATTTCAATTTTCCCTCCAAAATTCCCATGCCTAGCTCCAAACCAACTTTTCAATCCAAAGTCCAAACCTCACCTTTGGGATCCATACCTAGATCATATTTAAGTGATCTACTCCAAAGCAAACCATAAAAACCTTCATTTTTCACTCTCACTTCAGATTGGATTTCAATTCTCTCTCAAATTCTCTCAACTTCTCCATAACCAAAACTCATTCAAAGCTCTTTTTCATTGGAATTCTTGATTCTTCAATGGAATCAATGGATTCTTGAGCATAAACCTCCATTTACCATCATCATTGGATCACTTCTCATCTTCAATTTTCGTGCTAATTGAGATCTGATTTTGGAGCTTGAGTTGGAAGTGATTATTCGAAGCGTTTCGATTCAAAGTTGGTGGATCTTCACTCATACAACAACAGTTGGCTTGGATCTTGAAGTTTTCCGGACATCTAATATTGGATCTATTCAATTCAAAGCAAATCAATACTAACCGGAGCAAATCTCCGCTCCGAAGGTTGGATCCGAATTTGTTTTTGGCTTATTTGCTTTAATCATGTCGATATTCATTTTTGATTGAATTTGTGTTGATTTAATCCATATGATCTGTGAATCGACTATGATAATATGTTTCCATGCTGTTGGATACCTGTTTTCTGTTGTCAATTTCGTGCTTAATTGATAAGTTGATCTGTTGGAACCTTGGATAAATTGTTTTGTGCTGGAAGTGATTTTCTGCTGCTGTTTTTGGCTTTTGGTACAGTGTTAACCAGTTAACGTATATGGTTAACCGGTTAACCAATTCAAATATTCAAAATTTTCAAAGATTTCAGGGTGTTAACCGGTTAACGCCTGGTGTTAACCGATTAACACCTACGAATTTCCAGATTTTCACTTGTTTTACATAGGTTAACCGATTAACAGTATGTGTTAACCGATTAACACTGTGCCAGAATGCCATGTTTGCTGTTTTGCTTGCTTGTTCGCATACCGTTTCGATTCGAATCATCATAGATCACTGTGGTGCATTAGAATTGAATTGTTTTCCCCATTTGGCACTGTTTGTGGTTGATTAATCATGATGTTGTTAACATGTATGATCATTTTTCAATTGTTACATGCTTGTGTATGTGGTTCGAATCGAGTTTTTGTTTGCATGTATATTTGCTTTCATCTCTTGATTTCTCCACATGTTTGCATCATTCTTGCATCGCTGTTGAGGTTGAGACGCGCTTGTGGTGGCTGCTGCCTCACACATTTTTCCTCCCTCCCACCATTCTAAATGTGCATTTTCATGTTTGCATTTTTCTACTTGTGATAGATTCTTCCTTTGTTCTTCTTGTGCTTTCTTGCCATGATCCCCATAGGATTCCTAGTCCCTCCGTTTAGGATGGGAGTAGGAGAGACATTAGGCATTCAATCCAAGTATGCTAACATTAGGGTAGATGTTTCCCCTTTTCATCCAAACTTTAGGATCACTTTGCATGACAACGTTAGGGCCGAGTTTCCCTTAGACCTTCTCCGCGTCTTCTCTTCTCATCTTCATACCATCCTAACACACTTAATAAAGATAATGGATATGGTGTCATGAGCCTTATACGTGGGAAATGGTAATTGAGGGTCTTCTCCTCAATTACCTAGAGTGTTTAGTATACGTCCTTAGGACGATATGTAACGCATTCGATCCTAGGTTCTAGACTTTAGTACAACATACATTATAAACACTCAAATTCAAAACACTTCTTCTCTAAAAAACACAAAACAAAATTCAAACCTTTTTCCTTCGGGATTAATCGGAAACTTCTTTTTCAGAAAAGAGTGTCGTTAAGCTTCGGTTCTACCGCAAACAGGCTTAGTCCCTAACTGCTGGAACGGATGTTTAACCCTACTCGGATAAAACACTTAATCAACCTGTGGTTTCGTGTCCGCCCGAACTACGTTTGCTCTGATCTTTCATACCAGATGAAAGTACGTAGGCATAAGACGCGATGTCTTGGCGAGCAACCTTCCCCCCTTCTCTTCCGTAGTCAGTCGAACTACGTTGACTCTGACTTTTCCATTGCACAAGGGAATACGTAGGCCTAGAGTTGCGATGCTCTGCCGAGTCTCTTTCTTTTCCTTTTGTCCCTGAAGCCTGTAGCGTAGATAGATAATAACCCTTTTAGATAGAAAACAAGCGTGGATCCCGTCGAGTACGTTGGACGTGAGGGGTGCTAATACCTTCCCCTTGCGTAACCGACTCCCGAACCCAGGACTTGGTTGCGATGACCTCGTCTTTTCCTTTTTCGTCAGGTTTTTCCGATCGTTTCCTTTCCCTCTCTTTGGGGTAAATAACGAAAGGTGGCGACTCTTCTGTTTTCCGTCGGTTGTTTTTTGCAGTTGCGGCACCTGCATAGAGAACGCGTGGAGAACGTGGGGAGGACACATGAACCCTCCTCGCGCTATATAGTGGTTTACCCAACTACGGCACTAAGTGTGACCGACATGAAGGAAGATTGAGCTTGTTGGACCTCCATAACTCAATGTTGGGTTGGGCCTTCCCGACTGTGGGGCAGGTCTAGGCCCAATCCAGAACACATTCCAAATGGAATCAAACAATCAGATTTGTTGAGATTGGTTGAAAATATACATGTTGATACTCTTTATAATGGAGTATGATTGTCGGTGAAGACACTGTGAAAATTCTTGGAGTGGTGTAGCTTCAAGTGACTATACTCTTTATGGTGGACTAATATTATCGATGAAGACAATGAAAGCTTATGTATAATTTTCAACCAAGGTGGAGATTGTTGGGGTTAGTTGAAAATACACATGTTGAAGAAGTCCCACATTGCTTAGTTTTGTGAATGAAGAGAGAGTCCAAGGCTATATATATGGTACAAGTTCTTTGAAGTCCCACGCACTTAGTTTTGTGAAGGAAGAGGAAGTCCAAAGTTATATATATGATTCAAGTTCTTAATTCCAATATGCACAAGTCAAAAGCACTTTAAGCTTGTATTTGACTTTCTTTGTTCTCTTATACTCTTGTATTAGAGTGTTGTGAGATTTAGTTAAATGTTTGTTTTAGATGGTGTGGGTGTACTTGGGGCCCGAGTTAGTTGAGGGTATATTATATGTTCTCACAATTTTCACATAGTGTTATTCTCTGGTTATCTATTGACAACAACCGTGGTTTTTTCTTCGATTTTGGAGTTTCTATGTCATGATGTTGTGTTGTAATTGTGCTCCTCTCTTTTCTTTTGATTTGTTTGTTTTTTTCCAGCAACTAGTATTAGAGATTTTGGTTTAATTTTGGGATAAGTGATCTTAGTATACTTTGTGGTTGCATTTTTGTCTGATCTTCCACATCAAAAAAGAAGGACAATATTTTGAAAGAGAGTTGCAGTCACAAGTTCTGATATGAAGTTTGGACTACAGAAAATTGATGGAATATTTTTTTTGATTTGTGGAAAGTTCAAGTCAAAGATTATATCAGTGGTTGAGGAGTATCCTGCCTACAAAGAAGTCGCACCATAAGTTTTTGTTGCATGGAGAATCAGATATCAAGCTATTGATTAACTTGAATCACTTGAAGTTCACCACCGAGCTTTGATTTATCCAAAGGAAAGGGTAAAGAACAAAAAAAAAAACCTAATTACACCGTAAAAACAATGCAGAAGATCTAAGGTTCGGGGGTTGGTTATACCTAGGGAAGGTGTTAGCATCCTAAGCATCTGTAGTACTCTACATGAACCCCTTGTTTCAATTTGTGTTATTTGTTATCTTTTATCTATCTATCTGCTAAAGAATGACCTAGGGGTTTATTTCTAAGTATGCTCGTCAAGACATTGCATCTCGTGCCTATGTATCCTGACGGGAATAGAATCAGAGCATTCATAGTTCCCCTCAACGAGGATGAGGAACTCTTGAATATTGTCAAGGGTCTAGGGGGGAGTAAATATTCATAGTGAGACACTTACATGGAATGCTGCAACTCCAAGCCTAAAGTTAAGTTGAAAGGGAAAGATGTAACGCCTCACTTTCCCAAATTAAAATAAAATACAATTAAATCAAATAAATATCAGAGTTTCCCTTCAAAAGTGGGATATCACATTCACAAAATTCAACAAAACACTTCATTTGATGGTTTTCAAAATATACAGCAGAAACAATCATTAATACACCATTCTCGGCCATCCGCCGATTTACATAAAACATTCATTAAGAGAATTCACCAAAATAAGATACGTCACAGGAATATAAAAAATCCAATCATAATAAAAGTAAACACCCAAGTCTCGTGTTACGTATCAGAGCATCCTAAGACTCGACCCGCACACCACTATCCAAGCTAGCTATGTACCTGGATTATCTGTACTTCCGAAGAAGCACAGACCACAACAACAACAAAGGGGTGAGAAAACATGATCAAAATTATTGGTAATAAGGTACATGAATACAAGGCAGTAAATAAACAAATCATCACCCCACCAACATCAAACACGACCTACTGTCCAATCATCAACACGACATACAATAATGCAAGAATGCAACTCAACACCATGCATGCGGTACCGACTCATTGGTTCATTCAATCGAACCCCGGATAGATCACTTACGCTCCTCCTGAGACATGATCTATCCCAACCATTCTCCACAATGAAGCACGGGTGAATCACTTACGCTCCTCCTGAGACATGATTCAACCCCACCATTATCCACAAAGGAGTATGAATGGATCACTTACGCTCCTCCTGAGACATGATCCATCCCACCATTCTCCACGAAGGAGTACAGGTGAATCACTTACGCTCCTCCTGAAACATGATTCAACCCACCATTCTCCACAAAGGAGCACGGATGGATCACTTACGCTTCTCCTCAGACATGATCCATCCCACCAAGACACCATGATATACACAATATACAAACATCAAGCACACTAAGTGCACACGATCCTCCTGATCACATCACTATGCATCATATATATATATATATATATATATATATATATATATATATATATATATATATATATATATATATATATATATATATATATATATATATATATATATATATATATATATATATATATATATATATATATATATATATATATATATATATATATATATATATATATATATATATATATATATATATACCAATCAATTATATTAATTAAAATGAATAATAGAGAAATCACATTCGAACACCGATATACACTCTTCACCACTAAACACCATCTCTCTACTTATCACAACCCAAGGAATCCAACAAAATGAATCACAGAGCAAAACTACACAAAATCACGTTTCTGTCACACTCGCTGGCTCACTCACCTAGTGAGGCCGCAATGAACGCTCGCTGCCTCATTCGCCTAGCGAACCTGCTAGCGAAGGCAGACAGTGGCTACTGGAAGTATGCGCTACCCAACTCGCCTAGCGAATGCTCGCTACTAGCTCGCTCAGCGAAGGTGCTGGCGAACGTCTGCGATTTCACAAAACCCTCACTGTTCAGAAATTCATCAGAAGCTCAAAAATCATCGGATTCTCACCAAACCAGTCCATGCAGTCTTAGCCTAACATTCTACGACTAATCTACACGACTTATTCCAGATTTTACCCGATAAAACATCAATTCTACTGATTAAATCATTTTCACCCTAAAACGGTAAACTGCTCAGAATCACCCAAACCATCCAAACAATCCTTATACAACCACATGCAAGGAGTTCACCATGACAGCAATGATCAGAAACACAACAACATACTAATCATGTTCATCAAATCCCTATGGGGTTAAGGAATCCCCTCTACCAAAAATTCATGCAATTACCAATTCCAATCAGTTTCTCCCCCCTTACCTCGATTAGTTGCTTCGATTGATGAAGAACCCCCATGAATCCGACAACCTTAGCCTTCTTCCTCTTCCCATTGTTCTTCCTTCTCAACCTTTCTCTCCACTTAATCGTGTTCTTTCTTTCCTTCTCTCTAAAACTCACTCATACCCCTCTTAAATCCCTTATTCCTTATTTATTCATTTAACCTCAATAATAATAATAATACTATTAATTATTAAATTATTATCATTATCAATTATATTATATTAATATTAAAGTCTATAGTTCCTTAAATAATCTCCACAAAAGACACGCCGAAATGAAATAACACCAGCAAGACTAAATAATTAAAATGGGTGTTACAAAAGATAAGTAAGTGAATGTCCACGGCAGGACACTTGCATGGAGTGGGGCGACTCCGATCCTAAGGCTAGGATGAAAGGAAATAAACAAGTAAGTGTCCATGATAGGAACTTACAGGGAGTACGACGACTCCAATCCTAATGCTAGGATGAAACAGTGACGGACCTAAAATTTCTAAGATTGACATGGCAGTCAACAGGAGGATACTTTCCTTTGGAATAGGATAGTGTATTCAATAGAGTTAAGAGCATAGAAATGAAAAAATAAAAGCATAATGTACCATACAAAGATCAAGTCAATATAATAACGATAGATAAGTATTGTAAAGATAACAAAATTGGTCCACCAAGAACATACAAGATCAATATTATGTGCCTTATGAATTAACTACAAAACGAGGATTATCAGGAATAATTAAAATTGAATAAAATCTGATTAAAGCAAATTAGAATAAAAAATAAATAGAAAAACTAATTAAATTAAAATCCAATTAAAAACTAAATAAATTGATTAACTAAAATCTAAATAAAAGTTAAATAAACTAAATTCAAAATCTAAATTAAAAGTGAATAAACTGAAATCTAATTAAACTATAACTAAACTAATTGAATCTAAGTTAAACTTAAATTTAAATATTTAAACTTAAATCAACATAAAAATGGGGTGAATATTGAGTCAGGTTATGAAACCCGTATGGGCTTATTCAAAGCCCAAATCACCACAAAAAACAACAAAAACAAAAAACCCAGAAGGTTGGGTCGGGACCCTCTTCTTTGACCCAAAAAAACCAACACACATATATCAGCAAGAGAGAAAGGAAAATCCAAACTCAACTTCTTTCTTCCTCTCAACCTGCGTTCTCCCTTCTTCTACGAATTTTTCTTTCTCTCTCACTCATCTCACGTTTTCTCTTTTTCTCTTTCTAACGCTTTCCACTTTCGTCTGCCTCGCCCACTCGCGTGAACTTCCTGCCCTCACGTCATGCTCTCATTTTCTCCAGTCTCCTTCATCTCGCATGATCGTGTTCGTGGCAACCATCATCACTTCCTCAATCTTCTCCACGCATGGTGACAACAATGAAAACCCTCCGCGCCATGGCTTTAAGCCGGTAGCGGCGGGAAGGGTTCCACAGTGACACTCACATTAAAACATAACAATGGTTTGAAATGAAAAAGAGTTCTTCCGCAACATATATGATTTCTAAAAGCTTAAATGTGAGAATTTCGTACCTCGGGAAATTTCGACACCACGGTTTGACAACGACGGATTCAGGTAACTTCCCCTTTATTACTCTCTTTTGCGTGTGCGATTGTCGTGTGGATTAGGCTGATGTTTTGAACTTCATATGGTTTTCCTTGATTTCAATTTTCCATCTTGAATTTGGCCGTGAGTTTCTTAATTTTTGGATGATCTTCGTGATGATAAATCCCTGTTCTCACTTTGGATGATAATTCTGTGTTATACTGATGTCTGTGTATATATGATAACCATGTTGTTTTTTTGACTGTGTGATTGTGAATTGAATTTGCTTTTAATGTCCTGTCCCCTCTAAAACTGTGTATCTCCTCCTCTTATAGTCCCAACTGTAATCTCAAATTAATATATGATAATGATGATGTTTTCATTTTGTTTGAAACATGTCTGAACCTGTTTTGGAAATATTCCAAGATTTGTCTCCTTGTCTTGCATTTCATGAGGATTAATGAAAATTTATAACTGTGTCTGGTTTGTTTTGATGATTATGATCATTTCCATTTTAGTTCAAACATGTTGGAACAAATATTATTCGGCTTAAAATCTCCTTTAATGCTTGATTTGATGATGAACATGTTATTCTTAATTTGGAAACATGTGATGTTATTGATTCTCTATCATAAACATTTTGAACCGTATCATACATATCATCACTTGGGATATTTTGGAAAATGTGGCTTGATAAGTGCTGGAAGTTTTGCTATTAGCTTCATAATATTGATGTTAATTTACATCCATTTTCATTTTAATCACAAACTACCTGCAAGTATCCACAAAGTGACTCGCATTCGAACACACTTGCTCATCAAGAACACACATGATGATTCATGTCAGTTGTGGTAATTTTTTGGAGAGCTCGTGGTTTGAGATTGAGTTACTAATCTTGCATTGGATTTGGACCATTTTGATGAGTATTCTTAAGATTAGGATTTGTGTATCATGTATCAATCTTAACTTGGCTTGGTATTTTGAATGGATTGTGAGTTGAATTTGCTTTTGTAGGCTTTCAAAATGTAATCCTTCACAATAGCCTTAAACACTTGAATTTTATGATTTTGAAATTGTATTTCACCTCTTAGAACAAGTTTGATATGTAATTAGCTCTTGTAGCCTTGTCATGAAGAAGAGAATTAAAAATGGACTTTTGAATCCTTTTTCTTTTTAAATTTTGGATTGACTTGTAATGCTTCAAAGTTAACTTGAAATCTTTGAATTTTTTATTTTGGAAGGAGATTGAATTATGATGAACTTTTGAACATTTTGGAGTTTTAGAATGATATGTGAACTCTCAATCTTGATACTTTGCACAAGGACCTTTGGTTTTGTTTCCAATCTTGTCATGGAATCACTTGGAATTTGCCTTGTAAAAATAATGAATCTTGAATTCTTTTGTGAAAAACATGAACCTTGCACTTAATGGAGTTTAATCATGCCAGAAATTCTTTTAAATCAAAAAACTCTTAGTAGCTATAGCATAATTTCATTTTGAAAACCGACTTGAAATTATATACAAAACCTTTTTGAAATTGTAATTGGGATATGAAGCTCGAGTTGGGATGGGAAGTTACAATAAAGTGAATGCACTTGAACTTTGTAAATAAATAAATCTTGAACTTCAATTTGAAAGTTACTTGCCTAAACTCGATTCCAAGTTCTTCATCCCAATTTATCGTTTCGAAGCGTATGGTTCACAAACTAACAAAATCCAAACTCTTCCACTTGACAGCTAAGAATCCATTTTACAAATAAGACCAAATCATGCTAGGAGAAATCCTTTGAAAATGAAGGCACCACTTGTAATGCAAATCACCACAAAAAATCCAAACGGTTCTCAAATGACCATCCTTCAAACTAACAGGAAGAAAACCCTAATCCTCCTTGGGGAAATCTCCGAGAAATCTTGGGAGAAACATTAACCTAGTATTAGTTAGGGGACTACAAGAATGGGGGTATATCCTTCTTCCATATCCACACAACTTGCAAGGGACTATGAGCACACACAAATATTCCATGACCTTTGAACCTTCTGCAGCAACCCTAACTTCAAACATGAAACAAACAAAATCTAATAAATTGGTCAGCTATGCGTAGATGATTGCACAAGATCAAGGAATCTAAGGGTAAAATTTGGGGTATAACAGTTTCCCCTATTTAAATATCTTCACTGGATGACATAATCGATGAAAATCTTCATTAAATCATGGTGAAAGGTATTTAAATATAGATAACCAATTTTTTCCCTTAGATGCAATGAAATGTGATGCTATGGACAAAAGAAACTATCCTACAAATGCTAACATGTCATGAACTCTAATATGATATAATGATGGAATGATAAATGCAAAATGCAAAAGCAAACGAAATCAAACGAGGAATAAGGTCAACACAATGAGTAACCACTTATTGGGGATGACAACATGCTAGGGAACATAAACAAACTGGGGGAAATCTAAAGTCATGAATCAACAGGTTCAGGCATGACCGGTTGGTACTTTAAAAAGAAAGATTACAAAAGACTCTCACTGGATATAGAACTGAAAGGACGGTCTCCACTGGGGAATATCCAGAGTAGTTGATCAACAGGTTCAGGCATGACCGACTAATACTATAGGATAAAAGGTAAAAGCAGAATCCGTAGCTATAGGATCATGCAAACAAATGCTGGAGTTTTCAAACAAAGAAAGAACATCCAAGCCTCTGGAAATTCCTTAAATGAAGAGATCAAACGGGATCTTCAGGAAACATCAGGAAAGAATACAAGGTAATTAAACTCTTCTATATGCCAAAATAATTGGACTTCATGGGGAAATGCCCTGATAAGCTTCTCAAAAGAGATTTCCACTTATCGTCAAAAGGGATTTACACCACCAAGAAAAGATAAGCTTCTCAAAGCAAGAGACTACTACTTATCTGACAAAAGAAAAATGATAAGCTTCTCGAAAGAGACTTCCACTTATCTAAAAAAAGGAATAAAAATGATAAGCTTTTCAGGAGAGACTGCCACTTATCTGGAAAGGATAAAAGGAAACAAGCTTCTCACGGAAAACTGCCACTAATCGGCAATAAGGATAAAATGATAAGTTTCTCAAGGGAGACTACCACTTATCTGGAAAAGGCAAAAGGAAACAAGCTTCTTAAGGGATACTACCACTTGTTGTCGAGAATAACGAAACTGGATAAGCTTCTTAGGAGAGACTGCCACTTATCTAGAAAAAAAGTAAACTGATAAGCTTCTCAGGAGAGACACGGTGCAAAATAAATGCACGCTTAAGCTAGGTTCGGCGACCTAATTAGGTTTAAAAACATAATCTTCAGGGACCAAAGCTCAATTTAAGAATAAGAAAGAAAGAAATGGTCAAACAAGACTCCTACCATTTAGGAATAAACTCAAATGGGGATTTATCTTATCCAAACATGGAAAAGATAACTGAAACAACCATCATCCACAAGGGTCAAACTCCTACGCTTAAAGTTGACGACTTTACTTGGAGAGAAAAGACAAACCCAATTACTTGGAGAATAAACGCCAAAGTGAACGACAAAAGACAACAAGGTAGCAAACATGCTCATGTGCTACGTATGAATGTATGTCATGCTTATGTTTATGCTGACAAAATAGTCGAAGTTAAGAAGTAAAAGAGAGATGAAATAAACATCTCGACGATGATACTCGGCCAAACTATGCAAGAAAGATACATCTATCAAGAGGTGGATAGAAATCTATAGGCGGAACTATAGTCCTACTTCAAAGTTTTTTAACTTCTCTAGGGAAAAGAAATATTCCATTCGGGGATATAACATCATGGCTTCACCTGAGGTATTGTCATCATGAGTTTGATTTCTTTTCCAAAGGAGAGAACGTCCACTAGAAAGAGTCACTTATGGATTGAGGCTTCGTTGGGGATAAAATAAATATCCAATTCATCGAGGAAGTATAGAGCCAAGGCAGCTTATTGGAGAAAATATAGTAACTTCAGTGGGGATCAAATGATGACTCCACTAGGGTGCAAATCCTTAACATCAATAAACATGTATCACACGGTAGACACTAGGGAGAATCTCTATAGTCTTGAAAATCATTTATGATTACAGGATTGGTCCAAGAGTATTGTCAGTTTATGCTTCAATGGAGGTTTTTGCTGAAACTGGTCTAAAAGTGCTTCTGCAACATTAGGACTTCCTGGGGAACAATGATTTCCTTCAGATCCTTCCCCAGGTCAAAGGAAATTTATATTCTTCTCATTGTGTTTTCAAAAAACGGTTTTTAAATTCAAAAACTTTTTACTTTCAAAATTATTATTAACAAATAGCATTTTGCATAACAAGAAAAAGTAAAGAAAGCGTAAAGTGGCGAGAACTGAAAGGAAAAAGTATGATTTTATTCAAGAATGGTAGCTGCAAATGGCAAATCTCCATGGAGTATTACAATTGAAATTAGCAATCAGGAAAGGTTACATTGAATCCAACAACACCTACTAACCCTAACAACTAAGATTTCCTAAAACCCTGCTTCTGACAAGAGCGGCTGGATTGGACTCTTACTTTGATCTTCTGTAATGATGAACGCCCTCTGATACAGTGGAATGCCTTTTGTCCCTAACTTTTTCCTGAATCTCCCTTTTGGATTTTCAATCCATTACGACGCTCATTTTTTCCTAAACCGCCCTTTCGGGTTTTCAACTTAGCGAGCTCTTATTTTATTTTTTTTATCCCTAGTTTTTTCCTGGATCTCTTTCATAGGTTTTGATCCACCGGGATACCCATTGTTGCCTAAGTCGCCTTTTCAGGTTTTTGACTTAGGGGTTTTTTTAGACATAATATTTTCGGAATGCATCAAATTTCATAGGATGTGCAAGCTCTTCACTATCCTTTGTTGTGAGAATTAACTATCCTCCTCAGAAGACTGTCTTCACAATGAATGGACCTTTATAGTTGGGTGTCCATTTGCGCATGTCTTTATGGACAGGCAATGTAACGCCCGTTCATTTTAATTAAGTTATTTATGAATTGTTGGTGTGCCTTTATGCGGAGGTGTGTCTGAGAGCGTTGGTGGGTGTCCTTAAAGTATAGGAAACCATTTAATAAATCATTGAGATTGATAATAATATAATATAATTAATAATGATGATAATTTAATAACTAGTAGTAATATTATTATTATTATTATTATTATTATTATTATTATTATTACTATTATTATTATTATTACTATTATCATTATTATTATTATTATTATTATTATTATTATTATTATTATTATTATTATTATTATTATTATTAATAGTAGTAGTAGATGGAATAAAGGGAATTAGGGAGTTATTAGAGAAGTTGTGGGAGAAAGAGCAAAAGAACGATAAACTGCTCAGAAAACCAAATTGGAGGAAAAAAGCTGAGAAAAAAGGAAAAAGGACGTGGCTGTGGAAAAAGGAAGAACAGAAGAATTAACCGCCGGAGAGAATTGAAGGTTGTTGCAGAAGAGTCACCAGGAGAGCAAACCGGAACCGGAAGTTTAAAGTTGCACTCAATCCAAAGGTAAGGGTGGGGTTCAATTCTATAACCGTGGGTATGATCGATTTCATGTAGGGAATTGAATCATAAGATTAATGTTCTCGTAGATCGATAACTATTAAGGATTAATGTTCCTGTAGATCGATAAATATTAAGGATTAATGTTCCTGTAGATTGATAAATATTAAGGATTAATGTTCCTGTAGATCGATAAATGTTAAGGATTAATGTTCCTGTAGATCGATAAATATTAAGGATTAATGTTCCCGTAGTGACGTTCCTGTAGTGACGTTCCCGTAGTAACGTTACCGTAGTAATGTTCCCGTAAGTTAAATAAATATTAAGGGTTAATGTTTACCTGTGCATTACTAAGGGTTAATGTCTGTCTGTGTATGAATGAGTGTGTTATGCCATTAGTTTTGGGGGAAATTGGGAAACGGTGCCGACACACGCTATTTTCCCATGTATTAAGAAGGTGTTGTTATTATGTCCCTATTTAATTAAATTAGAAGTTATAGTTATATTACCCGTATGAAAGTATATGAAATTGTGTTGAGTTCTTATTTGTAGTAATGATGCTGTCAATTGCTCTCTGACATGAAAATGCTGTTGAGTTCTCAATTGTAGAGACGAGGTTGTTTTTAATTGTTCTCTGCAAAAATGTGTTAGAGTCTTATTCGTAGGAACAATATTGTTGGTAGTTCTCTGATATGAACAGGTTGAAGTGGTGAGTACATGATGTATGCGAAATGTGATGTTTCTGTTATGAATAATTGGTTGTAGGCGTGATGCCTTGTTGCACGGTTGTTGCACAGTTGTTGTTGTTGTTGTTGTTGTGTTATAGTCCATAATAGTTGCATCTCATAGCATATCATTTGGCCTGAATTGGCGACGGTTGTGTCTTTAATGACAAAATAAAATGATTGTGGAGAGTTGTCTCCCGAATTATTGTGAAGTGTTACACGGTTGTTGCACAGTTGTTGTTGTTGTGTTATAGTCCATAATAGTTGCATCTCATAGCATATCATTTGGCCTGGATTGGCGACGGTTGTGTCTTTAATGACAAAATAAAATGATTGTGGAGAGTTGTCTCCCGAATTATTGTAGAGAGTTGTCTCCCGAATTATTGTGGAGTGTTGTCTCCAAAAATGGTACCACATACATATGCATAGTTGAGTCGCATTGTTGAGTTGCGTTGTTGAGTTGTTTTGATGAGTTGCTGAGATATGATGATAATTGTTGTGGTTATGAATAAAGAGTTGTTGTAGTTATTATTACTAATATTTATGCGAACTGCTGGAATTATAATGTTGTGATAATATACTGACATGACTTTTATCATGCCTTATGTTATATTGTTGATATCTCACCCTTTACGTTGTATGTTACCTCCGTTGGTGGTAATTTGCAGGTAACTCGGAAGAAAGTGTCGCTTTATGTTTAAGGTCGTTGGTCGCTCTGATACGTAGCACTCTGGGGGGGATGAATGATTAATATTATTGTTTTAATTGAATTCCTTGTTGCTGAATTTTATTAAGTACTATGGCGAATAGATTGGTTGTTTTCGGTAATGCCAAATGTTGCTTGGATGCATAGTTGTTTTAGTGAATTGATGCAAGATAATTACTTGCTGAATTTTAATGGAGTTTTGTTGCAAGTTTCATGGTCTTGCTTTAATCATGCTAAATGTTGGAAATGTTTTATATTCCGCTGCAAATTAATAAGATGCCTTGGAATCAAAATGTTAATCAAGTTATTATTGTATGTTCATCCAAGTTTATGTGCTATGTATCATTACTAAATGCATGTTGTCTAATTGAGTTGTGAAATGTATGTTTCTGTGAGTTGAAATTGTAACGCCCAGAATTTGCTGATGTAACGGTCGTCATAACTTCCTTACGATCGTCATGACCGTCACGGTCGTGACAACCCCTTACGACCATCATGTTTACAACATTTGTTGCGCTCTGATTCTGTTTTCCTTAATTATCTGTCGGGTTAGATTGGGGTGTTACAGGCAAGAACTTCTTAAGCACGAGCTCTCCTTCTCGGAATTCTTGGATACAGATCTTCTTATCAAATGCTCTCTTCATCTGTTTCCGGTATAATTGACCGTGGCACATCGCAGTCATGCACTTCTCGTCTATAAGGTTCAGCTGGTCAAATATTTCTTGGACCCATTCTGTTTCATCAAGCTTGATTTTCATCAGTACCTTTAAGGATGGTATCTCGACTTCAATAGGAAGGACCGTATCTATTCCATACACCAATGAAAAAGGGGTTGCCCTTGTTGAAGTCTGCACTGAAGTTCTGTATCAGTGCAAAGAAAATGGTAGCATTTCATGCCAATCTTTATAAGTCTTTACTATCTTTTGTAGGATTTTCTTGATGTTTTTATTCGCGGCTTCAACGACGCCATTCATTTTAGGACGATAAGGAGAAGAATTGTGGTGCACAATCTTGAAACTTTCACACAACACCTTCATAGATTTATTGTTCAAATTATTCTCGTTATCTGTTATGATTCGACTTGGAATTCCATAACGACGGATAATCTCTTTCTTAATGAAGCGGGCAACCACTTACTTGGTTACATTGGCATAAGAAACGGCTTCTACCCATTTTGTGAAATAGTCTATGGCAACCAAAATGAATCAGTGACCATTGGAAGCTTTAGGTTCGATTTCCCCAATCATGTCAATGCCTCACACTAAGAAAGGCCACGACGATGATAAAACATTCAACAGTGTTGGAGGCACGTGCACCTTATCAGCATAAATTTGGCACTTATGGCATTTTCTGCCAAATTGGATGCAATCATATTCCATGGTTAACCAGTAATACCCAACTCTCAAAACTTTCTTTGACATAGTATAACCATTGGCGTGTATTCCAAATGATCCCTCATGAATTTCTTGAAGTAACATGTCTGCTTCACGTTTGTCAACACATCTAAGCAGAACCATGTCATGGTTTCTTTTATACAACACATCATTGCTGAGGAAAAATTTAGATTCTAATCTTCTCATAGTCTTTTTCTCAAGAGCGGTAGCATCGTCCAGATACTCCTGGTTTTGTAGATAATTCTTAATGTCGTGGAACCATGATTTGTCATCAGTTTCCTCTTCCACTAGTTGACAGTAGGAGGCTCGGTCTTGCGCTCAATTCGAATGAGTGGTGCTTCATTAACAAATCTAACCTTTCACATTGAGGCTAACATGGCTAAAGCATCAACAATATGTTTTTCTGACCTTGGGACATGTCAAAAAGTAATCTCATCAAAGTATTGGATCATCTCCGTAATATAAGCACAATATGGGATTAATTTTTCGTCTCGGGTTTCCCATTCACCCTTGACTTGGTAGATCACCAAAGCTGAATCACACTCACTTCAAGGATTTTGATTCGGAGGTCAATAGTCGTTTCAAGGTCTAGAATGCATGCTTCATACTCAACAACATTGTTTGTACATTCAAAATTTAACCTTGCTGTGAATGGGGTATAATCGCCATCGGGATTCATCAAAACGGCACCTATGTCACGCCCACTGTAACACCCCAAGATGATTAGAATATTTATTTAATTTATTTATTATAAATATTCATGATTTTCGGTGAATTTTGGTGAAACATTTTGACGCCGAATGATTTGTGTTGTGGGGTATTGATGATGTTAAGAGGGTATTGAAGATATTTAGAAGTGTATGATTTACTAGAATTATTTAGATAATAATAATAGTGGAATAATTTGAACAATTTTATTTATATTATTATTATTATTATTTTAAATAATAGGAAGGGAACATTGAGGGTAAGATGGTAATGTTGGGTGGAATAAGTGAGGACGAAATTGAGAAATCATAATAGGGGTCCAAGGGGTAAGAATGACAAAAGGGAAAAAGAGAGAGGGGAAAAGTTTATTTTGGTACAATCATGTTTTTGGGAGAGAGCTCGGAAGAAAGAAAGAGGAAGAGGATAGGGCTCAGACATAACTCTGAAGAATTCAAGAAGAAAGCTGAAATCGAATTATCTAAGATATGGGGAGTATCACTTGTCAATATAATTGATATAAAGGTAGATGTATGTAGGTAGTTAGGGATTTTGGGGAACATGATAAGATTATGATGAAATTGTTATTTGGTTGTGTGATAAATGATGTTTTCTAACTAATATGTGATGAGTTATGTACATGTATGTGTGTAGAAATTTTGTTTTGGAAACTGTTAAAAATTCATCCATTGTTGAGTTTTAGAGTTTCGAGTCGGAGGAATGAAATCATGATGAATTGTTGTTATTCCATGAGTAGAACATAGCCTAATTGTGTTTTAGGATGTTATTTTGATATAAAATCGGGTCTAGGGTGATGGGGGTTAGTAGTATAAACTTTGGAGTGATAATCTAGGGTGAAAGCGCTTTTAAAAAAAGTGATTTTTGGGGTTCGGAACCGTGTGATTCGATCGCTAGAACCCCTGGGTCGACCTGAGGTCACCCGAATGCAAAATTGTGGAAATTTTAACAGTATGCGTCGACTCATAGCTCTGTGCGTTGACTTATAGCTCTGTGTGTCGACCTTTGAGTCGACTCATAGGTAGAAAAACGCCAGAAACAATTTCGATCATAAATTTTTAAGCGTTAATCTAAATGACAAATCGTTCGACGCCTTGGGAAGCTAACAAGTAGAAATTTAACATGGTGTAATTATATGAATCATTTTCCTAATATTTTTCATCTCTAATATCTTAAAGAATGTGATTGTTGCTTATTGTGTACCTTAAGAAGTCATGGTGTAAGTGACGAACCTTGAGTGTTGTTTGTATGCCTTGGGTAATTGATGTGTTGTATTTTGATGACTATGACATGATGATTTTGTGGAGTAATGTGAAGAATTATGATACATAATGATGATTTAATACTATGATGTTTAGATGAATTTTCATGAATGATGATGCAACTTTGACGATGATGTGATGATGATTATTATGAAGTTTTGCATCATGCATTTATAGCATACTTTAGGACATCGATCCAGTGATAATGTTAGGACTTCGGTCCAGTGAAGATGTTAGGACTTCAGTCCAATGGTGGCTTCAATGTGGGGATTAGGGTGTTTATGACGTGCTCCGATTCTTGTGTAGAATCGATCTTATTGGTGAGGATCTTTGGAGGGTGATGGCCCAGTGTCCATCAACATGATGAGTTTGGTACCACATGCATGAGTCTATATTTTTGCATTTCGTACTATGTGGTATTGCATAATTGAGTGTTAAAATGATGTTTGATGATGTTGTGACTTAAGTGATGTTTTGGTGATGAATGTTGATTTGGTGATTTTATGACGAAGATGTATATATGTTACTATGATAGGAAGGTGTGAGTATAATACTTGGTAAATGATGATGTATGTATTTCTAAGTGAAGTAAACGATGTTAATGATGAGGTGATTTCTAAGTGAAGTGTGACGATGATGTTATTAATGGTGTGATTTCTAAGTGATATATGATGATGATTATTATTTGGTTTGACGATACTATGACGGTGTATATGAACTGTTGATGTTGTTGTACTGGTATATATTTTCTTTATATCTTGTATATGATTCGTGATTACTCACCCTGCCTATTTGGATGTTGCCTCCACGTGGGTAACGTGCAGATCCTGAGGAATAGCTCGGAGAAGTATCAGTGATGGCTTTGCAGTTATTTATTTGTGTTTCCATTAATAGTAGATGTTTCTTGCTCTGATATGTAACATCGGGTGGGGGAAACACTTGAGTTGGAGTTGTGTTGTTTTTGTTAAATCTATCTAATGAGTTTCCTAATACGCTGAATTATTTGACGATGACTTTTGACAATGACTAAAAGGTCTCGATGGTTGATGAAATAAATAAAGTTATTTTGTGACTATGATTCCGTTGTGAAGTCTGAATTTATTTGTTGATGTTACCAAAGAAATGATTATTATAAATGTTTAGAAACCCGTGTTATGGAGCATGATGGATAATTATGATGTTTCTATGAAGTGCGGCACCCTTGAGTGATGATTCTTGATTAAATTAATTTTCGTATATCACGTAAAATACTTGTTGGGTTAGAAGGGTGTTGCACCCACTGTAATTAGAAGAACTGTCAAACATAATTTTCCAACGGGAACCTGGCTCGGGGACTTCATCAGGACCTTGCTCTTCACCAGGACCTGGCTCTTCACTGACATAATATATTCATCAGGAAATTCAAGCTTTAGAGGCTGATAATCTTCAACCGGTTGGTCCGCAAGGTAATATGATAAGATACTTCCTTTAATAGCCTTTTAAGTCACGTAATGGATGTCGTATTCGGATGACAACATATGCCAACGAGCAAGTCTCCTAGTCTGAGCATAATTCTCAAAAATATACTTTATTGGGTCCATTTTCGAGATTAATAAAGTAGTGTGACAAATCATGTATTGCCTGAGACGCTTAGCAGCCCATGCTAAAGCACAACAAGTCTTTTCCAGAAGTGAATACCGACATTCACAATTAGTAAACTTCTTACTCAAATAGTAGATGGCGTGTTCTTTTCATCCAGTCTCATTGTGTTGGCCCAATACATAACCCATGGACTTCTTGAGAACAGTCAGATACATGAAGAGTGGTCTTCTAGGAACAAGAGGAATCAATATAGGAGGCTCTTGCAAATAACCCTTGATCTTCTTAAACGCTTGCTGACAATCAAAATTCCAGTCAATAATCTGACCCTTGCATAGTAACTTAAATATCGGTTCACAAGTAGCAGTCATATTAAAAATGAATCTGGAAATATGATTCAGGCGTCCAAGAAAACCTTTGACTTGTGTTTCAGTTTGTGGAGCGGGCATTTATTGAATGGCTCAGACTTTATCAGGGTCTACTTCGATTCCTCTTTGGCTTACAATAAATCCAAGTAACTTTCCAGATCTAACACCAAAGGTACACTTAACAGGATTTAGTTTCAACTGGTACTTCCTAAGTCGTTCGAACAGTTTCAACAAATGATCCAAATGATCTTCCCCACTTTGGGACTTGGCAATTATATCATCAACATACACTTTGATCTCTTTATGCATTATGTCATGAAAGATACTGACCATCTCTCTTCGATATGTTGCCCTTGTGTTCTTCAAACCGAAATGCATGACCTTATAAAATAGGTTCTCCAAGGCGTAATGAAAGTAGTCTTTTCTCTACCAGCAAAGTACATCTTAATCTAATTATAACCGGAGAAACCATCCATAAAAGAGAATACTATAAAACCTATTGTATTATCCACAAGTGTATCAATATGCGGTAGAGGGAAATCATCCTTTGGGCTTTCTTTGTTTAAATCCCTATAATCTACACACATTCTAACTTTACCGTCCTTTTTGGGCACTAGCACAATATTGGCTACCCACTCCGGGTACTTCGTAACTGTTAGGAAACATGCGTCAAGTTGTTTTTTAATCTCATCTTGAATCTTCAAAGCCATGTCAGGTCTAGTTCTTTGAAGTTTTTGCTTTACAACTGGGTACTCAAGTTTAAGTGACAACTTGTGAACAACAATATCAGTGTCTAGACCGGGCATATCTTGATACGACCATGCAAACACATCAACATATTCTTATAGAAGCTTAACCAACCTCTATTTTACATCAGCCCAGAGTGTCATACCAATATTGACCTCTTTCTTTTCTTCATCAGTGCCAAGATTAATCAAATCCACTTTCTCTTTATGCGGTTGAAGCTCAGGGTACTCATACTCAACCAATCTTGCCAGCTCAGCGGGAATTTTGAAATCTTCCTCACTCTCATCCTCAGCTTGATAAATGGGCAAATCAAAGTTAGAAGTGAAAGCAGGGTCATTGGATTCAACGTAGTATGAAATTATTCTGCATGTTTGGAATTACTTATTTTATTAAAGGCACAAAGAAAAATGCAAGGGAAAAAATGTTCTTCTTTTCTGGTTTTGAAAGATTGCCAATTTCTGTTAAAAGGTAAAAGCGAAAAAAAGTAAATGAAACAATGAGAATTTAACAAAATGCATTCATTGATAATCATTTGAAAGTACAAAAGGCGGCCCTACAAAATAATCCAGTAGCCCTGGACATAGCTATGGAATTTTGAAAACAACAGACAAAAGACAATAAATTACTCTGACATAGGAAAGATCATTGGGATCTCTATCGCTTCCCAGTTGTCCAAAGCTGCATTGCACTTGAATACCAGATTGCTTAAGTCTTCGTTCATAATATCATCTTTAACATCATTGATCTGGAAACCTCCACCGACAAATACTTCTTGAATAGTCTTCGGACGACCTTTGACGGATATAAAAACTCTACCATTAGTTGGTTTGTAACCCAACCCATGGCGGTCCATCTTTGTCTTGACACTTATCACCTCTCCCCAACCTTCGGGTATACCTCCTTCAATTGTTAATCTGGTACTCTTGAAAGAGGCGAAAGACGGATTACTCTTGCCCACTGGTTCCTCGGCTTCCAACAGGACAACATTGGCTATCTCGAGTGCTTGGAAAGAAGTTTCCAAAGCATCCTCATCAGCCTCTATATAACAGAATAAAGACAAGTTACTTACCATCAAGTCCTCCTCACTATGCATAATTACCAACTTATCATCAATCACAAATTTCATCTTCTGATGTAATGGTGAAGTTACAACACTAGTAGTGTGGATCCACAACCTTCCAACTAAACAACTATAAGTAGGGTTTATATCCAGCACTTGGAATGTGATGTCGAATACATGCAGACCAATTAAGATTGGTAGCTCCACTTCTCCAATTACAGTTCTGCGGGAACCATCAAAAGCCTTGACTATCAAAGAAGTAGGTCACATTTCAGTCTCTTTGTAAGCCAACTTTGTAAGAGTCCTTTTAGGTAAAACATTTAAAGAGGAACCCCTATCCACAAGCACTCTTGATAAAGTATCTTCTTGACATTTTACGGACACATGCAAGGCACAATTGTGATTCTGACCTTCTCTTGGCATCTCCTCATTATGGAAGCTAAGGGTATTACAGGCAGTAATATTCGCAATTGCATTATTAAACTGGCCAGTAGTAATATCTTGGACAACATGAGCTTGAGCCAACAACTTTTACAATACAGCTCGATGAGTAGGTGAGCTTACTAAAAGGGACAAGATTGAGATCTTGGAGGGAGTTTGGTGAAGCTGGTCGATGACTTTATAATCACTTTTTCTGATAATCCTCAAGAACTCAGAATCTTCATCATTTTCAATCACTTCTTTCTCTTTGTCTTTGGCAGGCCCAATGGTAACAGTTTCCTTAGGCGGAGCCTCATCGAAACAGGGAGTATAAATGCGACCACTTTGTGTCATCTTACTTGCCCCAGCTATATTAATCACATCTTCACTAACACTCTTCAATTCTTCCCTCGGAATAACCTTCCCAGATTCTTTGTTAATCATTATTACATTGTATTTCTAAGGTACGGCCTTAGAGTCTCTGAAATGAAAAGGACCAGGCTTTTGAATGATCACCGACTTTGGTGGATTAACTGCAGAAGCAACAATAGATTCTGGTATGTTGAACACGGGTTTTGGTGCACTGAAAATAGGTATTACAGAACTTGATTCTGGAAAATTAAAAATAGGCACTTTATCACCTGGTTCTGGCAAATTGAAGATGGACTCAATCACGGCAACTTCATCCTTCTTCAGTTTGCTACTCATTTGTAGAAAACCATCATTGATCAAATTTTGAATATCATCCTGAACCAACATACATCCTTTGGCACTGAGATCACAAACTGTACAATCATCATGATAAACATTCACTAAACCTGCCTCAAATAGCTTTGAATGGAAGACTCGGAGAGGGGTCTTAATCTCATAAACATCAAGAATTAAACTTTTGTCAAATACCTCATCAACAACATGAACATGCCCATGGGTGGGTAAAAGATTGTTCTTAACATTAGGTTGAGAATCACCGAAGGACAAAATCTTCTTTTCTATTAATTCTTTTACAAGGTGCTTGAGAGCATAACAACTTTCTAGATCATGGCCAAGTGCACCTTCATGAAACAAGCAATGAGCATTTGGATTGTAATTAGGTGGAAATGGATTAGGAGGTGGACCCAAAGTCCTTGTAGTTATCAAATCTTGTTGCACCAATGAAGGGTACAACTAGGTATATGTTATTAGAATAGGAGGAATTGGAGGCTTATACTGTCTTCTGTTGGGAACATTCTGGCGAGGTACTCGATTCTTCAGTTGTTGATAGGCGAGGGCTTTAGGCGCTCGTTGATAATTTGATGGAGCTTGAGCAAACTGATAACTAGTAGGAGGTTGATAAACAAGATTCAGTTGCATAGGCTGGTACACAGGAATTTGTTGATTGGAAGCGGGTGTCACGACAACCACATACGGTTGTTGAGCAAACTGGATAGGGTAGTCTTATTGTTGAACATAGTTTTGCTGATGTTTCCAAGGTTGATTCCTTCTTCTGCTTGACATTACAATGTTAGTTTCACCCTTTTTTTTCTTGTGAGAACCAAAGGAAGGCTTCTTAGCATGGTCTTTGTTGGAGCTTGAACTTTCAACAATACTTGACATTTTTTCACTTTTCAAACCCAATTCTACTTTCACACCTACAATAACAATATCAGAAAAATTAGCAGTCACACTTCCAACCATTCTTTCATAAAACTCAGGACGAACAGTGTCGACAAACTAATCAGCCAATTCTTTTTCAGTTAAAGGAGGTTCTACTTGCGAAGCAGTCTCTCTCCATCTCTGAGCATATTCCTTGAACGACTCAGAATTCTTTTGGGACATACTTAGCAGTTACCTTCGGTCAAGATCCAAGTCCATGTTGTATTTATAATGCTTGATAAAAGCATCAGATAGATCTTGGAAACTCTTAATGTGAGACTGATCCAAACTTAAATACCACTTCGAAGAAGCACCCTTCAAACTGTCTTGGAAAAAATGAATCATCATCTTATCATTATCAACATGAGCGGCCATTTTTCGATAGTACATGATCAGATGGATCTTTGGACATTTAGTTCCTTCGTAGTGATCAAATCTAGGAGTTTTAAACTTTGGAGGAATAACCAGGCTAGATACAAGACACACTTCTCTGGCAGCAACACCAAAGACTTGATCTCCTTCCATCACTCTTAACCTTTTATCAATATTTTCCACATTTTCTCTTAGTTTCTCATGACGTTCATTCTCATCTTCCTTCATGTCAGGGACATCATATGTTGGTTGATGCTCATTAAAGTAGGATTGCACATGGGTATGCACAGTGGCTGGTGCAAAAGTTGGAATCACATGAGGAGCTTCAATAACTAAAGGAACAACTTGTTGGACTTGTTAAACAATGGGAATTGCAATAGGTGCAGGTACAAAACCTAGTGAAAGACCGTATGGTGGTACATTTGTTGTAGTAACAATAGCTGGCTGAGGCTCCACAACTGTACTGACAATCTCAGAAACAACAGTAGGATGAGTATCCATCTTCACTCGCATAACCTATAGTATCTCCATTATTTGTCCTACATTTCCCCGTAAGTCTTCTAATTCATTGCTGACACGATCGAGCTCTTGACTATGTTCCTTCATCCTTCTACGAGCTTGAGCTCTGGTGTTGTATGGGCGTAGAGGATTCAGGGTGAAAGAACTGAAGACGAGACAACAGAATGAGCAAAATGCGAAAGGAAAATGCACATGCAAAGACGTGAATGCAATGCAATAATTTCAAGGAATTCAAAAGCAATTTGTAACATTTTGGAAAGACTGAAAAAGTTTCATTTTGCAATCCATGATCTTTATTGATTTTACAAAAGAAAAAACAATTGAATTCCTTGATACCAGAGGGTTATTCATGAATGCATGAATGTATGGATGAATGTATGCATAAATATACACATATTCACATATATACATATATACAGGAAAACAACCAAGGGCCTAGGTTTGAAGATCACGAGCATGAAGCCATGGTCTACTAATCCAGAAAGGTGTGTACTAAGTATCTGCAAAACAAGGGTTCTAAGAGGTCCCCAAAGTCACCAGTCCATATTTCAGATATTATCAATTTCACAATTACTCGGTAGTTAATAATATTCTCAAGAGAACCTCTTTTGAGTGTAGCATCGCGTATCAACTATTTTTGGACTACTCCTTCATAGTCATTGCACTACATCCTAAGAAGGCAAAGTTGGGTTGAAAAAGTAACTAAAGGTTCTCAGTGTCATGGGCTCTGGTGTTGTATGGGCGTAGAGGATTCAGGGTGAAAGAACTGAAGACGAGACAACAGAATGAGCAAAATGCGAAAGGAAAATGCACATGCAAAGACGTGAATGCAATGCAATGCAATGATTTCAAGGAATTCAAAAGAAAGTTTCAACATTTTGGAAATACTGAAAAGTTTCATTTTGTAATCCATGATCTTTATTGATTTTACAAAGGAAAAAACAATTGAATTCCTTGAGACCAGAGGGTTATTCATGAATGCATGAATGTATGGATGAATGTATGCATAAATATACACATATGCACATATATACATATATACAGGAAAACAACCAAGGGCCTAGGTTTGAAGATCACGAGCATGAAGCCATGGTCTACCCATCCAGAAAGGTGTGTACTAAGGGTTCTTGTATCTGCAGAACAAGGGTTCTAAGAGGTCCTCAAAGTCACCAGTCCATCTTTCAGATATTATCAATTTCACAATTACTCGGTAGTTAATAATATTCTCAAGAGAACCTCTTTTGAGTGTAGCACCGCATATCAACTATTTTGGGACTACTCCCTCACAGTCATCGCACTACGTCCTAAGAAGGCAAAGTTGGGTTGTAAAAGCAACTAAAGGTTCTTAGTGTCATGGGCTCCTAGGTCGAAAGTAGTAATATTTTCATGAATATTCGTTCAACAATACTATTCTCAAGAGGGCCTCAACTAAGTGGTGATTTTTCAAGTCAGCTTAGTCGGGAATCAAATCCCTATAAGCCTCCTTGAATATATCACCTTCCTATCATAAGTGTCCTCAAGTCCGGGTTAAGACTTATCTCACCATAATATATAATAACCCAAGCATATACAATCATACAAATAAACATATATTCAACAAGTAACACCAATCAAACAAGTTAGGGGTAACCCTCTAAATCCTCTATCTCCCTAGTGAAGTCGCCATTTCTGTTGTGATGAGAATCAGATATCAAGCTATTGACTAACTTGAATCACAAATCTTGAAGTTCACCACCGAGCCTTAATTTATCCAAAGGGTAAAAAACAAAGAAAAAAAACCCTAATTGCACCGTAAAAACAATGCAGGAGATCTAAGATTCGGGGGTTGGTTATATCTAGGGAAGGTGTTAGCATCCTAAGAATCTGTAGTACTCTACAGAAACCACTTGATTCAATTTGTGTTATTTGTTATCTGTTACCTATCTATCTGCTAAAGAATGACCTAGGGGTTTATTTCTAAGTATGCTCACCAAGATATCGCATCTCGTGCCTACGTATCCTGACGGGAATGGAATCAGAGCATTCGTAGTTCTCCTCAACGAGGGTGAGTAACTCTTGACTATGGTCAAGGGTCCAGGGGGAAGTAAGTGGTCATAGTGAGACACTTACATGGAGTGCGGCGACTCCAAGCCTAAAGTTAAATTAAAAGGGAAAGATAATTAAGTGAATGTCCATGACAGGACACTTGCATGGAGTGCGGCGACTCTGATCCTAAGGCTATGATGAAAGGAAATAAACGAGTAAGTGTCCATGGTAGGAACTTACAGGGAGCATAGCGACTCCAATCCTAAGACTAGGATGAAATGGTGAAGGACCTAAAATTTCTAAGATTGACATGGCAGTCAACAGGAGGATACTTTCCTTTGGAATATGATAGTGTATTTAGTAGAGTTAAGAGCATAAAAATGAACAAATAAAAGAATAATATACCAGACAAAGATCAAGTCAATATAATTGCAATAGATAAGTATTATGAAGATAACGAAATTGGTCCACCAAGAATATACGAGATCAATATTATGTACCTTATGAATTAACTACAAAACGAGGATTATCAAAATTGAAAAAATATGATTAAAACAAATTAGAATAAAAACTAGATAGAAAAAACTAATAAAATTAAAATCCAATTAAAAACTAAATAAATTGATTAACTAAAATCTAAATAAAAGTTAAATAAACTAAATTCAAAATCTAAATTAAAACTGAATAAACTAAAATCTAATTAAACTCTAACTAAACTAATTGAATCTAAATTAAACTTAAATTTAAATAATTAAACTTAAATCAACATAAAAGAGGGGTGAATATTGAGTTAGTGTATGAAACTTGTATGGGCTTATTTAAAGCCCAAATCACCATAAAAAACAACAACAACAAAAACCAGAAGGTTGGGTCGGGACCCACTTCTTTGACCCAACAAAACCAACACACATATATCGGCAAGAGAGAAAAGAAAATCCAAACTCAACTTCTTTCTTCCTCTCAACCCGCGTTCTTCCTTCTTATGCAACTTTTTCTTTCTCTCTCACTCATGTCACGTTTTCTCTTTTTCTTTTTCTCACTCTCTCCACTTCTGTCTCCCTCGTCCACTCGCGTGAACTTCTCGTTCTCACGTCGTGCTCTCGTTTTCGCCAGTCTCCTTTATCTCGCACAATCGTTCTCGTGATAACCATCCTCACTTCTTCAATATTCTCCATGCACGGGGACAAGAATAAAAAACCGCCACCCCATGGCTTTAAGTCGGCGGCGGCAGGGAGGCTTCCACGACGACACTCACATCAAAATATAACAACGATTCAAAATGAAAAAGAGTTCTTCCATAACATAGACGATTTCTAAAAGCATAAATGTGAGAAATTCGTACCTCAGAAAATTTCGACACCACGGTTTGATAGCGACGACTTTAGGTTACTTCCCCCATAGTACTCTTTTTACATGTGCGGTTGTCGTGTGGATAAGGCTGATGTTCTAAACTTCATATGGTTTTCCTTGATTTCGATTTTCTGTCTTGAATTCGACCGTGAGTTTCTTGATTTTTGGATGATTTTGGTGATGATAAATCTCTGTTCTCACTTTGGATGATAATTGTGTGTTATACTGTTGTCCAGTATATATGATAACCGTGTTGTTTTTTTGACTGTGTGATTGTGAATTGAATTTTCTTTTGATGTCCTGTCCCCTCTGGAACCGTGTATATTCTCCTCTTATAGTCCTAGTTGTGATCTCAAATTAATATATGATGATGATGTTTTCATTTTGTTTGAAACATGTCTGAACTTGTTTTGGAAATATTCCAAGATTTGTCTCCTTGTCTTGAATTTCATGAGGATTAATGAAAATTTGTGACTGTGTCTGGTTTGTTTTGATGATTATGATCATTTCCATTTTAGTTCAAACATGTTGGAACAAATATTATTCGGCTTAAAATCTCCTTGAATGCTTGATTTGATGATGAACATGTTATTCTTAATTTGGAAACATGTGATGTTATTGATTCTCTGTCATAAACATCTTGTACCGTATCATACATATCATCACTTGGGCTATTTTGGAAAATGTGGCTTGATAAGTGCTGGAAGTTTTGCTATTAGCTTCATAATATTGATGTTAATTTACATCCATTTGCATGTTAATCACAAACTACCTGCAAGTATCCACAAAGTGACTCGCATTCGAACACACTTGCTCATCAAGAACACACGTGATGATTCATGTCAGTTGTGGTAATTTTTTGGAGAGCTCGTGGTTTGAGATTGAGTTACTAATCTTGCGTTGGATTTGGACCATTTGGATGAGTAATCTTAAGATTAGGATTTGTGTATCATGTATCAATCTTAACTTGGCTTGGTATTTTGAATGGATTGTGACTTGAATTTGCTTTTGTAGGCTTTCAAAATATAATCCTTCACAATAGTCTTAAACACTTGAATTTTATGATTTTGAAATTGTATTTCACCTCTTAGAACAAGTTTGAGATGTAATTAGCTATTGTAGCCTTGTCATGAAGAAGAGAATTAAAATTGGACTTTTGAATCCTTTTTCTTTTTAAATTTTGGATTGGCTTGTAATGCTTCAAAGTTAAGTTGAAGTCTTTGAATTTTGTATTTTGGAAGGAGAATAAATTATGATGAATTTTTGAACACTTTGGAGTTTTAGAATTAGACGTGAACTCTTAATCTTGATACTTTGCACAAGGACCATTGGTTTTGTTTCCAATCTTGTCATGGAACCACTTGGAATTGCCTTGTAAAAACAATGAATCTTGAATTCTTTTGTGAAAAACATGAATCTTGCACTTAATAGAATTTAATCATGCCAAAAATTCTTTTAAATCAAAAATCTCTTAGTAGCTATAGCATAATCCCCATTTGAAAACCGACTTGAAATGATATACAAAACCTCTATGAAATTGTAATTTGGATATGAAGCTCGAGTTGGGATGGGAAGTTACAACAAAGTGAATTCACATGAACTTTGTAAAGAAATGAATCTTGAACTTCAATTTGAAAGTTACTTGCCCAAACTCGATTCCAAGTTCTTCATCCCAATTTATCGTTTCGAAGCGTATGGTTCATAAACTAACAAAATCCAAACTCTTCCACTTGACAGGTAAGAATCCATTTTACAAATAAGATCAAACCATGCTTGGAGAAATCCTTTGAAAATGAGAATACCACTTGTAATGCAAATCACCACAAAAAAATCCAAACAGTTCTAAAATGACCGTCCTTGAAACCAACAGGCAGAAAACTCTAATTCTCCTTAGGAAAATCTTTGAGAAATCTTGGGAGAAACATTAACCTGGTACTGGTTAGAGGACTAAAAGAATGAGGGTATATCCTTCTTCCATCTCCACACAACTTGCAGGGGACTATGAGCACACACAAATATTCCATGACCTTTGAACCTTCTGCATCAACCCTAACTTCACACATGAAACAAACAAAATCTAATAAATTGGTTAGCTATGCGTAGATGATTGTACAAGATCAAGGAATCTAAGGGTAAATTTTGGGGTATAACAGTTTTCAACTTAGTTTTTGACATATGAAATTCTTAGAGTGATTTAACTTCATGTGAAATTTATTCTTCATGATAAAGTATATGATTTTCGGTGATGAAAATATGAAATTCTTGAAGTGGTTTATCTTCAAGTGAAATATATTCTTCATGAGAGAGTATGATAGTTTTTAAAACTATGATTGTCGATGAAGATAATGTGAAAATTCTTGGAGTAATGTAGCTTCAAGTGACTATACTTTTATGGTGGAGTATGATTGTCGGTGAAGACAATGAAAGTTGATGAGTTATTTTCTATTAAGGTGGATGTTGTTGAGATTGGTTTAAAATATACATGTTAATACTCTTTATGGTGGAGTATGATTGTCGGTTAAGACAATGTTAAAATTCTTGGAGTGGTGTAGCTTCAAGTGACTATACTCTTTATGGTGGAGTATGATTGTCGATGAAGATGATGAAAGTTTATGTATTTTTTTTAACTAAGATGGAATTTTTTGGGGTTGATTGAAAATATACATGTTGAAGAAGTCCTACATTGCTTAGTTTTGTGAATGAAGAGAGTCCAATGGTATATATAGTATACAAGTTCTTTGAAGTCCCACATCACTTAGTTTTGTGAAGGGAGAGAGAGTCCAAGTCTATATATATGATTCAAGTTCTTCATTTCAAGATGTACCAGTCAAAATCACTTTAATATTGTATTTAATTTTCTTTGTTCTCTTATACTCTTGTGTTAGAGTGTTGTGAGATGTAGGTAAATATTTATTTTAGAGGGTGAATGCGTAGTGGAGACTTGAGTTAGTTGAGGGTATATTATGTGTTATAACAATTTTCACATAGTAATATTTTCTGGTTGTCTATTAACAACGGTTATGTTTTTTTTCTTCTAATTTTAGAGTTTTCACGTTATGTTTTTGTGTTGTGATTATGTTTCTCTCTTTTCTCTATGATTTGTTTGTTTTCCCCCAACAAGATTGTCATCTTATAAATAAAGACGTGGAAAATCTTGGTTATTATTTCTACAAAGTTTCAACCTTCTTAAATTTTAAATATTAATCCAGAAAAAAGCATTTATAAAGATGATACAGAGAAAGATTTATTCAAGCACAACTATGAATAAATTTGTTATGAGTTGTCGCTACTACGAAAATCGGCGCCGGCTGAGCAGAAGAGTCGCCACCGTGCGTTATTTATCCCAAAGGAGGGAAAGGAAATGCTCGAAGTAAACCTAACGCAAAGACGGGAAAGAAATGGTCATCGCAACCAAATCCTGGATTCGGAAGTCGGTTACGCAAGGGGAAGGTATTAGCACCCCTCACGTCCGTCGTACTCGACGGGATCCACGCTTGTTTTCTAGTACGGATTGTTATTCTATCTATTCTACAGGTCTGGGGTTAAAAGAAAATAAAATGACTCGGCAAAGTATCGCACTTTATGCCTACGTATTCCCGTCTGGAACGAGAAATCAGAGTCAACGTAGTTCGCCTACCTACGGGAAAGGAGGGAAGGTTGCTCGCTAGGATATCGCATCCTATGCCTACGTACTTTCATACAGCATGAAAGATCATAGAAAACGTAGTTCGGGCTACGGAAGACACAAGCTTGTCTGACAATTTTTTTATCTCCTTATGAAAGGGTTTTTCCTGATTAAGAGTCCAAGCGGACAAAAATGACACTTTGATGTTTGTTTTCAGTCTTTTACGCAAGAACTGTTTTTTCATGAGGTTTGCAATCTCTGACGCACTAGAGACTATGATTTGAGGGTGACTACGTCGTATGTCACCCTAAAGGTAACACACTAAGTAATCAGATTACTGAAGAGTGACCCTCCAGCAACCTTTCTCAAATAGCTTAAGGCTCGTAGCGTACAGCATCGATCGTCCTTATTACTGTGTTTTGAGTTGTTTTGAGATAGAAGAGAAAGAAGTCTAAAAAACCTAGGGTTAGAAATGGGAATCAAAACTACTCTAATGTTATCATGCATGGATTAACACCTAATGTCTGTCATAATTCCCTCCTGCCTAGAGGAAATCAGAGGTCCTAGGGGATAAACGGAAAAGAAACAACAAATATACAGTAAACAGTGAAATGCATGAGATGCAACAAAACAAGCGAGGCAAGGGAGTCCCACTCAACCCCGAACCTAAGAAAGCAACAGGAAAAGTGAATCAACTTCACTTCAAGCCTAAAGGGCAAGCAGCACAAGCCAACAGACAATACAGAGAAAAACAAAAGATACAGAGGAGGCAGCCCAAGCAGCAACAACAAACTCCTACAACAAACAGCAACAACACGCTCTGAACAACAAAGTTGAAATGACAGCAAAGGTCTTATCTTTGAGCTAGATTCCATATTCAAGCTTCTTCAATCTTCATCTCCAAGCTTTAGCAAGCACCCTCCAAGAAGAGATTTGTCATCAAGATCAAGTTGCAATGTTGGCATACTTGCTGAAAACCAAAGGAATTCAACAAGAACCAACATCGAAGTGGAAGTGTATCCTCAAAAGTTCTACTCTCTAGGGTATGCCCCACTTCCCTCCTAAGGAGAGATGGAACTTCCTTAAGAGGACTTTGCATCATAGGATATAATAGAAGCAAACAATGCATTCTACGTTTGATGGAAGAAATGAACTAATTCTATAAGAGCTCTCCCTAAAAGCATAATTCTACCAACTCCTAAAACAAACTTAAAAGAGAAAGAAAGCTCCACTCCAAGCCCCACTCTTCTAGCTAAAGCATCTTCATCATGTCCAGAAGCTCCTCTAAAAAGGAATCCAAAGTCTTCAAACTCCAAGTCCACCAAACGCTCCAAACAAGGCAAAGCACTCAAGAGAGAACACCGAAAGCAACAATCATTTGCAAAACCCCAAAAAAATAGCAAAATAAATTGTAAAATTCTAATAAAATTCCTATGTGAACATGCAGGTTTTAACATTCTAAAATTCCAGAATCAGGACCTAAATCAATTTCTAGGTCATCTAAACAATTCCTAAATGAAATTTGGTCATGGGAAACCATTATTTGGGAAGGCTCTAAACTACACACCTAAAACAGAATCTAATCAATTTTAAAAAATCTAAGAAAATTCCAGGGGAAACCTATGTATGTCCTCTAAATCATATCGAAAGAATCAGCTCAAAAGCATAAAGCATCAAAGAGAACAAAATTAAACAAACAGCAATATCAATTATGCATAACAATGGATATTAGCACAAAAGAAAATTCGTAACTAATTCAAATAAAATCCTAAAAATGAAAACTCAACTCCTACAGTTTCTTAAGACAACCAAGATCTACAGAAAAATATTTCATAATTTTTCGATTATTTTTACTATTTTTAACGCAATTAATCCAAATAGCTATTAAAACAGAAAAAAAAAGAACGAAAATGAATTAAACTAAGTTAATGTGCATTGGGCCAGGGTGCGAACAACAGAATTCCAAAGCAATGTCTGTGTGGGCCTCGCGAGTGGGGGTGGGAACAGTACCCGCACGGTACTGTAGCTGTTCCGGCGGTGACATTTTTTCGTTAACTTCCGAGCAACATAACTCCATCGATTCTTAACCGTTTCGCACGAAATTTTAGTCAAACTTGAAGGAAAAAATCAAGGATTCCAAATATGCTCTTGGATTCCATCAAAACTCCATGATCAAAGAGATATATCATCATCAAGAAAACATACTCATCCAAAAAAGTCTCTAATCCTTAATTTCTTGATCCTAATTTCATCTATACATTTTCCAGATCCTAACCACATGAATAATCTAATCTAATTCGTCCTAAAATCATAGAAAAAGTGAATTTCACATACCGGCTTCGGAGCGTCGAAACGGAGTAGTTGGAGCTCGTTTTTTCTTACCAAAAAGCGCGGAAAACATTTGTTGAAGTTTGTTGGAGAAGATTAAATTCTTGATAACTCTTGAAAATGCCTTGAATCCAACTTTGATCTCTCACTTTTTCTCTTCCAAACTCCAATGTCAATCTATGATTTTTGCACAAATGAATCACCAACTCTTGCTTTGAACCTCTTCACAAGTATATATAGAATGTATTTGAAGACCCTAGAAAGTTCTAGATTGATCCAATGAGAAAATCAACTTCTCATGTCATGAAAATCTCTTCTTATGCTATGCACATACCATCTCATGTTTTGGCTTGCAATTCACTTGGTTATGAGTTTAAATTCTCTCCAAATGAGATATTGGAGGTGTATGGATGGAAATGAGCCTTGCATTTGCTTGGAAATGTGCCTTATAATGCAAGTAGCCCATTTACAAAGCAAGTCCTTGAAATAACCCTCAATTCAAAATTGTGGCAATGCCATTGTCTTTAAAATGCATTTTACAATCAAATTGGTATGTCATATGGCTTGTTTGTGACCTCTAACCCAAAATTTGATTTTTTCCACCAAACTTTATTTGACTTATTCCCTTTTTTAGGCCATTTTAAGTGACTTTTTTGAAATAAGTCGATCAATCCACCATGATGACTTATTTGACCTAAAAACATCATTTTAAGCATATTCCATGTTGAACAATTTTTCATTTTAGAAGTGGAACATGGAGATTTTGACCTATGCTCAAAAATGACCTGTAATTCAACTTTCCCAAAATACCCCTGGATTGCCAAGACCATAACTTGAATTCTATAAATCCTCTTGAGGACTTCTAGTACTCAAATTAAATCTAAGATCAAGATCTACAACTCTTATGTTGGCCAAGAATCCATTTGAAAACTCCTTGATGGGAAAAAGTTGCTTGGAAGTCAAGTGACTTTCACAGATAAATTTCAGTATCCTCTAGGGATCCATAACTTGCAAGAACCATAACTTGAGTTCTATAAATCTCCTTGAAGACTTCTAGTACTCAAATTAAATCTATTGAGATGTTCTACAAGTTTCATGTTGACCAAGACTTCATTTGAAACTTGCATTTTGACTTATCTGGCTTGGAAGTTAGTCCTGAATTAGGGTTTTTTTACACTGAAACCATAATCTAGTAACTCCTCTTCTTCTTGATTCCTTTTGATTTCTCCTTGGCACAACACCACACATGCATCCACATACCAATTCATGAATTCCACATACTCCAAGTAGGCCTTGATGCCCTCCAATCAACCATTTGACCTATGGTTGACCTAGGGTTGACCCAGATGAAACCCTAGTTGAGTGCATTCAACTGTAGCTCTGGTACTTGTATTAATGACTTGTCTCATCTTCAAAATGACCCTCTAGGTCTTCCATGATATTTGTACACCTTCCATGGCTCACACACTCATTGATGATCTTCAACATATCCCCCAGGTTGGGAGAGAAATCTACTGGTTGACCTTCAAACTTCTCAAAGCTTCAACTCATTTCTTGATTACTTGGATGGTCTTGATCTTGAATAAAACCCCTTAATGGGCCTCTTTCTGATGAAAATGACACTTGATCCCTTGTTAGATGTCTTGTTATGCTATGTTATGCAAATGATTAGACTATATACATGACTTAGTATGCAGATGACAATGCAATTGAAACATAAACCAAGTGAAATAGGTTGAGCAAATTTTAGGGTGCAACATGAACACCTAAATTATATTTAAAAAAAAAGATTAACTTTTTTATTAGATTCAATAATAATAAAAAAGAAATTAAGTTGAATTGTTAATAATCATGAGATTAAGATTTTTTTCAATACATTCCATCACAGTCATATTAAAATTAAAGTTTGATTTAATGCATCTTTACAAAGACGATGTGTAAGGTGAATCATATTCTTCTATATAAACTTTGTGGAGTATATATGTGTAACCAATATGAAAATTGAGATTTTTTTCAATACATCACTTCAGGTTCAACACTATTGACTTTGATGCATAGATATAAATGATGGATGATTCATAATTTGATATTATATAAAGTGATGATTACTTTCACTTTTAAACACATGTTAAAGCTATATATTGTCTGAATGCCTAAAACTGACCATTTGAAGGGGAAATAAATTATAGGTTGTCCAATAGCATAAACATGATAGCAAGTGATCAATAAATTTTAAACAATAATTTAATATTATATTAAAATTTGGATTGAAGCTAACTCATTCAAATAAAATCAATTTATGATTTTATTTTTCTAAACTCTTTCTAAACAACAACGGAGAATTTGCATTTTAAATTTTCTTAATAAATAATAAATATAATGATTAAATTATTTCTCTTTTAACTCTCACATTTATGAATGCATCCAAACATTTCTCATTTGGAAGGATTATGCTTATGAAAGATTTCTTCCATGTTGAACCTAACATGGAAATAAAATGTGCATCCCAACATTACATCAAAGTGTTGACTTCTATAATCATGATATTAACCTTTTGAAATTTATGAACACTTTTTTATCATCATGATATTAATAAAAGTAGTGTTAATTATTTAACTTTTGAATGGTAATAAAGATCATAATCTAGAAAAATATTAATTTAAGGCATGGTTTATTCCTTTCTTGTATGAATTTGATACTGAATCTTTCACACTCACAACTTGTCATCATCATTTATAACCTTCCTTTTACAAGCAATCTTCCACCCACAGATTTACTAAAGGAAATTCATCACATTTACTCATTTGAATTTTAATATTTAAGTTATAAAATAAATATTTTTTATTGATAATTTTTTTATCTATGATTGCCAATATTTAGTATGCAAGATTCCTAACCGTTGGATCAAAATTTATAAAGATTGAGTGGTCAGATGAAATAATGAAATTCTATTTTTTTTTTTGGTAAATTCTCAAATTAGATTATCTAGCCAACATAGGTATTGTGATTGTTGTTTATATTAAAGGCATTGCGGTTGTAAGAGGAAGATGCAACCACTTATATTTTGAATTTTGGATATATAAAAGTTAAAATTTGAGGTGTTCAATTCAAACCCATCTTACAATCAATGTTCTTAGTTCAGATTTAATTATCCCTTAACTACATGATTTTATATTATACCTAAGATTCCTATAAATTCATAGTCCAAAATATTCCAAAGTGTTATAGTTTGGAAAATGAAAAACTTGCTTTCATATATCCGTATTAATTGTTAATTGATGGTTCATATTTGGAGGTGTATAATAGGATAAGGCTATTTGTTAAAGGTATGATAAATTAACTTATAAACTTATATGAGATTACAATAAGTTAATAAGTTAATTGATAGGTGATAGCATATAACCTATTAGCCACTTGAATGGATGTTGTTTAATAAAATTAACAATTAAATTGATTTATATATTGACGTTGATTTTTGATTTTGATGTGGTTGTGCAGATCTTTTGTATTGTTACAATGAAGTGGACTTCAACATTTAAATCAGTGAGTGAATTAAATGGATAGAGTAATTTGTGATTAGAATCGTACCTTAGACTGTACATATGATGACTTAAATATGAAGGATTGTAATTTGGCCTAATGACTTAAATATGAAGGATTGTAATTTGGCCTATTTTGTATTGGGCAAGTGGTCAGTCTAGAAGAGTTGCCCCCAAGACTTGTCGTGGTGTGACAATGGGAAGCCTTTCAGAAAACTGGGTCACACTTTTTATGTCAGGATTTGTGCTGAAAATTAAATGTTAGTCTCATCATTGAAATGTTTAGCTGAATTTCTTTACATGTGGCCATATGTTCGTAAATTAGGGTGTGACATTTTTCCCTAAGATGCTCGAGTACACTCAAGTGCTGTTATATTTTCGAGGTAATATTTGACTGTTACTTTCATCTTTCCATTTTCTTTTATTTTGGATTGTTGGTTGATCTCTCTTATTTTACCATTTTCTCCTTTTATTTGGGTTATGTGTCTTATGATTCACTATCCTTTTTGCGTTTCACTTACTTATAATCGTTTCTTCACTTAGCTTCTTCATTCAGGTATCATTTCTAGCACAATTCCTTATACTTTTCTACTTTATTTTTTATTTTTGTTATGGTCAATATAGAAAATATGCATGTGAACATGATGACCAAAATTGATGGTGGGGATTCTTCATCATCTGCAATATTTGAAAACCTAGATGCTCTTAATGCTAGAACTTTAGTGGTTAATCGAATCAACCCCAATATTTTCATACTTAATAATGGTTTTGGGTCTGGTGAAGGTTCTATAGAAAGTGATGATGAACACTTTAGAGAATTTATTAAGGGAAATTTCAACGAACCTTCTGAAGAAGACGATGAGATGAACTCTGGTAGCCTTGATATCAGGGTTGTGGTTGTCCGTCTCTCTTCATCTATCAAGGCCTCTATAGATCTAAATGTTGCCATAACTGCTTGGAACGAGCGATAGACTCTCCATTTCACTAAAACTTCTAGGGCGACACATAGCCAAAACCCTAATGATATAGAAATTAGATATCACCTTAATTTATGGAGCCAATATGGAGTTTTTTATTGATATTATGTTTTTCATGATCACCGAGAAGACATGGTTTGACGGAAGCGTGCATGTTTAGTGAAGTCGGTGGATGTTGGTCTGAACCACTGCGTGGATCTCGAAGTTGTGGGAATAATCTCCTTCTTAGTGAGGATAGAGATGAGGATGCTCACGTAGAAATGAGTTTGTTCTCTGATTGGTTGGTTTCACATGTCGAAGCAAGAAGATTTACAATTAGTTTGACAAGTGTTCCATTACTTTTTATGAAATAATCTTTTCTCAATTGAAGTTCATGTTTCCTTTCACCGGGTTTGAAGAATAGATATTAAGATACTTACAATGTCCCCTTCCCAACTTCATCTAGTATCTTGAGTCTTTATCAAAATCTTTCAATATTGCTGTGAATATCGGGATTAAAAACCATCCCTAGGCCTGTTTTTTAACATTTTTAATGCGTCATGCACCTCAAAGGTTCCCTTCCATAGAAAGGGTTTGACCTTACGACGTCAAGCATCTAAAATGTTTGGCGTCTATATGAACAGTTAAAAGATTTTCAAGGATTGTTTCCTTCTAGTACTTCTTCAAACTCCAAATATGCCCATTATGTATTCTACAAGGTCCCTGAATGAGAAATGGTACTTCCTCAAACTCCAAATATGCCCATTATGTATTCTACAAGGTCCCCGAGTGAGAAACTTCTCCAAATGGCCCTTCATCAATCGGTCATTCTGCTTTGAAATGGGATAAATGTAAAGATAATATATGGAAGTGATGAAGCCACTTCAACAAAGAGTCGCAGACATATGCCATTTATTCTTACTCACTGGCCCCTAAGGAAATGTTGATGAAAGAGGATTTGATAACCATTTAGGAGTACTTGGGTTACTGAGAAGGTAAAAGTCCTTCAAATGTAGGGTTTTCCATGCAGGAGAGGAGAGTGATTACTATCTGAGTGGTAGTGGACGTCGCTGATGCTTGTGAGAGAAAATAACTCTTTGTTAGGAGGGGATATTTATCTTTATACTTATTTTTTATATTCTTATAATGCTTGTTAACATTGTTTTCTCTTTTCTTCATATACCATGGTGTATGTCAAGAATCTATTTAGGATGAATAAGGCCGCGAAGGTGATGGAAGAACAACTTACCGTAAGCTGCCTCGGCTTCATACTTCCCCAAGTTAAGTGGATGTATAAATCCCCAGTGAATCTTGGACTCCTTTATTCCCTAGTGTTTTCTTGCGACTCCCTTTCTTCCCTAGCAAAGTGGATATGTTCGTCTATTCCCCATGAGTCTCCGAGCTCCGTGTTTCTCCACAAAGTCAGCATTTGCATATCATGATCATCTGCATCATGCCATATCATGTGCATGTAGCATTAATCTAGGTCTTTATTATCGGTCGTAGCCCTTAAACTCAATCTAGTTGTTACTGACATTTTATAATCTTTGGTCGTCATCAATTTCCTATCCAAGTCCAGTTGTCACTGACATTTTGTTAAAACTTCGGTTATCACTAATATATCGCCTTGAAGTCCAATTGTTGTTGGCATCATTGTTAAAGTCCAGGTGTTACTGGAATCAATCTGTTGGAAGTTGGTCATAATACATTTGCTTGTGGTTTAAGCCCAATTATTTTGGCACATACAGAAGAGTTTAATTACCTTGTATCTCTCCTAACATTTCTTGAAGATCCTATTTGATCTCTTCATTTTAAGGAATTTCCAGAGTCTTGGATGTTTATTCTTGTTTGAAAACTCCAGCATTATTATATTTGATCCTATTGTTATGAGGATCTTGCTCTTGGTTCATCCTATTATTATGAGGATCCTACCTTGCCTTTGTTCAATCCTATTATTATAAGCGTTTTGTTTGATCCTATTGTTATGAGGGTCTTGCTCTTGGTTCATCCTATTGTTATGAGGATTCTACTTTACTTTTGTTCAATCCTATTGTTATGAGGATTTTGTTTGATCCTATTGTTATAAGGGTTATACCTTGCCTTTGTTTAATCCTATTGTTATGAGGATTTTGTTTGATCCTATTGTTGTGAGGGTCTTGCTCTTGGTTCATCCTATTTTTATGAGGATTCAACTTTGCTTTTGTTTGATCCTATTGTTATGAGGATTTTGTTTGATTCTATTGTTATGAGGGTTATACCTTGCCTTTGTTCAATCCTATTGTTATGAGGATTTTGTTTGATCCTATTGTTATGAGGGTCTCGCTTTTGGTTCATCCTATTGTTATGAGGATTCTACTTTGCTTTTGTTTAATCCTATTGTTATGAGGTTTTGTAGTTCTTGTTTGACCCTATTGTTATGAGGGTCTTACTCTTGTGTAATCCTATTGTTATGAGGATTCTACCCTGTTTTATATGATCATATTGTTATGAGGGTCCTGTTTTGTTTGATCCTATTGTTATGAGGGTCTTGTTTTATCTATTGTTCTAAAGTATCACCCGATCATGTCTGAATCTGTTGATCAATCACTTTAGATTTCTCTAGTTTGGTTTTATTCCCTAGTGGAGACTATCTTTTTGGTTCTACCTCTAGTTAGAATCTTTTCTTCTAGAGTGTCATCCAGTCATGTCTGAGCCTGTTGATCAACCACTTTATATATCCCCAGCTTGCCTTAGTTTCTCCAGTGTTTTGTCATCTCTAGTGAGTTGTTACCCATTGTTGTTGACATTACCCTTTGCTTCCATCTTTGGTTGCATTCTTCATTTATCATTCATCATAAATCATAATGCTAAAGTTCATTGCATGTCAACATTTTTTCCAACATTGTCAGAAGTTTCTTTTGTCCATAGTATAGCATGTCATTGTATCTAGGGGCAAAATTTCCATTTTTTTTTTGTATTTAAATACCTTTCACCATGATTTCATGAGGATTGTCATCGCTCATGCCATCCAGCAAAGTTATTTAAATAGGGGAAACTGTCACGCCCCAAATTCTACCCCTATACTTCATCATTATTTTCATAAAATCCTAGGTCAATCATGCATAGCTAACCAACTATCAAGTTATGTTTGTTTTTGCTCACCTGTGAACTAGGGTTTTCCCTAAGAGGCTCAAGGGATTGATCAGTCAAGTTTTTGGATGGATCATGAATAAAGCAAGTTCTCATACACTCAAGAGACCTTTCTTAATCAAATATCAAATGTAATATGGCTTTATTACAAGTTCTTCAAGATTCATATTCATCTGGCCAAGAATTAGGGTTTTTCAACCAAAGTCAACTGCACCTTTGACTTTTGATCAAGGCATGATCTAAAACCTTAAGACATGATTCAAGATATTCAAATACATCCTTTAAGTCCTCTCATGGTTTTCAAATGGCTTAAAAGATTGAAAACATTGAAGATTAAGAAGTGAAAGTTCATATGATACATAAGTCATTCACTACAAAGTCAAACCTTTGACTTTAGGATTTTTGACCAAATATGGGCTCCTCAAGTCAAATTTCATTGGAAACATGTTTGATGATTGAGTATGATCAAGAAAAATTAATAGAATTGAGGTTACTTGTAAAAAGAGCAACTTGGAAGAAATTGATTTTTTTTATAAGTTAAGAAAAACCCTAATTTGGAGCCAACTTGCCAAGGCCATAACTTCCAATCTGGACATCCATTTTCTTTGCTCCAAAGATCAATTTAAAGAGCTCATTACATACTACAACTTTGTTCTTAAGAGTGAATTTCCAAAAAGGTGCTTAGATTTCAAGTTATAAGGTCATGAAGTTGGTGTTTCATTCAAAAGTGATTTCTAACACTTAGAAAATTGTTGCTACAGAATATGCCTTGTAAAAGCAACCAACTTGAGGGCCATTTTTCATCATGATCCACTTTGATTTAAGTAAAACTCAAAACATAAAATTTGTAGAGCATTTTCCAAGCTTTCCGAAGAGTCTAAGAACTCATTGATATCATTTATTAGCCATGAGTTTCGAAGAGGCAAAGTTGGCCCTCCATAATTGAAATGTAGGTCATTTTTCATGTCATGACCTTGAGCAAAACTAATCCACTATTGTAAATCCCTTGATTTCTGGTCTTCTTGCTTGCATATCTATCACTAATCAGAAGATTACACTAATTTTAGAGGCATTACCCAAGGTTTGAAAGCATTATTCACATGATCATTCCATTTAGGGAAGGTTTTGCCTTAAAGATCACAATACCACTCTTGTAAAGATACTTTAAACACAATGTCAACTCTTCTTGAGACTCCAAAATGTTTCTTATGAAGAAAGCAAGAGTTGAGCTTCAACCACCCTAAGCTACCTCATTGTACTTACACATTGGAACCATAATCTTGCATGAAGCTACATGGTTCACTTCCAACCAAACCAAACATGCAAAAAACTCCATGATCTGACCATCTCTTTCTACTCCACCTCTCCTATAAATAGAAAAAAAAATTCCCAAGCATTTGACACAACAAAAAAACACTCTCAAACCCTTTGAAACAGAATCTCTCTCACTTGGCATTTTTCACTCTCCATTGGAATGAAATTCGAGTTCTCTCAAACTAGTGACTTTCCACCCATTCTAACCATTCAAACCTTCCATGCACATCACATACACATCACCCAAACCCTAAAAAACTTGATGTAATACCTCTACCATTATCTATCATCTTCATCATCACATTTGCAAGAAGGTTTGTGGAGGAAAATATAAGGAGTTCTTGGCCAGCTTTTCATTTCAATCTTGCTCTCTAAGGATCAAAGAGGCTTTTGGAGTATTCATTTGGTTTCTGCAGTTATCAAAGAAGAAGCATTGGACTTACTCCAATAGTATGCTTATTGAACCTTGAAGCTTTATTTTCATGCATCATTTCTGAACATTTATTGAAGAAAAAATGTAGTATCATACGTGTTTAATATGTCCTTGTTCTTGTCTGCTTTATATCAAGTATTCAGGTGAAGTTTTAGATGGTTGAAAGTTGAGTTTTCATGTCTGTTCTTGGCCTTTGTATGCCTTGTGCTTTGAGTTTTAGAATGAAAAAACCATATCATGTTAATCATTGTATTGAGTAGATGATTTTTGGTTTTTACTTTTTTAAAAATGGTTGAGATTTGAGTGAGTTGTATTTGATTGAAAATATGGGCATGGGATGAAGCTAGGGCACAAGTGAGAAAGAAAAATAAGAGAGCGCGAGGGAAGAAGAAGATACTGACATGGAAAAATCCACTTTTAAAATGTGCCTTTAATATATATTATTTCCTTTCCATTATATAACCGGATGAAACAGCCACCCCAGTGGCATGAAGCGAGCTTGTGTGTTTGATGTTGTGGCTTGAGGAACTGGGGTTCGAATCCCCCTCACCCCATTTCCTTTTGCTTCTTTTATTTTTTCCAGTTTTACAACCTGCCTTATTATTTATATACACGCGTGTATTTCTTGATTAGGCCAAGCATTTGGTCCAATGGCTATTTGTTTTGTTCGCAATGAAGGTGGCATAGGTTCAAACCCTTCTAGGACCATTTCCATTATTTTTATTACTTTGTTTTTCATGTTTTCTTAACATTTTCAATTATGTCTTAACTTGTTGATCCACTAACCTTTTTAAGACATTCTTTTTCTTATTTTATCCTTGCATTGACTATTTTATTATTGCATTTTAAAATTTCACAAAATATATATTTTTCACACACTCTTGCTTAGTTAAAGTAGGCACCTCTTTTAGGGTTTTTTAGGTCCCTTAGTTGACTTCTTTACCTTATTCTTTGAATTCTCTTGGCCATGTTGACATGTGTGAATATAGTATACTATGTTTGAACTTTGTACAATGTTATTAGCATGTTACTTTGAATTTTTCCTAAGTTTAAGATACTTGAATGCATTATTTTCATGAATAAATGAACTTGTTTTCCATGTATAATTGTAAAGTTTTCTACATGACACTTGCCATGATATTTGTCAATTCTTTCATACCTCATTGAACACTTGTATGTATGTAAATTCTTGTGCTAGTCCACTTTTTCTCATGTGTTCATAAATGGCCTTAACTTTAATGACATACCTTTACATGATTCATAACTTGTATGTTTTCCATGACCAAATCCTTGTGGTATTTTAATCCTTGAATATGATCACTTTAAATCTTCACATGTAGTCTAGGTTGTTACCTATGTATTGAGTCATGCTCAAACTTGTTATTGATGTTTAAGTAATTTCTTGACTTATGCTTGTATGAACTTTGAATTGTTATTAATGTTTAAGTAATGTCTTGACTTATTCATGCTTGTATGAACTTTGAGTTGTTATTCATGTTTAAGTAATGTTTTGACTTATACATGTCTTGTTTGAACTTTGAACCTTATTCATGGTTAAGTAATGTTTTGACTTATAATGTCTTGTTTGAACTTTGAACCTTATCCATGTTTAAGTAATGCTTTGACTTATACATGTCTTGCTTGAACTTTGAATCTAATCCATGTTTAAGTATTGTTATGACTTATACATGTTTGCCTTGAACTTTTAATGATACCATGTTTAAGTATTGTTGTGACTTACCCATGTTTTGTCTTGTATTCATGATTAAGTGGTGTTAGTAAACCCTAATATTTGCTTGTCTTAGTTGAACATTTGAATCCTTGTTTTCATCCATGAATGTTTTGGTCTTGTTAGAACCATGTCACATGTATGATACCTTGATTAATATCACGTTTGAATGTTACCTTCAATTGATATCATGTTTGAATATCATCTTTGTTCATCTCATCCATATTCACTCATCTTGTTTATGCTTACTTTAACTTTGTCAAGATACCCCTAAGTGATGTTAGGTTATTAGCCTTTATCCTTCTTTATTCTCTTTCGTTTCTAAATCCAAAGGAAAGGTTCATTCATTGACTTTATGTCATAGGTAACTTAGTCTTACCTCAACCTTCCCCTTTTGACCATATTAGAGTCACCAACTTTTCAACTTAACCTTAGGATAGAGTTGTAGATTATATGTAAGTGTTATTGTTATGAACATTTATCTTCCCCTTTGAACTTTGATCACTATCAAGTGTTCCTCACCCTTGTTTAGGTGAACTATGATTGCTCTAATTCCATCCTTGTTAGAATACGTAGGCACAAGACCGCGAAGTTTTGGAGAGTAAACTAGCAATAAACCTTTAGGTCTCTTCCTATAGAACATTCCCATACATTAACAAACGAACAATAACATAACACAAATACAACAAGAGGTTCCTATAGAGTACTATAAATATTTATGGCGCTAATATCTTCCCTTAATATAACCAACCACCGAATATTTAGATCTCTTTGCATTGTTGTTACATTACACAAATAGAATTTTATTCGATTTTTTTTCTTTCCTTTTGATAAATTAAAATTCGGTGGTGAACTTTCAAAGAGTTGTGATTCAAGTTAATACAATAATTTGATATCTGATTCTCACCGCAACAGTTATATATAAGAAAAGCTTTAACAAAGTTAAATCATACGCATAACTTGCATAACAAATCTTTCAACAAACTCTAAACTTAACACACAATTATTTATAAACTTTCAGATCAAAAATTACAATTCAACACCAATTTTAGTTGCAAACTTTCATTACAAAGTTATATCTCAACACAGTGAGTTATAAACTTTTAAAATAAAATTACAATAAATCATAGATAGTGGCAAAAAAAAATTAACCTAATAATATAAACATTTATTTATTTATTGAATCAAAGGTTACTCACCATAATATTTTATTTTTAGTATTCATATGTAGTATTAACTAACATATATCTTAACTAATTAAATAGTGAAGTAGTGGTAAGCAAAAACAATGCTAGTATAAAGGTTCCACATCTAACAACCGTTACTATTACCAAAGGATACAAATAATAAAACCTATAATCTCGTATATACGCAAGTGCAATTCAAAATTAAACCCTACATCCTCACCTATTTATACTATTTTTAATAAGGAAAAAAAAAAACTTATCTATCACAAATAAACATGACATCAACAGCTATATAACACATTCAACATTGTTGTTTACTCTTTTTTCTCAATTGAAATATAAACAAAAAATAAAGTAAAAAGGATTTAAAAAGTCAAACATATTAAGTTAAAAGTTTGTATTACTTAAAAGAAAAGGTAAAACCAAAACCAATGGCTTAAAAACGTATTGTTAGTGATAGCATTATTGTGGTTCATTTAATCAAAGTTTAGTGCATAAGAAGAAACTAAACCTTGTGTCCCTGTCTAAAATGGATTGGATAAGCTCAGTGGCACTATTTTTAAGCTCCAACCACATAACTTTGCATTAGGTAAAGGTCATTGTGGCCCCACCATACTTATTTCAATTCGTAAGAATAATGATTTCAAAGTATTGTCAGGGAGCACTAATCTATCAACCACTTTGATTAATTCGCCACCAATTGCGCTTTTACATGCTCAATTTTGTTATGGTGCCAATCAACCCTTTACCATTAAAGTTATATTAGTTTCTTTCTTTCAATTCACATCAATAGAGAGCAACGCCTCATAACATTCTAAGTTTAACATCTTAGTTTTCTCTTAATATATTTTTTTTTGATCTTATTTTACTAATGTATTTGTACTTTTTAAAATGTTATCTATTGAGAAGACAAAACAGTTCCGAGTCATTAGTCATTTGAAATGTTTGTTTTACTTGCATTTTTTTAAAAATATTTAAATTTTAAATTCACACTTTCTTATATATCTACTCTATCGTATTTTGGTTTTTGTATGTTTTTGCAGGTGAGTAGTGACATAATTTTTTATATTTTTATGCTTTAAAAGTACAATATCCGCCATGACGGTTTTAAATCCACGGACAATTTGTCACAGTAAGAATATTTGTTCCGAGTACAATAATCATACATATGCATAATAGCAATAGCATGTTACACTTTCATTTTCAAATAATTATACAAGAGTGAGCTATCATCATAAGAAAATAGTAGAATTTTGTACAGCAGTGGTAGATTTTTATCACAACAGTTTATACCTTTTAATTCCAATAAACAAAACAAATGGCACCTTTTAATTCTCCAATAAACAAATATCTTTCGTAATCTCATCATTAAAAAAAAACAAATATCTTTCGTGAGAGCGAAGATATTTTTCTAATAAAACCCATAGCAATTTCGTCCGTGTCATCATGTTTGGGTATGACGCCATTTTTATTGGTATTTTTTTATTTCAGATGGAATAAAGGAATAAACTGCTTTAGCCGTTCAGATATTTAAAAAGACTGAACAAATATCACCAAAATTTCCCCCCACAAGCGACAAAAAGCTGGCCTTGACCATTGTTAGTACTATCACAGATGCTCAAGGCCACTAACAAAACAATGAAATTATAATTGTTCTTGACGACTACCATACCAAATACCCTTTCCCAAAATTAAAAAGTGGAAAAAAAACATGATCACAAATTGAATTGGAGCACTAATTCCCACATCCTTCCAAACATGATTATTAGGTGATGAAATTATTGAAGATATTCAAAGCATTCAAGAGTATGTTTTCAACATAAATACTCATCACTCACGCAGCCCTCAAAATTCAATAAACATAAAAATATTTATAGATTCTCTACTAAAAAAACTCGTCGTCTCATATCAAAATAGGAATTGAACTCAATACCTTTCTTATGAATTAACTTTCAATTGAGTCAACCTTCATTGACACACAGTATTATTGTCTAAAAGAATTTATAAAAAATATGATAACTATTAAACATCGGTTTCACCACATTCTCTTTTTACTGTACAAAATAACATAAACATGAGTGCTTACATAATAATACTTGTAAGTACATATTCAATAAACAGTAGACAATTAATTAAAATATCTACTCGAACAGTGTGTGAAAAGAAATAAGTATTCATGATAAATAAGTGTTTATCGTTAAGTAAAGGAGTAAAACCTAATGGCAAATACTTTTGAAGCTGATAAAATGATTGTTAAACAGCTTAATTAAGCACTTAAGATAAGGTTAGGATCTAACTATACGAACGTATTCTTTACTAGATATGGATAATCTGCATTTACAAACAATAATCACTATCCATACCTGTCCACAATCTTAAAAAGACACATGTTTGTTCAGAGAGATCCTTCTGCTCGACTGTGTACACTAGGGATATGATTTTCAGAATCTTAAAAAAGGCAACATATAATTTGTAATAGAACTAACATAGTATTTAATAATCCTGTGATCCGGGGTTAAATCACATAATGTAGGTTATGTTAAGAATACATTGTGAAAAAACTAGAGATACAAATTTACAAGTATGAATTAATCCAACTCTAACAATAACTTTGATCATATTGACAATTGAACCCAAACCTCTATATCCATCTACTATTCTTTGACAATTGGTATATAGTTAAGAATAGCTAAAGAGAAGATAAAGTACCCTTGCTTGCCGGAGGCAGCAATAAAAAGATGAAATTCGAACATAAACTGAAAATTTCCTTCATTTTCATACGTTATATAATGGAAGTTTTCATTTACAAATAAACAATTTGACTAATGTGCTTTATAAGCTTCAAAAAAGGAGCTAGCCTAACTTCAATTTACTGGTTACCTGTACATTCACCTATCCAAAATTTTCGAACCAAGGGTACTAGATAACAGGAACACTCCCATTTGGCTGTTGCAGGGTTTCCAGGCGATTCCCTACAAAACAAACACATCATGCTTATTGGAAACTTATTCACATACTCATAAATCATAATAGCCTAATGCAAAAACTAAAATTCATTGTAACATCTTGATGGAAATCGGTACCATATAGAGAAATATAATAGAAATAATTTACTGTTATTGATGATAGAATAGGCAGTTCAATAGAAAGGCGCACAACACTCACAATCTTGACATAAATAGAATAAAAGATAAAAGACTCCAATCTAAAAATTGACTCTTGGCCTCTCCCCTCCAAGATTCGAGAGCTTGGTCTGTCCCTTCCAAATAACCACTTCTAATTTCCCGGATAATCCATCTAACCAACAATTTCCTCATTTTATTCACTCCAAATAACTACTCAATAATTGCTCCTAATGTTAATATTAAAAACAGTAACTGCTAATGAAACAATAACTGTCTGATAGAATAGAACAACCACATTCCGTCTTGGTTCCTGATAATTCTTAAGGTCTAACACATTTCTGGTTGCCTCTTTTCAAAGCATGCACTTAACAATTAATTGTATCATAGTACGGAAGCATCAAAATGCCGGGAAAGCCACCAGCAGAGACATTCATTTAATGATTTCTGAATTTTCTTAATTTAGCATATACTATCCTTGCCACATGCTGGCTTAGTATAGTATCTAAACCAAAATAGAATATAAATAACATATTACAGTTATGGTTTTTGGATTGGGATCGAGTTACAGTCCTGCAGACAGTAGAACCTTTCCTTCGACCTGTGGTAAAAAAAATCAGAAGTGGACTCGACCTTGACATACTCTCTTCTTAAATTCAAAGGTTTTTTAATAATAATTACTGATGATTTTTATTCTCAACCTAAATGGCTTAAAAGAAGCTTCTACTAGGAGAAAGAGTCCGGCGGATTATTAGATTAATATATAACTTTTTCCTAACATTATTATCATTTAAATTTAAATGATAATATTCTATTTAATAGAAAAAAAATTGTTCTAACCTTAAATCTTATCCTAAATACACCCAAACTCATTTAAAAATTATGTTATGCTTAATAGTTAAAATAAATAATATAATAAATTCTAATCATTATAACTAATACTAATCAGCAGAATTAAAGATCTTCCTTTTTTGATATTGATTTCCCACAAATGCATCCATATTCCTCTTTCGGCATTGAGCGTGTCCTCAAGCTCAAATTTGGGATAAGCCTTGCAAAACTTATCAAAAGAGTTCCCACGTGCATCTTCTGAAGTATATCCTTCCCATGGGACTAAGGATTCTCTACTTCCTCTATTTAATAGATTGTCTTAAAATTGTCTTAAAATATGTGAGTTGAGTCTAACTCATTCCCTACAAAAACGACTTGTAAGGTGAGAATTGCCCCCACTTATAAACACAACACAGAGCATATCTCTGAGCAATGTGGGACTAAATTCACCCCTTCAAACCAAACACAATAAAGATGTTGGAGGCTACAACGAAGACAAGCTAAATGCCACAATTTAGGCGACTAGGGGAGGACCACAATGAAGGCGGAAATTCCAACACACCTCCCTCACACTCGGACCTCAATGAGGCCGAAGTGTGGATGATGTGGGAAGCCTAACAAGTGATCTAGGATAGGTTCTAATACCATCTTAGAATGTGTGGGTTGAGCCTAACTCATCCCTACAAAACCGGCTTGTAGGGTGAGAATTGCTCTCACTTAAAAACATAACACAGGTCATATATCTAAGCAATGTGAGATTAAATTCACCCCTTCAAACCCAACACAATGAAGGTGTTGGAGGCTACAATGAAGGCAAGCCAAATGCCCCAATTTAAGCGACTAGGGCAGACCGCAATGAAGTTGGAAATTCCAACATACTACAAAATAGTGGTTTGGGATAGCATGACAACCATTATGGAACGTTCTACTCATACTATCCTATGTTGTAAGCATTCCTTGTGAGCACTTCAGTTGGCGTAGTTGGTGTTCAAATGCTCGAGCCATATTCAAAGCAACTCCTAGATTTTTTGGTTGGTAAAGTTCAATGTCTATCCTCAAGTCATAGATTATTGGTCCATCAATAAATATGTCCACTTGTTGTCTAGGCTTAAGATCATGGGTTATGGCAAACAAAGATTGAAATTGGCATTGACAATCTTCCATGAATTTAGTTTGCTCGAGGTTGGCGAGATCTCTCAATGGATTATTGCTCATTGGTGGTCCAAACCGTATATGGCAACATTCCTTAAAGAGTTCACACATTATTTCAGGTTCTTCTTCCGTTTGATCTAACTATAATTGCACTTCTCCTATTAAATGAAACGAAACGCTACTAAACCAACTTTGTCTCTTTCATCTATCCTTCGTTTATATAAAAACTGTCTTAGCGCTTCAACCACCCCAATGAGTCCCTTGTTCTTATGGTAGAAAAATTCCAATTTGAATCGTAAAATCCCACAATTTTGCGATTATGATTACCCTCATTGATTATGAGTATACACAATCCTAATTTGGTAGAATCAAGTAGAATTTCTTCTCTTAGACTAATAATGAACCGAACTAACTCGAAAATAGTTTGAGACTCAATTTGATAATTAACTCATTGAACTTGGTTCATGAATCAAACTTGAGTTTAAAATTAAGTTCGTAAATTAACGAGTTGAACTTGAGCTATATATAGTAGTTCGACTATTTTAGTTCATGAAGCAGCTAGACTTTCTTATACTCTCCTCTTCTCATATATATTAGAGTGCTCCAACACTTATGAGATACATCCAAGAATTTTGAGAAGTTATCTTTGTTACGAAAATTGATCATCGAGTCAAATATAAATCATATGGCCTTTAGTTAAAATTTTAGTTTTTTTCAATTAATTTTTTTGGTCTATTTAATTCGAGTTATCAAGTCGGACCGAGTCCAAGCTAATGAACTGAACCGAGTTGTTCGTTAACTTTAGTCGAGTCGAGTTTGAATTTGAAAAAAGTTTGTGAGGAATTCGAGTTTCAAGTTAATCCAATTCTTATTGAGTCAAGTCAAACTAAACTAAGTTTGGCTCAGCTCGACTCATTACCAAGCCTACCTATTGTTAATCTTTGAATCGTGTAATCTTACAATCTTTGAAGTGTTGATGTGATCATGCTTATAAATGAATTTAAATTTATATAAATATTTGAAGTGTAATTTAAGATTTTAATTATGAGTTATGAATTTAAATTTACACAAGTATTTCAAATGATTTAAGGTTTTATAAATGATTTAAGGTTTTCTTTTTCTTACTAATGTCATTTTATATGTATATATACAGGGTTTAGAATTTTGTATAAAATTACAATGTGTTAGGATTCCACGATTTACGATAGTACTTCTCTTTTCCGATTTTGCGTAAAATCTCGATTTTAACTACATTGCATGTTCCATCATTAGTGGGAAATTCCATTTTGGAATATCGGAGAATCAAGTCTCCCCTCATCTGAGTTGTTTTTGCATATCTAGAATTGTCTTTTCTAGAACCTTTATTCACTCCTTGAAGTATCCTGAAGAGGTTAGCATTTGCGCTTCTAGAAAAGATTGTCGGGCCGTAATCTATTCAATGAAAGTCTTCATGATTAATGCTAAATTCACGTCACCATGTTGGCTCGTGATACCAAATTGTTATGGTCGTTGGTTAGGAATGTTTGCGTTGACTCACTCTTAGAACAGTAGAACCTTTCCTTCAACATATGGGAAAGGCAGAAGTGGACTCGTCCTTGAGAGTCTCTTCTTGAATTCACAAGTTTTTTAATAATAATTATTTATGAATTTTATTCCTAATTTGTATGCCTTTAAATAGGCAGGCTTATAGTAGAATAAGAGTCTGATTTATTAGGCAAATAATCCACTTTTTTCTAAAATTAATATCATTTAAATGATAATATCCTATTTAATAGAAAATATCTATTCTAACCCTAAATATTACCCTAAAAATACTGAAATTCAAATTTACAAATTTTGTTAGCCTAACTTAATAAAAATAATAAATTCTAATCGGCATAACCAATCCTAATCAGCAAAACAAGAGATCTTCCTTTTCTGAATGCCTTTAAATAGGCCTACGGTAGAAAAGGAGTTCTGATTATTAACTTTTCCATAAAGTTACTAGTATCATTTAAATTTAAATGATAATACCCCACTTAATAAGAAAATCTGTTATATTCTAAAATTTTATCCTAAAAATACTGAAATTCAAATCTAAAAACTTATTAAAAAACAAATATAAATAAAATAATAAGTCCTAATCTGCATAACTAATTCTAATCAGAAGAATTAGAGATCTTCCTTCACTGATATACTGTTTTCCAACAAATGCATCCATATCATTTACCTGCGTTGCTTGGAAAAGAATAAGCCTTTGGAAGAAAACTGCCTCTAGTTAAACCAACATGAGTAGCTGCAGACCTTGAAACGTTGTCAAGAAAAAACTGATTTGACAAGCCATCACTAGGCACGCCTCCTGCTTTAAGCAAGCAAACTTCTGAGCGTTTTGCAAGAATATCATCAGAATTTTTGGTGTACATCATTCCGGAGTGGCTCTGTTTTACAAATAAATAATGAGTCAGTTTTGGGTCATTTGTATGGAACTTAATTTTTTTAAGTGGAAAGGAGAGAAGGAATGACATGCAATTCTTTTAAAATTCAAATAGAAAGTTGTAGCCTTCCAGCAGAACTACATACAAGATATGTAACATAGGTTGCAAGACTAAAAATCTAAACACAAATCACCTCCTTGTTGACCACATTGTCCATTTGCTCAAATGAAGGGTCCACCTGAGACAAACCTTGCAATGCAACCATCTCTTCATTTGATGTCTTTGGACACTCAACATCGGCACGTACTTCCTCGCTCAGGTTCTCAAAGTACATATGACGAATAGCAGCACGCAGTCGATTAGTCCTTTGAGAATAATATATCTTCGTAGCAAGGGGTGCAGGAAAATCTAAACTAGCAAAAAAACATGCAAGTGTTGAACCAACACCAGAGAGTGAAAAATCATATTAGAACTACTCAAAACTGAAGAACTGAAGGAAATAAGTATTTGAGGAACGAGCTTTCATTCCACAAGAGTTGCAAATAGGGTTAAGACTTGTTTAACTGAAAAAGATCTTGGTTTTTATACCATTATTCTTCATGTGTTGGTGTTGCATATGGACCTGCTGACCATTTTTATGGAAAGGATCTCCATGTTCCGATACAATCTCTTCAGTCATATCTTTCCCTAAATGGAATCAGGAAGAAGAATTGTGGTTATTCTTTCCATGGACCCAAAACCCCAAAAGATATAACAAACTCAGCTAAAAAAACAAGGTGCGCACTGTGCATACATACAGATAAAGTTAACAAAAATACAATTGCAAACAAAAAAATTTATATAACATCATCAAAAAGCTCTGGAAGATCAGAATTCATTTGCTAAAACAATCAACAAAGGGGGCTCTTGGCCATGCATGGAAAAAAACAATGAAACAGTTTCGAAGTAGTTTCTCAACAAAAAAAATTAAATATCTTTCAGTGTCCAGATTATGAGAACTTAATAAGTACAGAACTAATATTTTTCTTTTAAACTCAATTTTCATATTTGACACTATGGATACATTTATTGGGGAATAACAACTTTGGGCCCACATGTAGAGGAAATGCTTGTATCCAATCTTAAACTCAATTTTCATATTTGACGCTATGGATTTGACATGTGTTCAAAGTATTGCATGTGCCCATGTTTTAGCATGTCTTAAACAATGAGATATGGCGGGGAAAAAGTTAATAATTTTTGTACTTAAAGAACAGCAATTATTTCTTCAAGTGATAATTCAATAGCCAAAATCTATTAGAAAAATTTCATTTTGGTGAGTCCAGCAATAACACGTGACTTCAGCACACAAACTTTGGGATACTTACGAGTGGTTCCATTTGTTAAACTTGCAGCTTTTAACACTCCAGACTCTGTTCCACGCTCTTCTAATACAGCTATGTGTGTGCTTGCCATCCTGTATCAGACACTACAGATTCAGAACAAGTTTACTTGAAAACGGAAAGAAGAAACATTGAACTCCAAATATAACTCCATAGTAATACTCAAGATTATTATGGAAATATCCTGGGAGCAAATGATTATCACTTTGAGCCCAAGCTCAAAGACTTGATTAAGAAGAAACTTCTTACTAGCTTTGCCAATAATTTTCAATATAATAGTAAATTATTTTTAAAGGTAGAAGAAAGAAATGCAGATATTCAACAAGATAAAAGAATTCGAATTTGAATTCATTTTCTATTGCTATTAAAATTATTCCAACTGCAGGATATATCTGGATGAACAAAGAAAACGTACAATTTATGTCGTTTTGTTGGAGGATACATTACTGAAGCTTGGAGAACTCTATTCCCACTATTAACTCCAGTATCATCCAACATAGATGTCGGCGCTGCATCTATAAAAGTTGAGAATTCAAATTGATCAGAACATCAATATTTATGCATAAGAAAGACAGCACCAAGAAAGTAAGACTCCTGAAAACAATTTTGTGAGATACACCAAACCATTTTATAAAGAAAACAATCTTACAGAGATATGATAGAAAAAAGTTAATGATTTTTTTGTAAATCTGAGCTATCATGCCATTAGCCAATTCTTCTAGAAAAAGTTCATGGTGGTGAATCAATAGCATGACTTCAGCACACAAAATAGGACACTCGCAAGTAATTCCATCAGTTACGCTTACAGTGTTTGTCACACAAGAATGTTCTGTGGCTTTCTAGGACAGCAAGACATGTATATGTTCAAGTAGTTTCTCAATAAAACTTTGTATATATGCTTCGGTGTCCAGAAATGAAGAATTTTACAAGTACGAAACTAATCTCTAATTCTTAAAATTTTAACTCAATTTTCACATTGTCATGGATAAATTTATTGAAAATTTGCAACTTTGGGAACGCATGGAAAGAAACATGCTTAGAAGCAATTTTAAATTTATGAATGCTGAACAACTTGATTTGATCAAACTCATAAAAATATTACTTTCTTGAAAAGTAAATTTTAATTTTAATATTACCTCTTAGTTATTATTCATATTTAAGAAATTCCTGGCATGAAATGTGTCTAAAGCTTGCATGCTATGTTTTGAAAATACAAGCCTGTGTTTTAGCATGTAAAAAACAATGAGATATGGTGAATAAAAAAGTTAATAATTTTATTTCAAGTACAGCAATTATTTCTTCAAATGACAATTCATTAGCTAAAATCTATAGAAAACATTCATCCAGTCCGGGCGAGTCCCACAAGAACAAATGACTTCAGCACACAACACTTACGAGTGGTTCCATTTGTTAAACTCGCAGCTTTTGACACTCCAGACTCTGTTCCATGCTCATCTATTACAGATATATGTGTGCTTGTCTTCCTGCGTCAGACATTATACATTCAGAACAAATTTACTTGAAAACGGAAAGAAGAAATTGAAGAAACATTATACAACAACGATCAAGTCTAATCACACAAAGTGGGGTCAGCTACATGGATCCAATTTCGCTATAATGTTCTATTCAATATCATGTTTCTATCAAATTCGTTAATCTCAAAATCTTTTTTTAATAGTTTTTCCTATAACTTTTCTAGGTCTTTCTCTACCTCTAGTTGTTTGACTCCTCTCCATCTGATCTACTCTCCTTACAACAAAATTTACAGGTCTTCTCTCTACATACTCAGACCATCTAAGTTTATTTTCCACCATCTTTTCTATTATAGGTGTTACCTCAACACCCTCTCTAATATTATCATTTCTAATCTTATATTATTTAATCTCAGCCACACATCCAACACAACATCCTTATTTTTGTTGAAATTACTTTATTCTCGTTTTTTCTTAACTACCCAATATTTTGTCCTATACAACATCGCAAGTCTTACCGTTGTCCGATAAAAAATTTCCTTCAGAAGTACTTTTCTATCACATAAAATCTCTGAGGCTCTCCTCAAATTTAGCCACCCGACTTAAATTCAGGAGTTTACATCTCTTCTATTTCTCCATCATTTTGTATTATGGAGTCAAGATATTTAAACCGCCTGACTTGTGGAATGATATGATCTCCAACTTTCACCACTAAGTTAGAAACACTTCTTCTTTTACTGAACTTACATTCCATCTGTCTTACTTCTGCTTAAGCGAAATCCATGTGTTTCTAAGTCTCGTCTCCAAGTCTCAAACCTCTCATTTAAATCCTACTTCCGACTCCTTGAGTAGGACTATATCATCTCAAAAAAGTATACATTTCAGTGCTAATTCTTGGATGTGTTCCGTGAGTACATCCAAAATTAAGGTCAAAAGGCTGGGGCTTAGGGTTGAACCTTTTTGCAATCCTATTGTAATGAGAAAGTCGCCTGTCTCTCCCCTCAGTGTCTCCACACTAGTTGATACCCCTTCATACATATCTTGGATAGCTCGAATATAGACAATCCTAACCCCTTTCTTCTCTAAGACTTTCTACAAAACCTCTTAGGGCATAATCATACGCCTTTTCCAAATCAATGAAAATTAGGTGCAAGTCAATTGAATTCCAAAAATAACTCCATAGTAATCAAGATTATCATGGAAATATCCTGGGAACAAATTATTAATGATCACTTTGAGCCCAAGCCCAAATACTTTATTATTGAGAAACATCTAGCTAGCTTTGCCTATAGTTTTCGATATAAAATAGTAAATACTTTTAAATGGAAGGGAAAGAAGTGCAGGTATTCAACAGGATAAAATAATTTGAATTCATTTTCTATTGCTATTAAAATTATTCAAACTACAAGATACATCTGGATGAACTAAGAAAGCATACAATTTATGATGTTTTGTGGGAGGATACATTACTGAAGCTTGGAGAACTCTATTTCCAGAACTAACTCCAGAATCATCCAACAAAGAAGCTACCGCATCTACAAAAGTTGAGAATTCAAATTGATCAGAACATCCAAAACAGGGAAGTTGTGGGACAATTTTCTGTATATTAATTCAACAACTACTCTGGAACAGAGTTGCAATTCACATTTACAAATTAATAGAAAACTAGCACAAAGTACAAACATAGAAAGACATGGATCAGTTTGGATCTCTCCCATCCCAAATGTTCGTCTCTCCCAGTAACCACTAAATAACTTCCCGATATTATAAACTATCCCATATCTTCTCCTTTTTATTCTAAATATACACACAATTAATAAAACGTTACTGCTCCTAATAATATAATAACTGCCCACTAAACTACCCCTAAAAATATAATAACTGCCACTAAGCTACTCCTAATAATATAACTGCCAGTTAAAAATCATAGCAGACAGTTTTTCTTAATGAGAGGTATAATACTATCATTGAGACTCAAAACAGCGACACTCATTTCCACTGCAGCTGGGTTCAAATTGAAATCTTGGCTGCATTTATAGATTTGAGTTTACATAGAAATTATTGAGTGAGCAATTTAACTCAATTTTAATACCTAGAGTTGTAAACTTTTATTATTCTATGAGTTATAACTCGGCCTATGCCGCAGAACAAGAGCATGACATAACTTTTCAGGAGCACACATGTATAATAATAGGGGAGAGGCTTTTTAAATTTTTATAAGCTAATAGAGACTGATTTTAGTTTGATAAAAATTACCATCAGGGCAAGGCCCTAGGACCGACTAATCCAAGGGTGACGAATCCCACCGTCCACTTGTGGGGGACCCGAATGGACTGACCCATCATAGGAATTGCTGACATCTGGTGGGATTCAAACCTGAGACCTTGAGAGGAGCACACTCTCAGATCTCAAGGCTTCACCAATAGACCAACCCCGGGGAGGGTGTTCGGAGTGAAAGCCAACACAAGAAGTTAATGAATTCACATTAGTTGACTGAGAATTCTGAATAACACCAAGAAGCAATTATTTGTCCAACAATAAATTGACAAATTAATTAAATCTTCGAAAAATTTCTTCAAATAGGAATTTTGGTTTAGAGAAATGAGGGCCAAAGATTGATGTCAACTTATTGTACTAAACGAGAAAACTTTTACCTTTAACATCATTTGAAAAGGAAGTCCGTCTGATTTGACTGTTCAAGTGGGACTGTGACACAACAGTGTCAATATTATCCAAAGACTCAGACTTTCTCCGCTTCCTAGCTGCAGTAATTAATTATGAAGGGTTACAAGCTCCAAAAATTTCTTCAAATAGGAATTTATTTGTCGAACAATAAATTAACAAATTAATTAAACCTTCGGAAAATTTCTTCAAATAGGAATTTTGGTTAAGAGAAGTGAGGGCCAAAGATTTATGTCAACTTATTGCACTAAACGAGAAAACTTTTACCTTTAACATCATTTGAAAATGAAGTCCCTCTGATTTGACTGTTCATGTGGGACTGTGACACAACAGTGTCAATATTATCCAACGACTCAGACTTTTTCCGCTTCCCAGCTGCAGTAATTGATTATGAAGGGTTACAAGGCTCGAAAATTTATTTTACAAGAACCTATCACTAAGATGCATTCAGAAAAACAAAACAACTTCCATTAAAGAGGAAATCACAATCGAAAAATCATAACTACAAATTTCAAAATTTGTGATTATTATAATGTAGTAATACTATCATCAAAACATGGCAGGCGACTAATTAATTAGCATTTTATGGATACCTGCAGATGAAGCCGATAACTTTTTCTTATCATTCCTTGGAGGTTTTCGATTCCTTGTGTTGCGATTAAACTCCAGCCCAGTTTGTTCTGTGAGCTTTAATGATCTACAAAGTTCTGATAAAATGGAGAAAAATAAAGAGGTAAAAATGAGGAAGATTCAATGTTTAGTACCTTCCAAAGCAAGGGGAAATAAAAATACTGTTAAGAAATATGGTTGGGTTAAGAAATGTGGTTGGGTCTAACTCAACCCTACAAAACCGGTTGGTAGAGTGAGGATTACCCCCACTTATAAACACATGTTCATGCTATATATTGTCCGATGTGAGACTCTTAACACACCCCCTCACGCTCAGGACTGGACAATTGAAGCGTGGAAATAAATGGTGGGTGGCCCGATAGCGGAAACCATAGAAGGTGACCCACCGGATCTTAAACGAGGTTCTTGATACCATGTTAAGAAATGTGGTTGGGTCTAACTCAACCCTACAAAACCGGTTGGTAGAGTGAGGATTACCCCACTTATAAACACATGTTCATGTCATATATTGTCCGATGTGGAACTCTTAACAAATACTATGAGACAGCCATGCAGTAATCCATTGTAAACCTCAAATATCACACAAATAAGGACCAACAAGTTATAAAACAAGTAAAAGAAAGGCTACCAGACCTGCATGAGCAGCAAATTGGCTTTCCTTGATTGGTTTCTTGCAAGTTTTGCATCGTACCTCAAAAAGGATACAAAGAATTAGTTAAATGAATTGATTCAAGATTATATTTCATGTAGATAATATATGCAGACGAAGAAATTCCACAATTTAGAAAGTAACTATAAAACAGAAGTTGCTTCCAACAACCTATTGCATGAGTCCTTTTAGTATGTAAGAAGGTTAAGTTCACTGATGCTTTTGAACAGAAATAAAACCAAAATGCATCCGCACAAAATAACACTCAACTCTACATTTAGCAGTTGCATATTAGAGAAACATTCAAAGTAAAAATCAAGCAAAAGGTTGAAAGGCTACGGCCAAGAATGCCTACTGGACATCTTAAACTTAAGAAATCAATTACAGATTAAATCAAGGATTACAAATAAAATAATTGTATAATCTCACAAAATATTTAAAGAGTTCACTTATATGCCAAGCTAGGGTAATGACTCAAAATCAAACTGTATCTAAAAATTCTAAGATAAGGTATGTACTCTGCTTCAACTCATACATTGCACAATCACACAACACCAGCTATATAATCATCTTATTCACTGCAAATAGGCCATATAGTGATGGATAGAATTTAAAACAAAACCTAATGAAAAAATCATTATATTAAATTACTAAACTGAAATGTTCAACTTAAGGTATCCTAATTCATGAGCATAAGGAAACCATGTGAAAGGTTCAACGAAGGCCCTTGGGAAGAAGCACATTAATAATATTACTAAATTAGCACACAAAAAAAGGTATAGAAAGAAAGCAAACCTTACCAGCTTCAAGGGATCAGTCATGGGTCTCTCACCATAAACATGCATATCTGTAATATAGAAAATGTAAGCAGCAGTTTAAATATCAAAATATAATAGATTGTACCGGAATTTGTAGTCTTAAACTACCCCATAACAAAAAAAATAAAACAACACAAAAGAAAATTTAGTAATATTCACATTCATTCTGCTAAAAATCAAAACCCTGAATTAAATAAAATTTAAGAAAGAACAACAAATTAATATCCAATGGAGACTATTCACCAAAGAGAAAGAGAGCAAGAAACACAACCTTCTTCACTAAGCAAATTTGCTTCATCTGCCTCACGCAGTTGTTTATAAGTATACGCAGCAGCTGATTTCTGCCAGGCATTGTCATCTTCTAAGGCCATGCACAAACAAATTATACGAATCAAAATTTGAAAATTAACTTCCATAAATTAAAAACATAAACAGAATTACATCTTGATAAACATATGTTAATAATAAATAATACCCTTAAATATATTCCTAAAGCAAGAGTCTAGATTTTAATCCCTGTAAAAATATTTTTTGCTTTTAGTCCTTACAAATATAACTCCCTGCCATTTATTCAAATCTAAATTTGATCCTTATACTATTAAAATTGATCCTTATATTAACTACACGATTTGATTTTAATCCCTTAAAAATTAAAGATTAAAATGATTATTACAATGCTCAATTATAATTATAATATGAACAAATTTGGCATAGACTAAAATAAAATATCAAAGACCAAAAACTAAAAGTATATACTTTGAAATGACTAAAAGTAAAAACAACAGTATATTTGGGGACTAAAATCATATTCAAACCTAAATAATATTAAATGATTTAATTTCACAAACAATGTCAGAATAATAATAATAATACATCACACTGAGAAAATCTAAGAGGCAATACCTGCTACAGTTTGAGAGGAACCTCCAGCGGCCATAGGCCTTGGCATAGCCTCCATTCTACCACTTCCAGTAGAGCGTGTCATTGAGAGGGGAAAACGTAAACCTACAACGATGATCGTAGCATTACACAAAATCAATACAATGAGTGATATCATGCGATATGAATGCGGAATAGGAAAAACGAAATGTCGCAAAATAAAATAAGGATTGTGTGAAAGGGAAGAACGTTACCTCAGGGAGAAAGCGGGGAGAACCCTAGAAGAGAGGGAAGATCGTGGAATTGGATTGAATTGGGAGCGGAGATGATCAGAGAGAAATGCGTGGAGAAAATGCAGAGGATGTTTCAGCAATGGTGGAAGAGAAAGGTTAAGAAGAAGAGGATGACGTGGATTGAGCTTTGATTTTGTTTTGGGTAATATGTGTAGAGGAGAGATAATGTGATTCTTTTCTCTCTTCTCTTCTCCGAAGAGAAGGGGAAAAATAAAAGCTTTTGAGTGGTGAGTTCAGTCTTGATATATATTCATATGCAACAATTCATTCACACATAGCACACTACTCTATCATATATTTTAAAAATTAATTTTATAAAAAAAATTAAAATATTAAAAAAATAGTTTTATAAAGAGTTAAAATCGCATATGTTTTTGGTCGGACAAAGACACAAGCTCAACGAAGATTATTCAATATATATATATATATATATATATATATATATATATATATATATATATATATATATATATATATATATATATATATATATATATATATATATATATATATATATATATATATATATATATATATATATATATATATATATATATATATATATATATATATATAGTCTATTTTTGGTTAACACCAATTATGATCTTTTGATAGAGACAGTCGCCTCACACATTGAATTGAAGAGCTTTATTAAATCTTTTGATCCCAATCCATCCTAATTATCGATCATTAATGAGATTCGTAATGTAGTGACATTCAGTGTAGATTTGTCACTAAAACACCTCTTTTAAACAACAGTTAATACTAGACCGCAAAGTGAAGATCGACTGGCAATAGGATTCCTAGATCACGAGAAGATAAACGGAGCCCCGAAACTAGTCACAATGGTCACCATCGTTGATTGCACTTTCACATGATTCCTCGTAGACGACGGGAGATCATGTAACATCCTCTACACCGACACACTAGAGCAATCAGGTATCTACCAACTATATATGAGTCCATATATCGGAGGAAATTTATTGAACTGCATCGATTTGATAACTTGCCCTTGCATAATAACAGATCTGACATTGTCACTAAGAGAAGGGTCAAGCGAGAGAAAGGTAACCCTCGACTTCCTAATAATTTAATAATTTAATGTAGGAGCAAGCACCTTTAGTGGTATCTTTGAGAGATCCTTCTTGCCAAAGTTAGATGTTGTGGCTTCGTCAGTCCACCTAAAGGTGACGAATCAGAGCAATGAAGGAAAGCCAATCATAATTAATGTCGATCTTGAAGAGGCAAGGTGTATCAAATAGGCCATCCTTAAAGATCTCATTGCGTCTTCAGCGGTGACGAGAGAAAGTCCTTAAAAAGTCGATATGTTCGATTATAAATGTGTGCGAAGATTATGTTAGGTTTATGTTGAACGACGATTTTGAAGTTGTTCATCTTGATGATAATCCATCCCGATAGGTGAAGATAGGACAGGGGTTTCCCTATGAAGTAAAGTTTGCGCTAATTAAGTGTCTTCGAGTGAATGCAGATCTTTCTGATATATCTCCACGTGAGATGCTCGACATTGCTCCTTTTTATTTGACAAATATTTACAAGAGTTCATATAATCACCAATCCACAATAATGCTGAGAAAAATAAAATATCATATCTAGAACTTGACTTGTATATAGCTTAATTTCAAATTCTTCTATGTAATTTTTACTCGATTATTGCTTCTTGAATCTTCCAATATCGCCAATTTGCTCCAAGCCTTCGTATGTAGCAATCAACCCTTTGGTCCTATCAATTCGTTGAGCAATAAAATGTCTGAAGGTTTAAGAAGAACTCTGCATTATTCGTAGTCTTCCATACAGACACTACTAATGAAATCTAGAGAGGAAAAATTACTTTTTTTCAATGGAATTTGTCAGCACCACTGGCAATCACCTTAATCTTGCAAATTACATGGAAAATGTCAATCAAATATTCAAGAACAATTAGTTTCAAGAGCAAGCCTCCTTAAATTAATTACAAATCTCTCGTTATCAAGACTTGAATCAAACTGAAGTTAAAGATGTCAGAATTTTGTTGCAAGAACTTTGACCTTTCAAAAACAGAGGTTATTGATTTTTCACAAAATCACACAAAAATGCACATGAATTTGTTGACTCGTTACATGAGAAATTATGACAAAAATATTTTCTATTTGCTTGAGATTAAGCACAAAAAATAGATGAAAAAGGTAGTTAAATTTGAATCAAAAGCATTCAATGATTTGAATCAAATGAACAATTAAAGTGGAATAAAAGAAAAACAGAGTTTTGGCCCATTTTTTAGTTGATTCGAATCGAGAGGAAAGTGTGATTCAAATCAAAGACCCTGTGATTCAAATTATGTGTTAAATATTATTCGAATCAAACAGAATGAGCTAACTAGAAAATATGGAAAATTGTATGATTCGAATAAGATGTAAAGTTTGATTCGAATCAGTTGTGGCAGAGGCGACCCAGAGTTTGATGATTCAAATCATGTGTAAAATTTGATTTATATCAAATTGTTTGAAAATTTCTTGTTTATTTCTGTCCATAATGATTCAAAGCAGGAGTTGTACTTGATTCAAATCAAACACCTAAAATCCCAATTTTTCATAGTTTCCAAAAGACTTTGAGATTTTTCTTTCCACCTAACTTGAATCAATAACATATATGGCTCTTATGCCACTGACTCATGCAATTGATTAAAAGCACCATGAGAAAGTTCAAACCGAGCCAATGGTTTATGCATGTTAAAAACGAATTATTTTAAAACTTGATCCAGAGAGGTGCAATTATGAAGGAGACTCAATAATTAAAAGTAAATAAAATGAAAGCGATTAGACAAGCAATAAAATAATTTTACTAGGGTACTCCCCTTTAATGTATTAGGGACATGCAACTACATTCTCCCTTTTTATGTTTGGCAAGCTTTCTCTTCGACTTTGAGTAAAACGCGAAAAATGTTAGAACACAGATTGGTTCTTAATTATATCTCTATGTTTTGATGATAACTCTTACAAAATTTTGTATTAAGAAATTATAAACTCTAAAATTTGTTTAAGTATATTTGTTGCAGATATTAAAGTTAATATTATTCTGAAAGCAAATTGGATCTGAACGTTAAATTATGCAAGGCTCTGAAGCGTCAGAAGCATCTCTTAGAAAAATCTGAACGCTGCCTACAGAAGATTCTGAGCGCTGCCTACAAAAGGATATGAAGCAGAAGCTACAGAAGCATCTGAAGCATTGAAGACTTTGTATGAAGAGTTTCTAGCATAGTTTTTCAGAAGACTCTGGTAGTACTGTAGGCTGCAAGTACTGAGGATCTGATTCCTAAAACTATGCTCTAATGAAATTACACGCTGAAGCACACTTGCTGCAACACTCTGATTCAGCAAACTCTGATGAACATCAAAGACTCTGATCACTCAAGGCTCTGATGTTAATTGCCGAGTATTAGAAACTTGTTGAAGAAGAATTCAAAGTTATGTATGTTGGTTAGGTCAAACGACTCTTTCCTCATTTATGCTAGACACTAGAACTCAGGCAAAAAGGATTTCTCTGAACGTTCTACTTCTAGGAAAGGTCAAGTGATGTGAAGACAAAAAGGCTACAACTCTTTTCAGTACACGGTCTTCAAAGTGCAAATGTCTTGGACTTCTGTGCCTATAAAAGCAAGTCTCCAACTGTCTTCTTCAGTTGACGATCATTGAAAGAAATTCAAAGAAAAGCTCCCATACAATTTATTCTCTTTGCTGAATTTATTTCATACGTTCTTAAAACTTAAGTGTAAATCACAGTTGTGATATGGCTTTATTAGAAGCATTTAAACACTTGTTTAGTTTTACTTTTGATTGTAAAAGTTCCTTGAGAAGACCCAGTTGTGGTCAGTAGTTCTTGAGAAGACTAAGAACAGTTGCTCTTAGTGCTTGCTATTGTAATCAGTTTGATTAATAGTGGATTAAGTCCTTGTGGAGAAAGGCAAATCACTCTTGATAGGGTGGACTGGAGTAGTTGAGTTCAACGAACCAGGATAAAAATCTTTGAGTTTTTATTGCCATGATATTTTCAATATACTTATTCAACCCCCCCCCCTTCTAAGTATTTTCTCACCTTCAGTTGGCATCAGAGCTCTGGTTCTGTGTGTGTTACCACTTCACCGTGACAGAAAAGATCTAGTGAGAAAACTTTGATATATATTCTTGGTTGTTATTATGGTTGAAACTTCAACATCTAACAGCAACAACAGATATGAAGAAAGGGATAGAATCAGCACAAAACCCCCTATGTTTGATGGGGAGAAATTTGACTATTGGAAGGACAGAATAGAAAGTTTCTTCCTTGGTTATGATGCTGATTTATGGGACTTAGTCATTGATGGGTATGTTCATCCCACTGATGGGGATGGAAAGAAAATTGATAGAAAATCTATGACTGAAGCCCAAAAGAAGGAGTTTAGAAATCATCACAAAGCTAGAACAATCTTGTTAAATGCAATATCTCATACTGAGTATGAGAAGATCACCAACAGAGAAAATGCATTTGACTTGTTTAAGTCTTTGAAGATGACACGCGAAGGAAACTTACAAGTTAAAGAGACCTAGGCTTTGGCGCTAATACAGAAGTATGAAGCGTTCAAAATGGAAGAATCTGAGTCTATAGAAACTATGTTTCTAGATTCCAGATCCTCACAGCTGGTCTAAAAGTGCTGGACAAAGGCTACTCAACTGTTGATCATGTGAAGAAGATCATCAGAAGCTTGCCTATTAGATGGAGACTTATGGTCACTTCTCTGAAGCTAGCTAAGGATCTGAACAAGATCACATTGGAGGAACTAATCAACTCACTGAGGAGCCATGAAATTGAACTTGAGGAAGATGAGCCTCAAAAGAAAGGTAAGTCAATTGTCTTAAAATCTAACAAATCTGTGAAAGCTTTGCAGGTGTTAGAAGAGAGTTCTGAAGAGTCTTCTTCTGAAGAAGAAGATGAACTGTCCTTGTTGTCCAGAAGAATCAACAGACTCTGGAAGCACAAACAGAGGAAGTTCGAGAACTTCAAGAAGTCAGATCATCGCAAGGAGTCCTCTGGACCAAAAAGATCTGGAAAGAAGGAAGTTGTTTGTTTTGAATTAAAAAACCTGGCCATTACAAGAATGAATGTCCAAAGCTTCTAAAGGAAAAGCCAAAGAGGAACTTTGATAAAAAGAAGAAGGTTCTAATGGCAACATGGGATGATTCAGATGAATCTGGATCTTCATCAGAATCTGAAGATGAACACGCCAACATGGCTCTGATGGCAGGCGTGGAAGATCAGAATGAAGGATCATCTGGATCTGAATTTGATTCTGAATCTGACTCAGAAGAGGTACTTTCTGATCTCATTAGGGAAGAGCTTATTAAAGTTTTATCAGAAGTCATGAAAAACTATAACCAGATTAAGCTCAAATGCAAGAAGCTTAAATGCAATCTTGAATCTGAGAATAATCTGTTAAAGTCAGAAGTTGCTGAGCTCAAAGAAAACAATTTGAAAATGAAAACCAATTTTGAAAAATCTCAACAAGACTCTGAATCTGAAACTAAGTCTAAATGCAAAAATATTTTAGAAGAATATGACTTCAGCTTTAAGAAGTTTCTGGCTAAAAGCATAGATAGAAGCAAGATGGCTTCAACGATCTATGGAGTTAGCAGAAACAACAGGAAAGGAATTGGATATGAATCTTCCTCTAGAAAGGATTTAAATCCAATGCCTGTTGATAAACTTATCATTAAGAAGACTCCCTTATACTCTCATTTTAAGTTTGGTCATCTGAATGATATTAAACACACACGTTCTGATCAAAACGTTTATGTGTTTAAACCAAAAGTGAGTCAGAACAAAATTGTTGTAAAAAGACAGAAGTTCAGACAATCTTTTAAGATAACTAACCCAAAAGGACCCAAAAAGATCTGGGTACCTAAGGATAAGATAATCCCTGTTGCAAATGTATTTAGTAGAAAAGTCAAGACGCCAGTCATGGTACCTGGACTCTGGCTGCTCACGTCACATGACGGGAGAAATGTTTATGTTCCAAAGCCTGAAGCTTAAATATGGAGGATAAGTGAAGTTTAGAGGGAATCAGAAGGGCAAGATTATTGGCTATGGTACTATTGGCAATGATAACCTTCCCTCTATATCTAATGTTTTACTTGTAGAAGGATTAAAGCATAATCTATTGTCCATAAGTCAATTAAGTGACAATGGTTATGACATAATCTTTAATTAACAATGTTGCAAAGCTGTTAGTCAGAAGGATGACTCAATCCTATTTAATGGAAAGAGGAAGAACAACATTTACAAAATCAATCTTTCAGAACTTAAGGTTCAAAATGTTAAATGCCTTATGTCTGTTAATGATGAGCAATCGATCTGGCACAGAAGATTGGGGCATATTAATATGAGACGTATATCTCAGATTAATAAACTCAATCTGGTCAGAGGACTTCCTAAGTTAAAGTTCAACTCAGATGCTCTCTGTGAAGCGTGTCAAAAAGGAAAATTTTCAAAATCCTCTTTTAAAACTAAAAATGTTGTTTCAACTTCAAGACCATTAGAATTACTTCACATTGATCTATTTGGACCAGTAAAAACTGCATCCATCAGAGGCAAGAAGTTTGGATTAGTCATTGTTGATGACTATAGCAGATGGACATGGGTGAAATTCCTAAAACACAAGGATGAGTCACATTTTGTGTTCTTTGACTTCTGCAAACAAGTCCAGAATAAACAAGATTTTAAAATTGTTAAAGTCAGAAGTGATCTTGGTGGAGAATTTGAAAACAAATATTTTGAAAAATATTTTAATGAAAATGGCATTGCTCATGATTTCTCCTACCCTAGAACTCCACAACATAATGGAGTTGTAGAGAGGAAAAATAGAACTTTGCAAGAAATGGCCAGAACCATGATCAACGAGACTTATTTGGCAAAGCATTTTTGGGCAGAAGCAATAAACACAACTTGTTACATTCAGAACAGAGTGTCTGTAAGACCTCTTATGGAAAAGACTCCCTATGAATTGTGGAGGAACAGAAAGCCCAACATTTCTTATTTTCATCCTTTTGGATGTATATGTTATATGTTGAACACTAAAGAGAATCTTAACAAGTTTGATTCTAAAGCACAGAAGTGTTTCATGCTTGGCTATTCTGAACGCTCTAAAGGCTACAGAGTATACAATACTGAAACACAGATTGTGGAGGAATTTATACATTGTTAGATTTGATGATAAGCTTGGCATTGAAAAGCCAAAGCAGTTTGAAAGTTCTGCAGATAGATAAGTAATTCTCACAGGCTCTGAAGGCTCAGAGGCAGAAAAAGCTCAAGTGAAGAAGTCAGAAGCAACGCCAAATGCAATTCTTTTAGTTTCTCAAATGAACAACTTGAATATTTCTGAAGAATCAACTGTTAGAGGATCATCTTCCAGAATCAAGGCCTCTCACCCAGAGGATGTGATCATTGGAAGGAAAGATGACCCCATAAGAACAAGATCCTTCCTTAGATCATCTGAAGCATCATTATTTGGGTTGGTATCAGTTATTGAACCAACTTCTGTGGATGAAGCTCTGCAAGACAATGACTGGATAATTGCCATGCAAGAAGAGCTCAATCAGTTCACAAGAAATGATGTTTGGGATTTGGTTCCAAGACCAAAAGGATTCAACATAATTTGAACTAAATGTGTCTTCAGAAATAAGTTGAATGAAAAAGGAGAAGTTGAAAGAAACAAAGCAAGGCTTGTTGCTCAAGGTTATAGCCAGCAAGAAGGAATTGATTATACAGAGACTTATGCTCCAACAGCCAGGTTAGAGTCTATTCGTTTACTTATTTTTTTTGCTGCACAAAATAACATCACTTTATATCAGATAGATGTTAAGAGTGTCTTCTTAAATTGAATTATAGAAGAAGAAGTTTATGTTCACCAAACTCCTGGTTTTGAAAGTGAAAAATTTCCAGAACGTGTTTTTAAACTAAAGAGATCTCTTTATGGTTTAAAACAAGCTCCCAGAGCTTGGTATGAGAGATTAAGCAATTTTCTTTTGGAGAAAATTTTTATCAGAGGCAAAGTGGACACAACACTCTTTTATAAAACATTTAAGAAAGATCTGTTAATTTGTCAAATATATGTCGATGATATTATATTTGGATCTACAAATGTTATGCTGGGAAAGGAGTTTGCTCAATGTATGCAGGCTGAATTTGAGATGAGCATGATGGGAGAATTGAGATTCTTTCTGGGAATTCAAGTCAACCAGACTCCAGATTGCACTTACATTCATTAGACCAAATATGTTAAAGAGCTTCTGAAGAAGTTTAACATGACTGATAGCAAGATGGCAAAGACTCTTATGCATCCAACAAGTACTCTTGGTAAGGAAGAGGTAAGTAAGAAAGTAGATCAGAAACTCTACAGAGGTATGATAGGATCTCTTCTCTACTTAACTGCTTCTAGACCTGACATTTTATTCAGTGTATGTCTGTGTGCAAGATTCCAATCAGATCCTAAAGAATCACACTTAACAGCTGTTAAGAGGATTCTAAGGTATATGAAAGGTACTTCTAATGTGGGTTTGTGTTACAGAAGATCTAATGAATTTAAACTAGTTGGATTATGTGATGCTGATTACGCTGGAGACAGAGTGGAAAGAAAAAGTACTTCTGGAAGTTGTCAATTTCTAGGAAGAAATTTAATCTCCTGGTACAGCAAGAAACAACCTACAATTGCGCTATTAACTACAAAGGCAGAATATATTGCTGCTGCTGGATGTAGCACGCAGATACTCTGGATAAAAAGTTAGCTAGAAGACTATCAGGTTTTTGAGAGTATTTTATACGTTGAAAACTCAAACAGAGGTGCAACACGGTCGGCCGTGTTGTGTGACACGGCCCGTGTCATGAGACCTAGGGTTTTTGTGCTATGAAAAAGCCAACAGAAATGTGACACGGGTGGCCGTGTTGTGTGACACGGCCCGTGTCATGAGACCTGGGGTTTTTGTGCTATGAAAAAGCCAATAGAAATGTGACACAGGTGGCCGTGTTGTGTGACATGGCCCGTGTCAGGCTACCAGAGTGAAAAAACTCAACTTTTTCCTTTGTTCTTTTTCGTTTTTGTGGTTCTTAATGATGGTTTCTTAGCCCCTTTAGAACCTTACATGATACACACAACACAATGTAGAAGCAAGCTTCATCTCAAAGTTTTGATGACGTCAACATCAAGATCAAGAATAATTCATCTGTGCAAAAAGACAAACGCTTTCAAAAGACCAAGATCAAATGGAATGGAAGTGATCAACATTCAAAGCTTCATGAACATTTGACTGATCAATTTTCAAGTTTTGGACACAAGCTATGGTATATCAAAATCCATTAATTTAATTGATATACAAGTGTTCAACATCTTTATCATTTGATCACATTGCATTAGCATACTTTTTAAACTATTAGAATTGGTATAACACTATTTTTATAAGCATTTTTCTGAAAAATAGCAGTGTTAACCGATTAACCATATAGGTTAACCGGTTAACCATTTAAAATTTTGAATATTTTGGTATAACGTTCAAGTGTTAACCGATTAACCATATAGGTTAACCAATTAACACTGAACGTATTTTGAAAAATGGCTTTGTTTCAAGTTCAAAAATGGTTTGAAAATTATACCAGTTCATATTTTGAATTATACTTAAATATACCTGTTGGAAAAGGTGTGTTTACACATATAAATTCTGAGTTTTTCAAATTGAAAAGCAATCCTCCAATAATCAATTTCAAAACAATTCTTTGAATCAAATTCACCACTTTCAAATACTTTTCAAATCTTTTCAAAAGTGTTCATATTGATCATATCTTTCATATGCATAGCATTGAACACTTGTGTTGAAATTAAATGAGTGAATTTTGATCAGAAGGAGAAGATCAAAGTATTTAGATTACTTGTATTTTGACTTGTGATCCAGGATTGTTGGACACAAGGGTGAGTGTTTACAAGAGGATTGTTCTTGTACACTTGTTGATTTTTATTGTTTGATAGTAGGCCTCACCGGTTGATGGTGTGATAGGTTGTACTTTATTAAACAATAGTGAAAACTCTCTTTCGTGTTGAAAGGGGAGTGGAGTACTCTCGGATTGTGAGGGGAACCACTATAAATCTTGGTGTCCACTTTGTTTTTTCTTTCTACTGCATTCATCACCAAGAACCTAACCAGTAAAATTTCAAGAATACCGAAAAACCGGAAAAAGTCCCTAAAAGCCTAATTCACCCCCCTCTTAGGCATACTATGTACTTACACACAACAATACTTAAAAGAAGAAATAAATGAATACAAAAAAAACAAAATGTAAAGAGAGAAAGGTTTGAAGAAATGGATACCCAAGAGCTTTTTATTCTTCTTACAAGCCCTCCACTGGTTTTTGTTGGATGTGCTTCACTCTTCACTCGATGTTGTGAAGGTTCTTCTCTTCAAGGATGCTCTTGTGTTTCTATGTCACTCTCTTTTTCTGATTTTTCTTCCATTCTATTTTTTCTAGTTTTTAGGGTTTCTCTTGCCCTCTCTATTTTTCTGGTTTGCAATGTATGTATGGATATTGAATGTCTCAAGAGTGATCTCCTTTTGTTTACAACCCCCTCCTTCTTATCTTTCCCCTCTAGGGTTTTCTCTTCTCCCCACATATCAGATTTTTTCATGGGGTGATGTCTCTTACCACCTTTTCTCATGCCACTCTATTTCTTTTTATTTCCATGCAAGAGCTATGCTGCATTTTTGCTGTTGCACTTTGCCTATGCTGTTTTTTTTCTACAGCACTTTGTGCCTTGCACCCATTTTGTTGGCTTGTGCTTGGACAGCTCCTCTTGGTCAATGCTACTACTTTTTGACAGCATTTTGAAAATCTGATATTTAGATGTATTATCATATGCTATTCTCTTGGTTTTGTAACATGTAGATTTTGTGACATGAGGTAATTTGCCATCTCTTGCATGGGGTTGTTTTGCCCATGATTAAACATGCATATTCTTGGTATTAAAACATTCCAATGTTGATTTAATTCTTGCATATTTCTTAGATGTTTGTAGCACATTGTGGACTTGGTGTGACATTACTATAACATGAATTTGATTAGAGACTTGAATGAAGATTAGAAATAAATTAATTTCTAAACATTACTTGGAGTTGGAAATCTTGCAACAAATGACATTCTTCTAATGTCATAAAATTTCTCTTTGTATTATGCTTGCCTCTAATTCATGAATTCATGATGGATTTCCCTGGAACCATTAAACTTGAAATGGATGAAGTCTTGAATTATGGACTTGTGATCTTGACTCATGCTTTGCAAATTTGGACCCCACTTGATCAAGAATTTGAAACAAAATTGGATGAAGCAATCTTGAATTTAGGCCTTGAATTTCATGTTTATTAGGAATATATCTTGAATATCCTAATACTTTTTTCAAGTAACTTCTCCTTGAAGAAATCTAGATAAGTAAACTTTCCAATTTGGATCAAACCTTAGATAATGAACCTTTTCTTCCATGTAGTCCAAGATAGACAAGTTATCTCATTTGAAATGGAAAATGACAAATCGACCCAATCCGTACCCACATGCTCGATATGCAATAAAATGATGTATGATATGGCGAATGTAGGGTATAAAGGCTAAAGGCGAAAATGAGGGTGTGACATTGGTAAACGTAAAACCTCATTCCTCAAGTCATGTAACATTTGGTGATGGAGCTAGAGAAGAAATCAAAGGTGCTGGAAAACTAGATTGCTCTGGTGGTCCAATACTGGATGATGTCTTGTTGGTTAGAGGACTGACTTTTAATCTCATCAGTATCAGTCAGCTCTGTAACCAAGGTTTCAGTGTAAAATTCACTAAAGATGAATGTGCTATCACCAATGAAGAAGGTAAGGAAGTTATGAGGGGATCTAGAGCCAAGAACAACTGTTATCTATGGGAGCCTAGAAGTAACCTCAATGTCCTGGTCAAAAAGGAAGAAAAAGTATGGATGGAGAAAGGAATAGAAAGGACCATGTCCAAAACAGTAGCAAGAGGAACTTCAAACTCTACTTCAGATAGTAGGACAGGATGTGATAAATGTTGTGTGGATAGGCAAGCCAAGAAGGGGCACCCAAAGAATGGTCATCAGGGAAACCTAGATAGGTTATATTGGAACTTGATGGAATCCATGGAAGCTACTTAGAAGATAGAGAGTAATGTCACTCAGAATGTCATAACATCGTCTTGTGACAATCTCAGTAACATGAACTGCCATCCTAGTCAGCCAAAGAAAGCTGTGAAGAATTCTGACTGGCATCACCTTGGAAAAGAATGTGAGGAACTAGGAGACTCAGAGGTACATAGTGTCTACAGGGTTACAAGGGATTTCAAGACCACTCGATTTAAAATTTCACGAAGTTAATTGAGGACTGATATTAATAAGGAAGTTTAGCAATTAATAGGGAATTATATTTTGAAAACTAATTATATTCTGATTGGTCAAAATATTGAATTCCCTCCACTTTTACAAGCAAACCCTTCCAATACCTTTTGCTCCTTCCAATTCATCCCCTTCCTTACCTCAGATAACCACAACAGAAAACCCTTTCCATTTCAGCTCAAGTCATCTACAATGTCTCAACATCATGCTTCCGCCCTTACCAAGCTCAAGTTTGCCCAGCACAAAAACATTTCTCTGAAGGATGTGATGCATATCATACCTCTCAGTATGATCCATGGGAAAGGTAGTAAACCCCAAACATCAGCCACCTCACATACAGATCAAGAAGGGAAGAATTTTGAATCCTTCATGACCAACAACAACAAAATGATAGAGTCTGCACATAAGGACAGGTATGTAGATGATCTAGTCTCCAAACTTTTCCATGAAGGGCATAATGTACAAGGGATCACCATTCCTATGACTAGGGTAAACCCATCCCTAACTCTTACTGAAATTCATGAGGATGATACTGGTTGTTCCTCTGCTGAAACTCCTGCCAACTCTGGGGTTCAGGAAGAAGGTGTGGGTAATAATCAAAAGGATGGTGACACTAAGAGCCCTAAAAATGCTCAAGATATAAATGAAGGCCCCTGCACTGAGGTAAATGTTGAAGATGAGTTATCAGATGATGAATTTCTTAGGAATGTAGCTCTTGGTATTGTAAAGAAACTCGCAACCAGGAAAGGAAAAGCTGCTCTGAATGAAGAACCCTTCAAACACCTAAGAAAAGGAACTCTTGCGGGTCCTTCTAAACCTTGGAGCAAGATATCAACTGCCTCCAAGAAAAGAAAAGTTGAGTGTGACAAAATGGAAATATGTATACCAAAGGAGAATAGCCCTTGAGAGAGAATTAGGGAAAGATGCTCTAGAGATCAAGGAAGTAATGGATCTGATACACAAGGCTGGTTTGATCAAGACTGTTACCGGTTTTTCAAACTGCTATGAAGGACTGGTAAAAGAGTTTATTATTAACATCCCTGACACAATTTCAAAGAGAAACAACAAGGAATTCATGAAAGTGTTTGTCAGAGGACAATGTGTTCAGTTCTCACCTTCTGTAATCAATAGATACTTGGGATGAGCAAATGATGGTGCAACAGAATTGGTTGCCTCACACAATCAAGTGTGCAAAGTGATCACCGCCAATCAAGTCACTACCTGGCCATCCAAAGGAAAGTTGTCTTCAACACAACTAAGTGTAAAGTATGCAATTCTGCATAGAATTGGGGCTACTAATTGGGTGCCTACCAATCATACTTCCACTATTGTTGTTGGACTTGGCAAGATCATTCATGTCGTAGGAACCAAAGTTAACTTTGACTGTGGTCTATACATTTTTGATCAGGTTGTTAAACACTCCACAACCAATGTTATTAAGCTACCAATTGCCTTTTCATCTCTCATTTGTGAAATCATTCTCAATCAATATCCTGGGATCCTAAAGTCAAGTGATACAGCCAGCAAAAGAGAGTCTGAACTGTCACTTCATTTTAAACTATTTGAAGGAAGACATGTTCCAGATATGGTATTTACTTCTACTGAGAAGGTCAATATCTCCAAGAGAATGATGATAGCAGAATTAAAGGATGCATGTAGGGAGTTAGGAGAAACCATCAGTACAATAACTGCATGCAAAATCAAGCTGGAATCTCTTATCCAAAGACTTGAAAGAGATACATATGATATTGATGGAGCAGCCATGTCAGGTGAAGAGTCTGATGACAACAGTAAGAATGTCTCAACCAATGTCAATGACATTAGTTCCAGTTCCATTAAAGAGGAGGAAGATTGATGCCAAGATGTGCTACTAGTGGGTGGCTCTGACTACTAATTGCTGAGTTGGTGTTATAATCTGTTGATTTAAGAAGGTGTTTGTAATTTGTGTTAGTCTTATGTTTCTTTCAGCATGAACTTGTGATGCTCTTCATGAGCAGTAATGGGCATAACCCCAAACAGATGTAATTTTGTTACACATTTTGGTCAATACTATGTTAGTAGTGTGATCTTAATTTGTGGCTAAAAAGGGGGAGAGATGTTAGCATTGTGATTCTCACAGGTTGAAGACTTGCTAAAGCAAGTATGATTCTCACAGGTGGAAGAACAGGTGGTGTGCAGAACAGGTGGATAGCTTGAAGAGCATATGTGTTAGCATATGTGCTATTGTGTGCACATGGTATAACCATGCTTACAGGTGTGACCACAGGTGCTACTGAGGATATGTGTGATAACAGCTGCCTAGTGTTGTTAGTAATGTGTTGCTACTGATATATGTGTTGTTGCTGATATGTATGAAGTCCTAGGTTCCAGGTTGTGTAGGATTGTATCTTAGCTTAGCTATGTGAGCTCTCAGCCGCTGCCTGGGAGTGTATGTGTGTGTTAGCAGATTGTGAGTGTAGTGCTTCTCTTCAGGGGGAGTAGCACAGGATAGTCCACAGAAAGGTGAGACATCTGTAGAGTGTTATGCTGTGGAAATAGTGTACTTCAGGAAGTTATCCTGAATGTCTGGGCGTCCAGAACAGGCTGGATGTTTTTTATGTGGGACTGTAGGACTACTTGCAGGGTATGCATAAAATGCATCAGTTGATGAGGAGTAACCCATAATGTTACTCAGTAAAATGTGACATATGTAGTGCTGACTACCAGATGGTATTGTAAACAGCTTGATCAGGTTGATCCTGAGAACTAACAGTGCAAGTGTGTGTAGACAACATTGATTGTGTAGCTTTCATGCATAGTAGGTTAAGAATTCTGCTGCTTGTAAACTCTGATATGTTAACAGGGTGTTTTAGCCAAAAATTAGCCAAAGGGGGAGTTTGTAAGTGCTTTTGATTGACTGCATTTTATGGAAAAACATTGATGTATGATTAAATATCACAACTGATGTTAGGACATGCATGAAGAGTGTTATACAAGGAAAGCTATGAGTAAGTAAAGCTGAATGTCATACTGAATGTCATGACACTGATCGTATGACATCCAGCGAGCAGATTTGTTTTCTGGTAGCTAGAAATCAGGAAACTATTAGAAGCTCAAGCTGAAAGACAGGAGACATTTTAGAAGCCCTAAAGCGAAACAAATGCTCCTGAATTAAATGGCAAGTGCGCAGATTATTGAAGAAAGGTTTTGTTATGGATAAACCTAATTTATGCGCCCAGGCCCAAGGACTGACTGCTGCTATAAATAAAGGGATGAGCAATCCTAAAAAGGAAGCTCTTAATAGAAGATTAGAGAGTGCATATTAAGAGTCCTTGTGAGTGAAGAAGGCTGGTCTTCACGTGTGAATTGTGTCTTAGGAATACTTGTTTACCAAGCAATTGTATGCTGCATTGGTTAGGTAGGTTCTAAGTTGTGTCTCACTCAAAGCTGTTAAGCAAGAGTGTGTGATTCTTGATCAAAGCTTTGAAGCAAGATCAAGGTGTGTATGAAGTGTTTCTTCATCTTTATTTTGTAACTGTGAATTGTATATCACTGTGGTGTGATTGAGGGGGAGTGAGTGGGAATACTCAGGTCTAGAGTGTCTCTAGGTTGAAGTGTCATTGGGTAGGTTTTAAGTGAGGAGTGCAAACTGGGTTGTTTGACTCTTAATTAATTCTTCTAAGAGTGAATTTCCTCCCTGGCTTGGTAGCCCCCAGATGTAACTGTTGTTGACACTGAACTGGGTGAACAATTACTGGTGTGATTTACTGCTTTCTCTTTACATCTTTTTAATTATTCCAATAGTCTGTGTACAGTGGATGTTATATCATTCGTAATAACATCCATCGTGTGCTTGCCAGAATTACAAACAATTACTGTGTTATTTACTGCTTCTCTTTACAACATTTTAATTACTCCAATAGTTTGTGTTACAGTGGATGTTATAACATCCGTGATAACATCCATCGTGTGCTTTCCAGAATTTCACAGACTTTTTAGCATAATTGTGCTTCTCCTCTGCCCTTCAAGATTCCACCTTGCACAGTCTACATTAACACCATATGATGAAGTGCATTAGCATTTGCAAAGGCTAATACTCCAACATGTGGTGACTACAAAATCCTTGAACAATAAGCTTGAGCAAGAATTCCTTGGGGCGCATACAAATAACAACTATTGTTTGACACACCTTTCTCCATAAGAGACCACACATAATCCCTTACGCAAGGACCTTGATTATATGGAATCAACATCAGGACTGGAACTTCCAGTTCTAAAACTCCCTTACTCTAGACAGGAGTCTGAAACATTTATACCAAACATTTTAGATGTGACTCTAAGAAGAGGATATGAAAGAAAACAAGCAATTAGCAACTCCTTTAAGCTTTAGCCATTTAATGGTTCACAAAGGCTGAGAAATACCTTGAAGACCGCTATACATATTGAGAGCACATAATCCTAAAGAGGCCAACCTTTAACAAGAAGAGATAACTTCAATGCATACATTCCCTTTAGTCATGAACACACTGATGTTCAGCATGATGTCAGGACATTTGAACAACATCACTGACTTAGTTAGCCAATTGATGAAACCTAACAGAGTTCTCCCTTGTCTGATACAACCTTGAAGATCCATCCTTTTTAGGTTTTCTGACATTACCTCACCTTCCAGAGCTCCTTCATCATAATAGAACAAATTTTCCATATTCTCATAGACTTGATTAAACAATAGTGAAAACTCTCTTTCGTGTTGAAAGGGGAGTGGAGTACTCTCGGATTGTGAGGAGAACCACTATAAATCTTGGTGTCCACTTTGTTTTTTCTTTCTACTGCATTCATCATCAAGAACCTAACCAGTAAAATTTCAAGAATACCGAAAAACCGGAAAAAGTCCCTAAAAGCCTAATTCACCCCCCTCTTAGGCATACTCTGTACTTACAATTGGCATCAGAGCAGGTTAAGGTAACATGTTCCTATCGATCTTAATGGCTTCCGCTAGTACTAACCCGGTTTTCAAAGATGGTGGAAGCAGTAACAAGCCACCACTCTTTTCTGGAGAATACTTCGACTTTTGGAAAATCCGTATGAAGGCACATCTTGAGGCTCAAGGAGATGGTATATGGGAAACCGTAGAAACTGGTCCACATGTTCCTACAAGTGTGGTAAATGGTGTTGGAACTCCAAAGATAAAATCCTCATATGATGAAGATGACAAGAAGAGAATTTTGAATGAGAAGAAAGCAATCAACATACTTCAAAGCGCTCTCAGTATGGACGAATTCTTCCGTATATCACAGTGTAAATCAGCAAAGGAAATTTGGGACACCCTGGTAGAAACGCATGAAGGGACAGCCGAAGTAAAAAGATCAAGACTTAATACTTTAAGTCAAGAATATGAAATGTTCCGTATGCAGCCTGGTGAATCCATTGTTGCCTTACAAAAGAGATTCGTTCATCTAACTAATCATCTGATTGCTCTCGGGAATGAAGGTGAGATAATACTTAGAAGGGGGGTTGAATAAGTATGAAAGATTAAAACTTAGAATTAAAACACAATTATTTTTATCCTGGTTCGTTGAACTCAACTACTCCAGTCCACCCTTCCTAGAGTGATTTGCCTTTCTCAAACAAGGACTTAATCCACTATTTAATCAAACAGATTACAATAGTAACACCTAAGAACAACTGTTCTTAGTCTTCTCAAGAGCTACTGATTCCAACTGAATCCTCTTAAGGAAATCCTTTACAATCAATGTAAATCTAATACAAGAGTAAGAATGCTTCTAAAAAGCTTTTATCACAACAGTGATATTTCTCTTAAGTTTAAGTACAAATAATTCTAAGAATGAATATGAAAGTATGAGAGCTTGAATGTTTTAATTCTTTTTCAGCAAAACGTCTAACTGGAGAATTTGGTGGAGTATTGCTTTTATAGGCAGCTGATCCAAGGTGAGCTGCACGTTGAGAAGAGTGTCCCAAAAAGGTCTGAGCCTTTTTGTCTTTACATCAAGTGACCTTTCCTAGAAGAAGAAAGCACAGAAAAATCTTTTTTGTCTCTGTTCTTGTGTCTAGCATAAATGAGGAAAGAGACGTTTGATTTACTCCAACGGATATATTCTTTGAATATTTCTTCTTCAGTTTTCATCAAGTTCATCAGAGTCTGATTGGGTCAGAGTCTTCTAATGATGATCAAAACTTTGTTGGATCAGAGTCTTCTGCAGCATGTGTGCTTTCAGCGTGTTAAATATCAAAGCATATTTGAAACAGAGCTTCAGTACTGGCAGCTTTAGTACTTTCAGAATCTTCTGTAGAAACTATGCTTTGAAAAACTCTTCATACAATATTCTTCTTAGCTTCAGATGCTTATGACTTGCTTCAGATGCTTCTGGAGCTTCTACTTCAGAATCTTCTGGAGCTTCTTGCCTTAGATCCTTCTAGAGGCTACGCTCAGGATCTTCTGTTAGCAGCAATCAGAATCTTCTAATGTATGCATCTGGCGCTACAGATTCTAGCTAGTTTCTTGTATTCAATTCTGATTTGCTTATGGAGTATTAATATCTTTACTATCTGCAGTAAAAACTCTCAAGCAAATTTTAGAGTATATAATTCTTAAATACAAAATTTCCTAATAGTTATCATCAAAACATAGAGATATTATTAAGAACCAATTTGTGTTCTAACAATCTCCCCCTTTTGATGATGACAAAAAGCATCAAAAAATTTGTTTAATTGAAAATATTAGAATTATAACTCCCTCTGAGATGATGAATCTCCCCCTGAGTTAAATACAGAAAAAGAATAGAAACTTCCCTTTTGTCTTGAGTAATCTTCAGAGTTAGATCTTGTTTGTTCTTTTAACATTTGAAGGTCAGAATGTCTTGCAGATTTAATGTTCAGAGTTTGATAATGGTCAAATGATCTGAGAGACTCAAAGTTTATTTTATAGAATTTACTTATTAAATGTTCTGAAATAGTCAGATTAAATGTTAGATAGAATAAATATGTCTGAAGTTTCATTCTGGTGAAATTATATTAAACAGTTCAGATCTATATTTTCTCCCCCTTTTTTGTCATAAGCAAAAAGTAAAACTTTAAAAACACAATTAAAAGGAAACAATAAATAAGATAATTCAGTGGAGAAAAACTTTGATTCATTCAATAGATCAAGAGTACATGCATTAGAAGATATGGCAATAAAGTACATAGGCAAACATCAAATGCAAAAACATTAGAATGAAAAAAAATGAAAATCTAAGAGTGTTTGGACAAAAGCATCTTCAATAGATCTGTAATCTCAGAGGAGGATTGCTCTTGCTTAGACATCCACTTAGCCATAGTTTCATTCTTTTGATTTTGCTTTGACATCCATTCTGTCATATCCTCAGACTTCTTATCCTGTTTTGCCATCCAAGACTTGATCTCTGACTGGCCAGCTTCCAGAGCAGCTATCTTATCTTCAAAATCTGGATGTTTTTTCTTTATCTCAGATGAAGAAGTATGATCAGGTTCTGGAGCTTGAACATAGTCAATTTCCATTGGTTCTGTAGAGTCTGAAGCATTGGAGTTAGAAGGAGGGTCTACTGGAGTCATAGCCAATGGATTTTCCTCAGATGCAATGTTAGTAGATTCTGTTGAAGGTGGAGGAGCATCTGTAAGGAGCAGAGGATCAGATTTCTTGACAGTCCAGAATAGAGTTCTTGCAGCCTCAGCAAATCTGAGCTTTGCATCATCATAACAGATGTTCTTCAGATTTGAGGCCACATAGTTAAATCTGTTGATGAATCCATTCCAGATGATGTCAGATTCTTTGGCATCCATTGTTGCTGAGCATTTCTTCTGTACAGTACCTAAATACAACTGTATGTCTTGCAAAAAAGTTTGAAATAAATGATTAACATTAAGTCTGGGCTTTGGATGTAACAGAGTTTCCAGAGTTACAGGTTTAGGCTGGGGAGTTGGTGGAAAAATTGATTTTTGGATGAAGATCAGAGGAGGAGGATAGTATGGAATGAAAGGTATTTCAGGAGCTGTTTCTTTGGATCTGATTAAAGCTTTTAACAGATGAGGTTTTGCTCTTGTGTGAAAGGTAACTACATCAAAAGGTTTATTTGAGTAGGTTTGGAAGGCAGATTTGGGTGTTTCATCAGATGCAACATTGTTATCAGATGTAACTGGCAGAGCTGAAGCAACAGCTTTATCAGATTTTGCATAACAGGATATAGTTGCTAAGGATCCTACATCTGACATGGATTTTATATAGTCAAGAATCACAGATGGAAGGGTCATGGTGAGTTTTGGTTTTAGAGGGTTGATAGGGTCAGATGGTTCAACTCTGTCATAAAAGTCTTTGAGTTTGAAACCATAAGCCAGATTATGAAATAGAGATGATACTTGGGCACAACATATAGATGATCTTGGGTTTGAATTTGGGATCAATATTTCAGATGATGGTATAGGTGTGGGAATAGGATCTGGAATGGGAGCTTTTGAGGGTATAATAGGTTCAGGTTGGTTTACCTCAAAGTCTCTGTGAGATGGAGAGACTAGAAAGTCTGGGTGGATGTCTGATTCAGAGGAGTTTGAAGATGTGGTTGGTGTGCAGGAAGTAGAAGATACTTGAAATACAATTTTTAAAGGTGTGACATCAAGAACTTCTGTCTCAGGAATGTGAGGTTCAGAAGTGTTGGTTGGTTCTGAAGGAATTTCAGAGGGTTTTGTTGGTTGTTCTGAGGTAGGTGAATCAGATGGAATTGTGATTGGTTCTGATGAAATTGGAACAGAAGTTACTTTTGTAGGTTCAGAAATAACAGGTGCAATGGGTTCAGATGATTTTGATGGTGGATTATTTGATGGTGGATTATTTGATGGTGGTTGATTTTCAGAGGCTTTTTCTGGTTGAGATTCTTGTGGTTTTTCTGGTTGTTCAGATGGCTTTTGTTTAGATGGTTCAGAAGATTTTTGTTGTACAAAAGGTTGTGGTTGTTTTTCTGTAGGTTGTTGTTCTGATGGTTATTTCTGTGAAGATTGTTTTTGTGGAACAAACTGTTTGATTTGGATTTTTGGTTGAGATGATTGTGGTGCAGAGACTTTTGGTGTTGAAATTGTTTTTATTATAGTTGGTGTTGGAACAGGTGCTTGTTTTTGTGGTGATTTAGAACTTGGAGCAGTAACAGAAGTAGTTTGTGTTGAGGGTGGTTTTGGAACAGACTTAATATTAGAATCATTTATAACAATTGTATTTGCAGAAGATACAGAAGATTTAGTACTTTTGATCTTGATCCTCTTGGCTGGTACAGAAGAAGTGTCTCCAGATTCTTTTCTCTTCAAGAGCTTCTGTGGCTTCTCAGCAATCTTGACCTTCTTCTGAGCAGGTGCAGGTTCTGCTTCTGGCTGAGTCCCCTTCCTCTGTAGTTGTGCTTCTTCTTCTTCTTCTTCTTCTTCTTCTTCTTCTACATCAGGTAGGGGTTGTCTTGCTAGTTGTATCACGTTTGCAGGAACAGGCTTTCCTTCCTTCTTACATTCATCAATGTACATAACAACAATGTGTCTGGGCTCTTCAGCAAAGAATAGTGGAAAGTCATCTACAGGAATCCTCTTCTTACTCAGTTTAGACACATTCAGCTTCTTAGGAGTTGTTGTGAGTTCATCAACTATTTTGAGTCTCTGAAGACTTTTGGCATTCAGAGGCTTTCCCATGATGAATTCCAATTCCTCTGTAACTCCAGCAGCGTACAGAGCAGTGACCAATCCATTCTCAGTTAGAAGATCTGAGATCAACCTTCCAAAAGGGATCCAGGTTCTGATCTTCTGTCCTTTTTCTTTCACATACTCTCTAGATGCATTTATATGGTTCCATAGATGCATAAAAAGAATATATGGAAGATCTACCTTGGTGCTCTGACTGAGGCAATACATGAAATAGAGCTGTTCATTATTGACATAGTCAGGAGAATTTGTTGACTTCCTATGATGGATGCATCTCATGAAGATCTTGGCCCAGATCTTGTAGTCAGGCTTCAGATCCTTGAATTTGTTAGAAGCTTGACCAGCAGTCATCACTTCTTCATACACCTCATCCATGTCCACACGCCCAGCTGGCAAGTGGGAAACACCATCTGTTTCTTCATATCCAATTAACTTTCTGATCAGATCTTCTGTTATAATGATTTCTTTTCCCAATACAGAAGATAGGATGAACTTGGGGTAAACTGAAGCATGGATCCAGAATTCTTTCACAAGGAGGGGATAAACTGGTCCAAAAAGTCTATCAAAGTACTTAACCCATCCTTGAGCACCAATGATAGAGCGAAATTCAAAGCCATTTTCTGCAAGTGAATCAAATTTTACCATTGATTCACACAAAACCTCCAACTTCTCAACAGGGGTTAAAAGAGTTCTTTTGGGAGGAGAATAAGGAGCAACACCCATGTTTGCAGAAGTAACTGCAGCCATTGAAGATTGGAATTGAGCAGCTGTTGATGATGAAGTTGCCATTGAAGATTGCTTTGTCACACGCTTAGGTTTAGGGTTTTTATGCAGAGAGAAGAGAAGATAAAATGCATAAACTTTCTGAGATTGTGAAAAGTGTGAAAGTGAAGATAAGTCAAGTATTTATACTAAAACATTTAGGCATACCATCAGTCAGAAATTGCATGTTTTAACAAGCATTAAATGAAAAGAATAATAATCATTTCAAACATTTATTGCTTCTGACAACTTGGGGGAAAATCAAGATTTTCACTATTCAAACTTCACCTCAAACGTCTCTTCAGTAATGTACACGCCACCTCTTCAGATTTGGTGTGACACGTGTTTGCTTGCATGTGTTCTAAATTCTCTTGAGAAATGAAACGTTAGCCAATGTTCAGATCTTCTAAGGATTGTTAGTTCAGAGTTTCACAAAAGAAAATATTAAGCAGAATAAGTAAGCAATCAGAAGAAATACTTCAGAGCATTAGGCATTTTTGCATCTGTAAAAATTTGCTTCTGACAAATATCATTCTGGACAAAAATCCATACCAATATTTTTCAGAATAAATTTGAATCTATCTTCAACAAGGGGTTTTGTCAAAATATCTGCCCATTGATGATCTGTATCAACAAAGGCTAAATTTATGATTCCCTTCTGAACATAGTCTCTGATGAAATGATGCTTAATTTCTATATGTTTTGCCTTAGAGTGTAAAATGGGATTCTTGGACAAACATATAGCAGAAGTATTATCACAAAAGATAGAAATGTTACTTTCAAAATTTTGATAATCTTCTAGCTGACTTTTCATCCAGAGCATCTGCGTGCTACATCCAGCAGCAATAATATATTCTGCCTCTGTGGTTGAAAGTGTAATTGTGGGTTGCTTCTTGCTGTACCAGGAGATCAGATTTCTTCCTAGAAATTGACAACTTCCAGAAGTACTTTTCCTTTCCACTCTGTCTCCAGCGTAGTCAGCATCACAAAATCCAACTAATTTGAAATCATCAGATTTTCTGTAACACAAACCCACATTAGAAGTACCTTTCAGATACCTTAGAATCCTCTTGACAGCTGTCAAGTGTGATTCTCTAGGATCTGATTGGAATCTAGCACACAGGCAAACACTGAACAATATGTCAGGTCTAGAAGCAGTAAGATAAAGAAGAGAACCAATCATACCTCTGTAGAGCTTCTGGTCTACTTTCTTACTTACCTCTTCCTTGCCAAGTGAGCTAGTTGGATGCATGAGAGTCTTTGCCAGCTTACTATCAATCATGGTAAATTTCTTCAGAAGTTTTTTAACATATTTGGTCTGATGTATGTAAGTGCACTATGGAGTTTGATTAACTTGGATTCCTAGAAAGAATCTGAGTTCTCCCATTATGCTAATTTCAAATTCTGCCTGCATACATGTAGCAAACTCCTTTCCAAGCATAATATTTGTTGATCCGAAAATAATATCATCTACATAAATTTGACAAATTAGAAGATCTTTCTTAATTGATTTACAAAAGAGTGTTGTATCCACTTTGCCTCTGATGAAATTTTTCTCCAGAAGAAAATTGCTCAATCTCTCATACCAAGCTCTGGGAGCTTGTTTTAAACCATATAGAGATTTCTTTAGTTTGAAAACATGATCTGGAAATTTTTCATTTTCAAAACCAGGAGGTTGGTGGACATAAACTTCTTCTTCTATAATACCATTAAGAAAAGCACTTTTAACATCCATCTGATACAGAGTGATGTTATTTTGTGCAACAAATGAAATAAGAAGGCGTATAGATTCTAACCTTGCCACTGGAGCATATGTCTCAGTGTAATCAATACCTTCTTGTTGACTGTACCCTTGAGCTACAAGCCTTGCCTTATTCCTTTCAACTTCTCGTTTCTCATTTAGCTTATTTCTGAAGACCCATTTTGTACCAATTATATTGAATCCTTGTGGTCTTTGAACTAGATCCCATACATCATTTCTGGTAAATTGATTTAGCTCTTCTTGCATAGCAATAATCCAATCATTGTCTTGCAGAGCTTCATCTACAGAAGATGGTTCAATTTCTGACACTAGTCCAAATAGTGATACTTCAGATGATCTTAGAAAGGATCTTATTCTGATGGGATCATCCTTCTTTCCAATAATGACATCCTCTGGATGAGAAGCTTTAATTCTGGATGATGATCCTTTAATGGTTGATTCTTCAAAAATGTTTAGATTATTCATCTGAGAAGTTAAAGGAATAGCATCTGGCGTTGCTTCTGGTTCCTTCACTTGAATTTTGTCTGCTTCTGGAACTTTAGAGTCAATGAAGACTACTTCCCTATCTGCAGAGTTTTCAGACTGCTTTGGCTTTTCAGAGCCAAGCTTATCATCAAATCTGACATGAATGGATTCTTCCACAATCTGTGTCTCAGTGTTGTATACTCTGTAGCCTTTAGAGCGTTCAGAATATCCAAGCATGAAACACTTATGTGCTTTGGAATCAAACTTGTTCAGATTTTCCTTAGTGTTTAACATATAGCAAATACATCCAAAAGGATGAAAATATGAAATGTTGGGCTTTTTGTTCTTCCACAGTTCATATGGAGTCTTCTTCAGAAGAGGTCTTACAGACACTCTGTTCTGAATGTAACAGGCTGTGTTGATTGCTTCTGCCCAAAAGTGTTTTGCCAGATTTGTCTCATTGATCATGGTTCTGGCCATTTCTTGCAGAGTTCTGTTTTTCCTCTCTACAACCCTATTTTGTTGTGGAGTTCTAGGACATGAAAAATCATGAGCAATGCCATTTTCAGAAAAATATTTTTCAAAATATTTATTTTCAAATTCACCACCATGATACTTCTGACTTTTATAATTTTGAAATCCTTTTCATTCTGGACTTGCTTGCAGAAGTCAAAGAACACAGAATGTGACTCATCCTTGTGTTTTAAGAACTTTACCCATGTCCATCTACTATAGTCATCAACAATGACTAATCCGTACTTCTTGCCTCTGATGGATGCAGTTTTCATTGGTCCAAACAGATCAATATGAAGTAATTCTAGTGGTTTGGAAGTAGAAACAACATTTTTTAATTTAAATGAAGATTTTGAAAACTTCCCTTTTTCGCATGCTTCACAAAGAGCATCTGAAGTGAACTTCAGATTAGGGAGTCCTCTGGCAAGATTAAGTTTATTAATCTGAGATATACGTCTCATATTAATATGGCCCAATCTTCTGTGCCAGACCCATTGCTCTTCATTAACAGACAAGAGGCATTTAACATTTTGAACTTTAAGTTCTGAAAGATTTATTTTATAAATGTTGTTTTTCCTCTTACCACTAAATAGGATAGAGCCATCCTTTTGACTAATAGCTTTACAACATTTTTGATTAAAGGTGATATCATAACCATTGTCACTTAATTGACTTATGGATAATAAGTTATGCTTTAACCCTTCAACAAGTAAAACATTAGTAATAGAGGGAAGTTTACCATTTCCAATAGTGCCAGATCCAATGATCTTGCCCTTCTGGTTCCCTCCAAACTTCACATCACCTCCAGATCTAAGTTCCAGGCTTTGGAACATAGACTTTTCTCCTGTCATGTGTCGTGAGCATCCAGAGTCCAGGTACCATGATTGGCGTCCTGACCTTGCTGCTAAGAACATCTGCAATAGGAATTATTTTATTTTTAGGTACCCAGATCTTCTTGGGTCCTTTGGGGTTAGTTGGTTTGTAGGTTTGTCTAAACTTCTGTTTTTCAACATAATGTTTATTCTGACTTGCCTTGAGTTTAAACACATAAGTATTCTTCTCAGAGCTTGTGTGTTTAATGTCATTTAAGTGACCAAATTTAAATTGAGAATACAGAGGTGTCTTCTTGATGAAAAGTTTGTCAACAGATTTTGGATTACTTCCAGATGAAGATTCATATCCAATACCTCTTCTGTTGTTCCCACTAACACCATAGATCATAGAAGCCATTTTGCTTCTGTCTATGCTCTTAGTAAGGAATCTCTGAAAGCTAGAGTCATATTTTTCTAAAATGTTTTCACATGACTTAGTCTCAGATTCAGATTCATGTTGAGTTATTTCAAAGTAATTTTTGATTTTCAGATTAATTTCTTTTTGCTCAACAAGTTCTGTCTTCAGAAGATCAATCTCAGATTCAAGATTGCTTTTCAGCTTCTTGTATTTGAGTTTGATATTGTTATAACTTTTAAGAACTTCTGATAAAACTATTATAAGTTCTTCTTTAGTAAGTTTAGCCATTACCTCTTCAGCGTCATCATCAGATTCAGAATCTGATTCATATCCTGAGGTTCCTTCCTCCTGATCTTCTGTGCTGGCCATCAGTGCAACATTTGCACATTCTTCTTCTGATTCAGAAGATGGTTCAGATTCATCTGAGTCATCCCATGTTGCCATCAGAACCTTCTTCTTATTGTTAAACTTCTTCTTGGGTTTTTCTTTTTGAAGTTTGGGGCAATTGTTCTTGTAATGCCCAGGTTCTTTGCACTCATAGCATACAACTTCTTTCTTGCCAGATCTTCTGTGCCCAGAAGATTCCTTTCTATGATCAGATCTTCTGAAGTTGTTGAACTTCTTTCCTTTGTGCTTCCAGAGTCTGTTGATCCTTCTGGACAACATGGATAATTCATCTTCTTCTTCAGAAGAAGATTCTTCAGAGCTTTCTCCAATAACCTGCAAAGCTTTAGCAGATTTATTAGATTTTAAGGCAACAAATTTACCTTTTTCTTTCTTCTGAGGTTCATCTTCCTCAAGCTCAATTTCATGGCTCCTTAGTGAGCTGATGAGTTCTTCTAAAGAGACCTTGTTCAGATCTTTAGCCATCTTCAAGGCAGTCACCATTGGTCTCCATCTGGTAGGTAGACTTCTGATGATTTTCTTTACATGATCTGATGTGGAGTATCCCTTGTCCAGAACCTTTAGCCCAGCTGTGAGGATCTGAAATCTGGAGAACATAGCTTCAACAGATTCAGAGTCTTCCATCTTGAAGGCCTCATACTTTGGATCAGAGCCAGAGCTTTTGTTTCCTTGACTTGAGAGTTTCTCTCATGAGTCATCTTTAAGGATTCAAACATATCAAAAGCAGTTTCCCTGTTTGTAATTTTTTCATACTCAGTATGAGAAATTGCATTCAATAATATTGTTCTGGCTTTGTGATGATTTCTAAAATCTTTCTTCTGAGCATCTGTCATAGATTTTCTGTCTATCTTTTTGCCATTCCCATCTGTGGGATGAACATATCCATCTATGACTAGATCCCATAGATCAGCATCATATCCAAGAAAAAAACTTTCAATTTTGTCTTTCCAGTAATCAAATTTCTCCCCATCAAACATAGGGGGTTTGGTGCTGATTCTGTCCCTTTCTTCATATTTATTGTTAATGTTGGATATTGTATTATCAGCCATTGTAACAAATAAATATATATCAAAGTATTTCTCTCTGGATCTTTACTGTCACTGTTAAGTGGTAGCACACACAGAACCGGAGCTCTGATGCCAACTGAAGGTGAGATAATACTTAGAAGGGGGTTGAATAAGTATGAAAGATTAAAACTTAGAATTAAAACACAATTATTTTTATCCTGGTTCGTTGAACTCAACTACTCCAGTCCACCCTTCCTAGAGTGATTTGCCTTTCTCAAACAAGGACTTAATCCACTATTTAATCAAACAGATTACAATAGTAACACCTAAGAACAATTGTTCTTAGTCTTCTCAAGAGCTACTGATTCCAACTGAATCCTCTTAAGGAAATCCTTTACAATCAATGTAAATCTAATACAAGAGTAAGAATGCTTCTAAAAAGCTTTTATCACAACAGTGATATTTCTCTTAAGTTTAAGTACAAATAATTCTAAGAATGAATATGAAAGTATGAGAGCTTGAATGTTTTAATTCTTTTTCAGCAAAACGTCTAACTGAAGAATTTGGTGGAGTCTTGCTTTTATAGGCAGCTGATCCAAGGTGAGCTGCACGTTGAGAAGAGTGTCCCAAAAAGGTCTGAGCCTTTTTGTCTTTACATCAAGTGACTTTTCCTAGAAGAAGAAAGCACAGAAAAATCCTTTTTGTCTGTGTTCTTGTGTCTAGCATAAAAGAGGAAAGAGACGTTTGATTTACTCCAACGGATATATTCTTTGAATATTTCTTCTTCAATTTTCAGCAAGTTCATCAGAGTCTGATTGGGTCAGAGTCTTCTAATGATGATCAGAACTTTGCTGGATCAGAGTCTTCTGCAGCATGTGTGCTTTCAGCGTGTTAAATATCATAGCATATTTGAAACAGAGCTTCAGTACTGGCAGCTTTAGTACTTTCAGAATCTTCTGTAGAAACTATGCTTTGAAAAACTCTTCATACAATATTCTTCTTTGCTTCAGATGCTTCTGGAGCTTCTGCTTCAGAATCTTCTGGAGCTTCTTGCCTTAGATCCTTCTGGAGGCTACGCTCAGGATCTTCTGTTAGCAGCAATCAGAATCTTCTAATGTATGCATCTGGCGCTACAGATTCTAGCTAGTTTCTTGTATTCAATTCTGATTTGCTTCTGGAGTGTTAATATCTTTACTATCTGCAGTAAAAACTCTCAAGCAAATTTTAGAGTATATAATTCTTAAATACAAAATTTCCTAATAGTTATCATCAAAACATAGAGATATTATTAAGAATCAATCTGTGTTCTAACAGGGAAGACCTTCACCAATGATGATCTCAACTTGAAAGTCCTAAGATCCTTAACAAGAGAATGGCAACCAAAGGTGACCGCTATTTCGGAAAAGAAGCGTCTTTCAACAATGACATCCGCTTCCTTATTTGGCAAACTTCAAGAGCATGAACTAGAACTTGGAAGGCTTGAGAAGCATGAAAGTCAAGACAAGAAGTCCAAAGGAATTGCCTTGAAGATTGACACAAGGGATGACAAAAATGACGAATCTTCTGAAGACGAAAATTTCATGCTTCTAGTAAAGAAGCTTGGTAAGTTTTTTAATAATAATAAAATTTCCTCTTTTTCTAAAAAGAATAGACAATTCAGGAAAAAGGAGGCACCCACATCAAACCAAGAAATTACATGTTACGAATGTGGGAAACAAGGTCACATAAAGCCAGATTGCCCGAAACTCGCAAATAAAGGAAAATTTAAAGGCAAGAAGAATTTCAAAACGAAGAAGGCTTATGTCGCATGGGACGACAACGAAGTAAGTTCATCATCGGAATCGGAAAACGATGAATGTGTAAATATGGCATTAATGGCCTCTCACCACTCCGATGAAGAAAATGAGGTTAGTAGTAATTTTTCTGTTTATAATAATGATGCACAAGAAATTATAGATGAACTTCTAAAAGAGTGCAAGACTTTGTATAAAAACATCTCATCACAAAAGAAAAGAATCTCATCTTTAGAAGAACAAAACTTTGTTTTTATGAAAAATATTGAAGATGAAAAACAGAAACTGATGGATGAAAAATAAAGTCTTGTATGTAAGAAGTGTGAGTCTTTATCTTTCCAAATTGTTCAACTCAAAAGAGTTTTAGAAAGATACGAAAAAGGTCAAATTGGCTTGGAAGAAATTCTAAAACATCAAAGATATCCTAATGATAAAAGTGGATTAGGATATTCTAAATTTTCAAAACCAAGCCCCAATAAGACCGTTTTCGTAAGAGCAAGTGAACAAATTGTTAAAGAAAAGGCCAGCACTTCTAAAGTTCAGCATCAAAATCATAACAAGAAAAGCATTGCAAAGAAAAAGAATTATATTCCTAGATATAGAAGTCACTTTCAACCTACATGTTCTTATTGTGGAATTAAAGGCCATACACCTAATGCTTGCTTTGTGCGCAATATTGGTGTTGCTAAAGGGCATTATGTGTGGGTTGAAAAAGGTACTAACTATCAAGGACCCAAAGCAATTTGGGTACCTAACACTACTTAATTTTGTGTTGTAGGTATGCTTGAAGAAAACCACTAATCAATGGTATCTTGATAGCGGTTGCTCGAAGCATATGACGGGAGACATAAACAAATTTTCAAGTCTATCATTAAAGGCCAAAGGATACGTCACTTACGGTGATGATAATAAGGGAAAAATTCTTGGAGTTGGAACCATTGGTGCACCTCCATGTACTATCATCGAAGACGTTCTTTATGTGGAAGGCCTTAAACACAACCTACTTAGCATAAGTCAATTGTGTGACAAAGGGTTCCGAATCAACTTCACAAAAGAGGAATGCTTGATAGAACATGAAGTCACTCATGACATTTTGTTAAAAGGTAAAAGATATAATAACATTTTTATGATTTCTTTTGATGACTCTTCCTTGAAGGTAAAATGTCTTATGGCGAAAAACAACGAGGCATGACTTTGGCATAAAAGATTTGCTCACATTCACATGGAGCATTTAAACAAGTTGATAAAGCATGATCTAGTTGTTGGTCTTCCGAAGATAAAATTCATCAAGGATAAGTTATGCGATGCATGTCAAAAGGGAAAACAGACCAAGACAACTTTCAAATCCAAGCAAGTGGTTTCTACATCAAGGCCACTTCAATTGTTGCATATGGATCTTTTTGGTCCATCAAGAACAAAAAGCTTCAGAGGTAATTTCTACGCCTTAGTTATTGTTGATGATTTCTCTCGATACACTTGGACGTTGTTTTTAGTGCAGAAAAGTGATGCTTTTAAAGCATTCAAGAAATATGCAAAGCAGATTTAGAATGAGAAATCACTCACCATAGCCTCTATAAGAAGCGATCACGGTGGAGAATTCCAAAATTCAGACTTTGAAGAATTTTGCAAAGAGTATGGAATTTCTCATAATTTTTCAGCACCAAGGACGCCTCAACAAAACGGTGTCGTAGAACGGAAGAATAGATCACTAGTAGAGCTTGCAAGGACAATGCTCAGCGATGCAAATCTTCCTAAATATTTTTGGGCAAATGCAGTTAGTACAGCATGCTTCGTAAGCAACCGTGTCAATATTCGACCACTCCTCAAAAAGACTCCGTATGAGTTGTTCAAGGGTAGAAAACCAAATATAGCATTCTTCCACATATTCGGATGCAAATGTTTTGTTCTCAACAACAACAAAGATAATCTCGGTAAGTTTGATGAGAAATCCGACGAAGGTATATTTATTGGTTACTCTCTCTATAGTAAAGCATTTAGAATTTTTAATAAGAGAACACTTACTATTGAAGAATCCATTCATGTTTCATTTGATGAGACTAACCCCTCGAAAGAGGATAATATTATTATGAATGATGATGATGATATAGTAGGTTCTCCACAACAACAAGAAGAGATTTCAAAGAATCAAGAAATACCACAAGAAGATGTCACTCAAATCATTGAAGAACATCAAGATCTTCCAAAGGAATGGAGAACGCATAGAGATCACCCGATAGATAAAGTTATTGGTGATATTAGCCAAGGCGTTGCAACTCGACTTAATCTAAAGGATGCTTGTCTCAACATGGCTTTTGTATCTCAAATTGAACCAACCAAGATTGATGAAGCTTTAGGCGACGACCAATGGATTGTAGCAATGCAAGAAGAACTCAACCAATTCGAAAGGAATCAAGTTTTGAGTCTTGTACCAAGACCAGACCATAAGCACATCATAGGAACAAGATGGGTCTTCAAGAACAAACTTGACGAGAATGGGATCATAGTTCGTAACAAAGCAAGATTGGTCGCACAAGGCTACAACCAGGAGGAAGGAATTGATTTTGATGAAATGTTCGCTCCGGTAGCAAGGTTAGAAGCAATTAGATTACTACTTGCTTACGCTTGTTCTATGAATTTTCAGTTGTTCCAGATGGATGTCTGTAACCCGGTGAACTGACTTTAAACAATGTTGCGGATAGCAAGAGTCGCCACCGACTTTTATTTTATCCATAAGGAAAGGTTATAAAAGAACAGGAAAGACCTTAGAGAATATTTTGGGTCCGGGGGGTAGGTTATGAAAAGGGAAGGTATTAGCATCCTTTTCATCCATGGTTATCCATGGGCTCTTAGGTACTTAAGCTCACTTTTGAATTGTTTTGAAATTGTAGTGTGTGAATAGAAAATTTTCAGAATAGTTAATAAATAATCCATGTAAGGATGTGTTAAGAACTTGTTTGAAAACTTGTTGAAAATTTTGTTGGAAATTTGTTTAAGTTTGAAAAAGTTTTGAAGTGAGCAAGTATCTAGGAGTAGCCTACCCTAATGTTTTAAGGTCTTTCTTATTCTTTATCCTTTCCTTAGTAAGACTATCCCTACTATAATGGAGTAGGTAGTCCTTACTTTGGATGTTAAGGGACATGTGAGGGACAATTGGATTTTTGAAGGCCATTGTGGGATGTAATAAGCACATATAAGGGACCATCATCATTTTTCGAAAGGGACTCGATTCGTAAAGGCAACCATAAGGGACTTTGATGATTTTTCTATTTGAGGGACTTGCTTTATACACCCCACTTAACCATTATTCGTAGGCAACTTGAGGGATATCCTTAAGAAGTGAGACGGCGATTAAAATCGACTTACGTGTGTGAAATGTTTAATTTAATTATCTTATATTAAAATGATCTAATTTATTTTTTTAAATATCATACATATTGGCACTCCCTAATTACTAACCATAATGATAATAATAATTAAGTAATTACAATTTACATCCAAGAGGCAATTACAAAATTAAAATAAAAAAAATAACAAATAAGCAAATAAAATATTAGGGTTAGTAAATAATAAGAAAAATTAAATAAGGTTAGTATAAATATAAAGTTAGTGAAAATAATTAGTTGAAACAATAATAATGAGAAAAATAGACAAAGTTAGAAAAAATAATAAGATAGAAATTTCAAAATAATAATAAGCAACAAAATATGATTAGCAATAATAATTAATTAATAACATGATTAAACATAAGATTTGATTTTTATTTAGAAACATAAATGATTAAATAATTACTATAATATAAAGTTCTAAATATCATAAGATTTGATTTTTATTTAGAAACATAAATGATTAAATAATTACTATAATATAAAGTTCTAAATATCATAAGATTTGATTTTTATTTAGGAACATAAATGATTAAATAATTACTATAATATAAAGTTCTAAATATAACATAATTATAAATTTCTTAATCATTTACAAAAATTTAATTATCTCTAATTATATATTAACAATTATTAAGAAAAATATTTACACATTATGATGAAAACAAATTTTAACTAATCAATAATCACATTCACCAAAATTTTACATTAAAAATTTACAAGAATTATAATAAATATATACATAGAATCATATAGAAAATTAAAATTAGGTTTTCATATTAATTTGGAAAAAAGATGTTAATGTCATTTATTTTAAAAAAACAGATTTTTATATTACAACAAATTTTAATAAATTAATGATAACAATAATAATAATAATGATAATAATGATAATAATAATAATAATAATAATAAAGCAATAATGAATTTTAAATGTGCCAAATAACCCAACAATGTTGCTAACGCAGAAATGCGCTCATCGCAACCAGATCTAAATCGGACGAAACAAAATTTATCGCAAAGAAAAAGAAATTAAGCAAAAAATAGTATTATTGCTCACACAAAAATGCGATCATCGCAACCAGATCGAACTAACACAAATGTCACGCGTCATGCACACAAATGTGCAAACATCGTATCGACATAATTCGATAAAAAATCTTATATATATAAACTCTAACAATTTAAAAATTATATATATATAAACGCAACAGTAATAGATAAAGAAAAAGAAATAACGGTAATAGATGAAGAAAAAGAAATAACGGTAAAAGATGAAGAAAAAGAAACAACAGTAATAGATGAAGGAAAAGAAATAACGGTAAACGATGAAGAAAAAGAAACAATAGTAATGGATGAAGAAGAAAACTAAATAACGGCCAACGGCACTCACTCCTCTTAGTTTTTTTTCATTCTCTCCTCTTTTCCAACAAGGCAACACATGTATATATAGGGAACAAATTAGGGTTAACACCAAATTGTCAATAATGTCCCTAAAGCCCATTTTAAAGCCCAAACTAAATAATTAGTTAAGAAAAAATAAAATTTAAATAATTTAAAATAATTAAAATAAACTTAAAATAAAAACTAATAATCCTATTGATTCCTAAAATAAAAAATATTATAAAAAGAACAAAATTTTTTTTCGATATTTTTTATTTTATGATTTTTTGGATATTTTTATGAATAATTTAGAAAAAAGTGAAAAAAATAATATTTTAAAAAATGATTTAATTAAAATACGAAAATAATAATTAAATAATAATAAAAAACTATTTTTGTTATTTTTTTTTAATGAAAGATAGAAAAATTTAGAGTAAAAATAATAAAAACAACAAAAAGTGCCAAAGGTGAGATTCGAACTCTCAACCTCTCACACTCATAACTCCTTACACATGTCCTCCTGCCAATTGTGCCATTTTTACTTTTTAGAAAAAAAGTGCATGCCATATGATGTTTACCTGCAAAAAGTCAAACGACTACACAAATTTGTTAGTAATTGATTAAATGCAATGAAATGCGACGACAAATCTTAGGGCAAAATTTGGGGTATTACAGTTATTATGATAACATTTCTCACCCAACCTCTCTTTGATGTTGGCAAAAAAAATCATGAAGTTTGACTTTGGTTTGACCACAGTTGACCTCAGTTTGACCTTTTAACTGCATTGACTGCTTTTGACTTATCTGATCATCTGACTGAGCAAACTTTTGAGAAAAGTCTTGAAACTTGACATGGGGGTTCTTATACACATATAAGATGTTATGAAGCTCACTTGAAGTCTTGGAAGTCCATTTAGCCTGATTAAAGTCAAAACCCTAGTTTTGGATGCACTGCTTAGGAGGTGCATTGTCTGAGGGAATTGTCAACTCTTCTGACCAATTGTGAATTTTGTGAACCTTGTGAACCTTCTTGGAACACAAAGTCTTGTATTGTGAGGGCAAATTTGGGGGTGCAACAGCTGCCCCTGTTCAATTTTCTGAAACCTGAGGGGTTAGATTGGTATATTTGCCAGTCGTAACCTGGAAGGTTGAAGGGGATTGAACACAAAAGCCCAAAAATTTGCACTCACCAGTGCATGGAGTGATATTGATGGTTGGTTGAACATGATTGAGTGGGCTTAAAGATGCCACTAGGGGAAAGTTCTTCAGTAGTATAATGAGAACTGTCAGGAGTCTGGAGTAATACTGATGTAACAGCATGTCTTCATGAGGATAGAGCAATCAATAATGATAACCCTAAAGCAGTCTTGAAGTGATAAATCTGACCTCAGGAGGATAGAGCAATCAATAGCTCTAAAGCAGTCTTGAAGTAATAATGGCTTCAGGAGGATAGAGCAATCAATAGCTCTAAAGCAGTCTTGAAGTAATAGAATGGCTTCAGTAGGATAGAGCAATCAACAGCTCTAAAGCAGTCTTGTGATATGTCTTCAGGAGGATAGAGCAATCAATAGCTCTAAAGCAGTCTTGAAGTAATGATTTCAGGAGGATAGAGCAATGGATAGCTCTAAAGCAGTCTTGAAATAATAATGTAATTTCAGGAGGATAGAGCAATGGATAACTCTAAAGCAGTCTTGAAATAATTAGATGGCTTCAGGAGGATAGAGCAATGAATAGCTCTAAAGCAGTCTTGAAGTAGTAATATGACCTCATGAGGATAGAGCAATGAATAGCTCTAAAGCAGTCTTGAAGTAATAGGATGATTTCAGGAGGATAGAGCAATCAGTAGCTCTAAAGCAGTCTTGAAATAATAATGTGATATGTCTTCAGGAGGATAGAGCAATCGATAGCTCTAAAGCAGTCTTGAAGTAATGATTTCAGGAGGATAGAGCAATGGATAGCTCTAAAGCAGTCTTGAAATAATAATGTAATTTCAGGAGGATAGAGCAATGGATAACTCTAAAGCAGTCTTGAAGTAATGATTTCAGGAGGATAGAGCAATGAATAGCTCTAAAGCAGTCTTGAAATAATAATGTAATTTCAGGAGGATAGAGCAATGAATACTCTAAAGCAGTCTTGAAATAATAATGTAATTTCAGGAGGATAGAGCAATGGATAACTCTAAAGCAGTCTTGAAATAATTAGATGGCTTCAGGAGGATAGAGCAATGAATAGCTCTAAAGCAGTCTTGAAATAATAATGTGATATGTCTTCAGGAGGATAGAGCAGTCAATAGCTCTAAAGCAGTCTTGAAGTAATGATTTCAGGAGGATAGAGCAATGGATAGCTCTAAAGCAGTCTTGAAATAATAATGTAATTTCAGGAGGATAGAGCAATGGATAACTCTAAAGCAGTCTTGAAATAATAATGTAATTTCAGGAGGATAGAGCAATGGATAACTCTAAAGCAGTCTTGAAATAATTAGATGGCTTCAGGAGGATAGAGCAATCAATAGCTCTAAAGCAGTCTTGAAGTAGTAATATGACCTCATGAGGATAGAGCAATGAATAGCTCTAAAGCAGTCTTGAAGTAATAGGATGATTTCAGGAGGATAGAGCAATCAGTAGCTCTAAAGCAGTCTTGAAGTCATGAGAGGCTATCAGGAGGATAAAATAACCCTGAGGTTACAATAAAGCAGTCCCAAAGTAATAAGAAGCTCATCAGGAGGATAAAGTAACCCTGAGGTTACAATAAAGCAGTCCCAAAGATCATAAGCTTGTTTGTTGGATAATTAACCTGAAAACAAGGTAGCATTCTGTATAACAACATTAGTTTATGCTTTATGTATGCATGTATGACATGATGCACTTAGGTAATGTACTATAGACATATATGTTATGGTATTATGTAAATGATGCATGTATGATATGACACTGCTGGAAGTGTCTGGATATCCTTGTATAACAACTGCTGGCCAAGGAAAATAAATCCCGATTCGTTGTTGAAGAATACATAACCCTCCGTCTGCTGGGGATAACAAGGTATAGATAACCTCCCATTGTTGGGGATAACAAGGTATAGATAACCTCCCGTTGTTGGGGACAGTAGGGTATAGATAACCTTCGTTTTCGTTTGATAGTAGGATAAGTATAACATCCCGTCTTCGTTCATCGTGCCCTTATTGGAAAGTAATTTCCCGTATATCCGTATGAGGATAAAAGAGATGGATATAAATTCCAGGGGAGATTAGACTTTGTGAAAATGGATTAGTCCTACTGATGGTTTGTAACTGCCTTGTAAAGATGAACCGGCGAAGCTTCGTTGAAATCCTTCCCTCGTTCGTCCTTAGTAAATACTATTACTGCATTTTCATGCATTTCTGGTAAACATCAATCATATTAAAAGCATACATGCATTTCTGGTAAACATCAATCATATTCAAAGGCATACATACATTCAAACACAACCAATGGACGTTTCGCTTATGTAAATAGGGTAAAAGTAAATCTGGATTCAAAAGATGGAATTTATTTATATCAAAAGTGACCCATACACGGGTAAGTTTGTACAAGGAGACATAAACCCTAGTAAGAGAATTTTGTCATGAAGTTTTACAAAAAGAATCAGCTATGTGGGAAATAATCCTATTGAGTTTCAATTCTACTATTGCCCCTCAAGTATCTCATCTTCTTGCTGTTGAGACGGAAACGATTGGATTGAGCTTTATCTGTTTGAGCTTGAGTAAGTAGTACAACTGGTTGCAGTTTCATGAGTGATCCAAACGAGACATAGTCATACGCTTTAATCCCTAACTTTTGCCTGGATTGCCCTTTCAGGTTTTCAATCCACCGGGATACCCTTTTTTGCCCAAGCCGCCTTTTCAGGTTTTCGACTTGCCGGGTGTACATCTTTTTATATATATATCCCTAATTTTTGCCCAAACCCTTTTGGTTTGCCGGGATGCCCTTATTTTTGCCTAGGCCTGTCAACCTAGCGGGTCTCTTTTTATGCGTAGTATTTTTTAACTATGTCTGCGTTTACAGGTTGTGGGAAGTCTTCACCATCCATTGTAGTCAATATCATGGCACCTCCTGAGAACACTGTCTTGACTACAAATGGTCCCTCATATGTTGGAGTCCACTTGCCCCTAGGATCACCCTGTGGTAATATGATACGCTTGATTACCAAGTCACCAGCCTGATATACCTTTGGCTTAACCTTCTTGTTAAAAGCTTTGATCATCCGTTTCTGGTACATCTGGCCATGACAAACTGCTGCTAACCTTTTCTCATCAATCAAATTTATCTGGTCAAGTCGAGTCTGAATCCACTCATCTTCATCCAAGCCTGCATCCTTCATAATTCTCAAGGAGGGGATCTGAACTTCAATAGGCAGAACTGCTTCCATACCATAGACCAAGGAGAATGGGGTTGCCCCGGTTGAAGTACGTATTGTAGTACGATAACCATGCAGAGCAAATGGTAACATCTCGTGCCAATCCTTGTAAGTAACAGTTATCTTCTGTACAATCTTCTTAATGTTCTTATTAGCAGCTTCAACTGCCCCATTCATCTTTGAAATCAACAAGGTAGTATGGGTCAACATATACTGTCTTAGTCGGCGAGCAGCCCGTGCCAAAGCGCAGCAAGTTTTCTCGAGCAGTGAGTATTTTGTTTCACAGTCGGTAAACTTTTTGCTAAGGTAGTATATTGCCTGCTCTTTTCGACCAGACTCGTCATGTTGCCCCAATACACACCCCATTGAGTTGTCTAATACTGTTAAATACATAATCAAGGGTCTTCCATCAACTGGTGGCATTAAAATTGGAGGTTCTAGCAAATATCTCTTGATTTCATCAAAGGCAGTCTGGCACTCATCATTCCATTCCATCACCTGATCTTTCTTCAACAACTTGAAGATTGGCTCACAGATGGTAGTTAATTGGGAAATAAATCTTGCAATGTAGTCCCAAGAAACCTCTAACCTCCTTCTCAGTACGGGGAGCTGGCATCTCTCGTATAGCTTTCACTTTTGCAGGATCCACTTCAATACCTTTTCCACTGACAATGAAACCCAGGAGCTTTCCAGATCTAACTCCAAAAGTACACTTGTTTGGATTTAATCTCAACCTGTATTTCTTCAACCTCTCAAACAACTTGTGCAGATGATCAAGATGTTGTTCTTCATTCTGAGACCTGGCTATCATATCATCCACATATACCTCTATCTCATGATGAATCATATCATGAAACAAAGCCACCATAGCACGCTGATATGTTGCCCCTGCATTCTTATGCTGAGCAGTGTTGTCTAAATCAGCCCCTATCTGGACCTCTTTTCTGTTTTCTTCAGTTCCCAGATTCACAACTTCGACTGGCTCTTCATGTGGCTGTATAGCTTTCTCTTCTTGTTGTAACAACCTAGCAAGCCCTACAGATATTTCACAATCGTCCTCGTTTCCGTCTTCAGTTTGATAGATCGGATTCTCGAAATTGTAATTGGCAATAGTAGAACTGTTATCAATTGGATCCAGAGTGGATGAGGATCGGCATTTTAGTGACGTGGGTGTGTGTAAGAACACATAGCTGATAAAGCAAAAATAAAAGAAAAAGAAAGACAAGGAACACAATATTTACGAAAACGAAACGTCCACTGATTTTATCGAATGAAGTATGCAAATGAGATGACAACCCGTAACAAGCACACCATTGTGCCCCGGGTAAGGCACATGGCTTGAAAGTTTTAATTGTTCCAGAAATTATAAATTTAAAAACATAACACAGTAATAGTATTTACTCCTGACTAAAGGAGATAGGGATAACATCTTCAGCTGTCCAATTATTGAGTCCAGCACCCACAGTAGGAAGAATCCATGCCTCCAAGTTGTAGTCTTCATCTTGATCTCCCACGGCATTGATAACCCCTTGATTGGTGATACGAACAGCACGGGCACGACGGACAGCCTTCTGGGACTCTTCTTCCACCATAGCTTTTGCATCATTGAGGGAGGCCATTGCCATTGTTGGAGGGTTTCTGATGACCACAGGAACCTTCTTCACAGCAGGAGGAGTCACACAATCCTTAACAGCCCAGGGAACCACTTCAAATGACTGACATGGAGTTTCAATGTATTCACCTTCTACTTCCAGATACTTGAAAGTGTTTACATGGCTGACAAAGTATTCTTCCTCTCCAAAGACAGTAACAACTTTTCCATTCACCGGATATCTCAACTTTTGATGTAATGTGGAGGTCACCGCACCTGCCCCCTTGATTGGAAGATCAATTTCCCCATGCACTACTCTTCTAGAACCATCAAAAGCCTTTACCACAATATTACTGGGCTTCAATACCGTATCTTCAGGACTCAGCTTGTTCAGGACTTCCTTAGGCAACACATTCAGAGAGGAACCATTGTCTATCAGCACATGAGACAGGGTAGTGCCCCTGCATTCAGTTGAAATATGCAAGGCCCTGTTATGATCCCTCTTGGCAGGGGTCAAGTCAGCATCAGAAAATCCTAACCCGTTGTCATAGGTCAGGTGAGCAACACAATTCTCAAACTGGTCCACAGAAATTGCACTGGGTACATGAGCCATCTTTAGAAACTTGATCAATGACTTGGCATGAGCCTCAGAACATAATAACAGGGAGAGCATAGAAATCTTTGAGGGAGTATGCCCCAGCTGATCAACAATATCATAATCACTCTTGCGAATGATTTTCAATACTTCTTCCATCTGCTTAGAGAGGTCATCAGCAGCTGGCACATCAGTAGATACAGGCTCAATAACAGGACCCTTGCCCCGAGCATCAGTGGTGGAAGTAACAGCAGGAGTAACCGCACTCTTAGAAGCAACTGGAGGAGAGAAGACTCTTCCACTACGAGTGATCTTGCTAGATCCGGCAATATTATCAATGTCAACATGCATATCAGGTAAAGGCTCCTGTTTGACACCATGGATGTAAACATCAGACCCATAGTGCCAAGGCACAGCTTTGTCAGATGTATAAGGAATAGGACCAGGAGTGGTAATGATCAGAGGAGCTACTCTGGCTTCAGTGACAACTTTCACAGGACCTTCAGCAGTAATCTTGATTGGGCCCTGATGAGTGATTTTAATGGGACCCTTTGAAGTGATTCTTAGTGGTACTTTGTCAACCATGTCAACCTCTTCAATCTTTTTACCCTGAGTCAGATGATCCACCATACTTTCTACAGATGCTGGTCTTCTTTCAAACACTATAGTATATTTATCCATGAGACGTTGAATCCCATCTCTCAAAATGAAGCAACTATCCGGCTTATAGGTACAATATAGACAATCTTCATGACAACCTGGAAAGATCCCAGCTTGTACTAACCTCTTTTTGATAACAGACAATGGTGTGCTCAACTCCATAACTGAATAGACATGCAGATCTTCATCAATATCTTTATCAATGGCGTTGACAGTCTTCTCGTGATTTGGCATTGGAGCTGTAATCACATTTGGAGTACCTGGTGGATCAAACTCAATTTCTCCAGCACCAATCATATCCTGAATTTTGTTCTTCAAGACCCAGCAGTTATTAGTATCATGTCCTGGACAGTTTGAATGATATGCACATCGTGCATTGGGATTGTACTTGGGAGAGGTAACATTGGGATTCCGAGGGGCCTCCCTCAGGGTAATAAGTTCAGCTTTCAACAAGTGTTGCAATGCCTGAGCCATTGACATGTTGATCTTCGTGAACTGTCTTCTAGCCCTCTGTTGGTTGCCTTGAGGCTGCTCTGTTGTTGCAGGAGTTGGATTTGAAATATGAACTGCACTAACAGACTGATGCCTTCTGTTACGATCAGGCTGACCATACACAGCATTAGATTCTTTCTTCCCAGTGGGAGGCTTCTTTGCGGCACCTGATGAAGAAGTGCCCATTTGGATCTTACCACTCTTGATGCCATTCTCTACTCGCTCTCCTGTCATGATCAACTCAGTGAAGCCAGATGATGAGCTTCCAATGAGATGACTGTAAAACGGACCATTCAGCGTACACATGAACATATCAACCAATTCCCTATCAGTCAAAGGGGGTTGAACTCCTCCAGCTAAGTCTCTCCACTTCTGAGCATACTCCTTAAAGCTTTCTTTGGCACCCATAGACATGCTTGCTTTATGAAGTAGCTTTGTTAGCTCTAGGATCCTTGCTTGGCTTGCTTTGTAATGAGCCTCGAAAGTATCCCTTTGCTCTTTCAGTTGGATCCATGATCTCTGCAAGTCTTCCACATCAGTAGGCATGTCTGGGTGAAGGATGGTATAAGCTGTGTCTCCTTCAGCAACAGGTTCCATGGTAACTGGTAGGATGGCAGGATATGGCATCATGAGTGTCTGAGCACGAAATCGTACCCATCTGAGATAAGCCTCCATAGGAATGGTGTACTTAGGCTCCAGTGTCTTGCTGTCAATCCTGTTTACCTTTTCCCAAGCTCGTATGAATCTCTGACGGTAACCCTGAAGATCGTTGTCGTAGTCAAACACAATGCCCTGAATCAACATGTCATGTGGACCATCGCTCCGGGCGTAACCAAACTGTCGTAAAGCTAGAGATGGGTTGTAGGTGATGCCTCCTCTTATGCCTAGAAGCGGCACGTTAGGAAACTCCCCACAACGGTCAATGATGGTGACATTCTCCGTAGATCTGGAGCACCAATGGATGTCTGAGTGAGAAAGTGACATGATCCTCTTGGACCATCTGAACCCTTGCTCATTCTTCATTACTGAGCGAGGAAGGTGAGAAATAAACCACCTAGAAAGTAAAGGTATGCAGCACATCAAAGTTCCTCTTGCTCTTGTAGTACGGGTGTGAAGAGAATGTAGGATGTCTCCAAGTAAGGTAGGCACTGGATTGTGACTCAGGAATATGTTGATGGCATGAACGTCTATGAACTGATCAGGATTGGGGAACAACACTAAGCCATAAATCAATAAGGCTAAGATCTCCTCAAAAGCATCGTAGCTCATAGCTTTCAAGAACATTTGAGCTTTATCCACTAATACCTTGGCAAGAATACCTTTAACTCCACTTCTCGTCTCTAGAACAATGTCAGACTTCTTCAGATGTAGAGCTGCAGCAACAACTTCTGGTTTAAGCTCCTTCTCTAAGCCTGTGAATGGCTTCTGATCAAGAACAGGTATACCCAGAAGTTTAGAGAACTCCTCCATGGTTGGAACCAGCTGATAATCAGGAAATGTAAAGCAATGGTGCTCAGGGTCAAAGAACTGAAACAGCACACTCATCATGTCTTCACTGAACCCTGAAGTAACTAGATCCAATAAGTGACCATGCCTCTTGTTGAACTGGGAATGATCAGGAACTAGGGAAACCAACTCCTTGAGCTTAGCAGGTATCCCTACAAAGTTGATCCTGATGGTGTTTCTACGAGCAGAAGCCATGACCTGCAACAAAGAACAAAGATAAATCCTTTGGTCCTTGAAATGGTTAGGGAAAATGATATGCTTATGATGCATGATGATGTCATGATGTTATGTTCAATCACAAACATGTGGCACACACAAACAAGTCACACAATTGCCCTAGGTTTAAAGGCTTGCATGAGGTTTAAAGGTAAGTACCCTCCCCTGAAGTTAGATGGTTCATCCTGTCCTACAAAAGTAACCAGGTTCTAAGGGATCTCAATATCATTGATCCTTCACAAGGGTGGTTGTTCAGAAGGCAACTTACTTGCCAACCAAAACCCTCCAAGTTTAAGATCTCAATGAGCGTAGTATCGAGTGTCAACCAACTTCAGTCTGCACCAAAGTCGGTTACCTCACTACTTTCTAAAGGCCAAGATGAGTTAACTAGGGTTCTAAAAGTCAGTTAGTGCATTGACAACATATGGCAGCCTCAATATTATCCTCAACTTGACTTAAGGAATATAAGCACCAACCAAGAAGTCGCACTAACTATGGCCACCAGATCAACCGTATCGATATACGTCGTACAGTTTCCTTGGTCTATTGCCATTTACCTAAGGTACACTAGATCCGGGTTAGGACCTTTCACACATAAGAGCACCCCAACAATATAATAATAAAGCAAACAAGGCAAACAATTTAAAGTGATCTTAATTCCTAAGGGTACCCCTCTTAAATAGATCCCCAGCAGAGTCGCCAGTTCTGTAACCCGGTGAACTGACTTTAAACAATGTTGCGGATAGCAAGAGTCGCCACCGACTTTTATTTTATCCATAAGGAAAGGTTATAAAAGAACAGGAAAGACCTTAGAGAATATTTTGGGTCCGGGGGGTAGGTTATGAAAAGGGAAGGTATTAGCATCCTTTTCATCCATGGTTATCCATGGGCTCTTAGGTACTTAAGCTCACTTTTGAATTGTTTTGAAATTGTAGTGTGTGAATAGAAAATTTTCAGAATAGTTAATAAATAATCCATGTAAGGATGTGTTAAGAACTTGTTTGAAAACTTGTTGAAAATTTTGTTGGAAATTTGTTTAAGTTTGAAAAAGTTTTGAAGTGAGCAAGTATCTAGGAGTAGCCTACCCTAATGTTTTAAGGTCTTTCTTATTCTTTATCCTTTCCTTAGTAAGACTATCCCTACTATAATGGAGTAGGTAGTCCTTACTTTGGATGTTAAGGGACATGTGAGGGACAATTGGATTTTTGAAGGCCATTGTGGGATGTAATAAGCACATATAAGGGACCATCATCATTTTTCGAAAGGGACTCGATTCGTAAAGGCAACCATAAGGGACTTTGATGATTTTTCTATTTGAGGGACTTGCTTTATACACCCCACTTAACCATTATTCGTAGGCAACTTGAGGGATATCCTTAAGAAGTGAGACGGCGATTAAAATCGACTTACGTGTGTGAAATGTTTAATTTAATTATCTTATATTAAAATGATCTAATTTATTTTTTTAAATATCATACATATTGGCACTCCCTAATTACTAACCATAATGATAATAATAATTAAGTAATTACAATTTACATCCAAGAGGCAATTACAAAATTAAAATAAAAAAAATAACAAATAAGCAAATAAAATATTAGGGTTAGTAAATAATAAGAAAAATTAAATAAGGTTAGTATAAATATAAAGTTAGTGAAAATAATTAGTTGAAACAATAATAATGAGAAAAATAGACAAAGTTAGAAAAAATAATAAGATAGAAATTTCAAAATAATAATAAGCAACAAAATATGATTAGCAATAATAATTAATTAATAACATGATTAAACATAAGATTTGATTTTTATTTAGAAACATAAATGATTAAATAATTACTATAATATAAAGTTCTAAATATCATAAGATTTGATTTTTATTTAGAAACATAAATGATTAAATAATTACTATAATATAAAGTTCTAAATATCATAAGATTTGATTTTTATTTAGGAACATAAATGATTAAATAATTACTATAATATAAAGTTCTAAATATAACATAATTATAAATTTCTTAATCATTTACAAAAATTTAATTATCTCTAATTATATATTAACAATTATTAAGAAAAATATTTACACATTATGATGAAAACAAATTTTAACTAATCAATAATCACATTCACCAAAATTTTACATTAAAAATTTACAAGAATTATAATAAATATATACATAGAATCATATAGAAAATTAAAATTAGGTTTTCATATTAATTTGGAAAAAAGATGTTAATGTCATTTATTTTAAAAAAACAGATTTTTATATTACAACAAATTTTAATAAATTAATGATAACAATAATAATAATAATGATAATAATGATAATAATAATAATAATAATAATAAAGCAATAATGAATTTTAAATGTGCCAAATAACCCAACAATGTTGCTAACGCAGAAATGCGCTCATCGCAACCAGATCTAAATCGGACGAAACAAAATTTATCGCAAAGAAAAAGAAATTAAGCAAAAAATAGTATTATTGCTCACACAAAAATGCGATCATCGCAACCAGATCGAACTAACACAAATGTCACGCGTCATGCACACAAATGTGCAAACATCGTATCGACATAATTCGATCAAAAATCTTATATATATAAACTCTAACAATTTAAAAATTATATATATATAAACGCAACAGTAATAGATAAAGAAAAAGAAATAACGGTAATAGATGAAGAAAAAGAAATAACGGTAAAAGATGAAGAAAAAGAAACAACAGTAATAGATGAAGGAAAAGAAATAACGGTAAACGATGAAGAAAAAGAAACAATAGTAATGGATGAAGAAGAAAACTAAATAACGGCCAACGGCACTCACTCCTCTTAGTTTTTTTTCATTCTCTCCTCTTTTCCAACAAGGCAACACATGTATATATAGGGAACAAATTAGGGTTAACACCAAATTGTCAATAATGTCCCTAAAGCCCATTTTAAAGCCCAAACTAAATAATTAGTTAAGAAAAAATAAAATTTAAATAATTTAAAATAATTAAAATAAACTTAAAATAAAAACTAATAATCCTATTGATTCCTAAAATAAAAAATATTATAAAAAGAACAAAATTTTTTTTCGATATTTTTTATTTTATGATTTTTTGGATATTTTTATGAATAATTTAGAAAAAAGTGAAAAAAATAATATTTTAAAAAATGATTTAATTAAAATACGAAAATAATAATTAAATAATAATAAAAAACTATTTTTGTTATTTTTTTTTAATGAAAGATAGAAAAATTTAGAGTAAAAATAATAAAAACAACAAAAAGTGCCAAAGGTGAGATTCGAACTCTCAACCTCTCACACTCATAACTCCTTACACATGTCCTCCTGCCAATTGTGCCATTTTTACTTTTTAGAAAAAAAGTGCATGCCATATGATATTTACCTGCAAAAAGTCAAACGACTACACAAATTTGTTAGTAATTGATTAAATGCAATGAAATGCGACGACAAATCTTAGGGCAAAATTTGGGGTATTACAGTTATTATGATAACATTTCTCACCCAACCTCTCTTTGATGTTGGCAAAAAAAATCATGAAGTTTGACTTTGGTTTGACCACAGTTGACCTCAGTTTGACCTTTTAACTGCATTGACTGCTTTTGACTTATCTGATCATCTGACTGAGCAAACTTTTGAGAAAAGTCTTGAAACTTGACATGGGGGTTCTTATACACATATAAGATGTTATGAAGCTCACTTGAAGTCTTGGAAGTCCATTTAGCCTGATTAAAGTCAAAACCCTAGTTTTGGATGCACTGCTTAGGAGGTGCATTGTCTGAGGGAATTGTCAACTCTTCTGACCAATTGTGAATTTTGTGAACCTTGTGAACCTTCTTGGAACACAAAGTCTTGTATTGTGAGGGCAAATTTTGGGGTGCAACAATGTCAAAAGCGCTTTCCTGAATGGGTACATTAATGAGGAAGTCTACGTTAAACAACCTCCGAGTTTTGAAGACTTCAAGAATTCCTCACATGTCTACAAACTGAAAAAGGCACTCTACGGACTAAAACAAGCACCAAGAGCATGGTATGACCGCCTTAGCAATTTCTTATGTGAGAAAGGATTTACAAAAGGAAAGGTTGACAAGACATTGTTCATAAAGAAGATCAAAGGAAACACTTTATTGGTTCAATTCTATGTCGACGACATCATCTTCGGATCAACAAACAAAGAGCTTTGCGAAGAATTCTCACTTATGATGCAAGGAGAGTTCGAGATGTCCATAATGGGAAAATTGAATTATTTTCTTGGACTACAAATCAAGCAAACTAAGGATGGCATCTTCCTCAACCAATCCAAGTATTGCAAGGAATTGTTGAAGAAATTCGATATGGACAGTTGCAAGGTGATGTCCACTCCTATGGGATCCGGAACGTACGTTGATCAAGATGAATTTGGTACTCCAGTTGATATAACAAAATATCGAGTTATGATCGGTTTATTACTATATTTGACGGCAAGCCGTCCTGACATTATGTTTAGCGTTTGTTTGTGTGCACGCTTTCAAGCAAGTCCGAAGGAATCACATCTCACAGCCGTAAAGAGAATCATGAAGTATCTCAAAGGGACAATGAACGTCGGATTATGGTATCCTAAAGGTAGTATTTGTTCTTTAGTTGGTTACTCTGACGCTGACTATGCAGGATGTAAGACCGATAGAAAAAGCACAAGCGGTACATGTCACATTCTCGGGAATGCATTAGTGTCATGGGCCTGCAAGAAGCAAGCGTGTGTGGCACTCAGTACAGCCGAAGCGGAATATATTGCAGCAGGAAGTTGTTGTGCACAAATTTTGTGGCTCAAGCAACAACTCCTCGATTACGGTATAAATCTCGACTGCATTCCTCTTAGATGTGATAATACAAGTGCCATCAATATTACAAAGAACCCGGTCATGCATTCAAGAACAAAACATATAGATATCCGTCATCACTTCCTTCGAGATCACGTATTGAATGGAGACGTAGATGTTACTTTCGTCGACACGCACAATCAACTCGCCGACATCTTCACCAAACCTTTGGCGAAAGAACCATTCTACAAAATTCGGCGAGAACTTGGGATTCTTGATGAAGGTGACATCTGACCCTTTCTCTAATATGTGTATGCATTATTTGTGTTGTGTTCTCATGTGTATGCATTCTGTTTTTAAGTATTTTTCAAAAATTCGAGTGTGTTAATCGATTAACCATATGGGTTAACCGATTAACATTGTTAAATTTTCAATTCTGACTCAATTTTTTAATATGTTAACCGATTAACCTATATGGTTAACCGATTAACACTGTTAAATTTTCTAAAAAATCAGAAACGAAAATTAATTAAATTTTTGAAAATATTATATATGATAAATGCATTTTTTATGTGGTCTATATTCTCTTAAGTGTCCAAATCCATATCCAAAATCCTATCCCCTCTTAAAGAGTTTTGTGGAACTTCCCTCTTTAAACCCTAACTTCTCTCTCCCACTCTCTAAAGTTGGATAACTCCTAATAACCATCCCCACAACTTCTTAAACCCTAACTTCCTCAGAACCCACAACTTCAGTTCTCTCAAACTTTCATCCATGGCATCCTCACGCAAAGGAAAGGGAAAGCTTCCTGAGTATGCATCGGAATCTGATGACGACAACATTCCAATGGAAACCACCAAAAAGAGGCGCATGGATTTCAAAGTTCGTGTTTGTCAACTTCTGCCGGTAAAGTGCGTAAATCTTCGAGCTTTTCCTGCAATGTCTTTTGACTTTCCTACACTATTGGAATATCAGCGCATCGACAAGTTCGTCACCGACTCTGGTATTATTTATCCTGATCTTGTTAAAGCTTTTATGAGTAAGATGGCTGTATATCTGGACATGGATGAGAACCACATGATCCGTTCCACCATTAGAGACCATGAGTTTGTTGAGAAATTATCCACCCTTGCTAGACACCTTAAGATTCCATCAAAAGGCTGCTTCCTGAGGAAAGGTGTAAACCATGTAGATGGACCTTGGGCAAATTATGATAAAATGGAGTATTACTATCAGATTTGCAGGTTCCCAAAAGAAACAGTTATTGCAAACTCTTGCACCGCTCGTATGCTGTGCTATGCCAAGAATCTGACGGTATCTGATCGAATGCTTCATTACATTATCTGCTATGTCCTCATCCCAAAGGATTCCAACCACTCTCAGATTAATGACTTAGAGATACAACTTTTGTACGCAATCAAGAATCGCATAAGGGTCAATTGGATTCTGACCATCATGTATCATCTGCAGCAGCAACTTCAGTGCATCACACGGTTACCGTATGCTCGGTTGATTTCGAGAATCCTGGAATTAACTGAACTAGACCTCAACAGGGAACCGTCCTCCAAGATGAAACCTACAAATAATGAGATTAATGAGATTAATATTGTCAAAAATATTGGTATCATCAAAGCGGCTGACGGTACCTACAAGTATACCGATGACGGTCCTGTCCATCACGCGTATCCAATGCCTGAAGGGGGTCTTACAAGTGAGTTTCTCTATACAACCATGATGAACCAGCATCGAGAGTCAATGAATATGCATAGAGAGACTTCCCGAGCCATTTCCTCCCTCAGAAACCTCATTCTTAACCCTCCACATTCCAACACCTGAGTTGTGGACGAAGAGATTGAAGAAGAGGATGATAGTGAAGAAGAAGAAGATGATGATGTGGATATGCCTGATGAGGATCTTTAGAGAATATGTTGCTGTTGATGTCTTTTATTACATTGTTTTCTAGTTTTTGATGTTTTATGCTTTCATTTATGTTTGAACTCTGTTTTTATTTGGCATTGTAACTCGTACAATATTCGCAGTATTGCTGTCTTTTAATTTCAGTATGCTTTGCTTCCATATTCTTGTGATTGCTTGCATTATTGGTCTATCTAGTTTTCTTTCTTGAAAGCTCCTTCCTTTTTGCTTATGACAAAGGGGGAGAAGAGCTTTGGCTTTCTTATGTCTATGTATGCAGAATTTTTGCCTATGTATTCGATAGGGGGAGTTCATGGACATAGGGGGAGAAAACAAGATCACTGCTAATCATCGTTAAAAATTGCACAAGATCATTTTGGTTGTCATCATCAAAAAGGGGGAGACTGTAGAAGCAAGTTTCATCTCAAAGTTTTGATGACGTTAACATCAAGATCAAGAATAATTCATCTGTGCAAAAAGACAAACGCTTTCAAAAGACCAAGATCAAATGGAATGGAAGTGATCAACATTCAAAGCTTCATGAACATTTGACTGATCAACTTTCAAGTTTTGGACACAAGCTATGGTATATCAAAATCCATTAATTTAATTGATATACAAGTGTTCAACATCTTTATCATTTGATCACATTGCATTAGCATACTTTTTAAACTATTAGAATTGGTATAACACTATTTTTATAAGCATTTTTCTGAAAAATAGCAGTGTTAACCGATTAACCATATAGGTTAACCGGTTAACCATTTCAAATTTTGAATATTTTGGTATAACGTTCAAGTGTTAACCGATTAACCATATAGGTTAACCAATTAACACTGAACGTATTTTGAAAAATGGCTTTGTTTCAAGTTCAAAAATGGTTTGAAAATTATACCAGTTCATATTTTGAATTATACTCAAATATACCTGTTGGAAAAGGTGTGTTTACACATATAAATTCTGAGTTTTTCAAATTGAAAAACAATCCTCCAATAATCAATTTCAAACCAATTCTTTGAATCAAATTCACCACTTTCAAATGCTTTTCAAATCTTTTCAAAAGTGTTCATATTGATCATATCTTTCATATGCATAGCATTGAACACTTGTGTTGAAATTAAATGAGTGAATTTTGATCAGAAGGAGAAGATCAATCTCAGCATTGATATTACCATTATTACTCTCAAATCAAAGTATTCAGATTACTTGTATTTTGACTTGTGATCCAGAATTGTTGGACACAAGGGTGAGTGTTTACAAGAGGATTGTTCTTGTACACTTGTTGATTTTTATTGTTTGATAGTAGGCCTCACCGGTTGATGGTGTGATAGGTTGTACTTTATTAAACAATAGTGAAAACTCTCTTTCGTGTTGAAAGGGGAGTGGAGTACTCTCGGATTGTAAGGGGAACCACTATAAATCTTGGTGTCCACTTTGTTTTTTCTTTCTACTGCATTCATCACCAAGAACCTAACCAGTAAAATTTCAAGAATACAGAAAAACCGGAAAAAGTCCCTAAAAGCCTAATTCACCCCCCCTCTTAGGCATACTCTGTACTTACACACAACAATACTTAAAAGAAGAAATAAATGAATACAAAAAAAAACAAAATGTAAAGAGAGAAAGGTTTGAAGAAATGGATACCCAAGAGCTTTTTATCCTTCTTACAAGCCCTCCACTGGTTTTTGTTGGATGTGCTTCACTCTTCACTCTATGTTGTGAAGGTTCTTCTTTTCAAGGATGCTCTTGTGTTTCTATGTCACTCTCTTTTTCTGATTTTTCTTCCTTTCTATTTTTTCTAGTTTTTAGGGTTTCTCTTGCTCTCTCTATTTTTCTGGTTTGCAATGTATGTATGGATATTGAATGTCTCAAGAGTGATCTCCTTTTGTTTACAGCCCCCTCCTTCTTATCTCTCCCCTCTAGGGTTTTCTCTTCTCCCCACATATCAGATTTTTTCATGGGGTGATGTCTCTTACCACCTTTTCTCATGCCACTCACTTTCTTTTTATTTCCATGCTAGAGCTATGCTGCATTTTTGCTGTTGCACTTTGCATATGCTGTTTTTTTTCTACAGCATTTTGTGCCTTGCACCCATTTTGTTGGCTTGTGCTTGGACAACTCCTCTTGGTCAATGCTACTACTTTTTGACAGCATTTTGAAAATATGATATTTAGATGTATTATCATATGCTATTCTCTTGGTTTTGTAACATGTAGATTTTGTGACATGAGGTAATTTGCCATCTCTTGCATGGGGCTGTTTTGCCCATGATTAAACATGCATATTCTTGGTCTTAAAACATTCCAATGTTGATTTAATTCTTGCATATTTCTTGGATGTTTGTAGCACATTGTGGACTTGGTGTGGCATTACCATAACATGAATTTGATTAGAGACTTGAATGAAGATTATAAATTAATTAATTTCTAAACATTACTTAGAGTTGGAAATCTTGCAACAAATGACATTCTTCTAATGTCATAAAATTTCTCTTTGTAATATGCTTGCCTCTAATTCATGAATTCATGATGGATTTCCCTAGAACCATTAAACTTGAAATGGATGAAGTCTTGAATTATGGACTTGTGATCTTGACTCGTGCTTTGCAAATTTGGACCCCACTTGATCAAGAATTTGAAACAAAATTGGATGAAGCAATCTTGAATTTAGGCCTTGAATTTCATGTTCATTAGGAATATATCTTGAATATCCTAATACTTTTTTCAAGTAACTTCTCCTTGAAGAAATCTAGATGAGTAAACTTTCCAATTCGGATCAAACCTTAGATAATGAACCTTTTCTTCCATGTAGTCCAAGATAGACAAGTTATCTCATTTGAAATGGAAAATGACAAATCGACCCAATCCGTACCCACATGCTCGATATGCAATAAAATGATGTATGATATGGCGAATGTAGGGTATAAAGACTAAAGGCGAAAATGAGGGTGTGACATTGGTAAACGTAAAACCTCATTCCTCAAGTCATGTAACATTTGGTGATGGAGTTAGAGAAGAAATCAAATGTGCTGGAAAACTAGATTGCTCTGGTGGTCCAAGATTGGATGATGTCTTGTTGGTTAGAGGACTGACTGTTAATCTCATCAGTATCAGTCAGCTCTGTAACCAAGGTTTCAGTGTAAAATTCACTAAAGATGAATGTGCTGTCACCAATGAAGAAGGTAAGGAAGTTATGAGGGGATCTAGAGCCAAGAACAACTGCTATCTATGGGAGCCTAGAAGTAACCTCAATGTCCTGGTCAAAAAGGAAGAAAAAGTATGGATGGAGAAAGGAATAGAAAGGACCATGTCCAAAACAGTAGCAAGAGGAACTTCAAACTCTACTTCAGATAGTAGGACAGGATGTGATAAATGTTGTGTGGATAGGCAAGCCAAGAAGGGGCACCCAAAGAATGGTCATCAGGGAAACCTAGATAGGTTATATTGGAACTTGATGGAATCCATGGAAGCTACTTAGCAGATAGAGAGTAATGTCACTCAGAATGTCATAACATCGTCTTGTGACAATCTCAGTAACATGAACTGCCATCCTAGTCAGCCAAAGAAAGCTGTGAAGAATTCTGACTGGCATCACCTTGAAAAATAATGTGAGGAACTAGGAGACTCAGAGGTACATAGTGTCTACAGGGTTACAAGGGATTTCAAGACCACTCGATTTAAAATTTCACGAAGTTAATTGAGGACTGATATTAATAAGGAAGTTTAGCAATTAATAGGGAATTATATTTTGAAAACTAATTATATTCTGATTGGTCAAAATATTGAATTCCCTCCACTTTTACAAGCAAACCCTTCCAATACCTTTTGCTCCTTCCAATTCATCCCCTTCCTTACCTCAGATAACCACAACAGAAAACCCTTTCCATTTCAGCTCAAGTCATCTACAATGTCTCAACATCATGCTTCCGCCCCTAACAAGCTCAAGTTTGCCCAACACAAAAACATTTCTCTGAAGGATGTGATGCATATCATACCTCTCAGTATGATCCATGGGAAAGGTAGTAAACCCCAAACATCAGCCACCTCACATACAGATCAAGAAGGGAAGAATTCTGAATCCTTCATGACCAACAACAACAAAATGATAGAGTCTGCACATAAGGACAGGTATGTAGATGATCTAGTCTCCAAACTTTTCCATGAAGGGCATAATGTACAAGGGATCACCATTCCTATGACTAGGGTAAACCCATCCCTAACTCTTACTGAAATTCATGAGGATGATACTGGTTGTTCCTCTGCTGAAACTCCTGCCAACTCTGGGGTTCAGGAAGAAGGTGTGGGTAATAATCAAAAGGATGGTGACACTAAGAGCCCTAAAAACGCTCAAGATATAAATGACGGTCCCTGCACTGAGGTAAATGTTGAAGATGAGTTATCAGATGATGAATTTCTTAGGAATGTAGCTCTTGGTATAGCAAAGAAACTCGCAACCAGGAAAGGAAAAGCTGCTCTGAACGAAGAACCCTTCAAACACCTAAGAAAAGGAACTCTTGCGGGTCCTTCTAAACCTTGGAGCAAGATATCAACTGCCTCCAAGAAAAGAAAAGTTGAGTGTGACAAAATGGAGATATGTATACCAAAGGAGAATAGCCCTTGAGAGAGAATTAGGGAAAGATGCTCTAGAGATCAAGGAAGTAATGGATCTGATACACAAGGCTGGTCTGATCAAGACTGTTACCGGTTTTACAAACTGCTATGAAGGACTGGTAAAAGAGTTTATTATTAACATCCCTGACACAATTTCAAAGAGAAACAGCAAGGAATTCATGAAAGTGTTTGTCAGAGGACAATGTGTTCAGTTCTCACCTTCTGTAATCAACAGATACTTGGGATGAGCAAATGATGGTGCAACAGAATTGGTTGCCTCACACAATCAAGTGTGTAAAGTGATCACTGCCAATCAAGTCACTACCTGGCCATCCAAAGGAAAGTTGTCTTCAGCACAACTAAGTGTAAAGTATGTAATTCTGCATAGAATTGGGGCTACTAATTGGGTGCCTACCAATCATACTTCCACTATTGTTGTTGGACTTGGCAAGATCATTCATGCCGTAGGAACCAAAGTTAACTTTGACTGTGGTCTATACATTTTTGATCAGGTTGTTAAACACTCCACAACCAATGCTATTAAGCTACCAATTGCCTTTTCATCTCTCATTTGTGAAATCATTCTCAATCAATATCCTGGGATCCTAAAGTCAAGTGATACGGCCAGCAAAAGAGAGCCTGAACTGTCACTTCATTTTAAACTATTTGAAGGAAGACATGTTCAAGATATGGTATTTACTTCTACTGAGAAGGTCAATATCTCCAAGAGAATGATGATAGCAGAATTAAAGGATGCATGTAGGGAGTTAGGAGAAACCATCAGTACAGTAACTGCATGCAAAACAAGCTAGAATCTCTTATCCAAAGACTTGAAAGAGATACATATGATATTGATGGAGCAACCATGTCAGGTGAAGAGTCTGATGACAGCAGTAAGAATGTCTCAACCAATGTCAATGACATTAGTTCCAATTCCATTAAAGAGGAGGAAGATTGATGCCAAGATGTACTACTAGTGGGTGGCTCTGACTACTAATTGCTGAGTTGGTGTTATAATCTGCTGATTTAAGAAGGTGTTTGTAATTTGTGTTAGTCTTCTGTTTCTTTCAGCATGAACTTGTGATGCTCTTCATGAGCAGTAATGGGCATAACCCCAAACAAATGTAATTTTGTTACACATTTTGGTCAATACTATGTTAGTAGTGTGATCTTAATTTGTGGCTAAAAAGGGGGAGAGATGTTAGCATTGTGATTCTCACAGGTTGAAGACTTGCTAGAGCAAGTATGATTCTCACAGGTGGAAGAACAGGTGGTGTGCAGAACAAGTGGATAGCTTGAAGAGCATATGTGTTAGCATATGTGTTATTGTGTGCACATGGTATAACCATGCTTGCAGGTGTGACAACAGGTGCTACTGAGGATATGTGTGATAATAGCTGCCTAGTGTTGTTAGTAATGTGTTGCTACTGATATATGTGTTGTTGCTGATATGTATGAAGTCCTAGGTTCCAGGTTGTATAGGATTGTATCTTAGCTTAGCTATGTGAGCTCCCAGCTGCTGCCTGGGAGTGTATGTGTGTGTTAGGAGATTGTGAGTGTAGTGCTTCTCTTCAGGGGGAGTAGCACAGGATAGTCCACAGAAAGGTGAGACATCTGTAGAGTGTTATGCTGTGGAAATAATGTACTTCAGGAAGTTATCCTGAATGTCTGGGCGTCCAGAACAGGCTGGATGTTTTTATGTGGGACTGTAGGACTACTTGCAGGGTATGCATAAAATGCATCAGTTGATGAGGAGTAACCCATAATGTTACTCAGTAAAATGTGACATCTGTAGTGCTGACTACCAGATGGTATTGTGAACAGCTTGATCAGGTTGATCCTGAGAACTAACAGTGCAAGTGTGTGTAGACAACATTGATTGTGTAGCTTTCATGCATAGTAGGTTAAGAATTCTGCTGCTTGTAAACTCTGATATGTTAACAGGGTGTTTTAGCCAAAAATTAGCCAAAGGGGGAGTTTGTAAGTGCTTTTGATTGGCTGCATTTTATGGAAAAACATTGATGTATGATTAAATATCATAACTGATGTTAGGACATGCATGAAGAGTGTTATGCAAGGAAAGCTATGAGTAAGTAAAGCTGAATGTCATACTGAATGTCATGACACTGATCGTATGACATCCAGCGAGCAGATTTGTTTTCTGGTAGCTAGAAATCAGGAAACTATTAGAAGCTCAAGCTGAAAGACAGGAGACATTTTAGAAGCCCTAAAGCGAAACAAATGCTCCTGAATTAAATGGCAAGTGCGCAGATTATTGAAGAAAGGTTTTGTTATGGATAAACCTAATTTATGCGCCCAGGCCCAAGGACTGACTGCTGCTATAAATAAAGGGATGAACAATCCTAAAAAGGAAGCTCTTAACAGAAGATTAGAGAGTGCATATTAAGAGTCCTTGTGAGTGAAGAAGGCTGGTCTTCACGTGTGAATTGTGTCTTAGGAATACTTGTTTACCAAGCAATTGTATGCTGCATTGGTTAGGTAGGTTCTAAGTTGTGTCTCACTCAAAGCTGTTAAGCAAGAGTGTGTGATTCTTGATCAAAGCTTTGAAGCAAGATCAAGGTGTGTATGAAGTGTTTCTTCATCTTTATTTTGTAACTGTGAATTGTATATCACTGTGGTGTGATTGAGGGGGAGTGGGTGGGAATACTCAGGTCTAGAGTGTCTCTAGGTTGAAGTGTCATTGGGTAGGTTTTAAGTGAGGAGTGCAAACTGGGTTGTTTGACTCTTAATTAATTCTTCTAAGAGTGAATTTCCTCCCTGGCTTGGTAGCCCCCAGATGTAACTGTTGTTGACACTGAACTGGGTGAACAATTACTGGTGTGATTTACTGCTTTCTCTTTACAACTTTTTAATTATTCCAATAGTCTGTGTACAGTGGATGTTATATCATTCGTAATAACATCCATCATGTGCTTGCCAGAATTACAAACAATTACTGTGTTATTTACTGCTTCTCTTTACAACATTTTAATTACTCCAATAGTCTGTGTTACAGTGGATGTTATAACATCCATCGTGTGCTTTCCAGAATTTCACAGACTTTTTAGCATAATTGTGCTTCTCCTCTGCCCTTCAAGATTCCACCTTGCACAGTCTACATTAACACCATATGATGAAGTGCATTAGCATTTGCAAAGGCTAATACTCCAACATGTGGTGACTACAAAATCCTTGAACAATAAGCTTGAGCAAGAATTCCTTGGGGCGCATACAAATAACAACTATTGTTTGACACACCTTTCTCCATAAGAGACCACACAGAATCCCTTACGCAAGGACCTTGATTATATGGAATCAACATCAGGACTGGAACTTCCAGTTCTAAAACTCCCTTACTCTAGACAGGAGTCTTAAACATTCATACCAAACATTTTAGATGTGACTCTAAGAAGAGGATATGAAAGAAAACAAGCAATTAGCAACTCCTTTAAGCTTTATCCATTTAATGGTTCACAAAGGTTGAGAAATACCTTGAAGACCGCTATACATATTGAGAGCACATAATCCTAAAGAGGCAAACCTTTAACAAGAAGAGATAACTTCAATGCATACATTCCCTTCAGTCATGAACACACTGATGTTCAGCATGATGTCAGGACATTTGAACAACATCAATGACTTAGTTAGCCAATTGATGAAACCTCACCGAGTTCTCCCTTATCTGATACAACCTTGAAGATCCATCCTTTTTAGGTTTTCTGACATTACCTCACCTTCCAGAGCTCCTTCATCATAATAGAACAAATTTTCCATATTCTCATAGACTTGATTATGATATCAAGTTTGAGAAATAACAAACAATTTCCGTCATGTAGGATATATATGGAAAACATCTAGTACTTTATTTGGAGAATAAGAACAGTTACCTTAATGGCAACCTGCTTCAAGCATAATTCCTCAATAGAAGCATCCAGCTCATCTACACCAAAAAACAGAGTTCACACCAGAAACAAACCTTTTAGATAAGGTAGTCACAAGATAGACACATACATCTGCAAGATCAATCAGATCCAGCTTTCCTTGAGCAAAAGAGACTTCAAGATGTCAGGGTGAATATTCTAGACATTTATCCTTGACTATCAATCCATATGCGCAGAACTTGGTTGAGATGCCTTCACAGCCCTTCAGTAGAAATCAGACCACGAATTTCTTTAGAGAAGAGACAAAAGCCAAGCTCTTGAGCTCCTATTCAATCATATCATAAATAAACTAACCTAGTGAATGTTCACTTAAGCTGATGGTGTCTTGATCTTCATCTCTAACATCAGACAAAAACAAGACAGGTTTCTTGGATAAAATTCAGAATCCTGCTGACCAAATGTCTCTTCAAGCAATTTCTTGAGAGAGTCTCAAACACTTTTGGTCATAACACGTGTGTTTAGCAATATGAACACATGTCATACAACTCCTTTTGCTAGGAATTTCACACCTTTAGAATAACAAGAGTCAAATAAAATTTTGTCTTCCAAGAAGACGAATGCACACTCTTTGGTGACAAATATCCAAGGGTTGTTGTCCTTCCAAAGATCAAACAGCGCCAGAAAAAACAATTCCCTGAAGCTCGCCCAAAACTGACTTGGGTGTCAGCTCTGATGCCAATTGAAATTCTGACACGCAGATACCAGATGTCGAGACAGATGTTACAACACTAGGATCAAAACACAACTTGAACATATAACAAACAAAAACTGTAAATAGCAGAAAGTAAAGAACACCAAATTTTTAAACTCAGTTCGGTGCAACATCACCTACATCTTGGGGAATCCAAGCCAGGAAGGAAATCCACTATAATAGCGTTAGTTCAAAGTTAAACTCGCCCGTTTATAACTTCTCGCCTAATCACTACCTTGTGCTACTTCTACCTAGAAATCACCATCTAGATATGAGATCCCCCTCTCAATTCCTAACAAGCAGTCATAATCCCAATGACCATGCCAAGAGAAACCAAAAATAAAGATGTATCATCTTTCTACTACAATACTAGGCCAAGACTTTTGACCGAGAAAATACTTAATTTTGCTTCAATGCTTCAACCAAGAACAATACTCAACTCCATTGCTTAAAAGCTTTAGAGTTAGAGCAACATACAAAACATAATATATCTATCACAGTGCATCAAACAATATAAAGGGTGACTTAGAAAGTCACACACAAGTGACTCTCAGAACCTAACTTTTTAAAACTTCCCCTAGTTTTTGCAAAAGGGAAAGTTGTTCAATACATTAGGTTTAGGTCTTCTTTAAATACTCCTTAGTAGTCTGTTAGCTTCGAAATCTTTACCCAATTCTAGCTTGATCCACACGCTGAGAGCTACATCAATTATGTAGAAAAAATATTATTAAATCTTAGAACAAACACAACGTTTCCTGAATTGTCTCATCATCCAAATTTGGAAACTTGTGTACAGCTGGAAATACAAAAACCTATTTCAAATAAAATCTTCTTGACCTTCGAAACTTACTGAAATAATTCCAAAAGGAATATCACATAATCAAAACCGATCTGTCAAGAATTAAAACAGCCAGAACAAATGTTCTGGTACAACATATTGCAACATCTGATAGGACATCTGCTATGAACCATGTTTTAGCAAAAATGTTGTCAATCCTAAAACCATGGAACCTTCAAAAGGTGTGACTGGCGTGTGAAGAATACCCAAGATCTTCCCAAACTCCTTCTTGAAATCATCTATATTTTCTGAAGTAGCTTTGGCAGCCAAGTTATGAAGAGAACTCAGAGTAGGTGTAAAGAACCTGTAGCCAATGTTATTATTTCTACCAGTGTCCATCTCTAAGGAAAGCTCGACAACAAGACTGAAAGATAAGATCCCTGGAAAAAAAAAGATCATGTATGTTACAATTATGTTATGAATGCAAATACATGGGATCAAAATATCCATTGGATAACTATTGTACTTATCTTAGAATAATCTGAACATAACAGGTTCAAAAGTTTGCCTCTTTCAAAATACAAGAAAACCAGATTGAATGAAAGTCGGTTTTCTGCAAAAAGCCCATCCCCCTCACAGGTGGGTTCTAGTCTTGTACAGAGGTCCCTAAAGGTCTCCAGAGTCATGAATTCTCTATGAAAACACCTTGTCTAGTGCATAGGCATGCGGGACAGAAGAATTCCAAAGAAAACCTCGTCTGGATGTGGGTCTTGTGCCAACTCCACGTAACAGGTGTTACACAAGTCAACACGACTATCCACTCTAATCCTATGTGTATACTCAAGTTTGATCTTAGAACAATCTGAACATAACAGGTCCAAAAGTTTGCCTCTTTTAGAATACAAGAAAACCAGATTGGATAAAAGTCAAGGTTTTCTGCAAAAAGCCCATCCCCCTCACAGGTGGGTTCTAGTCTTGTACAGGGGTCCCTAAAGGTATCTAGAGTCATGAGTTCTCTATGAAAACACCTTGTCTAGTACATAAGCATGCAGGATAGAAGCATTCCAAATAAAATCTCGTCTAGATATGGGTCTTGTGCCAACTCCACATAACAGGTGTTACACAAGTCAACACGACTATCCACTCTAATCCTATGTGTATACTCAAGTCCAGGTAGTAGGCTTATCTCTCAGTAACAACCACGCCCAGCAGTACAACAATATCCAGAATAACATAAATAGTTAAAGTAAAATGTACTGAATGCAATGAGTGAGCAAGTAAAGCATAAAGATAAACACCCAATGAAAAGAAACAAACAAAAGCTAGGACTGACTTGCTTAGGTGTCCCCAGTAGAGCCGTCAGCTGTCACTATGCAAAAAATACATAGAGTCTCCATCAAACTTTATTTATCTCAAAGGCAAGGGGAAACATCGAGAAAACCTTAAAAGGGAATGAAAATAGTCTCGCAACCAAAGTCGGATTCGGGATTCGATTATGCAAATGAAAGGTATTAGCACCCTTCACGTCCTTTGTACTCAATAGGGTCCACTCTGGTTGTTCTAATCAAAGGATGTGTATATCTAAAAACTTACTTTCCAAGGGAATGCATAAATGAATTATGTAGGGAAAAACAAAAGGTTTTTATTATTGAGTTCGTCTGAGTTTTGCAACCCATTGCCTACGTATCCCAAAGAGAATCAGAACTCCGTAGTTCTTATTGAAAAAATTAATTTGTTGGGTGTTTTTTATGAACGATGCTAAGTTCTCATTCTAACAGTTAGACATTGTCTGTTTGCGGTAGAACAGAAATAGCATACACTTTCTGAAAAGGCTTTAAAAGAAAAGAAAACCGAAGGTAAAAAGGTTTGAATTAGTTTAAGTGTTTTGTTAGGAGATACACCAAATGATCCCTCAAGGCTGGAGGTATTTGAGTACATATTCCCTTAGTTATGAAAGCATTTGAGATACGTATTATACTAAAGTCTATGACAATGAGAATGAATACTCTGTATAAATGAGCCAAGCGTTTCACGTACAAAATACTCTAAGAAGAAGTGAGGAAGGCCCCCACTCATCTTTTCTCATGTACTTAAGGCTCATGGCGTATTTATACGTATTGTATTTGTTATGTATTTTTTAATTTTAATAAAGAAAAAGAAGTTTGTAGTCTTTTAAAAGAAAAGGATGCAAAAAGAACAAAATCTAAGGGGAAGCTTGATCCTAAATGTTGTCATGCAAATTGGACTTAAGGTAAGTATCCAAGGGAAATCTAACCTGATATTATTATGCATCCATGGCCCTAAGGTAAAGATCCAAGGGATATTTCTAACCTAATATTATCATGCTTGGGTTAAAATCGTAAAGTCTACCTTATCTAAATCTTAATCAAAGATTAAGTTGAAATAAGAAACCCTAAGGAAACATGTGAGCACACAAGCAAGAGCATCAAGCACACATGTTAAGCACCAAGCCATGTCAAGGATCACCCAAATAATTAAGTACCAAGTTCATCAAGATCATTTAATAATTTAACATGCCACAAGTTAGCAACAGAAGTTCTCAAGATCCAATCATGAAGACATCAAGAACATGTCAAAAGAATAGTCAAGGAATGAGCCAAGGCACCAAGAGGATCAACACAATTCATTAAGGTAATTTACTCAAAAGTCATATCAAAAGATTGATAAACCATCATCATATGAATTCACTAAAGCATACAAGTGTGTCAAATTTTGAACACCCATGTCATACATCAAGATCAATCACAAGTCAACAAAAAAAGCATAAAACATGTCAAGATTAGTCACCAAACTTATGCCTTAAGAACATCACAAAGAAATATCACAAAGATCAATGAGAAAATTCATCCAAAGCATGGAAATAATTGAATCAAGATTCAATAATCAAAGCATATAAAAAAAGATTAAAATGATAAAATAAAATTCCTAAAAGTATCTCATGCCTTACTAATATTTTAAATTATTTTTAATATTGAAATCAGAAAAATAATAATAAAAGGAAACAATTGAAAAAAGGAAATAGGAAAAAGAAATAAAAATAAAATAAGAAAGCAAGTGAGTGTGGTGCTGAATCAGGATGTGTTAAAGTAATTCTAATCTAGGCCCAGTCCAAAGTGCTAAATAAAAGTAATCAGCTCATCCAAAAAACAATTACAATGGGCTCAAGTGGGGTGTATGTAGTAAAACGTGACAAATATGCCCATCAACAACACAACACATCCATTTCCAATTATTCTGATTATTATTATTATTAAAAAAACAAATTATGAAATGGACCAATCACAGTTTGCCATCGCAAGACACCTTAGCAAATTCAAATACAATTCAAAAATGGCACCACCATGTCATCATCTTCTCATATCACCCTCACCACTCCGCTGGTAGCCACGAGGCTGCGACGACGGTGATGATATTTCCAGAAATCATAAGTGACTACATCATCTTACTCAGAACTTCACGTAGAATTAAAAAATGCAACTAGTTTCTACTAAATCAAACTCAAACTCATGCAATCAAGTGAATACGCAGAAACCCTAGGATATTCAAACAAAAATTAAATTACAATGATCAAGAATCAACGCCTAACAAGTTAGGGCTTTAGTACATGCAATCGTCAGCAACAGATTTGTAACAATAAATGAGTGAAATGATGTTGAAATGTTAGAGATCGAGATGCTCACAAAAGTACCTATTGGAGTAGGTCTGATGCCTCTTCTTAGCCAAGGATTTGATAAAAAAAATATTGGAGAAGCTTCACTGAAGTACCAGGAGTATGAATATGTGAGTAATTTGCTTTGAATCTTGCTGAATCACTCCAACCAAATCAGCTTGTCTTGCGAAGAAGATGAATCTGGACTGAGCAATGTAATGGCTTCAAAAGCTAGCTAACGCATACAAAAGCTTGGAAATGGTGTGTTGATGGAGAATGGATGAAGAATTTGTAGAGAAATTCAAAGAAATGGTGAATTTGAATTTTTGAAACTTAAGATAGTTTTCATTTCTGAAAGAACTCCTTACACATCTAAAGCATATTTTCTTGAGAGAACAACTGATACCACCTTATCTCATTAGTAGTTCTTTATCTAATTTGAAGAAAGAGAAGTTTATAAGAGTGTTGAGAATGAATAAGGGAGCACATGGATGGAACATGTTCGATTTGAAGGGGAGAAATACAACCAACTGTATGTATAAGATTAAGTTTGATGAAAATTTTTAAACTAATTCGATAGACTGATACAAGTTTGAAGAAAGCATCTAATTAGGGGATCAAACGGTTAAGCTAGGAACCCTAAAGAAGCATTATGCGAGAGACAACCCACATATTTGTGGAATTTAATTTTTTGTTTTATTTTGCTTTTCTCTTTTTGCCAACTTGTATGTTATTTAAAATTAATAAACTGATTATCTCCTTAAAAAAAACCGTTCCAATTAACAACATTGGTTCTTTACTAGTGATGCCATAATAACAAAAGAAATAACGAGAGAGAGAGAGAGAGAGAGAGAGAGAGAGAGAGAGAGAGAGAGAGAGAGAGAGAGAGAGAGAGAGAGAGAGAGAGAGAGAGAGAGAGAGAGAGAGAGAGAGAGAGAGAGAGAGAGAGAGAGAGAGAGAGAGAGAGAGAGAGAGAGAGAGAGAGAGAGAGAGAGAGAGAGAGAGAGAGAGAGAGAGAGAGAGAGAGAGAGAGAGATTGCTACTAAAGTTTTGACTGCATGAAATCTAACGGATATATACTCAATGTTCAAATACCTCAAGTAAATTTTGAGCCAAAATTTTACTATTTACTTTTTCCTTCTTATAAAGAGTATTGATAGAATTATTTATTTTCTAGAACTTGCGACCTTTCTGAATGGTTTATTAGTCTGTTTAGTTTACACACTTGAAGAAATTAAAAAATATATATTCAAGCCAACCTTTATGACAATTATTATATGTTTAAACCCATTGAATTTGAAACCTTTTGTACAGTGACTTAGCCACATTTTAAGTCAATTGGCTTAACCTATTAATCTTTCCACTCTTTTTGGATTTAGGTAAATTTTTTATATTTTTCTTTGATAATATAAAAGTTTAAGTTTGAGGTTGCTCTTAGAATTAGAAACGTTTTAAGTTTTGGATTTCAATATTATAGAACATGTTTAATAAAAATATAAAAATAAAGAAGGTAAAATGAATTCTTAAAAAAAATAATAAAAATAAAAAAAAGAATTAAGAATAATTCATATCTAATACTCTTGAATCGGTAATGTGTATTATGTTAAGTTTGGTTCTAATTGAATAGATAAAAAAAAAAAGAGTAGTTGATATCTAACTCTAAAATTTAATCCTATTATCCAATTATATCCACCCTTGACATAGTTTTGTTACAACTTGTAAAATCTAAAAAAGTGTGTATTTGAATACTAATTTTAATTAATTGTTTTAAAAAATTCAAATTCATTGCAAAATGACTTTTGTATGTTGATTCAATGATGACCACATTATTCAATTTGAAAAGAATAAAAAGGTGAGAATGAGAGCCAGGTTTAGCACATCCAATTAGCTAAAATATTTAATTTCTCCACCCTTTTTAGATTTAGGTAAAATGTTTATATTTTTCTTTGAAGTTATAAAGGTTTAAGTTTGAGCTTACTCTTAGAATTAGAAATGTTTTAAGTTTGGGATTGGAGTACTAGAGAATATGTTTAATAAAAATTAAGAAGGTAAACTGAATTCTTTAAAAAAAATAACAGAAATAAAAAAAATAATCAAGAAAAAATTATTCTCTAATACTCTTAAATCGGTAATGTGTATTATGTTAAGTTTGGTTCTAAGTGAATGAGTAAAAAAAATAGTTGATACCTGTTGTGAATTAATTAAGATGTCTTAAAATAAAATATATTCGGTTTCTTTATGATCAAGAAACACACAAAGGTTAGGGTTAAGAAATAACAAGAAGAACTATAATGATTGGTTATATGTCTTGTCAAGAACATTAGAGATTTTATTTTCCTCTTAAAAAATATCAAACACAATGTGTGGACAATGTGAACACTACAGTAACAATAAAATTACAAATAAAAATTAAACACAAAATATTAGTAATTCAGTTTGGTATAATAATACCTACAATTAAATGATATTAACTCAAGAAATAAAAATCACTCTTAATAATAAAAGTACAAATTAGTCTTAGATGAATTCTTGTCGTTCAATACCTTTTTTTCTTAATACTATCTATGAATTTCTATTTAAAACTCTCTTAAATATGAAATCCCTCTCACTTTCTCTAAACAACTATCACTAATGTTTGACAAGTACGGCTCATCGACACAAATCTATTCCTTAGTATAGGAATCAATAATGAATAGTGTTACAATGTAAACCAAAAACTCAAATGAACAGAAAATGTCTTCTTAATCCTTTAAATAACCAAACATTATAGGTGCAACTTGATCTTAGGGTTTGCAAAACATGCTGCAGAAGGAAAGTTTTAAAAGGCAGAAATTCAGATGGTTTTAATTTGATTTTCAATCTTTTATAAATTAAATCACAATCATTGATTGGTCTTGATCTGTTGTTTTTATGAATTATTTTATAATTCCAGACAAATAAGAAAACATATCTACTATTTAATCTTGATGAAATACAATAGCTTCTGTCAATAGCTTCTGGTGCAGAATGTTCCATCAGTGTGAGACATTTGACACCACATCTTTGCGACTTGTTTTGAACGCGTAGATGTGTCTCAACATATCATAACATCTTGCATAATACGTTGACTATAAAAATGTGTCGATCACTTCCCATTATAGAGATCATTCCTTGTTGCTATCCATTCCAAGATCATTCCTTGTTGCTATCCATTCCAAAATCACACAGCCAACTTAACACAAGAATATTCGAAGGATCGAAAACACTTCCTGAGCTTGCAAATGATAACAATTTGTTATCTTTCGATACAGCAACCTGGGTTGTTTTTAATAAATACTCATAATAAGATTTGTCCGTAAAGTCATCGTTTTTAATCCAAATAAACTTATCATCTATGTTAATGAGGATATCTTCCAACTCTTTTGTAATCGCTTCCTCCCTGAAAAAAAAAGTTGTCTCCACTTAAACTCTTCACTCCACCGGCCCATGTTCAATATTATAGTGTCTTTATTGTCACTAATTTAATACAACCTAGGGTACACAATACACATCCGCGATATCCCTTAAAGGCTTAAGCCTCGTCCATATATGATTCAGTTGCCACCCCTACTCACAGGCATCGCAGTTTTGCCCACGTGAACTATGTCTCTCTCAAATAAAGAGACTTTCTAAATCCACCTCCAGACACCGGAGGGTTTCCTGGAAACATGTTTCTGGTAATATATTTTGATAGTTCCAACAGTATATTTTGACAGATTTAAGCATATTGGGAGAATACACTGTTAAAATACATTGTAATTATACATGCAGCGCGCCATTACTTACACTCTGCCCCTTACTGTAAAACACTATCAGTATGTAAAAGAACAGACACGGAAATATCACATTAACAAAGTCAAGAAACATTTAGTAAATATCACATTGCTAATCCAAAATTTCAGATTCCAGAATAGCTTACTCACCAGTAATTGTATAACAAGCTCCCATTGGGTTTCTTTAAACATATGTATAGAATTTGTTCCTTATTGAATGATGACTATTGCCCATTAAATAGAAGAGGGCCCAAAAAGAGATATAACGACTTGAGCCAAGGGTAGGTTCATGTGATTATTCATAATTATAATATAACTGTTCTATCTTCAATGACTTTCATCAACATATCAACACCTGATTTTTCACCAACCAAATGCATATATAATTTTAACGAACAGTAACATGAATAATAAAATGTCATATATGAACATGATGATTGAGCTGATAACTGTACCTCCAGGGTGAAACTTCATATATGGTGATATATTGTAAACACGGCCTTTTAATACCGTCCACATTTCGCCTTCTAATTTGTGTTTTCTAACTTCATCCATCAATATAAGTCTCCTGTTTGACTGTCCTTTTAGACCTGGATCAACAGAGATGATGTTAACAAATAGCATATCACCTTTTATTCTTAAAAATATGTAATGACAAGAACTATTAAGTTCAAAGAAACAAGTGACCACCGAAAACTCAACATAAAAATACTATTTGCAAATAGCATCTTAAAAATAAAACAAACTTTTTTGTCAGACATGGAGTTCAGTTTAGTAAAAGAATTACTATAACTTGAAGTAGAAACAATTTGCCCAAATGGACAAGAAAAATAAGATTATTTTTACTTTCGACAGAATGTCAGCGTCGATTAGGAAGAATGGAGAGAAAAGCAGTTCCAATTTAGTGAAGGAGATTGAAACCAAAAGTAGGGGTAAACTCATAGGATCCCAAAGGAGAATATGGGCACAGAAGGTTTGTTAGCATGTATGTTGTCCAATCCCATCAGGTGGTCAATCTATGCTAGGAGGAATCAGATTGGGAATACTAACTTGGCAGGAAGTGAAGGAGCCTATGAATTGCGTGATGAGTTCTACTATACTGGAATATGAGGGAATGTGAAGGGGTGTCTTTTGGAAAGCACTTGTTTAGTTATGGAAAGAAAACATTATTCTCTTTAGTAGCTTGGCTCTGAGAGCAATTGCAGTTATTTTACACTTCCAAAAATAACCCGCTCATTGTTTTTCTATTACTGATCTGTTTTCTTCCATTAATTGTTTCTACAATCCAGGTTTGCATCAAAGACCACCCATTGATTGAAAGAGAAAAAAAATAAAATGTATTAAAAACAAGCCCACAAGCTAAACAAGAAAAGGAAGAAAAACAAAAGGAGTGTGTACTAAGAGGAAGAAAAAAGCAGGAAACAACTAAGAAATGAAAATCAGACAGAAAGAGACATGGCATCGTCGGTCCTCGGGTGAATTCAACAACCTTGGACAAAAATATATATTTGAAAAATATTTCGAGGTGCCTGAGCACACCTATGTATGTGTCATAACTAAGACCGATCATTGAATTCTAAAGGCCAAATTTGGTGTAGAGTATAGATTATATAAAATACACAACACATAGCTTTTGTCAACCATTGGTATTGGCCATCAGCTTGGGTCATACTAACATAAGGATTGGAAATTTGGACAGTAAGTGTGTGCAGAAACTGACAGCATGTAGTTTATATTCAAGTTTCAACTATAATAATCAACCAGCATCTATTCACTCTTTTAGATATTGTTGTCTTCCAAAACTCATAAGTAATGAGAAAATGTTTTTATAAAAAAAGGGTCAGCAGAATGACTGCACCTGCAAGATCGGGATGAGTTCGAGTAAGCTTGAGCCAGTCCATTTGACTATAACCCTTCTCAAAAGGAACTTTGGCTCGAACTGTTGGCTTTTAAAGAGAATTCTTTTGTTCTGGCAAATTCTTAGTATCGCTTTGAGTTGAAGGAGTTGCTGTGCTGATTACACTGAAAGACAAAGAACCAACTGTTCCCTCCTTTTTAGAGTTGGAAGAATCATTGGCTAAACCATCCTTACATAAGAAACCACCATTGTTGTGATTACTACTACTTGCATTTGAAGATTCTTCCTTTATTGAAATATCAGCAATATTTGAAACAAGCTCCTAGTTTCCACTACGGGTGTACTGACCTACAGAGTCAGATTTCAAATTAGAAGGGTGCATAGTTATGGTTTGCGAATCGCAAGAGTTATAACCTTCAATTTTATTTCTCAAATATTATTGTCTCCTACTTCCTCCATAGAGTAACAAGTGAATTCTATTATGAGAATAAAATGCTCAAGTGTTCTATTTACAATCAAGGATTGTAACAAGCTTAAAAAATAATTCAGCACTACTCAAATCAGAATTTGATTAACACAACTGTTTGCACTTAAAACTCAGAATTTAAGCAATATAAACGTAAAGAAAGAGACAACAATTTGTTGAGGCAGTTCCCCCATCGTCCTCGCTCGGGGTACGTCTGCATTGACCTCTAGCTACTCTCTCCTCTAACAAAAAGCTACCAAGATAGCATGATATTGATAAGTTGGTGTGTTGAGCCCACTTAGACCCACACCCCATATGGGGTCCTAACAAATATCGCCAACCTCTTAAGCCTGGGAATTTCCTTCCGACCTTTTTTTTTAAATGTTTGTCAGTGCAAATCGTCATAATAATCTTCCTATGCTTTTACAGAATTTATAACATTCTATACTAGAAAATTTCAATGAGCAAGCATTCCATATTTCAGTAATTTTTATTTCTTTCAGGAAGAATTTGATGTACTCTTAGGTAATATCTCTACAATTGAACAAGACTGTCAACTAAAATTGCATAGTAAAAAATGAGGAATAGAGAGAAATAAATCAACAATTTGCAGCATGCTTACCTGCATGCTCCAGCAACATCAGCATAATCTTGGGAAAATTGCCAATTCTGACTCCCTTGTTGATAATCTAGAGAAAATATTGGCATGCTGCTTGATGAATGTGTTTTCTCAAGGGAAAACGGTGGACGGCAATGGCTAATCACTGATTTTCGGTAGCAATTTAATAACGAGACTGCTGCATATATGAATTTATACTTTGATTCTTAAATAGAGCTTCCTTAATGTGGGCAGCTTCACTCGGCATTCCAGACTTCAAAAGGCATGAACTTAAAGTTCTAATAGTAACTTCATCTGGTGAACAACCGGTCGCCAACATCTTGTAAAAGATACCAATTGCTTCGGGTGCTCTTCCTTTCATACAATGACCAATAATAAGAATAGTAAATGTCAGTTTATCCGGTTTACATTTCTTCTCCATATCTACCACAATTGCATTAGCTTCATCAACATTGCCGGATTTGCAATATCCATCAATGACCGGATTGTAGATAAATGGTTGTGGAACAATGTCACTCTGATTCAATAGTCTTAGAAACTCACGAGCTTCTTGTAGTCTATTGCTCCTGCACATAGCACTAATAAGAATAGAGAAAGTATACAAATTTGCAGAAACATTTCTCGCTTTCATTTCATTCCAAAGTTCCAAACCGTAGTTCAACTGTCCAACTCGGCAGTATCCATCAATTAACAAAGTGAAAGTAACAACATCAGGAGAACAACCATGAAAAAGCATCCTCTTATGCATTCCTAGTGCAGATGCCATGTCACCTGCCTTAACAAATCCATAGATAAGCGCATTAAAAGTAGTGACACTGGGCTTAACTCTAGACGTAACCATTTCATCGAAAATAGAAGAAGCCTCCTTCATCTTACTCAATTTGCAACAACCCGATATCACTATCGTATAACTCAAAACATTAGGAGAAAACTCACTTCTTAAACAAATCTCTCTAACTAAATCTCTTGCTCTATCAACCTCATTTATTCTACATAAACCATGTATAAGAGTATTATAACTAACAACATCGGGATAACAACCAAAACTTGTCATATCATTCAAAAACCTAAAAGCCTCGTCGATTTCTCCAACAGCGCAAAAACCTCTGATCAAAATATTGAATGTGAAAATATCTATATCGAAATTGAATCTAACAAGCTCCCTAAAAAAACAAACAGCATCATCTAACCTATTACATTTAACCAAAATGTTAAGGAAGTTATTATAAACAGCAACATTTACATCAACCTTATTACACAATGCATCACAAAGAAACTCCTTGGAAACATCAAACCTATCAGAAAATGCAAAAGAAGAAACCAAAAATCCCAACAACCTACTATCAGGCAACAACCCATCAGACCTCATGGAATGATAAACAAGTTTTGCTGAATCATGTTGATGTTGTTGACAAAGGGACCTTAGAAGAAAATTGTAAGTCCAAAATGAATAAGAGAGGTTCAATCTTTGTTTGGTAAACTGGAAAAAGCTGAAACCTAATTGAGGATTGTTTAGCCTTTTGATAACTTGTAATGTAAGTGAAGGGGTTATGTGGTTAGTAACGTAACGCGAAACTGTAGCGTCGAATGAGTTTGTGAAGCGAAGAAAGAGCGTCGAAACGATTTTGACGAACCATACTTCGGGTTTGTTAGGTTTGAGAGTGTGGTAGTGGGTGACAAGGGCAGTATCGGAAATTCGAAAAGTGGTGAAGATGAGAGAAAATGTCATCAGTTTGTGAAGAGGGTGCTGTGAATGAGCGATTTGGGGGTGAAAACGGAGTCGTTTCATCTGGAAAGTGTGGAAGGGTTTTGAGATGGTCGATGTGGCGCTGGAGGAGGGTTCAGGGTAGAAGAAGGAGTTTGGATCCTCAGCTTTGGAGAGCAAATTACTATCACTAGGCCATTCGTTAGATGATATACACGTGGCACTTTAATAAAAATCAAGTCATCAAATTCATTTAGGGTGTGTTTGGCTACGAGATGAAATTGAGAAGAGAGAAAGAGTATGATGAGAGAGAAAGAGAGTAGAATTGATGTGTTGTTTGATAAAAAAAAAAACATAAGAAAAATAGAAGAAAGAGAAGTGTGTATCATTTTTTAAAATATCAAAATACCCCTGTTTTTTTCTTTAAAAAATATTAAATTAATTGAATCTTTTAGCTAAATTAAAAATAATTAATTTATTAAATTACTTATTACTTGATTTAACTAACTAATTTATTTCACTAATCCATTAAAATAAAATCTCAACTTTATGATTTAAAAATAATAATTTTAACCATTAATTAATTTAACATATTTATATTTTTTATTTTAATTAGTTAATAATTAAATTATCTCAAAAAACTACCATATCCTATTTCCTTCAATATAATCATTCTCGCCCACAAACATTACCCATACCCACCGATACACCATATCCAAAATAATTTTTTTGTTTTTTTAATAAATACTAGTTGGTATTTTTAAACTTCACAAAAAAAAATTGATGATTGATTTCTTTCAGCCATACCTTTTGATTCTTGCATTCTCGATGGTATTGATTAAAAAACATTCTTAATAACAAGGGCAAAAGTGGAATCATTTTCTTCTCATTTCTTCGCAATTTGGAGAGAAGTGTAAAAAGTGTGGATTTCATACAAATTCTAACTCTCTTTCTTATTTCTCTTTTGTGCCAAACAAGATAAGTGGTTTTTCTCTCCCCTATTTCTCTTATATCTATTTCTTTCTCATGCTTTTGTCTTGTTTCAAACAGACCATTAATTAAAAGAAGGTTTGTAGTGTGATTTGTAGTTTGATTTTAATTTCATGCATAACTACTAACCAGTAAGATATCTCTAAACATAGGTGGCACATTACTCCTTTTTTTTTTTTATTATTTGTTATCTATAATATAAGAAAACTATATGTTCTAAAAAACACATTTATACTCTAATCGTATACGCTGCCACATGTCTTTTATGAGAAAAAAATATGTTCAAAATTTACTTTTCATGACTAAGTTATGTTTTTATTACGTATGTGACTTTACATTCTTTTATAATCAACTCTGGTCATGTCAAACTGAATTTTAAATCTTTTTTTTTGTTGCAAACATCATTTTTGATTAAATGTTTACTCTATTCTTTTTTTCTCTTCCACTTTCTTACCTCTTTTCCTTCTTCTTCTTTGAATAAACAAGTTACCTTCAAACATCATATCTCATTTTTCTCTTATATCTTCTCCATCTTCACTTTGCTTTGATCCCAAATCTCCTATGTTTTCATTATTATTCTTTGATAACACTTTTTTCATAACCCCAATATTTTAACGTGTTTGGCGTATTATTTGGGTTCTGAGATTCTCATCAAGTATGTTTATCAAATTCTAATTTTTTGTTTTGTACTTTTTCTATATAACTATTTCTATATCATTTAAATGTAGGGGTGTTCATGGGTGCGGGTCGACCCGCAAACCCGCCTACCCAAACCGAACCAACCCACTAATTACCCGGACCCATTCATTTACGGGTATACCCGACCCAACCCGTAACAACCCGTATAGATTTGGTTCGGGTATTGGGTTTTAGTTTCTAAACCCATGAACTCGTTGACCCAACCCGTTGACGTGGCATAATTAATTATTATTATTATTATTATATTATTATTTATAAATTTTAAAGTTGCTATAACTTTGTAAATTGTAACGTACACAAAGATCTTTTGCACTTTCCTTCCAGTTTCCAATCACACATTAAATTATTATTATTATTATTATAATTAAACATTATTATTAATATTAATCATGCTTGCTTGACTTATGCACTTCTAGTTTACACTTTACTGCCTTTTTATTTTTTTAATGAATCTTTATTAACTAATAATAATTAAGTATATATTAGAAACTTACTAAACTAAAGACAATACCACTTAACCTAACCCTATTTTTTTACTACGGCAAATCTCAAACGTCACCACTCTTCTTTCTCTCACGATTTTCTTTTTCATTTTACTCTCTCACATTCCAATTCCATCTTGTTTTCGAAAATCCACAGTCTATACTTTGACTCTCTCATAGTTTCGTCTCCATATTGAATAAGGTTTTATACTTTTTATAGTTCTACAATATATTTATTTCAATGCAATATATTGTTTTTACAGTATGTACTTCAATAGTTTTATATCAATGCAAAATATGATGATAGGTTCAATGTAATGTACTATTTTGTTTCATATGATGCAAAGTACTATTTTGTTTCATATGATGAAAATATATTTTGATGTAAAGTCATGTTCTGTTTCATATTATTAATTTAAATATATTTTGTTTAATGTTGTTTTAATAATAATTTATATTAAAAATTGTTTTTTTATAGAAAATGGAAGTGGAACAATCACAATTTGTCAGTGAAGATGTTGCTCATCCACTTGAACAAGAGCAAGAAGTTCAACAAATACAAGGAGAAGGGTTGCCATCATTGCCACCAAGTGCACTAATAGAGGTAAGCAAAAGAAAACCCTCTAGAAAACCTTTACAGTTTGGAAAGATTTTAAAAGGGTTAATGATAAGGCTATATGTAAGTATTGTGGGAAACAATATGCTGCAAATAGTGGTAGTCATGGCACTACTAACATGCATAAACATTTGAAAGTGTGCCTGAAAAATCCAAATAGGGTAGTTGATAAGAAACAAAAAACTATTTCTATTGGAAAAGAAAGTGAGGATGATCCTAATAGTGTTAGCTTGAAACTTGTTGATTTTAATCAAGAGAGGACTAGATTAACACTTGCAAAGATGATAATCATTGATGAGCTCCCTTTTAAATATGTTGAAAATGAAGGATTTAATATGTTCATGAAAGAGGCTCAACCAAGATTCAAAATTCCATCTCGTGTCACTGTTGCCCGAGATTGTTTATGCTTGTACTTTGATGAGAAAGAAAAATTGAAATCTATGTTGTCTGCTAATAAACAAATGGTGTCTCTTACCACTGATACTTGGACATTGATTCAGAATATGAATTATATGTGTGTTACAGCTCACTATATTGATGACGAGTGGAATTTAAAGAAGAGTATATTAAGCTTTGGTATAATTGCTGACCATAAAGGTGAAACTATAGGGATAACATTAGAGAATTGCATGAAGAAATGGGGTATCAAGTCTATATGTTGTGTGACTGTTGATAATGCAAGTGCTAACAATTTGGCAATTGATTATTTAAATCGAGGCATGAGTTTTTGGAATGGTCGTACTTTGTTTAATGGGGAGTACTTGCATATGAGATGTAGTGCTCACATATTAAACTTGATTGTCAAAGAAGGAATAAAGGATATTGATGAATCTGTTAAATGAAGAAAACATGAATCCCTCTACCGTTGAAGATTTGATTTGTACTCAAAATTGGATTAAATCTCCTAAGGTCATTGATTTAGAAAAAGAGTTGGTTGAATTGGAAAAGGTTGAGTCAGGAATGAATTATATGTTTGAATTTTAAAATCTATTTTAGTTTAGTATTACATTACATTATTCTTATTAGTTGTTTGTGTTTACATATATAGAGTTAGCTGGATTAGTTTCTATTGATGTTGGCATTACTGCGGTTGAGCTCAATACAACTGTTACTACTAGATTTTAAGGTATTTTCTAGTGTTGTTTTTTTTCTTCTTCTTTTAACTATTGTTGCTTAAACTTTTAACTGTTGTTGCTGGATTTTATGTTGTTGCTAAACGTTTCATTGTTGTTGCTGGAATCTTTTACAGCTACTGTTGCTGGATTTTCTGTTGTTGCTAAACCTTTCACTGCTGGTGCTGGAATCTTTTATAGTTGTTGTTAGATTTTGGTGCTATTAGACCAATATTGGACCAATACATCTATGTCATTTTAAGACTAAGTGATAGTTTATTTGCTTTTGAATTATTTAGAATTTATGAATTTTATGGAAATGATATTTTATGGAATTTTATATATTATTAAGTGTTAATATATATGATAGTTTACGGACCTACTTTTAAGCATGTGCTAGAAAAGGTAACATTTGAGTATCAAAACAACTAATATATACTGTATATTATTATATATTTATTTTACATATGTTGATATATATTTGTAATGGATAACATTTGAGTATCAAAATAACTAATAAATTTTTATAAATTAAGGTATATTAATGAAAATATATAAATAATTAATGGTGTATATGTATCTTAATATTTTTTATGACAAAGAAAATACATTTCAAAATTTTATTTGTTATATTTTTAATTATTCTATTTTATATGTAAGATTTGTCTCCACTACGTAAATAATTTAATTGTTTGAAATATGCAAAATTATATTGAATTGTGTTATAGATTTTTTAAATTGAAAATAATAATTATTATATACACAACCCGTGGACCCAACTCTACCCAACCCATAAATATCCGGGTTGATTCGGGTCGGTTTTAAAAGTAGAATTACGGGTTTGATGATAAACCCAACCCATTGAAAGTTGAACGGGTTGGGTAACGGGTTAAGGCGAACCCGGTCCAACCCAACCTGCGTACACCCCTATTTAAATGTCATTTATTTTCATTATTTGGTTAATAATAGTTTTAAGAATTTTTTCTTTTCAGTTAATAATGGTTTTAATCTCCTCTTATTTTGGATCTATAAGTTTGATTTTTTTTAACTTTCATTTTTAGACTTTTTCTTTTTAAGATACAACAACATTGAGATTTATTCTTCCTACCTTTTTATAAAAAATTTATGAAGGATTTTTAAATTAATTGAAAAGATACAAATTATAACATATTATAATATCAAGAATAATAATCAATATAATAAGAACGATGTCTCTTATAGGATTGAAGAAATTATCGTCAGGAAGACTATGAAAAGATTATTACTCTCATTGTCGTCTAGGGTTTTCAGAGTATGTTAATTATCTAATGGGGAGACACTTGAATAGCCACATAGACCTCTCATTGGGCTTAATTGAATGGTCCAACACATCACGATCCATTCAGGCACAAAACTCAATCAAATAATTCATTTATTTAGTTTTTAATAACGATAGATCATAATATAATTAGTTATGTCTATCCATATTTGATTGATTATATAATTAATCTAACAATCTTCCACTTGAATAACAATAATTAATTATTAAAAAATATTGATTTTAATATTAAAATATCAATAATGGTGAAAACACAAATCAATAAAAAAAAAAAAAGTAAATTTCAACGCTGCAGAAATTGTATCCAATAGAGAAGACAAATCATACATGTTAAAACTCACAATTTTATATAAAGAATGATGAACTTAAAGTAACATATTTAAGTTAAGAATAATATGTTATCAAGAATGACTCAAGCATATGAAAATGCTATTGATAAACTCCCACTAACCAAAAATATCATAAGACTTACTCATGTGTAAAAGTCTGTGGTCAGTGATTTTACTAATGAGTTTTCAAATTAAATATCATAGAATATCCACATAGGTTTAAGAATAGTAATTACATATAGACATGCCCTATTACGAGAGTAATTACGCTTAACCATAAGTATCTTCATAACACAATATCATACTCTATAAGAGTATTAATATTTATTTGTACTTTCATATTATGACCTAACAAATGTGGATTATTGAACATAGAATAACACAATATTATTGCATGCTAAAGAATTATTTTGTCTTTTCAATATCGACCTTAACATCAAATTATAATATTGAATGAGATTAAGAGAATAATATATATCTCAGTATAATAGAATAAGACTTCTTAGAGTTATTGTATATTTTAAAGTCTTGTTAGCGTATGTCATATTTATAATGCGCTCAAGAATATATGACAATATGAGAATAATAATTTGAATTTTATCAGATTATATTATTGTGTACACATGCAGCCTATTGATCCAATAAGACAAATATTTATCAAAGTTCACCAATATTAAATACTCTGATTATAAAATGGGATGCTAATTTCATGTTAGTACAAAACTATATTGAGAAGTGGTTTTATAATATATCATCATTAGAGTTTTACAAAATCAACCATATATTTTGCACTTAAATAGAATATATCGTTACTCATATAATTTCACATGAAAGTGTATGATAGTCATATAAAAAGGTTTACCATCATTTGAGTGAGATCAACCCCGAAATTCTGTTATGCAGATCTCATATATCCCAAGAACATTGATCTCTGTTCAACAAGGACGAGGACATACCATGACCAATTTAAATTTCTTTAAATTGTCCCAATGTCATGACCAACATTGTGACGTTTGTTGTGACATCTGCAGGCTGACAGACCTATTATCTAACCATTTAAAATATGCAGAATTGTAAATGCAGAAAGATAAATAACACAGTAATTGTTAACCCAGTTCGGTGCAACATCACCTACATCTGGGGGCTACCAAGCCAAGGAGGAAATTCACTATCAGCAGAATTAATTCAGAGTTAAACCTCCAATTTACACTCCTCACTTAAAACCTACCCAATGACACTTCAACCTATAGACACTCTAGACCTGAGTATTCTCATTCACTCCCCCTCAATCACACCACAGTGATATCAATACACAATTACAAAACAGTTGTAGAGTACACTCCAAACACACACCATGATATTGCTTCACAACTTTGATCAAGTGAGACACACTCTTGTTTAAAAGCTTTGAGTGATACAATGAACGCAACAGTTCATACACCATAACCAAAGCAATTATTCAACATACAATTGCTTGGCACACAAGGAATCCTAAGATCCCTAAACACACGTGAAGAACAAAGTTCATCACTCAAAAAACACACGTGAAGAGTAACACTTTTCACTCACAAATATGTCTACCACAATGTATCAAAAGATACAAAGGGTGACTTACACACAAGGGACTCTCAAACCCTAGACCTTTATTTTACACTATGGTTTTTCTTGATGTGAGTGCTTCATTTCTTCTGCTTTTGCTCCTCCTTTTATAGAAATGCAGACTGGGCTTGGGCTGGTCACAAGTAACAAACTTTAGGTTAAACTTGGTTAAACCATTTTCCATAATTCAAGGTGTTGTCAAATTAGGTCACAGCAGTTTTATGTTATGTCCAGCCTTGACTAGAATCTCGCCTGAGATAACTAAGAAGCCATAACAGGTTTCCTGAAATTTAGCCTGAGATATATCAGGTATCAAAACAGAAAAATAAATCATGAACGCCTGATGTCATACGATCAATGTCATAACATTGGTCATGACATTCAGCTTCACTTAAACTTGCTTTCCAGCTTGCCCTGCTGAACACTTCTACATAATTTTCTTTATGACAGTAGAAACAAATGTTTTATAGTTCCCTAAAAAGCATCAAGATCCTTTATATGAACACTAATTAAACCTGCACTTTGTTTCTAATAACACTCTTTGTCCTGCACATACTGATGAGGAATATCCAACAGGACCAAAACACTTATGTCAAGAGATATAACATAGCAGCCCATGTTGTATCAGACATTGATGTCATGACACTCAGTATGACATTCATGACAACAATTATGTCATCAACTCCTGTTAGCTCCTGTTGCACCAGTAGTGATGTCATGACATTGGTAATGATATCCATGACAGCAGTTCTGTCATCAGCTCCTGCTAGCTCCTTCTGCATCCATGATCGCAGTTTTGTCATCAACTTCTGCTAGCTCCTGTTGCACCAGTAACGATGTCATGAGTCATCAGCTCCTGCTACACCACTACTCCTGTTGTTTCTCACACATGACAGTAGTTCTGTCATGACAGCTGATGGATGTCATGATGGATGTCATGACATTCAGCATGACATTCACATTAAAACACTCCACATCAGTTCTGTCACCACAACAGATGGAGATGTTATAACATTCTGCTTAACATCAATGTAGGATCATGTTTTACCAAAATTTAGCCAATCATATAACCATGGAAAATTCTATATCATTGAACCATGGAACTAACAATCTCCCCCTTTGGAAAATTTTGGCTAAAACAACTTATCAGGGCAGCAGCAGTAGTTTTTCCAGCCTCACACACTATCATGCTCCCCCTTGATAGTTGCAACAGATAACAACACTTTACTCCCCCTTGGTTTAGTCAAAAATTGGAGTAAGTGTACATTCTGCACATGGTGTCCAAGTCTGCCATTTCTTGATCTCTAAAGGCTGCACCAACAATCATGGACAATGACTTAAACTTCTTGCTGAAGTCACTCAAACAGTGTAAAATCAGCCCTGAACCATAGCTCCTTGAGAGTACACCTTGAATCAGTCTTGAATCTTGGGTTCTTGTCTTGTCTGAAGCTGCACCTTCAGGAATTGATCTTAAATCCCCAATAAATTCTCCCAGACAATAACCCATAAACATATTGCCAAGGCACAATAATACATCAGCCAACACAATATCAAGACATCTTGTCTGACATTACAATCTCATTAGTGGTTTAAGAACATAAGCTTGCCTGAGAATCAACACCCTTTGCATACAACTCCATATTAGCACATGTACACAGCTCCCCCTGTCATGCATTATCAGTACTCCCCTTGAAAGAGAGACTCCAAACATTATGAAGACTTTCTTCAACATCTTCATACTGCAACTTTACATTCCTACAAACCATACTGGAACAGATAGCAAAAGAGTTGCAGAATAATTATCTAGAAGATCTCCAAGATGTCAGGGTAAAGGTCCTTCCATCTACACAGGATCAGAGCTGATGATGTCTTGATCTTTATCTTCACCAGACACACTAGGATAGAGGCATACAAACTTGACTGGATCCATGGACATCCTGAGAACAGAACCAAAAGGATGACACTTTTCATGTTCACCATGAACTTGGAGCAGTAACCCAATGTCAAAATATCTTGTCTGACATTCTATCTTCATAAAATCTCAAACTGTTTGAAACCACAAACAATCTTGGTACATAACTGCACTTTTGCAGCAACACATCCTAGATAGAAGTATAGCTCCCCATATCAAGGGTAACCAGTGCACATGAATGGAAAACATAAGAAGCATCTTCATGTCTTCAAGAACTCATTCTCTGTTCAACACACATGTTGAACGCATTCACCATAAGAAAATAGTACACCCATCAACCAAAAGTTCTCCCCTTATATTTGACAAAAGATGCTCCAAGATCACCATATTATCTCTCATGACCAACTCCATGCTCATACAGTGAGAAGGCGCCAAACTGATCCACCTCTTTCTAGAGTTACTTGTAGCAGAAGAGACCATTTCTCCACAAGTATTCTGACCTTAGGCTGAGTACAAGATAGACCCTCCATAATCCAAGACATTTTTTCCTCATCATTCTCCCATATGATAAGTTAGAAAGCTTCTGATTTAACTGGTGAATCTTCTCATCAGAATTCAGACTTTCATGCAGTCAATCAATGATCCATTCTAGTCTTGTCCATCCTTTCACATCATACTCCAAGATAGTCTTTTTACCTCATCATTCTCCCGTATGATAAGATAGAGTACTTCTTAGTCAAGATGTGAATCACAAGTTGTGCATTAGATCTTCAAGTCCTTTGCCAAGGAAAGCCAAACCATATCCACTGGTTCTTTATCTGCCTACAACCGGCCTTACTTCAGCCTAGTAATCCAACTGAAGATCTTCAGAGAACACATCTCCACCAGCTTGATCAAATACATCTCCAAAAGAAGGTAATCTTGTATACACAGCTTAGGGCTTCTACCAAAAGCTCTAATATATGAACAGAAACAAATCCTCCTTTGGTCTTCAACCAACTACCCTTCTGTATAAGAGTAATTAGTTCCAAGCATGAACAGTCCTAAAACCTTCTGTGGTCTTTAAATGACTACCCTTCTGCACAAGAATAGTTTTCTAAAGGCACACTGCTTAAATAACCAAATGTCATTGTTTGGTTATTCAACATCTTTCAGAGCTCTAGAAAATCTGCTAATCCACCAGGCCACTTTGATCTTCAAATTCTTCTTGCTCCAAAGCAAGGCATCTACTCCTTCACACAGCTCCCGCAAACTGCATGTGATGAAACATTACTTCCATTCATACCTGAGAAGATCAACTTATCTTCATCATTTAAGGCCTTGAAGTTTCTGCTTGATGTCACAACTTCGGTTAAGACATCCAGCTGGTGAGTTCAGTCCTTCATTATGCCATTTAGAAGAACCTCATCAAGAGTTCCATGTTCACACAGACTTGATTACTGATAGCAGGTTTGAGTAGGCATCATGTATTCTGCTTTCTTGTACCCCCAACAACTCCATTTGAAGTGAATTTGCTTCATAAAACTCCTCTTTAGAGAAACCAAACATGCCAAAGCTTGATTCTTTAGAGAAGATTAGTCACAAGAGATCTTTACAGAAGGAATCCAGCTTTTCTTAAGTAGAGACTTCTTTAGAAAGTCAGAGACAACTGCCACTTATCCTTGACCTCCAAGATGAGCAAGGTCTCATGCTTCTGTGCACTTAGATCAAAAATAAACTGACCCAAGCAAAGCTACCAACACCATCTTCTAGACACGTTTCTTGCTAGGAAACTTTTAAGATAAAGATTAGATACTTCTAGTAAAAACTAGAATACACTTGCTGCACTCCAATAAGTTGATTCAAGAGAACTGAATTCATCTCCACTTCCATCAGCACTACATTCTAGTCTTAGTTTCTTGCCAGGAAACTTACTAGAATAAAGTCAGATCCTACCACACATGCGTATGGTACCTGTGATTCACTCCTTGAATCAACAGAATTTTGCATAATCTCTGCTGATGGAATGTCTCAACATCTGGTTGAACATCAGATTCTTGAAGTAGATCAAACAAATCAGGGGCCTTCTGCTTGTGCTGCTACTGATGAGACATCTTGATCATTGATTAAGGATAATTCATTAAATATTTGTGAAGATCTCAAATAGCAATGAATCTTAAATCCTTATAATCAATCCTTATCTGAACTTCATGGATAACACGTGTGTAGTCCACACATAGCAACTGATCTTAAATCCACACAACTTGTTGAGAAGACCATCTGATAGATATTTATACTTCAGTAACACCAAAAGTATTCTTCAGTATAAGTATATATAATGTTGAAACATAAAGGCTGCCACCCTTGACTCAACCTCTCTATGACTTCCTTTGCTGATAGAATCCTTGCAGGTCATCAGTGGTGAAAATAAATCACCTCCCACACAACAGAACATCCCAAGCACATAAGCAACAACTCAAGCACAACAACATCCAGCATGATCCACATTTTGTAAGACCAATCAGAGCAGTAGAGACCACCATCTTACAACCATATATCAGCATGTATATAGGCCAGTCTACTCCCAGGGCTACCAGAGTTCTTTCATCAGACAAATATGCAGCGGAAACACCAAAAGAACATCTTCAACATGCCCTAAATAAGATGTCAAGACATATTATAGGTCATCACACAGACGTAGCCATTCCTCCTTTAGCAACCTTTCAGCAGATCATAGAAGCTCCTATATCAGAGGGTACAACAGCAGATACACATAATCCTTGGCAACCTACTCCATAAGCAGCAGTTGTAGCTTCTCCTTGTTTAAACCACCAGAAAGTATCTCCCAAGATCTCATCCAGAACAGACAGGATGCCCGCTCTGATACCAATTGAAATTCTGGTGTGCATATCTCATATGTCCCAAGAACATTGATCTTTGCTCAACAAGGACGAGGACAGACCATGACCAATTTAAATTTCTTTAAATTGTCCCAATGTCATGACCAACGTCATGACGTCTGTTGTGACATTTGCAGGCTGACAGCCCTATTTATCTAACCATTTAAATTATGCAAAATTGTAAATGCAGAAAGATAAATAACACAGTAATTGTTAACCCAGTTCGGTGCAACATCACCTACATCTGGGGGCTACCAAGCCAGGGAGGAAATTCACTATCAGTAGAATTAATTCAGAGTTAAACCTCCAATTTACACTCCTCACTTAAAACCTACCCAATGACACTTCAACCTATAGACACTCTAGACCTGAGTATTCCCATTCACTCCCCCTCAATCACACCACAGTGCTATCAATACACAATTACAAAACAGTTGTAGAGTATACTCCAAACACACACCATGATATTGCTTCACAACTTTGATCAAGTGAGACACACTCTTGTTTAAAAGCTTTGAGTGATACAATGAACACAACAGTTCATACACCATAACCAAAGCAATTATTCAACATACAATTGCTTGGCACACAAGGAATCCTAAGATCCCTAAACACACGTGAAGAACAAAGTTCATCACTCAAAAAACACACGTGAAGAGTAACACTCTTCACTCACAAATATGTCTACCATAATGTATCAAAAGATACAAAGGGTGACTCTCACACATGACAGTAGTTCTGTCATGACAGCAGATGGATGTCATGACATTCAGCATGACATTCACATTAAAACACTCCACAACAGTTCTGTCACCACAGCAGATGGAGATGTTATAACATCCTGCTTAACATTAGTGCATGATCATGTTTTGCCAAAATTTAGCCAATCATAGAACCATGGACAATTCTATATCATAGAACCATGGAACTAACAAACCCCTATAATTTTAAATATAATATATAGTTATGTATAACATTTTGATAACGTGAAAACATGTCATGTGTTTTTGACCCAATTTGCATGTTATTTGATGTCATTTTATTATGTTTTATCGCTTTTATGTGGTATTCTATTTGCATTTTAGGTTTTAATAAATTATGGAGCAACTGCGCGAAGAAATTGGGAAAGAGCAGAAGAAAGTGCAGAAAAATCACACTTCTGGTACATGGTATTTGACATGGCCCTAATGACGTTCTCCATGTACCCAGTCCACATCACTTACTAATAGAGCAAATGGCGTTTGACATTTTCCTAATGGTGGTAGTCATTATCATACAGTAACAGAAAAATGTGATTTCTACTTGGACTCTCTCTCTCTCTCTCACACACACACACACACACATACACTCTCTCTCTCACTCTCTCTCACACACACACACACACACATACACTATCTCTCTCACTCTCTCTCACTCACTCACTCACACATACACACACACACACAAACACTCTCTCTCTCTCTCTCTCTCTCTCTCTCTCTCTCTCTCTCTCTCTCTCTCTCTCTCTATCTCTTTCTCTCTCTCACTCTGATACTTTGTCTCAACATCCCATACATGTTTAGGAGACGGTTTTCTGGCTGAGGACCTCTATATAAGTTAGATTTTTCATAGTTTTGAGTTATCCAAGATAGTGTCGAAGCTTTCCTGTTTTTCTTTTCAAGTCTTAGTCATATATTACCATTGAGAGATTGTCACAATTATGTTTTTTCTTAATTCTTGTACTCTTGGATCAAAAAGCATGCCGACATTAATCAAACATTTTCATGGTTATTTTAAGTTCCCGCATTTTACTTCTAATTTTACAAGTTTTTATTAATATTGCATTTATTATTATTCATCGCATCATTTACTTTAATAGCATGTAGCCTTTACATTCAAATACAATGTTTAAGTTGTTTATGCTTAATTTAGTGTATGGCTACACGTATCTGAGACCGGTTTATGAGAATCGTCGTTGCCGACGGGACTCAATAATGAAATTAGGTGCGAAACATTAGTGAATTTTGTCTTGGCTTTAGTTTCCAAGTTTAAGTCCTAATGTTTTGTCACGAGAGTGAAAAGCAAATTAAGGTTTGAGCTGATAACGCGAGAGTGTGAGGATTGAACCAGATAGTGGAAACTGGGCATCGATCCTAAATATAGCGAGAGCATTTTAGGTATCGATTAGGATTCAATTAGTTTTCAAAATACGCTTCTTAATTAAAATGGGCGAGCGAGAGCAAAATCTCATGGTTAGGGAGTATGACTTTAGTCAATAGTGCAAAAGTGTGAGATAGAGTCTTCAAAGTGATACTTTATATGGAACATAATTTAACTATAATTTAACGCCTAAAATTTACAGAGTCCCTGAGTGTCGCAACGCGAAAAACAACTGGCGGAAAAACAGAGTCGCCACTGAACATTGTTTATCTCGATGGGGGAAAGGAAACGATCGAAGAAACCTCAAAAGGGAAAAGACATGGTCTAGCAATGAAATCATGGGTTCGGGAGTCAATTACGCAAGAGTAAGGTATTAGCACCCCTTCGTGTCCGTTGTACTCAACAAAATCCATTCTTGTTGTTCTAATCAAATGGTGTGTTTATCTAAAGCCTATTTGCTAACGAAAGGGGGAAAGGATCAAAACCAAATGAGACTCAATAGGATTTTGTCGTCCTACGCCTACGTATTCCCTCCTGCAATGGGAAAGTCATAGTCAACGTAGTTCGGAGGACTACGGATGAATGGGGGAATTGTGCTTACCAAGACATCGTCGTCTTATGCCTACGTATCTTCATTGAAACTAGATTGAGGAAATTAGAGTGCTCATAGTTTGACTTACCACGAGTTGGTTGGTGTCTTTTATGAGCGACACTAAGCTCACGTTCTAGCAGTTAGGGTCAATGCCTGTTTGCGATAGAACAAAGGTGGCATGCCTTTTCTAAAAAAGGTTTGAACAAAGATCTCGAAGGACAAAATAGTTTGTGGTTGGTTTGTGGGTTTTAATAGAAGTGAATTGACTTTGTTTGTAATGTGTATTTCACTAAAGTCTATGACATATGATCGAATGTTTCATAAGATCGACCCAAGATGGGACGTATACAAAACACTCTAGACAAGGTAAGGAGAGACTCCTGCTTATCATTTCCCATATACTTAAGGCTCGTGACGCGCAATACACGTCATGTTTATCTGGTGTTTTGATTTGTGTTAGGAGAGAAAAGAGAAGGATGCAACGCAAGATTTATAGGAGACTTGGTCCTAGAAGTTATCATGCCAAATGGTCATATAGTTGAGGATGAGAAAGGAAAGTCTACCTAATGTTATCATTCAATAGTTAATTCTAAAGTCTAATGCAAACTCCAAGTAATCACGATGAAACTTAATCACTTAAGCGAATGCCCTAAAGTAATCAAATGGGCAAGCAATCAATCATATGCAACAGATATCATCAACAATCAGCAAGTAACACATTGAGATTAAAGTAACTTTCATCAACAAAAATGCATCAAGGTTTAACCACAATTAACATTAGGAGTAATGTCATGGTCAAAATTTGCATCAATATTCAATCAAGATCAAAGTTAACATCAAAGTTTTAATTAAAGTTCAATATCAAAAATCTAATTAAAAATTGAAATTTGGTATAAAAAAATACACAAGATTTAATCAAAAGTTAATTAAAAATTAATATAGAAAATAAATAGTTAGTCAGGGCTTATTAAAATTAATCAAAAGGTTATCCTATATTAATCAAAAAGCTAAACATAGTTAACCAAGAAATTATCAAAGTAAAAAATAAAAAAAAAGGGAAGTGCAAAATGAACTTGGGGGTGTGTAAATAAGAAAACACATGGGCTGAAACTCCAAGCCCAATCACATCTTCAAAAAATAAAAAATAATTAAAAAAAATGAAGAAAAAAACATGATGTTAAAAAAAAAAAAAGCAAAAAAACAATCCCTAAATTCCCTCTATTTTCAATTGCAGCTCACTCCCTTTCTCTTCCTCACTATTCAACCTTCCTTCTCTCTCTCTCTCTCTCTCTCTCTCTCTCTCTCTCTCTCTCTCTCTCTCTCTCTCTCTCTCTCTCTCTCTCTCTCTCTCTCTCTCTCTCTCTCTCTCTCTCTCTCTCTCTCTCTCTCTCTCTCTCTCTCTCTCTCTCTCTCTCTCTCTCTCTCTCTCTCTCTCTCGCGCGCAAAATTGGTCTGGCCGTCACTCTCCTTCTTCCTCATGTTTCTCGCCGCGGTTCGCCATTATTCTTTCGCCTGCATGTTCTCCGATCGCGGCTCACCTTCGCGCAAAGCTATTCGAAACCGCCACTCCCTCACGCTGTGATTCAACAACTATCTCTCAAAACTCTCTCTCACAGCTTTCCGGTGAATTGAACAAATTGACGGTAACAATCAATAATTAAACGTCTACGTATGTGGTACAAGAACGAAATTGATCGAGATTAACTGTTGGAGTTCGTTCGACGCGTCTTTGTTTGTGAAATCCGGTTATGTCAGTATGTCTCAAATATTCTTCTTGTCTTATGATTTTGTGCGTAAGTTATTACTATTGTCATGAATTTTCTTTTGCTAAAAACTCGTATGTTCTCCCCTGTTGTATGTGTCTGCTCTTCTCTGTTACTTCTGTGCGTGAGCTGCCATTTGTGTGGTTGATTGCTCTTTGTGTATTGCTGCTTATTCTTAATCTCCTTGTGTTGGTTCTTTAATTTTGCTTTAAATCGTGTATGCGTGTTGCTTATTGTTTTCGTTTGCTTCAACCTGTGCGTGTATACCAACTGTTGTACTTGTGCTTGCCACTGTGAAATTCTTGAGATTTTTTATTTCTATGATTGCTATGGTGTGATGCTTTATCTGTGTGTTTGTGATGTTTTTCTCACTGATATACTTCTGAATTTTGGTATTAAAATTCGTATGAGAGCTCCTCCTTATGGTTATGCGTGAGAATCTGTGATATGGTATGTATGTGGGATGTATTGTGTGGATCGTGTATTCTTGCACTATGAATGTCCTATTTTATAGGCTTGAGGCATTAAATTTGTGATTTTTATTTAAATGCTCTTGATTCTTTCGATTCAATGCTTGATTTCCTTCCATTGATGATTTTGATTTTTCTGACATACTTGATTATTTTGGAAATGGAATATTGTTGTGTGATTCTGTAATGAATGCGCAAATAGTTATGTGCCAATTTTGTATTATCCGTGTTTGATGGCTATTGATTAAGTCGTGAACTTGCAGGGCCTTCTTCATTTTGCGAATCCGTATATCCTCCTTGATGTGCAACCAACACTCCCTTTAGGAAAGATTTTGCAAGTATTTGAGCAATACTAGCAGCTGGCATCAGATGAGTCTGCACCAGAAATTTTGCCTCATCGAAGGACTCTTGTACTTTTAATAGAAGGTAGCTACAGTAACTCAATTAGTTGCTTGTTGAATGCCTTAAAAATGATATACCCAAGGTGCTCAGGTGTGAAGAGTTTTGAAAAGAGTAATGCCAATTTGTGTGAAGATGTTTTCATAAGACTTCTTGCGATAAGCCCACCCTGTATGAGTTTCAAACTGTGTGTGGCTGATCTCAGTTTCGCAGCATCGACAATTAATGAAACAAAGCGTTTTGGTTAGTGAATCAGGTCTGGTGTATTGGGCTCAAATTGCTTTTCACGCCCCTTCAGTTTGGAGCCCAATAGCGTGTTTGCCTATTTCCCTTTGCTTTTGTTTTTACTTTCTTACCTCCTTTGCATTTCCGTTTTATTTTATTTCATATTATTTTCTGTTTTGGTTTTTAATTATTAAACATAGCTTCATTGGTCATAAAATTCCATAAAAATTATTTTCCTTCATTTCAAAGCTTTATTTAATTTTTCATAATTTTTAGTTCTGATTTTATTTTTGTTTCTATTTTAATTTTAATTTTACAAGTTGAGGTGTTTTTAATGTTGTCTTTGGTTGATCACATACAATTGAACCCCCAATTCAAATCTCCAATGACCATGGCCTCTCCCTCACCTAGGTAAAGGATTGAGGCACTCTTGAGGATGATTTTGGTTAATGGTTGATCATTTTTTGTTTGACTTTGAGTTGGTTTTGTTTGACCCTCGATATTAATTCAATAAGGTGGAGCACCCTAGTTGATTAAATCATTCGGTGATGCCTTGAATTGAATTTGGCTTTGAGTTGTTGGCCTCTGTTTGCCAACATATTTTTTTTTCTTTGGGAATTTTATTTGGCATTTATTGAACTCTTCTTCTATTTTTGGTGAAGCTTGCAAGTCAAGTCACCCTATATGAAGTTCATACAAACTAGTTGACCTAGTTTCATTGGGAAATGACTTGGATGGATCCCATGAGCACATTATGAGCTTTGATACTCATTCATAACATGATTAAGGTGCTGGTTTTGCATTTATAGGTCATACACTTGTGTAGTTTGTGTTACAAGTCATCTTGAATTAGGGCATTCCACTTGGTTTTAAGTGTTGATGATGAATGGAACTTTGGTTCCTTCTCTTGCTTTGACTTGTAGCATGTTTTTGCTTTGTTTCCATTTTGGTTTTAGCATCCTTATATTTTGTTTCCACTTCTGTCCCTTGGATTTTGATACTCATTCAAAGCAATTTGGTATCCTTTGTTCATACTTTGAGTTTGCTTTGAATGAGGGATCACTTTGAGCACTTGCTTGCTCCTTTCTTTTGCATGATCAATATGTTGTGTTTGGTTGAGATATCTTTCATGTTGCTTGCTTCCCAATCCTATTCTCCCATATCCATTTTGATCATGGCTTCTCCTTTTGCATCTTTGTTTAGTTTTTGGTGTGAGTGATTGATGTTTAAATGGTTGTAGAAGTTGTGACTTCTTCATTTCATCTCACTCGTTCTTTGATTTGTTTAAGTCATTTTGCCTTGATCTTTTGTTGGCTTTGCATCTTGCATATTGTAACACCCATTTTAATTATCTAGTCTTTTTATGTGTTATTTTATTTTTCGGTGTTCCTTCTGTGGGGTGTGGTTGAGTGCGATAGTGAGTGCCCTTAAGTTGGAGATTAGTTACTAAACTTTGGACTTTGATAATAATGATATAATTATTAGTGATAATAATTTAATAGATAATGATATTATTATTATTATTATTATTATTATTATTATTATTATTATTATTATTATTATTATTATTATTAAGGAATAAGAGAATAGGAAGGGGTATTTTTGTGAGTTGGAAGGAAAGGAAAAGGGAAAAACACGATAGAAAGGGAAGAAGAAGAGCAAGGTCAAGTGGAAGAGAAATTGAAGAAAATAATCAAGGAGGAGGAAGAAGAGAAGCTGAGATTATCATTCTTCGGATTCTTCAGCAGCTTGATCGAGTTATCGAGGTAAGGGGGGGGGGGGGAGAAACGGGTCGAAATCGGTATATTGCATGAATTCTAGGTAGAGAGATTTTCCCCAATCCCATGGTAGATTGATGATCATGTTTGATTATGTGTTGATATTTTGAATTGTTGCTGGTAAGATAGGTTTGTTGCATGTGGTTGTTTGGATGATTTGGGGTTTTGGTAGTTTATCATTTTAAGCCGGAAATAAGTTAATTGGTAGAGCTGAGGTTTTATCGGGTGGAATCTAGATTAGATTATGTAGCTAAGTTGAAGAATGTTGAACTAGTGCTGTGGGAACTGGTTTGAGTAAAATCGGGCGATTTCGGAGAGTGATGCCGATTCTGAACAGTGGGGTTTTTGTGAAATCGCAGACATTCGCCAACACTTTCGCTAGGCGAGCGAATAGCGAGCATTCGCTGATGCTTCGCTAGGCGAACTGGGTAGCGAGTGCTTCCAGTAGCCACTGTCTGCCTTCGCTAGGGAGTTCGCTGGGCGAGCGAGTAGCGAGCATTCACTGATGTTTCGCTAGGCAAGTGAGCCAGCAAGCATGACAGTAGTTTGTGTTTTTATGTTGTTCTGTTCTCTTGTATTGTGGGACCCTTGTTGGTCATGATTAAAGATAAGATTGGTGTTGAACAGTTATGAGTGTATGTGTGGAGTTGGAATGTGATTTCCGTGTTATTCGTTTAATTAGAATAATTCAATTGGTGTATGTTATTATGTATGAATATGGTGATGTGTGGAATATGTATGTGCGATGTATAAAATGTGATCAGGAGGATCATGTGCACCTTGTGTGCTTGAATTGTTGTTGTAAATCAGTTTCATGCATATCATGATGTTTGGTGGGGTTGAATCGTGTCTCGGATGGAGCGTAAGTGATTCATCCGTACTCCTGTATGGAGAATGGTGGGGTTGAATCATGTCTCGGATGGAGCGTAAGTGATTCGCCCGTACTCCTGTATGAAGAATGGTGGGATGAGTCGTTGCTCGGATGGAGTGTATGCGATTCATCCGTACTCCTGTATGGAGAATGGTGGGATAGATCATTGCCATTGGTGGGTGTATGTGATCTATCCGGTGCTCCCTTGTGGAGGGTTGATGGCCCGGTGTCCATCGTTGTTGTTGAGTCGGTACCGCATATCATGGTGTTGAGTTGCATATGTTTGCATTGTCTTGAGTGTTGTGTTGGTGTTGGACAGTAGGTCCGGTTGATGTATGTTGAATGATATTCATGTGATTACTGCCTTTTATTCATGTACATTATTACCGCTATATTTTTTATCGTGATTTCTCACCCCTTTTGTTGTTGTTGTGGTCTGTGCTTCTTCGGAAGTACAGATAATCCAGGTGCGTAGCTAGCTTGGATAGTGGCGAGTCGAGTCGTACGGATGCTCTGATACATAACACGGGGCCTTGGGGAGTTTATTGTTTAGCTGATGATTTTGTTATTACTCTGTGTCGTATCATGTTTTTGTTGGATCCATTGATGATGTTTTGTACATTTTGGGTGGATGGCCGAATATGATGTATATGATGTATATGTATGTGACATTTTCCGCTGTTACTTGTTGAATTTATTTAATGAAGCGTTTTGTTGGAGTTTTCTTTTGTGATATCCCGTTCTGGTGTGGCAACTCTGATAATTGTTTTGATTTAAATTGCATTTATTTTAATTTTGGGAAACGGGGTGTTACACATATCATGTTTGCATTTCTCCTTGACTTGTTTAAGTCAACTTCATCTCTTTCTTGCATCCCATTTGTGATTGATTTATCTTGTGTTTTCTTGGTCTTTTGCCATGATCCCTTAGGATTCCTAGTCCCTCCATTTAGGATGGGAGTAGGAGAGACATTAAGTGTTCAATCCAAGCATGATAACATTAGGATAGTCTTTTCCCTTCTTAATCTCAATCTTAGGAGCACATTGCATGATAACATTAGGGTTGATTAGTTTTCCCTTAAAGATTGTGTCTTCTCTTCTCATCTCAAAAGTTCTTCAAGACATCTAATAAAGGTAATAAGTATTGTATTCTACGAGCCTTAAGTACTTGGGGAATGATAGTTGGTGGGCTTCCTCTCAACTGTCTAGAGTGTTTAGCGTATGCCCTTTGGGAGATATGCGACGCATTCACTCTCAAATCATAGTCTTTAGTGCAACATGATTTACAAATCTAATTCAATTCACTTCTTCATAAAAAACACAAAACAAAACATCAAAACCTTTTTATCCCTCAGGATTGTTTGGAAAATCATTTTCATAAAGAGTGTGTTAACGTTTGGTTCTACCGCAACAGGTAACGCCTAAGTCTCCAATGGTCGAGCAGCAATACACCTAATTGCTAGAACGAAGGTTTAACCCTACTCAGTTAAAACACTTGAATCAATTTGTGGTCGTGTCAGCCCGAACTGCGTTTCCTCTGATACCCGATAAGGATACGTAGGCACAAGACGACGATGTCTTGGCGAGCAACCTTTCCCCACCTTTCACCCGTAGTTTTCCGAACTACGTTGACTCTGACTTTCCCATTGCACGAGGGAGTACGTAGGCATATAACGGCGATGCTCTATCGAGTCTCTTTTCTTTTCTTTTGTCCCTGTGGCCAGCCTTATAAATTAACACACTTTTAGATAAATAACTAGCGTGGGTCCCGTTGAGTACAATGGACGTGAGGGGTGCTCATACCTTCCCCTTGCGTAAACGACTCCCGAACCCAAGATTTGGTTACGATGACCTGTCTTTTCCCTGTTTCGTAGGTTTTCTATGATCGTTTCCTTTCCCTATCTTTGGGATAAATAACAAACGGTGGCGACTCTTCTGTTTTTGTCGGTCCCTCTTCGCAGTGATGTGACACATGCAAAATATGAAAACTCTACTAGATTGTCTCATTCCGAATTACAAACTGCCTTTGATACCTTACACCATGAAGCCAAGAAAGCCTTTAAATGGATGGCCTCAAACAAACAAATTTTTGCTTACTTGGAGCAAAAGATCCTCGATTCCGAAAGGAAATTAGAGGCTTTAAAAGCTTCCATAGTGGAAGGAACAAAGGTGGATCATGAGGAAGAAAGAAAAAAAATGGTTAACTTCAGGTGTGATACTTGTTATATTTGGCAAAATGAGGTTAGAACTCTCAAGGCCAAACTTAACAAGGCTCTAGAACCTAAAATCACGTTTGCTGTTGATAGAGCACATTTTATAAAAAGTGTGATTAATACTTATAAAAAATACACATATGTGGTCAGAAATCAAGATAGGAAAAGTGATACAAGAGTTAACCTTACATACTTGTATTGTTGCAAGAGGGGTCACACCATTGCTAAATGTAACTTTAGGAGATTTTTAGTTCCTAAAAGGGTTTATCAATGGTTGCCTAAATTCAACCAAGATTTCAATTATTGTTTTTATAGGTACAAAGTCTTGAGACTACCGAGAGAAGATGGGTTCTCGACAGTGGATGCTCAAGACATATGACAGGAGACATATCTCTCTTCATTTACTTTATGGTAAAGAAGAATGGATTTGTAACCTATGGAGACAACAACAAGGGAGCAATACTTGGAAAATGTAGTGTAGGTAATCCCTCATCTACTACTATCTTTGATGTATTTCTAGTCGAAGGCCTTAAACACAATCTCATTAGCATTAGTCAATTATGCGACAAGGGATACAAAGTATCTTTTTCAAAAGATTGTTGCATAATTGAACACAATGATAAAAACAAGGATGTGTTTAATGGCTTGAGGGTAAATAATGTCTATATGCTAGATTTGAGTGAAGTATCATTGAGCAGCGACAAATGTCTCATGACTATGAGTGAGGACTCATGGTTGTGGCATGGACGTTTAGCGTATGTCAATTTTGACCTTCTAAACAAGATAGTTTCTAAAGACCTAGTTATTGGGTTACCCAAAATCAAGTTTACCAAGGATCACTTATGTGATGCGTGCCAAATGGGGAAGCAAATAAGGATCTTGTTTAAATCTAAAAACATTGTATCAACTACGAGACCTCTTGAACTTCTTCATATAGACCTCTTTGGGCCATCTAGAATTAAGAGTCTAGGTGGTAACTACTATGGTTTTGTTATAGTCGATGATTTTTCTAGGTTTTGCTGGACTATCTTCTTGGCTAGCAATAGCGATACATTCTCCGCCTTTGAAAATTTTGCTAAACTTTCTCAAAATAAGTTAAACACAAACATTATATCAATTATAAGTGATCATGGAGGTGAGTTTGAAAATCATATTTTTGAAGAATATTGTGGTAGACACGGAATTGATTATAACTTTTCCGCTCCGTGTACCCCTCAACAAAACGGGGTCGTGGAACGTAAAAATCAAAATTTGGAAGAGTTTAGAAGAACTATGATCAATGAAAGTGGGCTTCCCAAATATTTTTGGGCTGACACCATTAGTACGACTTGTTATGTTTTGAATAGGGTGCTCATCCGCCCTATTCTCAACAAGACTCTGTATGAACTTTTAAAAGGGCGGAAGTCAAATGTGTCTCACCTTCATGTCTTTAGTTGTAAGTGTTTCGTGTTAAACAATGGAAAAGAGAGTCTAGGAAATTTGACTCCAAGACAGATGAAGGTATCTTTCTCGGATACTCTCAGTCAAGTAAAGCTTATAGAATATACAATAAGAGATTACTTACAATTGAAGAGTCTGTTCATATCACATGAGTCTTATCCGAAAAGTGTCGGAAAAGGTAGTTCATTTCATGGTGCAGGTGTATCTTCTGAAGACATACTAAAAGATGCTGAGACAAGAATTGATCAACCTGACCCAATCAAAGTTGAGGAGGAAAAAGAGCACAACCTTGAGGGGATTGAGGAAGTTCATTCGTCCAACTCCGATGGTCTTCCTCCAGCATAGAAGTCTTCTAAAGACCATCCCATCGATAATATTCTCGGTGATATCTCAAAGGGAGTGACAACTCGATCAAAGCTAAGTAATTTCTGTTATCACTTCGCTTTTGTTTCTCAAGTAGAACCTAAAAACCCAAAAGAGGAATTACTCGATGAACATTGGTTCTTATCAATGCAAGAGGAACTTAATAAGTTTAAAATAAATGAGGCTTGAGACCTTGTCCCTCCTCCGTGCGACCATCGAGTAATTAGCACCTGATGGGTGTTTAGGAATAAACTAGACAAAAACGAAGTTATAACTCGCAATAAGGCGTGTTTGGTCGCGCAGGGGTATAGCCAAGAGGAAGGAATCGACTAAGAGGAAACCTATGCGTCGGTTGCCCGACTCGAGGTTATACGCCTTCTGCTTGCCTTTGCTTGTGCTAAAGATTTTAAACTATTTCAAATGGATGTAAAAAGTGTGTTTCTTAATGGATATATAAATGAAGAGGTTTATGTTGCCCCGCCTCCCGGGTTTGAATCCCATAAGTATCCTAATCATGTATATAAATTAAAACGTGTTTTGTATGGACTCAAGCAAGTACCTAGGGCTTGGTATGACTGTCTTAGCAAACTTCTTCTGGACCAAGGGTACTCAAGAGGAAAGGTCGACACAACTCTTTTCATTAAACGTCAAGGAAAACACTTAACTTTGGTACAAATATATGTTGATGATATCATTTTTGGATCAACTAACATGAATCTGGTAAGGGAGTTTTCTAGATTAATGCAGGGAGAATTCGAGATAAGCATGATAGAGGAGCTCAACTATTTCCTCGGATTACAAATCAAAAAACTGAAAAAAGGTGCATTTGTGAGCCAGACAAAATACTGCCTTGAGCTTCTCAAGCATTTTGACATGGAAAACTCCAAGGCTATTGACACTTCAATGCCTATATGTGCGAATCTTAACCGAGACGAAAATGGTAAGGATGTAGAGGTGAAAAAGTATCAAGGTATGATTGGATCACTCCTCTATCTTACTGCTTCTAGACCCGACATTATGTTTAGTGTCTGTATGTGTGTGAGGTATCAATCATGTCCCAAAGAATCTCACTTAAAAGCGGTAAAGCGCATACTTAGATACCTCTCTGGTACTCCAAATTATGGGCTTTGGTATTATAAGAGAAATGATTGCTCCTTGGTTGGCTTTTCTGATTCCAATTTTGATGGTTGTAAATCGGATAGGAAAAGCACGAGTGACACATGTCATCTGTTTTCAAATTCTTTGGAGAGTTGGCATAGCAAAAAGCAGGTTTCCATTGCTTTGTCAACAACCAAAGCGGAATATGTTGTGGCCGATAGTTGTTGCGCTCAAGTCTTATGGCTTAAGCAACGATTGCTCGACTTTAACCTAAAACTTGACCGTGTTTCGATTTTTTGTGATAACACTAGTGCCATTAACCTAACCAAGAATCCCGTTCTACATTCACGCATCAAACATATCGAAATACGCCACCACTTACTTAGGGATCATGTGGAGAAGGGTGACGTGGTATTTTAGCATGTTGATACTAAAAATCAACTTGCAGATATCTTTACAAAACCACTCGCTACAAAGCCTTTCTTTCACATCCGTAGGAAACTCAGTGTTCTCGACATCTCGGATTATGTTTAGGAAGTAACTTTCGCATGCTTCATATATATATATATATATATATATATATATATATATATCTGTGTGTGTGTGTGTGTGTGTGTGTGTGTGTGTGTGTGTGTGTGTGTGTGTGTGTGTGTGTGTGTGTGTGTGTGTGTGTGTTTTGTTCATATTTTATCTAACAAATGAAGAAGTATAGAGCCATATGTGAGGGCATTATCTATCAATTGAAGTTGAGGTACTATCTTTCCTTATTTAGAAACTCTCGCACTTACCTAGTTCGTATAAAGTAATGTATCAAATTATGTATTATTATTGATGTTTATTCCATGATTAAGCGTATTTCATCCCTTTGCATATTTGAAATATGGATAGGCTATTTATTTATGTCTCTTTGGATGCTTGTTGAATAAAATTAATGATTTTTGCTATTTTTAATTGTATGAGTCGACCTACATAGGGTTCCGGTCGACTCATAAAACTACAATTTTTTATGTTTGTAAAGCGGGTCTGCTCAGGTCGACCCTATGGTCGACACAAACCGTAAGAATTTCTCTTTATATGTTTTAACACAATATGCGTCGGTGCATGACCTCTTCCGATCGACAAGTCGCGCGATGATTCTGATAATTTGTTGATGAACTATTCAAATTCTTTCATCTTTTAATGCATTTAGTCTCATGTTGTGTATTCAAACTACATCATAGTTAGCATTTGAATTGATCATAGCACCTATTCAAGGCTATCTCTCTACCTCTTCTCTTCCCAAAGCTCTCTTTAAAACCTAGTTTCTCCATAAAAAGGGTAAAGCTACTTTCTCCTTTCTATCTCCAAGAGTAAAATTCTGCATCTACAAATTCTTCATCTCAGCACAGAAAATTAAAATGTCTACAAGAAGAACCATTGGAAAGAGAACCACTAGAGTCTAGAGCACCATCTACTCAAGCCGGTCCATCAAGAGAGACTTTACCGGTAACTGCTGTCTCTTTGTTACCTCCTGAATATTCAGAAATTTATGAGAAGAACTTTAGCACACGATCTATAGTCAAACAACATGTTTACTATAGAAAGGTTGATGAGAGAATGCATATTCCAGAGGTAATTGATCTTTTGGATGCACAAGATTTTAACAATTTTTTGGAGTGTGACATCAAATACAACGAAGACTTTGTCAGAGTCTTCTACACAGATATTCAGGGTAAATTTCAAAGGTTTGAGTTTACTACAAAGTTGGGAAATACCAAGGTTTGTGTAAATGACTTGGTATGGAAAAACTTATTTGATATGTCACCTGTATCCGCTGAGCCAATCATTAAGGCCACGAATGCTCGTACTGTGGCAGATTATGATTTCAAAGAAGCCTTAAACTCCATGGTGAAGAAAACCTATGGCGACGACATCGTAGCAAGCGACCTCTTTCCGAAAATGGTCATACTAGGCAAACTGAAATCGGTTGATAGAATCCTACAATGGATTGTGTCGCACATTCTGCATCCAAAGAAAGGCGGCTACTCACGAGTGGATCAAGCCGAAGTAAACTTGGTTTAAATACTTAAGAAAAAGATCAAGATCAGTTAGCCTCATTACATTGCTAGTTAAATATATTCGCTAAAGGATTCCGGTAGAGGAACAACTCTGCCATACATGTCCTTTATCTAATCGATTCTCAATAATGCCAACATCACTATTCAAGGTATTCCCTATACATCATTGACCTCTAATCAAGAGTTCTGTCAAAATACTCTTATAATGATGGGCTATATATGGGATCCAAGAGAAAGTCGTTATCAGTTCATTGTTAAGGCTACTACCTCTCGGTTGGAAGAATCTGATGACAGCAATGAACACATAGAGGAAGAAGAAGAAAAAGAAGAAGAAGAAGAAGTAGGTGGATATCCCATGGAGACTGATGATCGATATGACAGTGGGTGGCTAAACCAATCACCCCACTTGGTGCATGATGATGACCAAGGGTGGGGTGCCTGGCAACACACTGTCTGGACATCGTTAGGTGCCAATTACATGCTACAAACGTCAAATTAGGATCATCAAGACACCCCAGATTGGAGTTATGTTCCTCCACCTCCTCCACGTACCCAACGAAACACCGATGAACTCCTCGATATGATGAGGAGCATGCAGCTTGAACAATGTACCTTCATGACTGCCCAGGATGAGAGGTTCTCGCAATTGCAGAACCAATTTCAAGCTCACACGGAAGACTTCAATTCCTTTTCATCAGCTGTAATGGGTAGGATAAATAGGATAGTTGAAACTGCAGCAAGTCAACATCGGGCTCTTAACAACAGCTTCAACACTCTTAACCGAGCAATTTTGGAGTATAATGAACGGGCTAATGCACAACTGCCTCCACTTCTGAAATATCCCTTTCGAGGATGAGGTCATCACTTTAGGGAGAGAAAACCCTGAGGATGTCTTGAACATTTTATTATGCATCTTATTTCATCATATGTTCATTCAACATCCATTGTAAAACTCTTCATGTACTTACTTGCTTTTGAAGACATGCTTATTGTTGTTCTTTTGAGTGTCGTTCTATTTATCCATTTATATGCTTTCATTAACTGCATTATATGTGAATGTGTGTTGATGTTTAACCTGTTGTAAACAGTTTGAATTTTCTTATCTCTTTTTATAATATGTAGTCCATTAACATCTATCTTCTTTCTTATTGATGTTGTCAAAGGGGGATAAGAATATCAAGCAGAAACATCACTTGTAAGACTTATTAAACATGCAGATTGTGTACAAACAAAGGCATCGAGTAAGGGGGAGGATGATACAATGCATCATACACCAAGTTTCTACCATTTTTCCATCATAAAAAAGGGGGAGTATATGAGGGCAAACCTCATAGTTAGCTACACTTGTTTTAATGATGTCAAAACTTAGATAGGTAGAAAATATACTTTGGACGATATCATTGTGTCACATATGCATGCCATAATCCTCTTGAGTCAAACATCGGTCAAAAACATTGTTGGATACATGTAGAAATTGTTCAATATATGCTCCACATAGGTTTGGTCATGTGTGTCTAGCTTAATATATGGTGAAGTATCTCAAAAGTAGCATAATACATTAAAATATGTATTTTTGCATATTTTTGCGTCTATGAGTCGACTCATACATTATTCGGGTCGACTCATACATAAGGTATTTTGCATGGTCTACTCTCAGGAATGCTCGCGTCGACCCTCTAGTCGACTCATACAAAAAGTATTTTGCATGGTTTACTCTCAGAAGTGTTCGCGTCGACCCTCTGGTCGACTCATACTGTGTCTATTTCTATCTGTCAAATTTTGTATGCTTTGTGTCAATGCATGACCTGTTTCGGCTGACGCAAGGTGCTATTTTATGCATAATCTAAAATTTTGGTGAGCTCAAGTCAACCCTTTCCTATGTATAGGTCGACCGCTCGTGCGTTTTTAGTTAAATTTCTATTTTGTGAAACTGTCTTGGTGGTTGTTATGTTGGTTAATTAATTTGTTTTGTATATACAGTAAGTTAGCTTATTCTTCAATAAACAACAAGAAAAATGGAAATAGACATTGGTTTTGTTCTCATCATCTTCATCCTCTTTCTTGCATTTTCTCAACAACTACACATAATCATTTTTGTTGTGCATTTTGCATTTTAGAGGTGATAACGTCCAAACATAGGATTGGTGTAATCGGGTTTGGGTTGAGAAATCAATGGGTTTTTCTTGAATAAAATCGTTAGGGTTTTTTTCTCCAAAAGTCTTGGATTTTTGGGTTTTTTTTTGCATGAATCGGTCCATCACAGATTCAGCTGAGCGAAGGTAATCGAAGAACGGGTGGTTCTGTCAGTTTAGTAGCTGTAACCAAAAGATTGTGAGAGGAAGATTCGGGTTCGAAGCATTGGTGATTGAAATCAGTCGGGCGAGATTTGAAGACCGTGGGGTTGTTCAAAAGGTGTGTCGTAATCAGAGGTTTATTCATTGCGTTTGAAGGACTTGATTCAGCTTGAATCAAGGGAAGAGAATGAATAGGCTCTGCATCAACAATTGAGTTTGATCGTTTGAATTCTATTGCTTCTCTTGTAAACATTTACCAACAGGTTATATCTATACAGATCTCAATTATATTTTTAGAATTGAGGGAAGACGTATCTCGAGCGAGGACGACGGGGGAACTGCCTCAATAAATCGGTGTTCTCTCTCTAATTTTCAATTGCTTAATTTCTGAATTTTTGTGCAAACAATTGAGTTAATCAAAATTCTGATGTAAGTAGTGTTGAACCATTTTTAGAAGCCTATTACAATTCTTGATTGTAATTGAACACTTAGGCACTCCACTCACATATTGGAATTCACTTGTGGTGCCTTGAACACCAAGTGTTTGACTAATTGTGTGAACAATAAACGCTTGTGCTGTCTTTTCAATTTGGTTATATTTTTCAAGCATTGGAAATAGTCCAACCTCATAGTGAATAAATTATGGTTGATGTGTGTTCAAATTAGTGATTCTTAATCTCATTTTTATCAAATTCCATAGTCTTTGTGCATATCCGGTTTTTTCGGTAAAGGTTTGTTTTAGACTAATATAGTTCCTCGGCCGCTTCCACCTAAAAACTTTTTAAAACCAAATATTGGCAGCGTCAACTCTGTTTTTAACAAGTGATCTATTCAACTCCCCCTTCTAGATATGCGCCATCGTCTAACACTTTTGTTCTGGCGTCTTTCTCTACCTTTCATAGGAGAAAATTTTTTTCCCAAACCTTTTGTTCTGGTGTCTTTCTCTACCTTTCGTAGAAGAAATTTGATTCCCCAAACCTTTTGTTCTGTTGTCTTTCTCTACCTTTCATAGAAGAAATTTGTGTCCCCGAACCTTTTGTTCTGGAGTCCTTACTATCTTTCATATGAGGAACTATCTCCTAACCTTTTGTTCGAGAATCTTTTATGTTTTTGCAGAAATTTTCACGATCGTTTCTTCCCCAATGGAAAATCCTTTACTTGCTATAGTAGGGCCGTTTTATCCAAACCTTTTGTTATGGGATTCTTTTCTACCTTTCGTAGAAGGAAGTTGTCTCCAAGCCTTTTGTTCTAGAGTCCTCACTACCTTTCATAAGAGGAACTATCTCCTAACCTTTTGTTCAAGAGTCTTTTCTGTTTTGCAGAAATTTATTCGATCGTGTTACCCAGAAAGGGATTCCTCTATGATATAGAAGGAGTTTATCTTTTCTCCAAGCCTTTTGTTTTGGATTCCTATTCGCCTTTCGCATAAGGAATCTTTTCTCCAAGCCTTTTGTTTTGGAGTTCTTTTCGCCTTTCGTATAAGGAACCTTTTCTCCGAACCTTTTGTTTTGGGATCTATCGCACCTCAAAAAATCTCGTAGATAATTCGGAAACATGACCCTCCAACTGTCGCACCTTGAAAAATATTGTAAATAATTCAGAAACACGATCCTCGCACAAAAGGCGTGGAAAATGCGGTTTGACAGAGTCGTCACCGAACTTTATTTAGCCAAATAAGAGAGAAAGGAAAATACCAAGAAAACCTTTTTAAAACAAAAAGATAGGAACATGGTCGTCGCGACCGATGTTTCGGGTTCGGGAGTCGGTTACGCAAGGGGAAGGTATTAGCACCCCTCACGTCCGTTGTATTCAATGAAAACCTCTTAATTCGAATTGTGATGAGTTTTAGCTGAGCTTAGTTGTTTTCTTCTCAATAATAAATACGAAATGGTAAGATAAAGGGATAACGATGCTAAGGGGAAAAAGGTGGTTTATAGGATAGAGTGCTCGCCAAGGATTATGGCCTTTGTGCCTACGTATGCTCATTCAGATGAGAATGAGAAATCAAAGCTCTCGTAGTTCGACTACAGGAAAGGATAGCGGGAAACAGAAGATGGAGGGAATTGTAGTGGAATGGTGGGAAAAGATGGAAGTGTGCTCGCCAAGATCATCGCAATCTTGTTCCTACGTATCGTACATTCAAGGATGAATGAAGAATCAAAGCGTCCATAGTTCGTGGAGACGACCACGAAAAAAGGGTTGAATCGGTTTTGAAGTTTGGTTGGGGAACAAAAGATTGATTGACAAACAAACCAAGGGGTGTGCCTCGAGAGCTGTCACTCAAGAATTTAAGGAATGCGAGATTCCAAGAACTCTATTCTTTCGGGAGTTGATTAGAAAGGTTAACAAGGGAGAGTTGAATGCTTTGGATTCGAAAGATTGAATGAATAACAACTCAAGGGGCGTGCCTCAATAGCTATTCATTCGAAGACTCAAGGAATGCTAGACTCCAAGAACATATTTCTTTCATAAGTTTGATTACAAAAGTGTTTGAATATAGGTTAGGTGTTTTAAGATGAAAGGGTGAATGAACGACAACCCAAAGCGTGCGCCTCGAGAGCCATTCGTTCGAAGATTCAAGGAGTGCTAGACTCCAAGAATCCTTTTCTTTCATTAATTGTTCAAGAAAAACATTTGTCTAAAATATTGAATCAAATACGTTGCGAAAAGAGGTGGACTACAAGGCAAACTCGTCTTGCAACTTGGTTAAAAAATAGCGCTTGACGTTGGATAAAGGGTTTGACTTATATTTGCGTGCAAAAACATGGTGGAATGGAAATTGGTTTAAAAATGGCTCGACGATGAGTCGAGGATTTGATTGAAAATGGAACCGGCTTGACAACGAGTTAAGGGTTAGGTTGTGAGAAATGATACTAGTCCCTGAGGGTTCCCCCAATATCGAAACCAAGATGAAATGTGAAAGTGTGTGCAATAGGTTGATGGCGAATGCAGACGAGCACTCGACTTACGGGGGGTATTTTAAAATGGCTCGATGACGAATCAAGAATTAGTTTGAAAACAGTTTAATCTACGCTAGTCCCTATGGGTGCTCTTAGAAGATAAACCATGATCAAAGAAACACGAATGTGTACATCGAAATGGGAGAGGGATACATGTGAGTTACAAGGGATTGCACGAAATAAAAGCCCCGTTGTAAGGTAGACCAAGAGAAAGCCATGTGTACGCGAAGTTTCATAAACTATGCCTTAAATAAAAGTCAGACAAAACTCCAAGCTAGGGTTTCTGATAAAGTCCAATAGTCCATTGTTCAGACAAATAACCAACAATCCACCAATTTAGGCTTTTATTGTTTCGATAATTTATTATGTGTTTTGAAAAGAATGTGAATAAGAATGAACAATATGAATAATATGACAATATGAATAATATGTCAAGATATATAACAATATAATCGAGATAATATTCACAATAATGTAATCAAGATAATATTAACAAGTATATGAAAAAGGCTTACAAAAAAAAAAAGTATATGAACAAGATAACATAATCGAAATAATATTGATTGAAAATAAAACAATTGTATATTGACTGAAAAGTAAAATAAGAATATGCTGATGGAAGGTAAAGTTAGTGGTTAGTCGATTTGAGAATTGAATTGGGACGAAATGTTGCGCTAAACCGTCGTAGCTCGACTTATGACAAAATTTGAACTCTAGGAGGTCGCGCAAGTTGATATCCATGCTAAAAACAAGATAGAAGAATGACATTGAAGACCATTTTCCAATGTAATCATGTCACACGAATCAAAAAGCAAATGATTTTGTCTTAATCGTAAACTCGTGTTGATTAATCGAAGGTAGCCTATCACGATCCCAAAGTATAGAAAATGACCAAAATTTCCACAGATTTTACATAATGAAGGTTATCGACTTCAATAAATTAACATTTACGAATCCAAAGACTTCATCGATCGATAAAATAAAATAAGAAAAAGAAAGTGGTATCAGTTTCGTCGCCATTTATCAATAATTTAACTAGTGACGACTTTTATGTTTCGTCATCGACCCAAAGAAAATCCAAAAGAGACTAAAGTCAAAGTGAAAAGTTGAAGATAAAATCATGAAAGATTAATAAATAAAAACCCAATGTTGCAAAACGAAATTCCTATTTTAAAAAAAATGAGAAGAGTTTAAAGGTGAAATAAATAAAAACTACCAAAAACAAATCAAAGGCAAGGGTGGTACCAAAAATTGGAAGGGGTGGCAAAGAGTGGGCGAGGATCATATGGGATTAAAGCGCATCACCTCTCTAAGCCAAAAACTCAGTGGAATACTATGGGCTCTTAAGCCCATTATTCACAATGATGGCCTCTTAAAATAAAACAAAATGCACAATCAAATGCTCAGAAGAAAACTTTTTTATCTCCTTCATCATCGCGTCTTACCCATTCTCCATGGAAAAGCTTGTTCAAAATCAAAAGAAACGCTACAAAGCAACAATATGATGAATCGAGACCTTATTTGCTTGTTTCACTCGCTCGTCTCTACCTCCGCTCGCCGTCTTGCTCGCGATTCACCTAAAAATCCAGTCATAAAGGTTTGTGTTTCGTTTTTGATTCCTCTCTTTCTGCGTTTGGAATTTTGGGGATTTGGATTATTTTTGGTTTCGTTCAAGCTCTCTCTTTAGCTCACGCCTTTTCCCATCTTGGTTTCAAATGTGGTTTTGGGTTAACTGTAGGTGGATTTGTGAGCTTGTTTCAGTTGCAATTGGAAGATACTGATGAAGGTTTCAAAGTTTGTGACGAAACTTACAGCGTATCCGCGGATGTCCAAGCTTGAGGGAGGGGAGTCAATTTGATTCTTATTTATGGAGGATTGTGAGGGTAGAAACGGAAATTAGAGGGGGAAAACCTTATATGTTAAGGGTTGTACTAGCCGCGGTTTTTGTGCAGGTTCTGCGAATTGGTGGAATGGTTTGTGTGAGGCTTTGTGGTTGTTTCAGTTTTGAATTTTTCTTGCCTTTTTGTTCATAGGATGTGTAACGTGGTTTTGCAGAAGTCGCACGTAGCAGTGTTGTACGAATCGTTGTGTATTGTGGGGGTCAACAGATTGTGTGGGTCAGCTTATGCAGTGGCGACATGAGTTTGTTGCATGGTATATGTGAATCAAGGCCACTTGGTAAATGGTTTAGGCAGCTCGGTTTTTTGTGTGTGGCTTGTACGACCTAGCTGCGTTGGATATGTTGGTTGTTCATGACATCAATTTTATTTTGGTATTGCATTGTTGAACAAATTGAGGTGCGCGATGGTTTTGTGATGGATTTTGTCATGTGTGATTTGGTGCATTGCGTGATGCAGCTAACATCTAAATGATGAAGCTGTGTTGTTTTGCTTTGAAGAGTAACATGTCGTTAGCATTTGGTGATGGTATGGGATGACAGTAGAAAATTGGAAAAGTAAAACCTTGTTTTTACTTAATGAATTATAATTACAATTGTTTTGAGAAAAAGGATAATGAGATTTTTTTTATAAAATGAATTTGGGCTTTTCAATGTAGGAATGGACTAAAAATTCTTAGGAATTTGGATGGTTTATATGTACATGGTCTATGGAATGCATTATTTTTGTAATGTTTATGTAGGTGGGTTTATATAATGGTTATTTGGTTTGATAATTAAAAAAAAATTTCTTGTAGAGATTGAATAATGGATGTGGATCAAATTGGATATTTCAAATGATTCAGAAATGGATTTAAAGAAAATGATATGGATATGGACACACACAAAATGACAAGAAGAGAAAATGGTCTCGAATATAAAAAATGAGTTCTCCACTTAAAACCACAGGTGCAAACCTTGATTGAACTTAATCTAACACCACATTTGAACCGAATCCTCAAATGCACCCAAGACAAAATCCCAACAATTCTTGAATTTAATCCATGGTTCAAAACGAATTGATTCGTGACAATCTTTAACCATGAAGCACTGACATCTTGACTATGAGAAGGCCTTTGTCATACTCACTTTCAAGCCCAAGGAGATTAAATCGGGGCATCTGTCACACCCTTTTTTTCACCCTAACCTTTAACCTCCATATCATTATCATTTGCATTAGCATTTGCACCTAGCATTGATCTTAGACAGGGAATCAAGATATAGCCTGTTGCACCCTAAAATTTGCCCACTGGTTTTCCGACTTTAACTGGCTTTTGTTTCGTTTTCTTTTGCATATCATTATAGGTCAATCATATTGCATAACTAACCAGTTTATCAGCTTTTGTTTGTTTTATTTCATTTATGAATCAGGGTTGGACTTCAGAAGCTTCAAAGGTGTTTGAATTAAGGTTGGACAAGAGGTTTACTTTTGAGTTAGAGTTCCATTGTTTAAAGGTTATTCTTTTTGGTTATGTGGCCACAAGGAGTCATTTGTTTAGGGTTTTTGTCAATGGTTTGGCTTGAAAGACTTTGAATCTTTATTTTGGTTCTCCTCAAGTCTTTATGTCATTATGCACTCGGGGCGAAGATTAAAGTTTCTCGCCTTTTGGGTTTAAGTCAGGCAACTATCGTTCAACCAAGTTTTCACCGAGGCTAGTGGGTTAAGCATGTGTGCATAATAGGATGTTGTTGTTTAAGGTTTCATTTATGGATTGACTAGAGAAGTTATTAATCATGGTTCTGGAAGATTATAATCATTGAAAGTCAGGGTATTTAGCATATCTCAAGTTGTTTGCCAAGCCCTGATCATGTGGTTCTAGTTCTCGCCATTGATCCAAGGATTTGTCAAGGTTGTTGTTCAAATGAAGATCATTGCGAGATGAATTCAAAGTTCTTAATGTTTAGGATCTGTTGTTGGTTAAGTGCATTGGTGGAGTTAAGAGTTGTGGAGGCGTGCTACCTTTACCCGTTCCTATAGTCATTTTTTATCCAATTACTCAATTCAAGTTTAAATTTCCATCTCAATTAAATTTCATGATTTTCATTTAAGTCCAGCATTCCTGACAAGGTTTCAATTTGAAATTCAATTCATAGCCATTTTTCGAGTTTTCTAAGGTTTCAGTTCCACCTGTAGTTCAATCAAGTTCAAGATCCAAAATTCCAAGTTTCCAACTTTATGTGAATTCCAAGCACAAATTCAATTTCAATTTCATCTTTATTCAAAAGGGGCTCTATTCAACATTTTAAATCTAAATCCTCATTCAATGTCATTTAATTTCTTTTCAAGTGGTCAAATCCATCTTTTCTTCCAATTTCAATAATGTTTCAAGGTTTAGTTCATGCTTAAGCTTCAAGTCTCATTTTCTTAATTCTATCCAAAATTCAAGTTACAAAAGTGCAATCTTCATTCAGATACTCATGTATAAAGTCCACTTAAGTCATCAAATATTTGTTCATCTGTGTCTTGATATTTCATAAAAGGTCTCAATTTAATTCATAACCATTACCAAAATGCAAAAGGCCCAATTTTTTTCTTCTTGTTACAAGCCCAAGTTTTTTTATTATTTATCACAAGTCATGCCAAAAATCAAGCAAAGGAACTCCAAGGTCCATTACAATGCCTACAGTGACTTGAAAGCTACCGTCCAAAATGCTTGCACCCGACACATCCTATTGCACAGCCAAGTCCTATTATGCATCTGCCCACAAGACACCAAAATGGAAGTAACTAGCACCTGTTTGAAATCATAAAAGAAAGGGTGTTCAGAATCATGAGAAAGAGAGAGAGAGTACAACAACAAAAAGTAAAAAAGGAAAGGAAGAAGAAAATGACATTCCAAGAAAAGCTCTTGTGCATGATGCCTTTGTTTTTGGTTGCTGCTAAACACAACGTACCGCCCCTCCATGCTAGCAAAGCCTTAACCAAGTCTGCCACATTTTCTACATCACTTTTACACCAAAATAGGACTTGTGAATTGCTGCCATTGCACAACCAAAACCTCTCCTAAACCTCAAACAAAACTCATCGTACCATACTATCCTATTGTATCACAAATCCAGACCTGTTCCTTGGATAACCCACAACATCTTGCAAGTTGAAAATGACAATTAAACAACAGACAAATTTTGAGAGGATTTGAAAAGCAAAGAAAAAACCTGGAGCCCATAACACAATAGTTTTGAATCTTTCCCTCTTCATCAACTTCATGTTCTCCACAAAACCAATAGCCTTCATCACCTACTTCCTTCGAGCTCTTCATATACTCCCTTTTCCATATCTCGAAGCTTCAGAACTTCATTTTTCACTAAATCTGCAACATAATCCAAAGTCAGAGAAACCTTCAATAACACCTTGAAAGCCAAAAATCAAAGAACCACTCTTAACTACTGGTCTTCCATCTCCTCTTGACTGGTGGCTAAAAAACTTTAATATGATGTTTTCAACAACAACAGGGAGAGCTGAGCACCACTCCATTCAGAATAACTAGGGGAGTAAAACAGAAAAGGAAGATCACAATGCAGCACAAGCAAGGTTGGTACTTTCATACCTGATGAGTTCAAACGCACATCCTTTTTCAATTCCTCTGGCATAGGTAACTTGCAAGTTCATTTCTTTATCAGTTGTTGGTTTATTAATTTTGATTTGCGGTCGTCTAAACCTGAAATCTCCTTCAAAACACTTTACCTCCACAAACTTCGCCATCTTCAAACGGACAAACCTTTGGTCTGCACCTTGCATCAACAACATCCTGTCTAACCTCACATCATCACCATGAAAACCTGCAAGTTTCATTCACAAAACCGCATTGAGTCTTCCATTAACAACAACAAAAATCTCTACTTGCAAACCTCCTTAAAACATATACAACATCAACTCACATCCGCGACTCACCGTCGTCATTCACAATCTTGTAACAATTCCAAACCTCCATGATCTTCATCATGAACCCAGCCGTTACAACCCAGAGAACCGTTAAACTCACCATTTTCATCCAACTTGCAGCTCCGAAAATCTGCTTCAAACCGAAAATCACTCAACAACTATTCTGAAACCAACAACAACCATTACAAATATCATCACGTATCATTTCCAACAGAACCAAACCATTCCTCCTTAAAACTTTCATAACACAACATTCAGCAATCTTCATCAACCATTACCATCTATTTTCACCATTTCTGAAGAACTTCACACCATCTCAAATCACAACCAGAACCGAAAATGGAAAAGAGATTCAAAGTGAAATAACCAAAACCATCAAACTTTCAACAACATCCAATCTGAAAATCACATCCAAAACGCCTCACCAGATTCACGACCCCAAATCCCCAATTCGATCTTCCTCATCATCATCCTCACTCGACAAAAATCCAGAAGAAACCCTCAATCGAACCTCCTCCAAACCTTCAAACCCCTCATGACCACCCAACCGGAGATTAACCTCTCTTCCATACGTGAACCTTCACTATTGTTTCTAAACCCTAATTGTTTTCAATCAAACAACCACAAACCAAAACCACTTCTCAACCTTCGAACCAAAACATAACCCATTTTCCTCCGTCTTCCACTTCAAAACTGAACCCATCCGCCATTTTTTAAACATCTTCTTCAACGCAAACCCCATCCTCCGCCTACGTTCTTCGTCACCGATGTGATTCAGTTCAGACCAGAGGAGTGACTCGCGGGTTAGAGCAAAGATGAGGAAGTTTGGGTTTGGTGAGACGAAGAGTTATTGCTATGGTGTTGATTTCTGTGAAGGACATGGATTTGGTGGTGGAGTTTGAGAGGGAAGGTAGATCGGGAACGATAACAGAGCGAATAAGAGTTTTCTTTCTTTTGTTAATTTTATTTTATGTTATTTTTTACTGTTGTTTTTTATCGGGCCTCACGACCTATCTGTTTCACGGCCCATCCGACTATACCCCCCTGTTTTTCACTTCTAACCCATCCCCTATTTTTTAATTATTATCATTATTATTATTAATTATTTTTTGTATTTTATTAGTTTTTTTTATAAAAAAGATTATTATTGTGTGAATATATATTATAATTTTAAATTTATGCATATATATTTATTTTATTCATTTCCTTTCAGATTTTTTTTATATACATATTTTTCTAAACTTTTAAGTTTTAGTTTATTTAATATTTTAGAGGTAGATTTCGTTTCTCTTTTGTTATTGGGCATTTTTGCCTTTTGGGCCGATGAAGAAGTTTCTTTCGATTCTCCGTCAAATTATTGATGAGAAATGAAGGATCCGAGACCGACTTTTTCTCCTCTTTCTCATTTTCGACTTTATGTCATTTCATATGTTTTTGGTCGATGACGACATTTCCGTAATTCATTACCAGTCAAATTATTGATGAATAATGTTGGATCCGAGACCACCTTTTTCTCTCCTAATTTCTTTTCATCTTTCGATTTTATTTTGACTTTTGGTGATCGATGAAGTCTTGTAAGACGAGATCCCACTATTTTTGGTCCGTGTGACATGATTCAATTGGAGAATGATTCTCAATATCATTTCTCTATCTTGCCTTTGCACGAAAATTAATACGCGGCCTCCTATAGCTTGACTTCCTTATAAGTCGAGTTACGAAGGTCCAGCGTCACATTGGTCCCGATTCAAAGCATTAACAAGGACTAAAAGAGGAGAAGATTGGAATAGAGCTTGCACACAATGTCAAGGGTCAACGGAACCACTCTATTCGGTAACATCTATCTAATTCAAGTCTTTTAATCAACCGCCGAGCATTGTGAATTTTAAGCAATAGATACGTAGGAAATGGTGATTGATGGGTTTCCCCTTAATGGCCTAGAGTGTTTAGTATAGCATCCTTTGGGTGATATGTGATACATTCACTCCTACGCCTTAGGTTCTTGCGTGTGTGTCCCGAGTTCCTTCCCGTTTAGGCGTGTTAGGCCTGCTTGTAAGAACACATATTGTTTCTTAGTAATATCTCTATGTTTTGATGATAACTCTTATGAAATTTTGTATTAAAGAATTATATACTCTAAAATGTGTTCATGAATATTTGCTGCAGATGATTAAAGTATATTTACATCCAAGAGCAAATTAATCTGAACATGGAACTATGGAAGGCTCTGAAGAGTCAGAATCATCTTATAGAAGAATCTGAGCGCTGTCTGCAGAAGAATCTGAAGCAGAAGCTACAGAAGAATCTAAAGCAGAAGCTACAGAAGAATCTGAAGCAGAAGCTGCAGAAGGATCTGAAGCAGAAGACTCTAATAAGATCTGAAGACTCTGAAGCATTGAAGAACTTTGTATGAGAGTTAAGAAGCACAGTTTTTCAGAAGACTCTGAGAGTACTACACGCTGCATGTACTGAGGATTTGATTCATAAAACTCTGCATTGAAGAACTTTGTATGAGAGTTAAGAAGCACAGTTTTTCAGAAGACTCTGAGAGTACTACACGCTGCATGTACTGAGGATCTGATTCATAAAACTCTGCTCTGATAGAACTACACGCTAAAGCACACTTACTGCATTACTCTGATTCAGCAAAATCTGATGGACATCCAAGACTCTGATCATGCAGACTCTGATGTTTACTTTGCTGAAATGAAATACTTATTGAAGAAGAATTCAAAGTGATATCTTTTGATTTGGCTCAACGACTCTTTCCTCTTTCATGCTTGACACTAGAACACAAACCAAAAGCATTTCTCTGTGCATTCTACTTCCAGGAAAGGTCATGTGATGTAAAGACAAAAAAGGTTCAGGCCTTTTCAGTACACAGCCTCCAACGTCAAGACTTTGTGGACTACTGTGCATATAAAAGCAAGTCTTCCTCATCTTCTTCAAGAAATCAACAACTAACGAATCTTTGATAGAAACTCTTACAAGCTCTCATAAAATATCCTTATTGCTGAGTTTATTCTTTTGTTCTTAACATTAAGTGAAAAATCACTGTTGTGATAAAGCTTGTTAGAAGCATTCAAACACTTGTATTAATCTTACATTTCATTGTAATAGTTCCTTGAGAAGATCCAGTTGGGATCAGTAGTTCTTGAGAAGACTTTAAACAGTTGTTCTTAGTGCTTACTATTGTAATTAGTTGATTAAATAGTGGATTAAGTCCTTGTTTGAGAAATGCAAATCACTCTAGATAGGGTGGACTGGAGTAGTTGAGTTCAACGAACCAGGATAAAAATACTTGAGTTTTTACTTCTAAGTTTTATCTTCATACTTATTCAACCCCCCCCCCCCCCCTTCTAAGTATTTTCTATGACAGAAGCCCAAAAGAAGATAGATATGTTCATCCCATTAATGGGAATGGCAAGAAAGTAGATAGAAAATCTATGACAGAAGACCAAAAGAAGGAGTTTAGAAATCACCACAAGGCTAGAACAATATTGTTAAATGCAATATCTCAGACTGAGTATGAAAAGATCACAAATAGAGAAACTGCATTTGACATGTTTGAGTCCTTGAAAATGACTCATGAGGGAAACTCTCAAGTCAAGGAAACAAAGGCTCTGGCTCTAATTTAGAAGTATGAAGCTTTCAAGATGGAATAAGCTGAATCTGTTGAAGCCATGTTCTCCATATTTCAAATACTTACAGTTGGACTAAAGGTTCTGGATAAAGGTTACTCTACTGCTGATCACGTGAAGAAGATCATCAGAAGCTTACCTACCAGATGGAGACCTATGGTGACTGCGCTGAAAATGGCTAAAGATCTGAACCAAATTTCCTTAGAGGAACTAATCAGCTCACTAAGGAGCCATGAAATTTAATTTGAGGAAGATGAGTCTCAAAAGAAAGGTAAGTCAATTGCCTTAAAATCTAATAAATCTGCTAAAGCGTTGCAGGTAATAGAGGAAAGCTCTGAAGAATCCTCATCTGAATATGAAGATGAATTATCCATGCTGTCCAGAAGAATAAACAAACTCTGGAAGCATAAAGGATAGAAGTTTAAAAACTTCAGGAAGTTTGACCAAAGAAAGGAATCTTCTGGACACAGAAGATCTGGCAAAAAGGAGGTTGTCTGCTACGAATGTAAAAAACCTGGGCATTACAAAAATGAATGCCCAAAGCTTCTGAAAGAAAAGCCTAAAAGAAAATTTGATAAGAAGAAGAAGGTTCTAATGGCAACCTGGGATGATTCAGATACATCTGAATCTGAATCTGAGGCAGAAGAAGAATGTGCTAACGTAGCATTGATGGCAGACATAGAAGATCAGGAGGAAGGAATTTTAGGATCTGAATTTGACTCTGAATCAGACTCTGACGCTGAATAGGTAATGGCTAAACTCACTAAAGATGAACTTATCAAAGTGTTATCAGAGGTTCTGAAGAGCTATAATAATATTAAGCTCAAATACAAGGAGCGTCAAAGTAATCTTGTATCTGAGAATAATATTCTCAAATCAGAAGTGGCTGAGCTAATTGAAAAGAACTTAAAAATGAAAAATGATTTTGAATTAGCTCAACAAGACTCTGATTCTGAAACTGAGTCTGAATGCAAAAATATTTTGGAAAAGTATGACTACAGCTTTAAGAAGTTTCTTGCTAAAAGCATAGATAGAAACAAAATGGCTTCTATGATCTATGGAGTTAGCAGAAATAACAGAAAAGGAATTGGATATAAATCTTCCTCTAGAAAGGATTTAAATCCAAAACCTGTTGATAAAATTATCATCAAGAAGACTCCTTTATATTCTCATTTTAAATTTGGTCACTTGAATGATATTAAACGCACTCGTTCTGAAAAGAACATTCATGTGTTTAAATCTAAGGCTAGTCAGAATAAACCTTATGTTGAAAAACAGAAGTTTAGACGAACCTTCAGAATAACTAACCCAAAAGGACCCAAGAAGATTTGGGTACCTAAGAGTAAAATAATTCTTGTTGCATATGTTCTTAGCAACAAGGTCAGGACGCCAGTCATGGTACCTGGACTCTGGATGCTCGCAACATATGACGGGAGAAAGGTCTATGTTCCAAAGTATGAAGCTTAGATCTGGAGGTGACGTGAAATTTGGAGGGAATCAAAAGGGCAAGATCATTGGATCTGGCACTATTGGAAATGGTAACCTTCCCTCTATTACTAGTGTTTTACTTGTAGAAGGATTAAAGCATAATCTATTGTCCATAAGTCAATTAAGTGACAATGTTTATGACATAGTCTTTAATCAAAAATGTTGTAAAGCTATTAGTCAAAAGGATGGCTCAATCCTATTTAGTGGAAAGAGGAAAAACAACATTTATAAAATAAATCTTTCAGAACTTAAGGTTCAAAATGTTAAATGCCTTTTGTCTGTTAATGAGGAGCAATGGGTCTGGCACAAAAGATTAGGGCATATTAATATGAGACTTATATCTCAGATTAATAAACTTAATCTTGTCAGAGGACTTCCTAAGTTGAAGTTCACCTCAGATGCTCTTTGTGAAGCATGCCAAAAAGGGAAGTTTTCAAAATCCTCTTTTAAATCAAAAAATGTTGTTTCTACTTCCAGACCATTAGAATTACTTCATATTGATCTGTTTGGACCAGTGAAAACTGCATCCATCAGAGGCAAGAAGTATGGATTAGTCATTGTTGATGACTATAGTAGATGGACATGAGTAAAGTTCTTAAAACACAAGGATGAGTCACATTCTGTGTTCTTTGACTTCTGCAAACAAGTCCAGAATGAAAAAGATTTCAAAATTATAAAAGTCAGAAGTGATCATGGTGGTGAATTTGAAAACAAATATTTTGAAAAATATTTTAATGAAAATGACATTGCTCATGATTTTTCCTGTCCTAGAACTCCACAACATAATGGAGTTGTAGAGAGGAAAAATAGAACTTTGCAAGAAATGGCCAGAACCATGATCAATGAGACTACTCTGGCAAAGCACTTTTGGGCAGAAGCAATAAACACAGCATGTTACATTCAGAACATAGTGTCTGTAAGACCTCTTCTGGAAAAGACTCCACATGAATTGTGGAGGAACAGAAAGCCCAACATTGCTTATTTTCATCCTTTTGGATGTACTTGCTATATGTTGAATACTAAAGAAAATCTGAACAAGTTTGATTCTAAAGTACATAAGTGTTTCATGCTTGGGTATTCTGAACGCTCTAAATGCTACAGAGTATACAATACTGAAACACAGATTGTGGAAGAATCTATACATGTTAGATTTGATGATAAGCTTGGAATTAAAAAGCCAAAGCAGTTTGAAAGTTCTGCAGATAGAGAAGTAGTCTTCACAGACTCTGAAGGCTCAGAGGCAGACAAAGCTCAAGTGAAGGAACCAGAAGCAACGCCAGATGCAATTCCTTTGACTTCTCAGATGAACAACTTAAACATTTCTGAAGAATTAACTGTTAGAGGATCATCTTCCAGGATCAAAGCTTCTCATCCAGAGAATGTGATCATTGGAAAGAAGGATGACCCTATCAGAACAAGATCCTTCCTCAGATCCTCTGAAGCATCATTATTTGGATTAGTGTCAGTAATTGAACTAACCACTATGGATGAAGCTCTACAAGACAATGACTGGATTATTGCCATGCAAGAAGAGCTAAATCAGTTCACTAGAAATGATGTGTGTGACTTAGTTCTAAGACCAAAAGGATTCAACATAATTGGAACTAAATGGGTCTTCAGAAACAAGCTTAATGAGAAAGGAGAAGTTAAAAGAAATAAAGCAAGGCTTGTTGCTCAAGGGTACAATCAACAAGAAGGTATTGATTACACAGAAACTTATGCTCCAGTGGCAAGGTTAGAATCTATACGCCTTCTTATTTCATTTGCTGCATAATATAACATCACTCTATATCAGATGGATGTTAAAAGTGCCTTTCTAAATGGTATTATAGAAGAAGAAGAAGTTTATGTTCACCAGCCTCCTGGTTTTGAGAGTGAAAAATTTTCCAGAACATGTTTTTAAACTAAAGAAATCTCTGTATGGTTTAAAACAAGCTCCTAGAGCTTGGTATGAGAGATTAAGTAATTTTCTTCTAGAGAAAATTTTCATCAGAGGCAAAGTGGACACAACACTCTTTTGTAAAACATTTAAGAAAGATCTTCTAATTTATCAAATATATGTGGATGATATTATATTTGGATCTACCAATACTATGCTGGGAAAGGAGTTTGCTCAATGTATGCAGGCAGAATTTGAAATGAGCATGATGGGAGAATTGAGATTCTTTATGGGAATTCAAGTCAACCAAACTCCAGAGTGCACTTACATTCATCAGACCAAATATGTTAAAGAACTTCTGAAGAAATTTAACATGACTGATAGTAAGATGGCAAAGACTCTCATGCATCCAACTAGTACACTATGCAAGGAAGAGGTAAGTAAGAAAGTAGATCAGAAACTCTACAGAGGTATGATAGGATCTCTTCTCTACTTAACTGCTTCTAGACCTGACATTTTGTTCAGTGTATGCTTATCTGCAAGATTCCAATTAGATCCTAGAGAATCTCACTTAACTGTTGTTAAGAGGATTCTAAGGTATCTGAAAGGTACTACTAACGTGGGTCTGTGTTACAGAAGATCTGATAAATATACATTAGTTGGATTCTGTGATGCTGATTATGCTGGAGACCGAGTAGAGCGTAAAAGTACTTCTGGAAGCTGTCAGTTCCTTGGAAGTCATCTGATCTCATGGTACAGCAAGAAGCAACCCACAATTGCACTTTCTACAACAGAGACATAATACATTGCTGCTGGTGGATGTAGCACGCAGATGCTCTGGATGAAAAGTCAATTAAAAGACTATCAGATCTTTGAGAGTAATGTATCTATCTTCTGTGATAATACTTCTGCTATATGTTTGTCTAAAAATCCAACTTTACACTCTAAGGCAAAACATATAGAAATTAAACATCATTTCATCAGAGACTATGTTCAGAAGGGTATTATATACTTAGCTTTTGTTGATTCAGATCATCAATGGGCTGATATTTTTACAAAACCCCTTGCTGAAGATAGGTTCAAGTTTATTCTGAAAAATATTGGTATGGATTTTTTTCTAGAATAATATTTATCAGAGGCAAACTTCTCAGATGCAAAATATTTAATGCTCTGAAGTATTTCATCTGTTAATTCATTCATTTTCTTGAATTATTTTACTTGTGTAAATATGAACTAACAATGCTCAGAGGATCTGAACGTTGACTAACATTTCATTTCTCAAGAGATTTCAGAAGCACAAGCAAGCAAACACGTGTAGCTCAGAAACTGGAAAGGTAGAGTGCACTTTACTGAATTAACGTTTGAAGTACTGCTTTGAAAATCTGATTTTTCTTGATTTTCCCCCCATCTGTCAGAATCATAATTGTTGTGCAATGATGTTTTTACTTTTTCATTTAATGCTATGTGAAGCGTGCTTATGTGATTGTTTGTGTGCTTGATTTCATCTATAAATACCACAAATCACACCATTTCATACTTTTCACCTCACGAACCTTTTATGAATTTATGTCTTCTCTTTACTCTTCACCTAAACCCTAAACCTAAAATCTCTCACTTAAGAACAACAATGGCATCTTCTTCATCAACATCTGCTCAGATGCAATCAACTACTGCTGTTTCTGCTCCTAATGCTGAAGCTTACAAGGAACCTGTGAGAACTCTTCTCACTCCAACTATAGAACTGGAAGTTCTGAGTGAATGCTTCATAGATTTTGAGTCCATTGAAGAAAATGGGTTTAATCTTTCTTCAACCATTCAAACTCAGAGTTGGATAAAGTATTTTGACAGGCTTATGGGTCCTATTTATCCAACTTTGGTGAAAGAATTCTGGATACATACTCAGGTGTGCCCTAAATTCATCCATTCTTCTGCCCTTGGAAAGGAGATTGTGATTACTGAGAAGCTAATCAGACAACTCATTGGGTACTCTGAAAATGATGGTGAAACCAGTCTACAATCTGCTCGTGTGGATCTTGCTGATGTGTTTCAAGAAGTTACTATTTCTGGGGAACCAACTAGCAAAGTAAGGGAACTGAAGCCAGTCTACAGGATCTGGGCCAAGATTTTCATGAGTTCCATCTTTCACAGAAAATCATCAAATTCCCCAGATTATGTCAGTGCTGAGCAACTCTACTTCATGTTCTGTATGAGCAATGGAAAGAAGGTGGACTTGCCTTATCTTCTGTTTAGTCACCTTCTGAATCATATAAAGGAAACAAGAGAAGATGTAAGAGTCAAAACTGGAAAAGTTAGGAATGGGATTCCTATGGGTAGACTGATATCAGACATTCTAACAGAGAATGGTCTTGTGAAATATCTGTATGATACTGGATTGACAGAGGATCTGACCTATGTCATAGGTTCTGTCATCAATGGTAATACTCTGAAGAGGATGAAGGTCATCACAGAGCTTGCCAGCAAACCTAAGAAAATTGCTACTAAGGATGTCAGCAACAAAAGGATTCCTGTTGAAGATTTTCTAATGTTCAGTGCTAACGAACCAAGGGAGATCATCTTATCCTACATAGCTGATTGTTTGTTAAATGGTGTTCCTCTGCCTGTGAACATCGTCCAGAAGGAAGGAGAAGTTATGCCTAATCTTGTTAGAGAAAGGCGTTCAAAGAAGATTGTTGAAGAAGGATCTGAGGCTCAGCCAAAGAGAAAAGCCTCTGAAGCTGCTGCTAAGCCTCAGAAGGTAAAGAAAGTGAAACCCACTCCTCCAGAAGCAAGTCTGGAAGACATAAGAGAAACTATCGAACATGTATTAACATCTGATCCAACACCAACCATTCACTCTCCATTACCTTCACCTCCTCCATCACCTTTTAGACCACAATCATTTGTACCACCATCATCTGGGATTCATACATCTGAACCCTTTCCATCTCAAACTACACCTTCTCAACCATCTTCTGTACAAACTCCATTTGAACCACCTCAAATAGAAACACAACCAGAACATCAACAACAAGAATCACCTCAGCCAGAACCTCAACAACAACAACAACTACAACCAGAACGACAACAACTACAACCAGAACAACAACAACAACAACCATCAGAACATCAATCTCAACCCATTTCATCTGAACCTCCCCAACCAATTCCATCTGAACATCCCTCAATAATAGAACAACCGTTACCTGTTCCAGAACCCTCAAATGACATTCTTGATTTGGAACCACTTGCAACCATGGTTGTCTTGTCATCCACCTCATGCCACTCCACTGAATCATCTGAAGCTGAAATTGCACCAACCCCTACACCTCAACTCACAATACCACAACCATCTGAACCTCAACCATCTGAACCTCAACCATCTGAACAACCACCATCTGATCCAACACCTCCTAATACCACTTGTGAACAACCTCAGCCAAACTCTGAATCTGCTGAGAAAGTGACTCTTGAGGAATATCTTTACCCCAACCTTAAATCAGATGTTGATAAACTGTTTGAAATTTTCAAAAAGGAAGTTCGTATGGGAATTGCACGTGTGGAAGAAGAGTGTCTGTTCAGTATAGATCCAGTTAAGTCTGAAGCTGCTTGGGATAAATTTATCTCTAAGTTTAACGTTGTGGCTTCTCATCTCAAAGAAGTCTGTGCTGAAGATGCTAAGGCAATGTTTGCTGAGTTGGTAAGACAGACTCTGATGAGCATTCCTAAATCACCAGTGCTGCTTCTGGAAGCTGCTCCTGCTGAAGACTCTCCATCTGAAGATGTTGCATCTAATATGGACATTGATGCGTCTGCATCTGAAGTGAAGGCTAACAATTCAGAACTTGTGAAAGAGGTTAAGGAAATCAATTCATGGATGATCAAACAAGAACAAACCACTGAAGAGATTAAGACCTGGATGGCCAAACAAGAAGAGTCTACTACAAATATCACAGATCTTCTGACCCTGATTGCATCTCGCCAATCTTAGTTTCTTTTCATTTTTTTGTGCACTGTTGTTTGCATCTGTCTTATTTTGCTTATGCTTTTATCATCTGTTATGTGAACCATATGATTGAATGATAATGTTTGTTCTGCTTTTCTTCTGTTATCTTTTCTGTCTTTACACATCTTTTTGATTATGACAAAAAAGGGGAGAAAAAGAATCTGATTGTTCAATCCATAAGCAAATACTAAAACAAAATTCAGACATATTATTAACTATCTTTGAATTTAAGTCTTTCAGATTCTATTGTTTCATCTGACAAAATAAATTCATTGAAGTTATTCTGAGAATTACCCAACCAGATTCTGATTCTTGAAGCAAATTGTAATCTGATTCTAAACGCAAAACCAGACTCTGTGTTTGAAAGAAGTCATCAGACTCTGATTCTGAAATACACTCAAGCAAAAAGGGAAGTATTCTTTTCCTTTAGAGTATTCATTTCAGGGGGAGATTCTTAATCTCAGGGGGAGTTATAATTATTGCTTTTTTATTGAACAAAATTTCTCATGTTTTGTCATCATCAAAAAGGGGGAGATTGTAAGACACAAATTGTTTCTTAGTAATATCTCTATGTTTTGATGATAACTCTTATGAAATTTTGTATTAAAGAATTATATACTCTAAAATTTGTTCATGAATATTTGATGCAGATGATTAAAGTATATTTACATCCAAGAGAAAATTAATTCGAATATGGAACTATGGAAGGCTCTGAAGAGTCAGAATCATCTTATAGAAGAATCTGAGCGCTGTCTGCAGAAGAATCTGAAGCAGAAGCTACAGAAGAATCTGAAGCAGAAGCTACAGAAGAATCTGAAGCAGAAGCTGCAGAAGGATCTGAAGCAGAAGACTCTAATAAGATCTGAAGACTCTGAAGCATTGAAGAACTTTGTATGAAAGTTAAGAAGCACAGTTTTTCAGAAGACTCTGAGAGTACTACACGCTGCATGTACTGAGGATCTGATTCATAAAACTATGCTATGATAGAACTACACGCTAAAGCACACTTGCTGCATTACTCTGATTCAGCAAAATCTGATGGGCATTGTCGTACCTCGAAAAATACGATCCTCGCGATGGCCGCGGAAAATACTGTTCGAAACAGAGTCGCCACCGGACTTTATTCATTTCAAGGATGGAATAGGAAAATATCGATAAAACCTTTAAGAGAGATAAGAACATGGTCATCGCAACCAATATTTTAGGTTCGGGAGTCGATTACATAGAGGGAAGGTATTAGCACCCTCTACGTCTGTTGTACTCAACGGGAACCTCTTGATTCGATTCGAGAGTAAAGTTAACTACGCTTGTTTGTTTTCTTCTAAGGTTTCTCCTATAGGGGGGAATGGGTGGTTTTAAGATAGGGTGCTCGCCAAGGATTGGGGCCATTGTGCCTACGTATCTTCACTTGTAAGAAGTGGAAAATCAGAGCATTCGTAGTTCGTGGGACTACGGGTAAAGGAGGGGATTGTGCTCGCCAAGATCATCGCAATCTTGTGCCTACGTATCTTACATTCAAGAGGGAATGAAGAATCAGAGCAGCCGTAGTTCGGCTTACCGTTTGCTAAAAGGTTTGTGTTTGGAATGAACGAGAGTTTAGGTCGCATTTTAACTGCTAAACGTTGGCTTGTCTGCGCACTAGGGGAGGCTGAAGCATGAGTTTGTTATGCGCGGAAGAAGGGACTAAACAATGTTCTTGATAAAAGGTAGGTATGAGTTGAACGAGAGTTTAGGTCGCATTCTAACTGCTAAACATTGGCTTGTCTGCTCGCTAGGGGAGGCTGAAGCACGAGTTTGTTATGCGCGAAAGAATGGACTAAACAATGTTATTGGTAAGAGTGGTTTGAACTGTAGATTGCACGAGGGCGAGTAGAGTTTGATTGGTTAAGTATTTGGTTTATAAGAGAGGATATATTTGAATAGGTTTTAGGGTTGTGGTCGCACGGGGGAAAATGAATAGTGTTTAGATGTATTGTATGCTTAGCTAGAGGTGACGATTACTTGAAGCTTAAGAAAGACTTCTCGGACCCAAGTAATCGAGAAAGTGAACCAAAGACTTGGAGCTCTCTCTTTTTTCAACCTCAATTGCGAGAGGATAGAATATGGTTTGAATGGGTTAATCGGATGACGATTACTCGAAGCTCGAGAAAGACTCCTCGGTCCCTAAGTAATTGGGAGAGTGAACCAAAGACCTGGAGCTCTCTCTTTTTCATCTAAGTGTTAATGGAATTGGGTACGAGTGAGTGAATCGGATGACGATTACTCGAAGCTTGAGAAAGACTTCTCGGGCCCAAGTAATCGGGAAAGCGAACCAAAGACTTGGAACACTTTCTTTTTCATCGCAAAAGGAATTGTTTGAATGGCACTCGAAAGATAGCATGTAATTAAAGTATTTTAACAGATGAGGATTAATCGAAGCTTAAGAAAGACTTCTCGGACCTCAAATAATCGGAAGAGTGAACCAAAGACTTGGAGCTCTCTCCTTTTCTCATCTAATATATAAAAGATATTTAATATGATTAGAGTGTATTAATCGGATGACGATTGTTCAAAGCTCAAGAAAGACTTCTTGAATTTTAAATAATCGGGAAAGCAAGCCAAAGACTTGGAACACTCTCTTTTTCATCCTGGGTGCTTAGAAAAGGTTTGAATAAATTTATCGTTTTTAGAAGGTTTTTTAGAAGACAATTGCTCGAGCTTAAGAAAGACTCCTCGGACCCAAACAATTGGGAGAGAGACCCAAAGACTTGGGACTCTCTCTTTTTCATCTAATATTAAAATTGTGTTTAAATAGTTATTAAGTATTTTTAGTTTGACTTAAAGAAAATTGCTTGATATGAATCAAGGTTTGAATTTTACGTGTGGACAATTTAAGGGTTTTCAGGAAAACAATTGTTTAAGTATGAAGAAGACTCCTCACACTTAAACAATTGGACAAGTGAACTGAGAGAGAGAATAGAATACTCTAAACTCTCTTTCAATCAAATAACTTTGAAGATGATTTGAGAAAATGCTCGATATGAATAGAGATTTAAAATTAGAGTTTTAACGTGTACACTAGCAAAGTGGGCTAGTCTTCTAAGTGACCAATTAGAAATAATTGATCAAATAGGTATCACTGTAAGGAAGCCCAGGATTAAGCTTTAAAATGTTGTGTCTGTGACCAAAAGGTTGATGGCGAGGCTTTGAAAGCACTCGACTTACAGGGTAGAAAATGGCTCGGCTAATCGAGAATTTATTTTTTAAAAGGGTTTAAAGCATTAAAGCAATCAAGATAAAAGTGATAAAAATATATTACATTTTGAGGAAGTGGGGTACATTTTATTCAAATGAGGATGAAATTAAAATGAAACGGATAAATCAAACTTACTCGAATGAGTGCGTGTTGTGGCGCGGCGAAAATCATCTAAAGCGTAAGAACTTTTAGTGCCACAATCGACATGGATTTGTGTTTAGGAATCTCGGTCTTGGCCCACTTCATTTATCAAAGCCAAAATGGAAAAAGTTTATTGAATCACTTAATTAGATTAATCCGAATTAATTATCAAAATTATTTGATTAAATCAAATAATTAAGTTAATTAAGATTGATTAATAAAGTTAAATGACTAGAAATGATTAATCAATTAATTAGGCTAATTAAAATTAATTATCAAAATTATTTGGTTAAATCAAATAATTAAGTTAATTAAAATTAATTAATAAAATTAAATTCAAAAAAACTATTTAATATGATTAAAGAAAGGTGAAAATAGAATCGAGCACGTAAATTAAATCGAAACACAATGTGCTTCAAAGTTGGTTTGTGCCTAATGACAATACTATGCGAGATCATAACATATTACTGTCATGTGATGTAGCTAGTATATAAAATGGAAATTCGCTTAAATTCACAAATAAAAAAATCCTAAGTGACACGAGTAAACTTAGTGAGAGCAAACCACCTTATGTGCCTACAGATTTAATGAAATACCAGATGAAAGACATGACACAGTGTTCATGTTAATTAAACTTTGAAACTCACAAAGTAGAACCAATTATGATTCTAAACAAACATTGTTCCAAATTAACTTATTTACTGGATTGATATTACTCATAAAAAAATACCAATTATGACTCTAAACAAGCATTATTCCAAATTCACATTTTTCCTAGATTTGAATATTACTCATAGAAAGTACCATAACCGAAGCGAGTAGGAATAGTTGCATGAACTCCATCACAGGTGCAATATCGAATGTCGCCGTCATGTGGTTTGTGCTCACAGGAAGATGATGTCGGTCCATCACTTTGCTTGTTGCATAAATTCTTTTATAAAGTCTTTTAAAAGTGGATAAATATGCTCACACATAATCTTGTCTTCTCCATCTATTTTTCCTGCAAAATTTCTCTACCAAATGCACATAAACATGTAAAAGACAATCAAAGTAGTAAACCAGAATTTACAAAATGGATTAAACTTATGGCAATAAATCGCTCATCAACACAAGCTAATAGCTTGTGAAACACAAAAAAAACATGCAGAAAATCTACGGATTTGAAATGACGCTGAGAATACAAGTTCAATCGAATCGGAGAAAATATCAGATGCACAACAGAGAATGTCAAGGAGGCGTTGTTGTCGTTGTTGAATCCTCGTTACGGCAGGATCAGAATGATATTCTTGTAGCAGAACCAAAGTTGATGAACTGAGTTCGTAATGTTATCGTGACCGTTATGGTCGTGCAGAATAAAGAAGCTCATCTGAAGCGCCGTGTAGTTGCCGAGCTTGTGATATGAGTCGAGCAGTGCGTGTTTTAACTCATGTTGTTGTAGAGTTGGAGAAATCGTCCTGACATCATGTTGTTACTGACTCGAGACAGAGTCGTCATCATGAGTCGTGACGTCAAACCACACGCTCTCTCTTTTCTCCTCAAACCGATACTTCGAATTCAAACTCTCAAAGGAGGATGTAACCCTTAGCTACATGCAAAAACAAAACACTAAACAGTAACTCAAGATAAAAAAAAACAGTACACTCTTGACAATTTCATTTGCTGTAGGTACGAGGTAATGGGGAAAACGAGGTTTGCGGTTGAAGGCGGAGTAAGTTGACGATGGTGTCGGAGAGTGTCGGCAGCTGCAAGTTGCGAGTCTGGTGTCCACCGCTCACGATGTCTCTCTTCTTTTCCAAACCCCAAATCTTGCTCTTCCCATAATAGCTACCGTGACATGAGCGAACCGCAACAACAATTGTAGAAGCTTCTTCTTCTTAACAATAGTTACGAAACCTCACTGCTTTCTGAGTACGGTCTTGAGTTGTTGCGAAACTACTATGCGAAATCGAGCGAGAATATGTCGGCACGGGGGTTGTTGTGTTGCTCACTTAGCGAACTCCGTTCCCCTCTGCATCAAGAAAGCTGCACGAGAACTATTACTGCACCTTGATAAACTCATAACATCAAGCCAAATCTAACAACCATAAATCCAAAGTAAACTGAAGTTGATAAAAAAACTAATAAGAGAAAAAGAGTTGGGGAAGAAACGGCAGCGACAACATCTGGAACAGTGTTGTTCACATAATATCGTTAACAGGTGATTGAACCATAATGAGTTGCAACAAGCTACAACATCTCGCAAATGCGGCATCGACACCGTCAATTTTATGTTGTTGTTGCCCGAATTGATAAACAAAGGAACTCCGCAGCTACTACGTTTGCCGGAGCTACAACCTTTTTCACCGCAGTAGAATAAATCCTCCACCTGAAACTCAGTAATGCGACATTAAATTAAAACTAAATAGAACTCCAAATTTTAACCACAATCATGATGTGAAATCCATGATGGCGGATCTGGACCCAAGGGTGTTCGAAGTGGTTGTTGAATCAAGTGTTTGCAGAAGGAGTTTTGTCGCTCGCGATGATGTTGTTGTTGAGAAATAAAGAACTGAGATGTTAATGTTATCACCCGAGTTGTGGTGGTTTGGAGAGTTCACGGTGGAAACGGCAGACAGTGGTTCTGATTTGCCTTGGTGGTGAAGTAGGTTGTAATGGAGCAGAAGAAAGTTGGGGTTAGGGGTGGAAAACATGGCGGTGAAAATAAGAACAGGGTGGAAGAATGATGAAGAAGGGTTATAAGAGGGAGGAGAAGATGGACGGTGAGAGAACGGGGATGACGATGTGGGTCGGCTGAGAGAAGAGGAAGAAATTCTCTTAGGGTTTGACGGCTCCGGTTCCCTTTTCTTATGAACAGTAACCAACCCCTTTATATTTTCAAACTGTAACCCTAATTTAATTTCTATCCCGCCTCTCTCTTCTTTTTTTTCTTTTAACTTTTAGTTAATTCTGTTTTCTATTAATAAGAATTCCATTGCTAATATTCTTACTTTTTAATTATAATCTTAATCCTAAATAACTAACTCTAGATTTTAATTAAAAAGCTAATTATATATTCTAATTAAGTTCTAATTATTTTTTTAATCTAAACTAATTAATTAATTACTATTAAAACTATATTATACTTACATATCAAAAAATAAATAAAAATAAATTATAAGGCAAAAATAATAACAAAATAAAATAAAAAAAATAAAAATGCCACATGTCACAAATTTATTCGTTAAAAAGAGGTGAGAAAATTTATTTTTGCTAAAAAATATGCTACGCTGTACAAGCGATGCGAACTGAAAAAATAAAGTCGGGCTAATGAAGATTTTGAAATAGGTAGGACAAATTTGGGGTATGACAGACATCCAAGACTCTGATCATGCAAACTCTGATGTTTACTTTGCTGAAATGAAATACTTGTTGAAGAAGAATTCAAAGTGATATCTTTTGATTTGGCTCAACGAATCTTTCCTCTTTCATGCTTGACACTAGAACATAGACCAAAAGCATTTCTCTGTGCATTCTACTTCCAGGAAAGGTCATGTGATGTAAAGACAAAAAAGGTTCAGGCATTTTCAGTACACAGCCTCCAACGTCAAGACTTTGTGGACTACTGTGCATATAAAAGCAAGTCTTCCTCATCTTCTTCAAGAAATCAACAACTAACGAATCTTTGATAGAAACTCTTACAAGCTCTCATAAAATATCCTTATTTCTGAGTTTATTCTTTTGTTCTTAATATTAAGTGAAAAAATCACAGTTGTGAAAAAGCTTGTTAGAA